>CM019070.1:54359734-55559734 GCA_009667805.1 Leptobrachium leishanense | reverse complement strand
CGCTGCGTTACCGGGCAGGCTGCTGAATCAGCACCTGCCCTGTAATATGGAGCTAAAACGGGAATGCTAAGGAGAAACCTGCAGGTGCGTCCCCATTTTAGCGGGCAGTATGTAATACTGCCATAAAAGTTTACATCCTTTTTACCTTAACAATCTGCAAAACAGCAAATAGTTCATGTTATCAAAAGACTCATAAAAGAGACTGAACGAATACGTGGACTATTGAAACCAATGAGCTCATTTGTGGACGCTTTGGAGAAATGCCGGGTTATCATAAAAATGAATATTAACAGCAGGATACACACACAAAAAAAAGACGGCGGTAATGAATTCATAAAACACGTCATATTGTATTACTGGCAAAATAAAACAAATGATAAAACTATTAAAGTAGTTATTAGGAGCCCACGATTCATTCAAAAGAAAATGAACTTGAAAATGTCGTCTAATTCAGAATTAGCACTAAACTACACCCTGGATGCATTAAATCAAATCTTAATGTTTGCTCCATTACTAAATATATTGCCCAGGCAATAAAATAGCACAATTCCGCATCCAGTACATTAACATAGACAGGCATTTTCTTATTCTATAACATTTTTAACAAATGTTCTATTTCCTTCCTAGAATGATGAGGAGTAGTTTTGTGTGGATGCTACTTGATAAGCAATTTCGTTTTCTTTAAAGGGGAACGTCAAGATCTCTGGCCTGGGCTTGCTGTTCTTCTGAACCATCACAGCTAAGAAGTAGGACTTGCACACCAACCAGGGGTCAAGTCCTAAAAATATAAAGGGCACTATTACACTCTTCGCGCACAATTTTGCGCGTGCGCAAAAACGCATTAACGCGAGGGGAAAAACCCTTTGCGCAGAACGTCGTATTACAATGTCCGCACAAAAAATGAGCGCTAACGTCTACCGCTGGTGAACCTGCGCGAACCCTTTGCGAGCGTAATGTGCTTTGCGCGTCCTATACTTAACATTGTGAGCGCAAATGCGTTTGGGCGCTGGTACGCGAATGTTGTTACAATCTATGCGCAAAATTTAACGGACAACGTTTGCGCGCATAATTTTAACGTCTTTGAAAAGCTGGTGGTAACAGCAAATCTGAACGTCCTGGCCGAACCCAAATACACCAGCCCATCTTTTTTACGCGTGATATTTTTGGACGGATGAAAAAAAGCGCTCGGATTGTAATACCAGCGTTAATTTACAGCGTTAACCTTTAACGCTGCGCACAAAAAAAATTGCGCACTTTTACGCGAAGCTATTAATAGAGCCCTAAGTGTGGGAACTCACCAAAATTTCGGTCCTCCAATTAGTAATTATCATCTCGCAGTCAACACAAACACATACTAAAATCTGATATATTTATGAAGATTTATTAAAAAATGTGATAAATTATATATTTATTGTGACTTAACAGAGAACAAATATGATTGAACACATGACTTCAACTTTATAGTGTATGGAACCAATGGGAACTCGGTTTCCTCTGTAAATATAGTGGAGAAACTGGAGGGCTTGACCCCTGACACCACCTTTAAAGGAACATGAAGAGGAGGTGGGCCAAGTTCTGGAGAGGTCAACTACCACGGCACAGTTCAAGAACAAAAACAAGCACAGGGCACTGAGTCCCTAAGGGGCACAGGTTTTCCCCACTAGCATCCACGTTTTAGTGAGAGGGACATGGGAGTCCCCAAAAGTAGCAGGTTTATTGGAAAGTATTGGCAATGATTCAGCTCTACAAGAGACTTTCTCGAGTTTATAAAAAAAGGTAGCATTGCCCCCTTTTTAAGACCATATCACTGGGCAGGCGCTGATTCAGCAGCATGCACCGTAACGTAGCGCTAAGCTCCTGGATGCTTGGGGCAGTGCTAACACGCCACCACTAGTATCACCTCCTGGAGTCGTTAGGACTTCATGGAGGGTTGTGCTGCCAGGCCACGTGACCTGCTCTCACGAGATCGTGCTGGGCCGCAAAGTGATTTGTGGAGGGAGACTGGGGACTATTTGTCCCCAGTCTCACTCTGCTCCCGGTGGCCAGAAGCGGTGAATCAGGCCATCGTTCGCGTCATGAGATGAGAGGTGAGTCTGATTTTTGGGGAGAGGGGTTCAGCTGGTGCCGACTGATTCCGCAGAAGCTAACCTTTTAGCTAACTGCATCGGTATGGTAATTAGTGTTAGGACTTTGTACTGCTCACTCTAATTACTCTTTGCGCTCCCCATGTTAAGTATAGGGAGCGCAAAGTACAGTAAGCTCACGGGAGAAGACGCTGTCACTGATGCGCTACGTTTTTTTTAACCCTTTAGCATTGGGAATGTGATATGGGTGGCATGTGTTAACCTCATTTAACCTAGCGCTGACGTTTCATTTAACCTAGAGCTCTAGTGCTAGCGTTAAAGAGGTTATAGGGTCCTGAGTGTCCTACCTCACCGATCTAGGTCAAAAAACACTACCGACCACCCCTCTGCATCAGATGAGGTCGATAAGGCCTCACTATCCAAGCACAGGTTTGGATCATTTGCCAAATTGACTGCAATGCATTGGTCAGTGACAGAGAGTCCTAAGGATGTTTAACCACAACCACCAAGAACACAGGGGGGCTATCTGAAGACGTACTACCGTAGACACTCGTGTATACCGTGAGTTTTTTGAGCAATAAATCAAGCTTAAACCTGTAGGGGTCGCGTTATACACGGGACAGCTGCGAGGGAGTGAAGATCTGATAGCTTCCAGGAGCTGTCTGACACGTGCACGCTCTGGAATCCCAATTTAACCCTGCAGCCCTGACTTTAACCATTAACCCTTAATGACAGCAGCCCTCAAGCACCCCTGTACAAAACATCTCCAATACTATTCAGCCCTCTATTAACCCTTCAATCCAAAAACCTACATTAACCTTTGCAATAAAAAACAGTAACATTAATAAATAATTTCTGTATGTCACAAGTTATCAAATTTATCATATACTCTGCTTCATATAAACGATATAAATTTTTCAAGGTAAAGCAAGCTTTCATCAATTTCAAAATGTGTCTTTTTGTAGTGCATGAGTATATGCATAGGTTCCTAACATTATATATATGAACAGTTGTGTTCAAAATTATTCAACCCCCACTGAAATTGAGTGTTTTGGCCAGTTTGACATTGATTTTGATCATTCCGTCATCTTGCTTACAATTAAATCAAAGAGGCACGTGTAGGTCAGACAAATATAACATTTATAATGAAATAACCACAAATGTCTTTTCTGTGTTCACATCATTATCAGTTTTATTCAACCCCCAAGTGACATTCAATCTTAGTACTTAGTACAACATCCTTTTACAGTTATAACAGCTTTTAAACGTGAAGCATAGCTTGACACAAGTGTCTTGCAGCGATCTACGGGTATCTTCGCCCATTCGTCATGGGCAAAAGCCTCCAGTTCAGTCACATTCTTATGCTTGCGCGCTGCAACTGCTTTCTTTAAGTCCCACCAGAGGTTCTCAATCGGATTTAAGTCAGGTGACTGCGATGGCCACCCCAAAATGTTCCAGCCTTTAATCTGCAACCATGCTCTAGTGGACTTGGAGGTATGCTTGGGATCATTGTCCTGTTGAAAGGTCCAACGTCTCCCAAGCCTCAGGTTTGTGACGGACTGCATCACATTGTCATCCAATATCTCCTGGTACTGAAGAGAATTCATGGTACCTTGCACACGCTGAAGCTTCCCTGTACCTGCAGAAGCAAAACAGCCCCAAAGCATGATTGACCCCCCGCCATGCTTCACAGTAGGCAAGGTGTTCTTTTCTTCATAGGCTTGTTCTTCCTCCTCCAAACATAGCGTTGATCCATGGGCCCAAACAGTTCTAATTTTGTTTCATCAGTCCACAGAACACTATCCCAAAACTTCTGTGGTTGGCCCACATGACTTTTGGCATACTGCAGTCGACTCTTCTTATTCTTTGGAGACAGCAAGGGGGTGCGCCTGGGAGTTCTGGCATGGAGGCCTTCATTACGCAGTGTGCACCGTATTGTCTGAGCTGAAACTTCAGTACCCACATCTGACAAATCTTTTCTCAGTTCCTCAGCAGTCACACGGGGACTTTTCTCCACTCTACGCTTCAGGTAGCGCACAGCAGTCAAAGTCAGCATCTTCTTTCTGCCACGACCAGGTAGCGTTTCAACAGTGCCCTTTGCCTTGAATTTGCGAATGATGCTTCCTATGGTCTCTCTTGGTATGTTTAACATCTTTGCAATCTTCATAAAGCCATCGCCCTTCCTGTGAAGAGTAATCACCTCTTCTCTTGTCTTCCTGGACCATTCTCTTGACTTCACCATGTTTGTAACCACACCATGTCTAGAAGGAGCTGAGTATCACAGTCATTTTAAAGCTGCCTAATTGGTGCTTATTATGCTTTATTGCTGCTCCGTGACATCCACAGGTGTTTTCAAAACCTGATTGAAACCCCTTGAATGAACCTCTGTTCTTCAGAGTGGTAGTCTTTAACTGGTTGAATAATTGTGTCAATGAAGAATTCACAAAAGAAACATTTACTACTGTATTACAAAACCAATTGATGTCATTTTAGTTGCATATGGTTCTTTAAAAAGTCCTTGTAGGATTTCATTCTGAATACAATTACAAATGTACACTAAATTCCCTAAAACCCTTTACAGCATTGGGGGTTGAATAATTTTGAACACAACTGTAATCTTATTAAATGCAATTGCAATAATGAAATCTACAAAATGTGCCCTTATGTCATACCTGCGCTTACAGATTTTATTTATTTAGTTTCATGTGCATAACTTTATCATAAGAGAATTATATTCCAAGCAATCAAAACGCTCAATTACATCTATCACCATTCTAAAATAGCCACGATAATGCATTACCTCTCACTCTGCACCCTTGCTCTCTAACAACCATTGGAGGAACGAGGGTGAGAGTGGGGTGGAATGAACATGAAATGAAACCATGGAACAACAGTAATTTAACAGACTTGTCGTGTTTTGGAAAATTTATACTTTCATAATTTGGCTCCTAGCGTTATATTTGAGTCTTGAGTAATATTCTTATTTCCATAATGAATCTTTACCCCTCGCGTTATACTCGGGTCGCGTTACACTCGAGTATCTACGGTAACTAAAATGTCATCATGGAGGAGTGGAAGAGGACTCCAGTGGCAGCCTGTGAAGCTCTGGTGAACTCCATGCCCAAGAGGGTTAAGGCATTACTGGAAAATAATGGTGATCACACAAAATATTGACACTTTGAGCCCAATTTGGACATTTTCACTTAGGGTTGCACTCACTTTTAGACATTAATGGCTGTGTTTTGAGTTATTTTTAGGGGACAACAAATTTACACAGTTATATAAGCTGGACACGCACTACTTTACATTGTAGCAAAGTGTCATTTCTTCAGTGTTGTCACAAGAAAAGATATAATAATATATTTACAAAAATGTAAGGGGTGTACTCACTTCTGTGAGATACTGTATTTACCAAAAATTTAAATACATAATATCCTGATTTACTTCTAATTTCTGCATCTAAAAATTATATTAGCACCGATATAATCAAAGTGCTTCTACAAATGATTCCTGATTTAAATGTCCAAGCTGGGAGCCGTGAAACGCATAGAGAAATTCTTCTGTGAGCACTTAAAACGTCATTAACCTCATTAACTGGCATCTGTTGCAGGATTACCCAATTTCTCCAGCCATATGCAGAGCTATGCTTCCTATACATACACTGAAATGCATATGAAAGCAATAATCATTACATTATGCAAATTCATATTATGGATTTCCTCCCACCAGCCTATTTATTCTTGGTGATTACAGCAAACATCATATCAAATACATAATTTTTGAAAAGGAAAAGTTGGGGAGGGGATGTTTCGCAGCCAAACAGGGAGGTGGGAGGCAGCTGACGCAAAGAAGAAAACACAATTTTTATTCTATGGGGGTTATTCGACAAGCTCAATTCAGAATTCACCGCAGGGTCCCACTAAGTGCACCGAATGGATCCATCAAACCACGCTGATAAACCCACCGAACACAGCCACAAATCGCCGAACGCAGCTGACGATCCACCGCACAGACCGTTGAACGCCTCCGATCAGCTGCCAAACAGGGGTAAAAAAAATGAATAAATTGAAAAAAAAAATTTTTAAAGGGTATTTAAAATAAAAAATGCATGAAAATTATAAATAAAGGTCCTACTAATCCATTAATGATTTAAGCCCATGTAAACACAGGTATACGTAATAAAGGCTAGTGTATCGAGCTGAAACGTAGTAGTCCCACAGTCCTGTTAGAGCAGCCATATTGACCCCAGCAGTATAACTGGCTTTGTGTTTTTTTTCTATGTTTCTATGAGGGTTTAAACATAACATTGAGGGTTATAATATTTAATATGTGAATAAAAGCTGCTTGATCCAAGGAGAAATCTGACCATCATCTGGGGTCAAGAAGGAGTTTTTTTCCCAATTTTTTGCGCATTTGGAACTGAGTGAGCTTACTATTTGGTTTTGGCAACCCAATGGCAGGTTACTAGAAGACCTCTCACAATTCTTAATCAGATACATAGTTGGAGACAGAGCCGGAGTTGGTAGTCAAATAGTCAGTCCAGGAACAAGGGAACAGAGAGTAAGCATGGTCAGAGATAAAGCCAGAGTTTGTAGAGTCCAGGAACAAGGGAGCAGGCAGGAAGCGTGTTCAGAGAGAAAACCAGAGTTGGTGGACATGTGGTCAGTCCAGGAACAAGGGCAGTCAGGTGCAGAACACAGGCGACGGGATCAGAAGTAGAGCAGGGGTCAGTAAGCCAGGGAATCTGATGGAGAGGAAGGCGGGCAGGAAAACAGGAACCAGAAACACCAGGTCACAGGTACCAGAGTATCTGAATAACCAAGCACTGAGGAAGGGGAGTGCTTGGTATTTATATGGAATGGTGATGATAGGGAAGGAGCTTCAGTTGTTTGTTGGTTCTCCTCTGTTTCTAATTGGGAGACAGGGGTCACAAGTGCAGGCATGGTCGCTTCAGATCCTAGGAACTGGCCTGGAATGATGATGTCATCAAAGTGTGCCGCCGGCATCATTCTGACAGGGCCTATTGGAAAGCATCATCTCAGCGTGTCATACGAGCAAGGGCTGTTTGGGAGGATAACGTATATGCATCTTGGTGTGGGTGTTGTGGCATCAGGATGGAGGCCACCTACTCACGTGGTCACTCACACCGATGCCGCAATGAAAGACAGGCCTGGTCAGTAGAGCAGGTGCGGGAACCCCCGTGGATGTCTAGATACTGGAGGGGTAAGTCCTTGTGCATCATGACACACTGTGTGAATCCATTGTGTGTTGTAAACTGCCCCACACAGAGCCACATTACAATCTCGGTGCTAACATTAACGCTCACCTGCGTGAGCATTAAAGTTAGCCGCGGTGGCCACTGCATATTACAATCCAAATGCTAACGGGTTAAGTAACAGGTTTGCGTTTGGTACCTTGCGCTTTTCAGCGCGAGGTTACTGTACTTTGCTCTCCCCATGTTAAGTATAGGGAGCACAAAGTGTTAATCAGCGTTAGGATTACAATCTACTAGAGCTAATTAACGTCCGGCCGCAGTAAACAGAAAGATAACCACAGCCAGGACTTTGTGTTAACGGATTCCACTTCTGCAGAATCCGTTAACACCATCCAAAAAATTTAAAAAAAAAATCATATACTCACCTCCTGTCCCGCGGCGAGGACTGCGGCTCCAACCGCCTCCTCCGTCCGGCGGGAGCAGGAAGAGACTGGAGGAAAAAGTTCCTCAGTCTCCCCCTGCATATCACTACACCGACTGGCCGAATCTCGCAAGACGAGATCCGGCAGGTCATGTGACCGCCGGCGTCTGGCTCAATGGAGTCCTATGGACTCCATTGAGTGGATGCTCGCGGCGGCGCTCAGTGCTGCCGCGAACATCCCGGGGCGAAGCGCCCGCAAGCAATGCAGGCAACTTTGTAAGCGCCTGCATTGCAATTGTCCTTGAGGCAGGTTAGTGGTTTGTTGCATTATGCAGAATCCAGCACACACTACACTTAATCAGAGACAGAACAAGAGGGGATAGTGCATGAGACAGGCACAAGAGGGAGCCCTGCACTTGGTAAGATTTCTAAATCTAAATACAGGTTGCAGGGCTGAGGGTGGACATAAAGAATAACAAGAGTTGGCAATAGAACGTAACGCAAGGATGTCACATACACGGTTGTTCTCAACCCGGGTAACCGTGGTTAGTATCCTTAGGACAGATTAACCTTTGACTTGATAACAGTTAGGACTGCCACACCTAACACTCCCAGCCAGGGAGGAGAGACAGAATGCTAGATACCGCTCAGTAGCAAATGATTTCGTGACAAAGTGTCTGAGCAAAAACAGGTTAACTAGACAGAGATGAAATACAAATGTATCATTACATGGGTTGACAACGGTGAGGACACACAGTATTTCTCAACAGGATTAAATGAGACTTCAACGTATTCAGTACCCTGCAGGACAGACCTCTTTGGTACTTGAATTCACAACAATCAAGACTGATGATCCTAACACTCCCAGCCAGGGAGGTTAGACAGAATGTAAACACTTGATACTGCTCAGTAGCAAATGGTTTTGTGACTAACAGGGTTATCCAAAGAGATTCGAAAAGTCACCGCACGTTCGGTGACTTTTCGTTCTCTTCAATTCGGTTCCTTTTGCCGATTGCATTTCGGTGACCCTGCGGTGTATTCAGCAAAGAGCACAGGGTCCCCGAATTGCAGGGAAAAGCTGCCGAAAACTAACCGAATGCACGCTGAAAACAAGCAAAAACATCTGGATTAACCTTCGAAAAAACCGAACATGAGCCGAACAGGAACAGGAGCCGAAAAGGAGCCGAATCACACAGAGCCGAAGCAGTTGTGACGTAGAGGAGGCAGTGAATAAATTAGAAAAACCATTTGTATGAATCTGGGAAAAAGAAACGCTGTTTGCAAAGAAACTACTGAGCGAAAATGTCTGAAATTTTCACAGGAGGTCCAGGGAATGATAATAAAGAGGGCTGTTACAAAAAAAATAAGCAAACTGAAAAAAAATAAAAAAAAAAATCGGACTTTTTAAAAAAAATAAAAAAAATCTGAAAAATGCTTAAAGTATCCTAAAAAATCTATAAATAAAGAGACTTTTTGCTGCATAATTTTATAATGAACGGTTTATTAGATATTGAATTAAAACGGGAATATTTTTAACATTGAAGTCTATGGGATTCTCTTGAATAAATTTGCCGAATGAAACCACCGAATGGCAGGACATTAGGGGAACCTTTCACTGCTGGTTTGTGTTCTCTGAATAGCCGAAGCAGTGCTTCTCTATGGGGATTTCACTGCCCTCGAACAGCACCGAACAGGCACCGTATGTGCAGGCAATTCGCCAGGATTTGGTGTATTGCCTGCTCTTGGATAGCCGAATGGCCAGGAAAGGTAACCGAATGCTGATTTTCAGCATTCGGTTACCTTTCTCAAGCAATTCGGATCTCTTTGGATAACCCTGCAAGTGTCTACTGAGCAAAAGCACTTTAACTATGCACAGGCAGAGATATTTCATGAGTGTCAAACAACAGTGGTTTACACAATCGTGGTTGGCACCAGAGGGGGTAGTCATACATGCAAGGTTAACAATAGAGAGGACTCTACTATAATTCATGTGAGCAAGGCAGAATACAAGTTTGCTGAATTCCACACCCTGCAGGGCAGAACCCCACTCAGCAGTAATGTGAAACAGCCTACAGATACACTCAGCTTCACAGAGAGCACTATGAGCATACACAGGGAGTAAGAAAGAGAGATCCACAAACGGGCAAGGTACAGGGTAAAGACTGAAGAGAGGTCCAATAATACAAGCCAGGTCATACACGAAAAATCCAGAGATTTAACTTCAGGGGACAGACGTGAGAATATTCCAGGAACCAGAGTCAGAGGGTCATGCACAGAGATATCAGATACAGAACTTCAATACAGGGAGCAGGTACTCAATAGGTATAGACCTATCCTGACCCAAGGAGCAAGTGTACTGCTGGCCCTATATATAGGACTGAGCAGGTCATGTGACCGCAGACTATCAGCCCAATAGAGATGGTCTGCAGAGCCTGGGCCTGAAATCCATCAAACAGAGGGATCCCTGCTTCCACCACCAGGAGGCAGGGCCAAAATGTGACAGTAATCCCACGTTAAAACGGGGGCGGTAGGGAGAAAACTGTTTTTTCTCCCTAGCGCTCCCGTTTTAACGTGAGTAATGTAATGTGGCCCACAGTATTTTTACAGCATTTGCTCCTCACTAGCGAGTCATTATGATCCCTATTACTGAAAACAAGGAAATTAAACTGACTTTTTGGGATAAGCAGTAAATGTTTTTCCCACTCATAAAAATGTACATAGCAATAGATGAGGTATATGGTTGAGTTAACTGTAATATACATAATTGTAGAATTGTACATTTAAATGTATTTATATGTATAATGTATATAATGCTAAAACTATTCTAGGTGTACATTTGTATGTAAATGCTAGGAATTCCAATTTATTCCCACTAGGTGGCAGTGATTCTTTTCACTTTTTCAACTCCACTTGCAGGCGTCTGAAGTACAGTACTTGTATTGTTAGTCCTCAACTGATAATGGAATATATCATGACGAAGCAATAAAAATCACTTCAATTTGAGATCAGAGTCCACGGACTAAAAATGTTTCTAAGATCAGCTATCTACCCTGCAGACTGTCTTATTTGTGTATAACTTTATAGATTTACAGTGGGAAGTGTTCAAAACACTACACAAAATACACCGTCTGACCAAAAAAAGGTCACGCACTCTAATATTTCACCGGGCAGACCTTTGCATTGATTATGGCCCGCATTCGATGTGGCATCATTTCAATGAGCTCATGCAATGTCACAGCATTCATTTCCATCCAGAGTTGTATTAAATCGAGGCCAAGATCTTGCCTTGATGGGAGAGTCGCAGCACTGCGTAAAGTCAACTCCAGCACATCCCAAAGATTCTCAATGGGGTTAAGGTCTGGACTGTGCGGTGGCTAATCCATTTGTGAAAAAGATGTCTCATGCAACCCGAACCATGCTTGCACAATTTGAGCCCGATGAATCCTGGCATTGCCATCTTGGAATATGCCCGCTGTGTCATCAGGGAAGAAAAAACCCATTTATGAAAAACCCAGTATATTCAGGTGGTAAGTTGACCTCATTTTTGCCAGCTGAAACATATTAATTACTGCAGTAATTATTCAATGGAAGGCTCGCAGTCGCACCTATTGCTAGTTAAATCTAAGGGGAGACTTTTATTTTTTGGCGAAGAATTGAGCAAACTTTCAAGTTTGTAAATTAAATTAACACATGTTGAGATATGTGATCCTTAGCAGCCACAGTTTCCTTCACTTTTCAGATGGTTACGGTACCCTCACCTTACAGGTTGGGAGTAAGGTAGATGATAGACCTTTAATGTGCGACTTCAGATTTCCATAGGCCCCATCATAACGTTTACATCATAGACATGCATAGTCGATACCATTAGGGTATGTATGTACGGATTGTTTATGACAAACTTCAAATAATCGGGGGAAGACGCAAAAAGTGTAGATGGGTTTTCTGAAAGATGGGCGAGCTGGACCAAATCACTCATATACACGCCTATAGTTCCCATATATCAGCTATCAGGTTAGGGCTCCTCACTGGAAATCTTAAGGTTCTCTTCCTCAGTTCTTGTGGCTATTCAATGTACTTTAGTGAATATTGTCACTAGCAGCTGAAGGTAACTTCTGTGAACCCCACATATGGTCCTCCCCCAGAGGATCCAATCTCTGGATGCTGGATTAAGAGAGCCACTACCTCTGGTATTTGGAAGCTAGACAAAAAATAGCAAGAGACCAAGACCCAGACCTCTGGAGACAAGAGGTTGGATATCTGTTTACTCATGGGAGCGTTATCCTTCATTGCTCAGTATCAGAAAAACTGCCAGTGGATGCAACCTTGGGGAAACTTGGATTCTCACAAGACACTAAAGGGAACTGCATCTTAAATATATCCACATATATCCAGTCTACTACAAACTACATTGTATTTTTTTTCTTGAATCTTTGAAAAGGTTTGCCAAACAGTTAAATTTTTTTACTATTTTAATTGTGTGCACTGCACTCTCTAGGTCTTTTCTGTCATCTTTTCTCTGACATCACAAGACTAAATGGTGGTACATACTCGCCACCCAGGACATACTTGAAAACGAGAGAAATCTCAATGTATCCTTCCTGGTAAAATCCTTTCTCAAAAAAACAAAAAATCACTATGAATTCATACCTAAAGATTTCTATCATCTAACTGTATCATTTGGTAAATTTAAGAAATTCATGAATGTATCACCTCACGTCAGTAGTCAAAACAGTCAACAGTGCAACAAGTAATACATGTTATATTATTTCCTTGGCCCTAGACTGACATATATTGAGGCATCCTGGACTACTCTTTCTACCAAAGGACCTTTGTTTACTCTGTTCCAGTGACTCCTGGAAATAGACTGCACCCAAAAGGTACAATTCACTGCTTGCTCCAGTGAAATTTGCAGACACTCTCCGCACCGTCAGGAGAATGATAAAAACAAGTAATTATTAGCCATATATAAACATCCAACACGTTTCTTTACAGATCGTAACTTCAGAGATAAATGCCATTTCAGATTAAACACTCGAGTCATCTATTTCCTGCACTTTCTTCATGTCCTCATGCTACAATCAAGTCTCACTACCTTCTTTGAGGTTGTTCCTCTACCCTCCTTCCATAACTTTTATGCGTTCCAAACCTAGAACGCATTCGTCCAGCACGATTGGACATTTCTTTGGTCTTTTTAACATGTGGTGATATTATCATTAATTTCTTATATTTGGCCACTACATTGACTGGGGAAAAGTTGAAGAGATTCCACTTCAGATATGTATTTTATGTGAGTGATTGTGTCACGTTTTGTCGCTCCAGCCCTGTCCCCCTGCCCTCTGTATACTTTATGCCTATGTTTCCCATGTGGTTATGTATGCTGCTATTGCCCGGATAGCAGACCAGGGGTTAATGGCTTCTAGTCTGATCAGCTCACCTGCCTGTGATGTGTGCTGATCCCTTCCGTATTTAAAGCAATGGGCCCATGTCCCATTGCTCTATCATTTTGTTCCAGTTTGCCTGTGTATCCAGTCTGCTGTGCTCTGAGCTCCTTACTGTTTATTTCCAGTCCTAGTTGGTATATTCTGTTCTAGTTATATTTTGGTCTTAGTTCCCTGTCTGTCTGTTCTCTCTGTTTCGTGTTCCGGATTTCTTTTCCTGTGTTATTCAGCAAAAACAAGGTTTATGAGGGTCCTGAGAACAGCAACCGTACTAGTGGCCTGTCCTACGGTGAGCCCAGTAGGCTTTTTGCTCGATGATGGTCCCATTACAGAGAAGACAATTCTATATGCCGATCAGACTGCTATCACCCACAAATGTTAAGCCAGAACTGAAATGTCAAGGCGGTCACCTCTGCCCAAGGGATTCTGCAACCCCTGACAATCATTTTGGCCTTGTAAGGTCTAGTCTGGAGCAAGGCGTCCACGTTTGGATTTCCCTATGAACTTATAGTGACAAAAAACAAGTTTTATGGGGGTCTGGAACACATTCCTTCAGCACCATTGTCTGCGTCTTTGGTCTTTTTAACATGTGGTGATATTCTAATTAATTTATGATATTTGTTTGGCAACATCAACTGGGGGAGACATTAAAGAGATTCCACTTCAGATACGTATTTTATGTGAGTGATTGTGGGACATGAATATTGGTGTTATGTATACTATATTATGCACTTTGGGTATCATTGGATAGCAAGATAATGAAGGCAGAAGACATTTTTCATTCAATCAAGGTTGGTGTAGTCCACTGATGTCCAAAGTTTTGTGTAATTTATACACATTCAAACTTTTAGGTGGTACAAAATTAATATAACTCAATGATACCAATTCCCAATAATTGTACTGAGTTACCTCTTGTATCATCTATGTGCTGGAATTCCCTCGAGTCCCTGTGTCCATTTTCCCTTGTCTCCTACGCTGCAGCGTAAGAAAAAATATAGTCCCAACCATCCCTTTTCCCTTGTCTCCTACAACCCCAAACCTCTCTTATGTCCCTGTATTCAAATCCCATGTGTGCCACTGTGATCTTATCTCCCTACCCTAATCACATTTTTTTTGCCCATATGTCTAATTTCCCTTTCGTGTCGCTGTACCCCAAAGCTCATTATGTTATTGCACCCAAGTTCACCTCTTTAGTTATTGTATCACTTCCCACATTTGTTTTTGTGTCACTCTACTGTATTCTGTCGCTGTGTCTGCATCTCTTCCTCTTTGCGTTCCCTTGCCAGGTAGTGTCTGGACTGTGCTCTGAATGTGGATTTGGGGTTATTATCTCTAATTAATGGGTTCTATGACCAGTCTGATTGACTGGTCCCCATTCACCAATGTCGCATACAGTGGTGGAACATCTTTAATTGAAGAAAAGCCACAGGGCCCTATTCCAATGTTTCAGCTTTTTTTAACCGCATATTACATCCGAGATGCAAGCTGAGCCTGCGTCTCAGACATAGCGTCAGGTTACTGTACATTAGTGTCTCCTATACTTTGTAATGCTTTCTCAGTTCGCGAAAGAGGTACACTGGGAACCAAAAGTTCCCAATATACCTCCACGTAGAACTCTGCCGCCCAGCCGAATCTCATTTGCGAACTACCTCCATGGAGTCTTATGGACTCAGAGTTAATAACACCAGTACCACTTAGCGTTGCTGGTGTTATTATTTAACACCTTGGCATTATTATGTCCATGTCCGGAGCTGCTGAGAAGCATTTCCATCATAATCAGGATGATAAATGGCAGGGTTAGTAGTAGCTCAGGTTTTCCATTAAAGTCTGCCATTTAGAACCAACATTGAAATAGGGCCCACAGTATACACATTTTACATAAGAATTACAATGCTAAAGTATTTGGAGCAACTTTGAATGGCACTGTTAGGGTAACCTTTTCTTCACAGCTGAGCTTCACCGCAGTTGCAACAACGGTGTACATAGGTGCTTTGCAGGGACATGCAGTGAGGTCAGTGGCTGGTGAGGCACTGGCTAATATCAAAGCCAGATATACACAGGTTGATCACAATTTACGCATTCGATACTCATTTTTTGGTTGGGGTTTTTTTTCACCATTTTTTTTTAGTAGTGAAGTATATTATGAGATGAAAGTAATGGTATCTTTAGGAAGTCCATTTAATGTCAAGGTATATAATATGTGTGGGTACAGTAAATGAGCGTGAGTTAAATTATAGATAAAACACATACAGCGCAGAAATGCTAAAAAATAGCCAGGTCACTAAGGGGATAAAAAAAAATAAAAGATGTCCACCCATAAATATATACACAAGTGGGTGTTTTAAAAAGTCTATTTACTGGCGTTTTAAGTAATAGTTTAATATTTATTTATTATTCTATTTAGTGTAAAATAATTACTGACATTTGCAATGTTTGCATAAAATATATATATAGGGCTCTATTACATTCTTCACGCAAATGTTAACGCGTGCACAAAAACGCATTAACGCGAGGGGCAAAACCCTTTGCGCTGAACGTCGTATTACAAAGTCAGCGCAACAAACGCGCGCATTCGTCTAACGCGGGTGAACCTGCGTGAACCCTTTGCGAGCGTACTGTACTGCGCGCACAAATGCGTTTGTGCGCTGGTACAATTGTGGTTCTTAATTCTGATTGGATGAATCGTGTGAAAAAAACAGTACGCACACCGATTGTCACGGTGTCCGCGGCCCCCCCCCCGGCGCCTGGCAGCGGCTTCCTCGCTGCTCGCTGGCCAGGCGCCGAGTGATATCGCGGAACGCTTCCGCACACGTGGGACGCCGGGGGGCGGGGCCAGGCGCATGACGCGGACCCGCCGAGTTTAAAACCCGGCTTCACATTCTCACTGGTGCCCTGACGTGGTAGTTACTTCCCGCAGAGCTCTTGTATTCTGTTGATAATTATTGGCTATTCTGTGTATTGACCCTTGGCATTTGGCAAACTGACCATTCTGTGTACCGACCCCTGGCATTGGCAAACGAACCATTCTGTATACCGACCCCTGGCATTGGCAAACGAACCATTCTGTGTACCGACCCCTGGCATTGGCAAACGAACCATTCTGTGTACCGGACCCTGGCATTGGCAAACGAACCATTCTGTGTACCGACCCCTGGCATTGGCAAACGAACCATTCTGTGTACCGACCCCTGGCATTGGCAAACGAACTATTCTGTGCATAACCCCTGGTATTGGCGTTTACTCTTCTATCTTGGTATTGAGGTCAGTCTGTGTGGCATCCTAAGCACGCATCAGAACTACCTTTCTATTATTTAGGTCTTGGGAAGAGCCAACCATTCTAAGGTCTTGTGTA
Source organism: Leptobrachium leishanense (assembly GCA_009667805.1). Lineage (NCBI taxonomy): Eukaryota > Metazoa > Chordata > Amphibia > Anura > Megophryidae > Leptobrachium > Leptobrachium leishanense. The sequence continues at coordinate 55,543,224 of CM019070.1, read as the reverse complement.
CCCTCCTAGTATCGTTCTTTGTGTATATACCTATCTTGACGTATACTGTATCTGTCTAGACGTGCCGACCACTCTAAGGATCGGAAGGGTAGTGAGAGGTCTGCGTAAAGGGACCACCATCTTGGTAACCAGAGGGATCCGTGACATTACGTCAGGGCCAATGGATCCGCAGACCTCTCTTCTCAGTTGACAAGAATTGCAGCTCCGACAAGAAGAGCAGGACCACAGGATGGACCAGATTGCTCTTGCTCTGCAAACCCTGTTGAATCGATCCACTACTGGTACTGCAAGTCCTCCAGAACCAGTATTGCCTAGGGCCAGTTCGGCCTCACCCGAGGGTGTAGGCTCAGTATGAAGGCACCCGTACGCTATGATGGTACGCCTAACTTGTGTCGGGGTTTTTTGACCCAACTGGAGATTCTATTCGAGAACAATCCAGGGTCCTGTGTATCCGATAAAGCCAAAGTAGGCTACCTAATTAACCATTTAACTGATAAAGCGTTACTGTGGGCCACGCCATTGTGGGAAAAAAAAGCCCATCATATATGACTATGAGGGCTTTACCTCTGAACTAAAACGTACGTTTGATCCTCTAGAAGGGCCACCAATGCAGGCAGGTCCTTATTCCACATTAAGCAAGGTAATAGGAGGAGTCTCCGACTATGCCATAGAATTTAAGACCTTGACTTCTGAGGTACACTGGCCTAACGACGTTTTAACCTTGGCGTTTACCGAAGGCCTGAACGAGGCTTTGATGTTTGAGCTGGCTCCCTTGAAGTTGCCAGAACATCTGGACCATTTGGTTGATTTCTGTATTGCCATGGACGACCAAATTAGGGACAGGAGGCATTCTAGAGACAGACCCAGAAGGGTTTTGCCTCCTTTACCCTTGGTACCCAGACACCACCAGTACGTCAGGTACTCCAGAGCCAGAAAGAACCGATCTACCGGTCGTGGAACCCATGCAGATAGGTAGAACAGGTATTTCAGAGGCTGAGAGAACTCACAGAAGGGAAAGGGGGCTCTGTTTTTACTGTGCCGGGGCAGGGCATTTTCGTCTTCAATGTCCTCAAAGACCCAGGGGTGGCAGGGGTGACACTGGCAAGCCGGGCCAGAGAACACCTACTAGCCAGGTAATCGGTTCGCTCTATGCCTCCTTTGTTGATAACGAAAAAAAAAAACCCGGATTCTGGTGCCCATCTCCTTAACCTGGGAGGGGGTGCACCTCGAGACTGAGGCGTTCCTAGACTCTGGAGCCTCAGGTAACTTTATGGATAGAGTGTTTGCCTCCAAGAACCTCATGCCTCTAGTTCTCAAAGAAAGACCTCTAATGGTGGAGGCCATAGACGGGAAACCCTTGTCATGTCCCCATATCACCCACGACACTATAGAGGTATGCATGAAAACAGGAGTGTTGCACCGGGAAACCATACGATTCCAGAGATATTGACTCTCCCTCATGCCCCCCGTCGTCCTAGGGTTTCCATGGTTGACTGAGCATAACCCGGTGATTGATTGGTCCAGAGAGACATAAGATGTTGGGGTCCCAGTTGCCAGTTGAAATGCATGGGCAGGGTCACTGTTATTGGTAGCCTTAATATCGCCACAGCACCTCCTTTATCCACAGTAGTCCCTGACTGTTATCAGGCATTAAAGGAGGTTTTTTCGAAGGCCAGGACTGAGGTTTTACCACCACATCGCCCGTATGACTGTGCCATAGAGTTACTCCCCGGTACTATGCCTCCCAGAGGACATGTATACCCCTTGTCGCAAAAGGAGAACGATATTATGGAGGATATATATAAAGGAGAATCTTGAGCGTGGATTCATTAGACGGTCCTCCTCCCCAGCAGGAGCTGGTTTCTTTTTCGTCTCCAAGAAAGAGGGAGACTTGCGACCATGCATAGATTATAGAGGTTTAAACAGAATAACCATAAGAAATGCATATCCCATACCCTTATAACAGAGTTGTTCGACCGACTGAAAGGGGCCCGTATATACACGAAGCTCGATTTACGCGGGGCCTACAATCTGATAAGGGTGAAAAAGGGGCACGAGTGGAAGACGGCTTTTAATACGCGTAGCGGGCATTACGAATACCTGGTAATGCCCTTTGGGTTATGTAACGCGCCAGCTGTGTTTCAGGATCTCATAAATGACACCCTAAGGGATTTTCTGCAAACATTCGTCATAGTGTATCTCGATGACATCCTGATATACTCTCCAGATAAGGAGACCCATCACGCCCATGTGCAACAAGTGTTAAGGAGACTATTGAAGGCCGGCTTATACTGCAAATTAGAAAAGTGCCTATTTGATAGAGAGATGGTGCACTTCCTTGGGTATATCATAACCCCTGAGGGGTTTCAAATGGATCCTGGTAAATTGTCGGCAATCCTCGACTGGCCCCTACCCCAAGGGCTTAAAGCCATCCAGAGGTTTCTAGGTTTTACCAACTATTATCGAAGGTTCATTAAAGACTTTTCGACCTTGGTAGCTCCTCTCACGGCATGACTAAAAAAGGGTGGAAATCAGAAGTGGACACCCCAGGCCAGGCAAGCCTTCGAGGTCCTCAAACAGGCATTCACGACTGCCCCTGTTCTCCGACATCCTGATCCAGCTCTGCCCTTCCAACTCGAGGTTGACGCCTCCGAACTCGGTCTTGGAGCAGTCTTGTCCCAAAGGCGGGCACCCGATAAACCTTTGCATCCATGCGGCTTCTATTCCCGGAAGTTGTCTCCGGCCGAGAGAAACTATGACATCGGTAATAGAGAGTTGTTAGCAGTTATCGCAGCCTTGGCAGAGTGGAGATACTTATTAGAGGGATCTACGGACCCAATCGTTATCATAACTGATCATTAAGAATCTCACTTACATTGGAGACGCGAAACGATTGAACGCCAGACAAGCGAGATGGTCTTTGTTTCTTTCAAGTTTTAATTTCATCCTCACATATAGACCTGGGTCAAGAAACATTAAAGCAGATGCGTTATCTAGACAGTATGAATCCTATGAACATAACGTTCAGGATCAACATCCCATTGTACCTCAGGAGAGGATTATAGCCTCTACCACGATTAGTGTCTCATCCCCTCTGATGATCCGATTGCAGACTGTCCAAGATAAGGCTCCGGGGGGGAGACCTCCCGCGAAGCTCTTTGTACCTGAGAAGGAAAGAGAAGAAGTCCTTAAGATTTACCATGACAATAAACCTCTGGGCACATGGGGATCACCAAAAACAGTGGCTAGCATCCGAAAACTGCTATGGTGGCCCACGATGCGCCGGGATATTAAAGATTACATAGCCGTGTGCGAGGTATGCACAAGAAATAAGAGTCCTAAGACAGCGCCCATTGGTTTACTCCAGCCCCTGCCCTATCCCGAACGACCATGGTCGCAGATAGCCATGGATTTTATAGTAGAGTTACCCGAGTCCAAAGGGAATACTGTTATACTCACGATTATAGATCGCTTTTCCAAAATGGGTCACTATGTTCCTCTTCGGAAGCTACCGTCAGCAGCCGAGCTGGTGCCCATTTTCATCGCCAACGTGGTCCGCATACACGGTATCCCTCTTGGGATTGTTTCTGATAGGGGGACCCAGTTTGTCTCCAGATTCTGGAGGGGGTTCTGCAAGAATGTGGGAATAGACCTGTCCTTCTCCTCGGCCTATCACCCCCAAACGAACGGAGCAGCAGAAAGGGCCAATCAAAATGTTGAGAAGTATCTCAGGTGTTTCATATCTGAACGACAGATATATTGGTCAGACCTGCTACCTTGGGCCGAGTATGCCCTAAACAGTGCCGTGAGTGAAGCCAGTGGTCATTCCCCTTTCTTCACGGTTTACGGATTTGATCCTCCCGTGCTTCCCACTGCATTTCCTGATACCCGCAATTCCTGCTCTGGATGAGCACTTGGCGTCATTGACTGAGACCTGGGGGAGGGTTAAACAGGCACTGGAGAGGAGCAGTATTGTCCAGAAAACGAAGGCCGATAGACGTAGGGGACCAGCACCTGTGTATCAAGTCGGGGACAGGGTTTGGCTTTCGTCGCGAAACATTAAGCTCTTAGTGCCATCGATGAAACTAGCCCCCAGATACATAGGCCCTTACAAGATACTGCGGCGACTCAACCCGGTCTCCTATGCCTTGGCACTGCCCTCCCATATCAGGATACACAACGTGTTCCACGTGAGCCTTTTTTAAACCGCTTTTGTGTAATCGGTACACCAGGGCCCGTGTCCGCCCTCCTCCGGTCTCTGTGGAGGGCGAGGAGGAGTTTGAAGTTAAGGCCATTCTGGACGCCAGGGTTTCTAGGGGGGTCCTTCAGTACTTAGTGGACTGGGTGGGCTACGGTCCGGAGGACCGCTCTTGGCTTCCGGCTACTGAGGTTCATGCCCCTCGCTTGGTGAAGGCCTTCTATTTGGCTCATCCCTGTGCCCCTGGGGGTCGTCCAGTGGCCGCCCGTAGAGGGGGGGGTTCTGTCACGGTGTCCGCGGCCCCCCCCCCCGGCGCCTGGCAGCGGCTTCCTCGCTGCTCGCTGGCCAGGCGCCGAGTGATATCGCGGAACGCTTCCGCACACGTGGGACGCCGGGGGGCGGGCGGGCCAGGCGCATGACGCGGACCCGCCGAGTTTAAAACCCGGCTTTCACATTCTCTCACTGGTGCCCTGACGTGGTAGTTACTCCCGCAGAGCTCTTGTATTCTGTTGATAATTATTGCTATTCTTGTTATTGACCCTGGCATTGGCAAACTGACCATTCTGTGTACCGGACCCCTGGCATTGGCAAACGAACCATTCTGTATACCGACCCCTGGCATTGGCAAACGAACCATTCTGTGTACCGACCCCTGGCATTGGCAAACGAACCATTCTGTGTACCGACCCCTGGCATTGGCAAACGAACCATTCTGTGTACCGACCCCTGGCATTGGCAAACGAACCATTCTGTGTACCGACCCCTGGCATTGGCAAACGAACTATTCTGTGCATAACCCCTGGTATTGGCGTTTACTCTTCTATCTTGGTATTGAGGTCAGTCTGTGTGGCATCCTAAGCACGCATCAGACTACCTCTTCTATTATTTAGGTCTTGGGAAGAGCCAACCATTCTAAGGTCTTGTGTACCCTCCTAGTATCGTTCTTTGTGTATACCTATCTTGACGTATACTGTATCTGTCTAGACGTGCCGACCACTCTAAGGATCGGAAGGGTAGTGAGCGGTCTGCGTAAAGGGACCACCATCTTGGTAACCAGAGGGATCCGTGACACCGATTTCTTCGCGCAACGTTAATGCGCGCACGTTTTGCGCGTCTGTTTTACTCGCGCAATTTTTCTACGGATGAAAAAATGCGCACGCGCGGATTGTAATACCAGCGTTAATTTACGAACGTTAATGTTAACGCTTCACACGCAAATTAATGTGCTGCGCGAGCTTTTTTGCGCAAAGATTGTAATAGGGCCCATATTCTTTTAACTTTATAAAAATACTTTGTCAGGGCAGAATAAATCTTGACCACAACAGACTAGAAGCAAACTCCTCCTTCTGGTGTGGCCAACATTTAATAGATATGCCTTTTCCTGTCAATGAGAGACCAGCCTCACATGCAGGCGTTTTGTTGAATGGCTTGGACCAATGGTGCTTTCCCATTGGTCCAAGATATTCCACTGCTCTAGCAGCAACTATTTTGGGGGTCTCATTTATACAAAATATCTGGGAATTGTTGCAATCTGTGTGTTCTCACTGCCACCAACTATTTTGGGGGGTCAGTCATTTATACTAAATAGCTGGGAATTGTAATCTGTGTGTTCTCACTGCCAGCAACTATTTTGGGGGTCAGTAATTTATACAAAATATCTGGGAATTGTTCTAATCTGTGTGTTCTCACTGTCAGCAACTATTTTGGGGGTCTCATTTCTATAAAATATATGGGAATTGTTGTAATCTGTGTGTTCACACTCCCAGCAACTATTTTGGGGGTCAGTAATTTCTACAAGATATCTGGGAATTGTTCTAATCTGTGTGTTCTCACTGCCACCCATCAGGGGGTCTCACTGATTTATAGGAGGTTTCTGGGAATTGTAATCTGTGTCTTGTCACACTGCCACCCATCAGGGGGTCTCACTGATTTATAGGAGGTTTCTGGGAATTGTAATCTGTGTCTTGTCACTGGCTGCCAGCTATCAGGGTGTCTCACTGAGTTATACCAGAGTTCTGGAAATCTTTAATCTTTATACCAGAGTTGAATCAGAGTTCTGCATATCTTTAATCTATATATCACTCATCATGTCAGAAAGACCGAAAAAGGACAGGCAGACGCTCCCAGACACAGATAAGAGGGCAAGCAGCCTCTGTGTCAGAAGGCTGTGCCTCTGGTCGTCGTGGACATGGTGCATCCTCTGCAGGGGCACGCTTGTCCTTTATAACTGGTGCTGGCCGCCATAAGCAGCAGCAACATACAGAGGATTTGGTGGATTGGCTAACCAGGCAATCCTCATCCTCCGAGTCTTCTGCCAGCAAGGCTTGTAGTGCTTTACAGTCCACCTCAGCTGCCAAAGCATCTAATGCAGCCTCCATGTCCACAGATACTCCTGCTGTAGCCTCACTATCACACACAGAGGAGTCAGCTGAATTGTTTGACTACAATGACAGTGACATGCTGCTTGAGGATGCGCAGCAACTACACTGCTCTGATTCAATCTCTAAGGTTGAGGAAGGGAGTATAATGAACCTAGAGGAAGGGGGTGCCAGTGATGACACACAAATAACTGGCACTCATGTTGCCCCAGCAGCTGCAGCATACTGCCAAGTTGGCTCCAGTGACGAGGAGATAGGGGGTGATGACAATGATGATGAGGTCACTGACTCCACCTGGGTGCCTGACCGAACAGAGGAGTCAAGTGAGGAGGAGGAGGCACAACAAACACGAGGCACAATGTCCTCTATGACCAACCGTAGCACTAGCCAGTCCAAGGCATCAGATGTCAGAGCTGCTCAGGTGCAGAGCGCTGTCGTCTCACAGCACACATCCAGGAACTCTGCTGTCTGGGAGTTCTTTAAGAAATGTGCAGCAGACCGCACCTTTCCTATTTGTAATCTATGTCAGATGAAGATCAAGTGTGGGAAAGACACCGGAGGCTTGGGTACCACGTGCTTGAGGCGACATATGACCACCTGCCATGCATCCCATTGGCACAACACTTTGCATTGGTCCTCCTCCTCACCTGTCTCTACCCCCACTATATGTCCTGCCATGTCATTGACTCCAACCTCCACTGACAGGGATGATGCTACAGTAATGGATGTACCAGGTCCTTCCTCACAATGTGACAGCATCCCATCAGCTTGAGATTTACGCAGTCAGATTACGTTGCCCCAGCTGCTGCAGCGTAAGAAAAAATATAGTCCCAACCATCCCCAAGCACAGCGTCTAAATGCCAGCTTAGCAAAATTACTCGCATTACAGCTGGTGCACTCTGCTTCCTTCCGTGAATTTGCTGAATGTGCTGTACCACAGTGGCAGGTTCCAAAACGCCATTTCTTTTCACGGAAGGCCATTCCAGCACTATACCAGCATGTGGAAGAAAATGTTATGGAGTCATTGGGAAAGGCAGTCAGCAGCAAGGTGCACGTGACTTTAGACATGTGGTCCAGCAAGCATGGACAGGGCTGTTACATTTACTTCACGGCACACTGGGTAACTCTGATTACAGCTGGGAAGGATCCAAGATGGGGCTCTGTGCTGGAGCTTGTTCACCCACCACGTCTCCAGAAAGCTGCATGTATGAGGTCTGTCTGCTCCACCACCATCTCTCCCTCTTCCTCCTCCTCCTCCTCTGTCTCTGGCGAAGTGGCAGTTAAACCGACGCGTGACAGAGGCTACGCAATGACTCAAGCAAAAAGATGCCATATTGTGCTTGAGCTGGTTTGTTTAGGGGACAGGAGCCACACCGGGCCAGAAATTCTGTCAGCTCTGCAGGGGCAGGTGCAGAGATGGTTAACACCATGCCAGCTTCAGCTGAGAATGGTCGTCTGTGATAATGGCAGCAACCTTCTCTCTGCCCTACGCCTGGGTAAGTTGACGCATGTACCATGCCTACCACACGTCCTAAATCTGGTGGTAGAGCGTTTCCTAACCAGGTACCCAGAGCTGGCAGAGCTTCTCAGCCAGGCCAGAAAAGTCTGCAGCCACTTCATACAGTCATTCCCAGCAATTGGGATGTTCGCCTGGCAGAAATTTAAAGAGAATTCCACCTTCCCACAAACTGTCTGATCTGTGACATGCCCATCAGGTGGAACTCGACATTAGCAATGCTGCAGCATCTGCACAAGCAGCAGAGGGCCATCAATGAGTACCTGTGTGAGTATGGCACAAGGACAGGTTCAGGTGCAGTGGCTGATGATCAAGGATGTATGCACTGTACAGTCGCCATTTGAGGGAGGAGGCAACGAGGATGGTGAGCAGGGACAGTGCATGCATCAGTGACACAATTCCTTTAGTGTTCCTGCTGGAGCACACTCTGCGGGGAATTATAGGATGTGGCACTAGAGGCAGAGCAGCAGGAGGAATAGGAGGCCTTCCCTAGCTCTCAAGGCCCCAGTCTTTACGCAGATAGCATTCCTGCGGGTCCTCAGATCAGACAGGAGGAGGAGGAATATTTAAGTAGTGGGGGCATTGAAGGTGGGGATTCCTCATGGGAGGGTTTTGTGTGCCCAGAAACCCAAGGACTAGTACGTGACCGGGAGGAGGAAGTGCACGATGGGGTCATCCTCATTGACCAGGAAGACTCGGAAGCTAGTGCCACCTCCAACCTACGCTGCATGGGCTCCTTTATCCTGCAAAGCCTGGTAAAGGACCCCAGGATTTGTGCTATCAAGGAGAGGGATCATTGCTGGTTGGCAAGCCTTCTTGATCCACGATACAAGGGTAAAGCTCATCCTGCCCTCACAGAGGGAGGACAGGATGAAAAAACTTGAGGATGCTCTAAAGCGACACTTGTGTAACACCTTTACAGGCACTGGTAGGTTACCAAGTGATGACACAGGTGCTTCTGAGGCTGCGGTTGATCAGAGGAAGAGCGGTGAAAGGGGCCTCTTGACTGATGCTTTTTCAATTTTTTTAGTTCACGACGCCCAGGGACGTCAAATGCAGGCACCCATTGCCAGCGTCTTCACCGTATGGTGCAGGACTACCTAGGGGCAAGGGCAGACCTGGATACCTTTCCAGGAGATGATCCACTGGCTTACTGGGTGTTGAGATTGAATCACTGGCCAGAACTTAGCCAATATGCTATGCAGCTACTAGGTTGCCCTTCATCCAGCGTGCTTTCTGAAAGGACGTTCAGTGCCGCTGGAGGTTTTGTTGCAGACAAAAGAGTGCATCTGTCCACCGACTCTGTAGACCGGCTGACATTTATAAAAATTAATCAGTCCTGGATCAGTAGCTATCAATCCCCTGATGCTGACGTAACTGAATAGATCGGGGATCTCTTCTGCATTCACAAAACCTCCACCACTGCACTCTTCCACAATACCAAAAAGGGGTTACGGTGTGAAGGCACTTGCTGCCACCAAAGGCACAATATTTGGGTGCACTGACGCCTGTACCAGATTCATATCATTTTAATATTGGACCGCAGGGTCCAACCCTGCACTCTTCCACAATATCACAGAGGGGTTACGGTGTGATGGCACTGTTGCCGACACTAAAGGCCCAATTTTAAAGCACCTATTGTTACTTTCATCCAAAGCCTGCATAAGTTTCACCATAATTTAGCCAAAAAAAATCACTAAACTTGTTCTGGGTGTCCTAAAATGTCTTTTCATACAGGCTGCTGCCCCAGCAGTTGTTTATGAATAGATTAAAGGAAAACCGTTTGTCATTTGAAATGTCATTTTTTTGTTTTTAAATGTTTCTATACATCCTACAAATCCGCCACTTCACGGGCAGGTTATGGGGACCTCCTAGGCACGATATATGAAGGAATTTTTCATTTTTATTTTTAACCCTTATTTCATGGAAGACTCACTGTTCCTTTAAAAACTTAGTTTTTTTACTTTTTGTCCTTGTTTCCTGTCCCCCAGGACACTACCCGAACCCCCATACACCTTTTATGGCAAATATCTTGCATATATGCCCTCTTGGAGGGCACACTAAAAATCGAACTTGAGTCCCATCGACTTGCATTGAGTTCGGTTCGTGTTCGAGTTCGAACTCGAACTTTTGAAATTGTTCGAGTTCGAATGCGAACCGAACACGGGGGTGTTCGGCTCATCACTAGTCGACATGTGCGTTTCGTTTCGAATCAGAATTCAGACAAAATTTACTGATTCGTATTTCAGAAGCACATCCGAAATAACAAATCGGTTCCGTCCGAAACAGATTGAAAACTAAATGGAATATAACAAATTGATTCTGTTTCTAGGAATCAATTTGCTATTTTGTTTGAAAGATTCAGCAGCACCATGTCCCTGTCCATTGGCTGTGGTGCTGAAACTGGTGTATACGGTGAAATTCGGCAGCAGTGGAGCTCCCCATAGACAAGTAATGGCTAATCTATTGAGAGAACTCCGAATAGCACCGAAATGTCATTGAAATGCCCAGATTTTCAGTTGTTCATTCGACAGGTTTAAACAGGCGAATCCCATAGGTTTCAATGTAAAAAATATAAAATATATTTATTTAACCATTTATTCTTTTCACTTGCAGCAAAAAGTCTGTTTTTTAGGATTTTATTAGGCATTTTTTGGTGACATTTTTGGATTCCTAATTATTTTAAAATGAGGCTTTTTTTCTATCTATGAATCCGAAATACGAATCGATCTGAAATCCGATTTACCGATCTCCTGAAATAACGACTCGATCCAAAAATCCAAAATACAAATCAAGGTAACATAATGAACGCACCGAAACGAACTAAAAATGGAACGGATCAATCCGAAACTAAACAAAATTTCTCGATGTGCACATGTCTAGTCATTAGCTGCAGGGAGGCTGCATGAGTTCGGGGAGTCCCGCTGCAACCAATGACGGTGAACGGCTGGAGGCAACAGAGGCAAGCTAGAAGAGTTACCGGAGAGCCGCGCAGTGTGTTTTGCCACCCCTCGGCATTCAGGCCCAACTGCCGCCCTGCACTGCCCCTATACAATTGTCTACGAACCTAACTTCATCCGTATAATAGCAATCTATACTATAATAGAGTAAGGCTTTGGCTGTCCGTCGCCAAAGCCCTACTGCGCATGCGCGCGCAACCAGCGGCGGTTGGTTGGCGCGCGCATGCAACCGCCGCGGCACGAGCCGGCTGCCGGCTCGCCGCGGCGGTTACACATGCACACAGCAGCCGGGTAGAGGCTGCGCTCGCAGCCTCTACCCGGCTGCTGCGCGCATCCAACCCCCGAGCGGCGAAGGGAAGTTTCCCTCCGCCGCTCGGGGTTGGATGCGCGCGGCAGCCGGTAGAGGCTGCGAGCGCAGCCTCTACCCGGCTGCTGTGCGCATCTAACGGGTCCCCCGAGCGGCGAAGGGAAAGTTCCCTCCGCCGCTCAGGGGTAGGATGCGCGCGGCAGCCGGGTAGAGGCGCAGCCTCTACCCGGCTGCCGCGCGCATCCTACCCCCCGAGCGGCGGAGGGAAAGTTCCCTCGCTTCCGCTTTGAAGGACCCAAGCCCCGGTCACGTGACCGGGGCTTGGGTCCTTCGAAAACAGGAAGCGGGGAAATCTTCACTTCCCTGGCGCCGCTCGACAGGTAAGTATGAGCGCTGGTGGGGGGGGGGGCATATCCACGAGCTGGGGGACCATATCCATGACCTGGGGCAAATCCATGAGCTGGGGCAAATCCATGAGCTGGGGGCAAATCCATGTGCTGGGGCAAATCCATGAGCTGGGGGCAAATCCATGACCTGGGGCAAATCCATGAGCTGGGGGCAAATCCATGAGCTGGGGGCAAATATCCACGTGCTGGGGCAGTATCCACGTGCGGGGGCAAATCCATGAGCTGGGGGTAAATATCCACGTGCGGGGGCAGTATCCACGTGCTGGGGCAGTATCCACGTGCTGGGGCAGTATCCACGTGCTGGGGCAAATCCATGAGCTGGGGGCAAATATCCATGTGCTGGGGCAGTATCCACGTGCGGGGGCAGTATCCACGTGCTGAGGCAGTATCCACGTGCTGGGGCAAATCCATGAGCTGGGGGTAAATATCCACGTGCGGGGGCAGTATCCACGAGCGGGGGCAATCCATGAGCTGGGGGTAAATATCCACGTGCTGGGGCAGTATCCACGAGCGGGGGCAGTATCCACGTGCTGGGGCAAATCCATGAGCTGGGGGTAAATATCCATGTGCTGGGGCAGTATCCACGAGCGGGGGCAGTATCCACGAGCGGGGGCAGTATCCACGTGCTGGGGCAGTATCCACGTGCTGGGGCAAATCCATGAGCTGGGGCAAATCCATGAGCTGGGGGCAAATATCCACGTGCGGGGGCAGTATCCACGTGCGGGGGCAGTATCCACGTGCGGGGGGCATATCCACGAGCTGGGGGGCATATCCACGAGCTGGGGGGCATATCCACGAGCTGGGGCAGTATCCACGAGCTGGGGCAGTATCCACGTGCTGGGGCAATATCCACGAGCTGGGGCAGTATCCACGAGCTGGGGCAGTATATCCACGAGCTGGGGCAGTATATCCACGAGCTGGGGCAGTATATCCATGAGCTGGGGCAGTATATCCACAATAGACTGCCCTCTGGGCAGGCTTTACAACTAGTAAGCCATAAAATGCAACTGCTAAAAATTACTCAAACTGTGTTTTGGATTTTACTTCTTTTCTTTTTCAGCTAAATTACGTCTACCATTATTTTTTTTCTCAAATTACCCTAGCAAGTAATGTGCCTTGTTCCATATTCAGTCTCAGCATGTCTAATTTCATTAAATAAGCAGCAATACCACCGAGTAAAGGCAAAATCATTTTCTCACCAGCGTTCCTATTTAAATCAAAACCTATTTTATTTAATTTTTAATAGGCTTGATAAATTAGTTTATATGCAACCATGTATTTCCATGGGAATTTTAGATTGCATTAAACATTTGCATCTGAATAAGTAATCTCATCTAAATGTCAACCACCGTGACAAGCTAGAAGAATATAATTTCAGTGAACAGTTTTGGGGTTTGTTTAAATCTTCCAGGTTACTCACTTACAAAACCCATCTGTCTTCAAGCTCTTTGACTTGTTTAAATTATAAAGGTTTTACATTACATTAATTAGGCAAACAGAGGGCCTGAATCCAGTGGGTCCTTTATCAAGTAAGGTGTTAACTCTTACCTTCTCGACTGCTCACTGCTGCTTCACTGCTATTCTTTGGAGAGCCAGAACTCCTGTATTGGCTTGACCTGGCCAGTGGGTTAATGTACATTTACATTTCAATTCCTCATTATTCAAAAAAAGATAAACAAAACAAAGAAACAGCTAATAAAAGCTGACATTGAGTAATTTTGCAAGTGCAATTTCAGTTAAGGGGCTCACTCACTCTGACCATTTTTGCCTCTTTACAAGGTCAGAGTGTGGGGAGCATGTCCTTCCTGCCCAGGCTAGCTAGAATAGGAAGAGTTTCCTCCGCCCACACAGCTGTCACTCGCTAGACAGGATTTTGAATAGCCCGCCTGCCGAGGGCTAATTTGGGAGTGATGACTTCAGCATGGATTGTATATGCTGACATCTGGTCCTCTCTGCATCTCGGATTTCTGCCGCCACCGAATGCAAATCAGCCAAACTGGACTGCGGCAATAGGAACATCCATTTGATTGGTCCTTATCATGCAAGTGGCCCATGGGCTGTTTGCACACAAAAGTCTCTATGGATTTGTGCATTTGGAACCTCTGGAGTGGAAGTTGAAGAGGAGTCTAGAGTCGCTGCACAAAAGGTACGTTTTTTTAACCTAATTAAAATAAATATAAAAATAATAATTATTAATGGGCATAAAAGAGGCTAGGTCAAACTCGGGGTAGAGTAATCATTTAACACCACCTAAAATAACGATCAACTAAGACAGAGAAACCTGCACATCCATGGCCAAGGTGAAGCAGTTTGTGAATCAGGAACCTCAAACCATTCTCAAAAGATTTGTGGAAGAGTTCAGCATTCCAAAAATAAGCATGTTGAGGCAGTGGTGTCACTAGGGTTGATGTCACCCTGTGCGGTAACTCATGGTGTCACTCCACTCCGAGTTCTACGATTTCTTTTTTTAACTACTCTTACTCATGATGATTCAGAACTCTCATATAATACTGAATGCTCATACACAGCACACATTACTGTGAGGTTTATTGCTGTGGAGCTCTTTGATATGCTCACTTACAAGGCACATTACTGTGAGTTTTGTTGCTAGCTCTGTGATACATTGATAAACACGGCACATTACTGTATCACAGAGCTGCACAGCAACAAATCTCGCAAACATGTGCTTTGTGTAAGAGCATTCCTGGCGTGCAACGGCTGCCTCAGAGTGATAGGAGTCCTATCACTCTCAGTGAGCTCTCAGCATTTACAGTCTGCCACAGAATGCCTGGCCTTCCACCCATGCAGTGACACAGTGGTTGAGGTGTAGGCTGACTGCCTGCTAGTGGCACGTTGACTGGGTGGTGCAGTGGTAATGGTGTAGAAGAGACATTAGCTTTGTGGCGTAGTAAAGGCAGTGAGTGGGTAGTGTAGTCTACACACACCTGTCTGCCTGGTCAGCAGCCTGCTGTGTATATACAAGTACTTGAACAGGCTGCACGAGTGTCTGCCGCTCATGCAACCTGCTCGAGTGCTTGTACATACACAGCAGGTTGCACGAGATGCACCGATCGGCTCCAGCCTCTAGTCAACTTGCCCCCGCTGGACTAGGAGTATTGCTGGCGCTGGACGCATAGTGGCGGCTTTTTTTTGCCACCCCCTGGACAGTGCCAGCCTAGGCCTTGGGTACCCAGGACATACTTGAAAACGAGAGAAATCTCAACTTAACCTTCCTGGTAAAAAAAATTTAGCACTGGGTGTCACCCTAGGGGCAATGTCATCTGGGCGTGGGCCACACCGCCTTTGTGATGACAATGTGTTGAGGATTCTTCATGACTAATTGGACTTGACCAAAAAGTGCACACTCTGGGTTTTGCATAACTTGAGAGCAGAACAAAAAACTGCTGAAGTGGAATTTGCCAAAACGTTCCTCATCATGTTCAATGATAACAAGTTTGCCAACTTCATGGCAATTTCACTGGAGATAGAAAGAAAATTCTGGAGCATTTTGAGAAGTGGGAGCACAGTTTGAAAAAAAGCCTGGAGATTGGCGGTGATTATGGTGAGAAAATGCTGGAAAAAAGGCTTTATTTAAAAATAATTGAGTTGGCATCATTATGTCATTAATTTTAACCTTCGTTTTGGACTTCTAGTTTTAGTCGAAGAATTGCTTTCTTTAAATAACTTTGAGGGAAATATTAATTTTTTCTAATTTGGGAAAAAACTGTATATTTTGTCAGAAAAATGCAGCAACAGGTTTTCCATTTCTGATTTTGTTTTAGAGAATATCCAGTGGGATATACAATTACAAATGTTTGAATATAAAAAAAGTAAATTTACACTCCTGTATATATAGTCTTAGGGCTCTATTGCACTCCTCGTGCATCGGTTTTGCGCGCATGCAAATGCGCATTTGCGCGAGGACAAAACCATTTGCACAGAACGTCGTATTTCGACGTTCACGCAAACGATGCTCGTAATCGTCTACCGCGATTGACCCTGCGCGAACCCAGCACGAGCGCAAGTCTGTGCTCGCGTCCTATACTCAACATTGACAGCGCAAATGCGCTCGTGCGCTGGTACGCGGATGGTATTACAATCTTTGCGTAACGAAAGTTTGCGCGCATTTTCGTAACGTCTTTGAAAAGCAGGTGGTAACTGTAAATTTGATCGTCCTGGCCGAAACGAAATACACCAGCACGAAAAAAAAAATACAGCACAGTACAGTTACACATTCTACACATACCCAAACATTAAAATTTAAAAATTGTGTCATTGTTAATTTTTTTTTCTCCTTTTTTTTCAGTTTGTAAATATTTTATTGGAAATGGGTGATTGATGTTGGCTGATTCCCGTGTCAAATCCCGTGACAAAACAGTCTGCCCACCGATTCCTGCACGTAACGTTAATTTGCGAACGGCTTTGCGCGTCGGATTTGCACACGAAAAATCTAGAAGGAAGAGAAATGCGCTCGGATCGGAATACCACGTTAATTTTCGCGCGATAATGTTTTTTTCGTGCGCAAAAAAAATTGCTCTGCGTGAGCGCAATTGTGCAGAGAATGTAATAGGGCCCAAAGTGTTCTTACCGTAGATACTCGAGTATAGCGCGACCCGAATATAACGCAATGGATAGAGATTTATTATGGAAATGAGAGAATACTCAAGACTCGAATATAACGCGAGGAACAAAATTTTACTGTGCCGGTAAACAATTAAAATCCTTCCAGGGTGCTCAGCTCTAGAATGATTGCAGTTGTTACTAAGTATGAAGCCGCCGGCCACCCGTCTTCTTTACTAACGATTAGATGGCAGGCGGAGGCGAGCAAGGAGAATGATTGGCTTAAACCGAGCGTGCCCTCTGGCCGTGATTGATCCCACCTCTCCCGAATCCGGGTGTTCCTGAAGTGTTTGCAAGCATCAGGGAGCCCGCATTCACTTCAGCGAGACTACCGGAACTTCCCGGAGACTTGGGATCCAGAGCAAGGCAAGTTGTTTTGTTTTTTTTTACAGGCGATGCAGATGTCTCGAATATAACACAACCCCTCCAATTTTAAGGTCAATTTTTTACACCAAAATCTAGCGTTATACTCGAGTTTCTACAGTAATTGATTTTCTCAATTGATAGTATTCCTATCCTCGTTGGACGGAGCACTAGACCACTGTAAGTGAGATTAATGGAGCACAGAAATAATATCTTGAAAAAACGCACTGACTATTCTGTTCCTCTACACTGTAACAGTTGTCCAGTATTTGATTGGAAAAGATTTTTGAACATAGGGATTGATATCGTACATAGTAATTGGAGAGGTGGAAATAACATCAGGAATATTGCTATGAGAGAGATTAAATGGATATTGGAGTTGGGGAGTTTGAAAGGAAGAGGTTTACATATCGACATAGATGGAGCTATTTGTCTGTAATATATATACCTTATGAGCTATTGAAACTGAGGAGTTTGAAATGAAGAGGGTTAATATCTGTACTGTAATATACATATTTTATAAGAATCAAGTGTTTCTAAAATAAGGGGAGTATTATGAAGTGATACCTATTTTCTTTTTTGAAGATTCTTTGTAACAACTGCGGAGAAGATCGAAGAACACAAAGACGCTGTAAGGGAATCGAAAATTAAAGTAATCACCGTAAGTTCCACGGAAGCCAGATGCTAAATGGAATAAAGGAAGTGACATAAAAGGACCTGAAGCGAAACCGGAAGTGTATTGCGGATGACGTAGGACGAGTAGGACATGTTGCGGAAGCGATATTAAAACAGGAACACGTAGCTGACAGAGAGAACGCGAGAACGCCGGCGGAAGGGAAACTATCAGGGTTATTCAGAGAGCGGTGAAAAGCAGGAGAATGGCTGGAGGATGGAAAATTCTAGGTGAAGATAACTGATTTGGAAAGTGGAAAATTATATATAAAATTTAATTAATATTAAAAATATTTTGACCTAGAAAGTTCCATTCTCCAGTCATTCTCCTGCTTTTCACCGCTCTCTGATTAACCCTGTATATATACACAGGAGTCAAGTACAGGTATTATCCTTGATAAAATCATAAAGACGAAATGCGTAGGATAATGAAGCTGTTACGATCGTTTTAATGAATTGTTGTATTTATATTGATAACCCCGGAATAATCTATTTTTTACTCGGCTGATACTACTGCTGTCTGGAGAGAAAGGAAAGAGGTTACCAGAACAGCGGTGCCTGCTCCCTGAGAAAATCACCAGGAATTAGAAGGAGCCGAGTATCTGCAACATAAGTCCCAAGAAATTCTAAACGATTCTTTTTATATGTAATATATATGGGCTTTATAAAGTCCATTAAGTGCACCCATTTATTTATATATAATCTTTATTTCTGGTAAATAGGAAGAGTCACCGTGGGGAACACTTTTTTCCTGAATTCTGCCAGCACCCTGTTTATTTTATGAAAGGAATTTTATGCTTTTATGACATTTTTTATTATATCATTGTGACAAGACACAATATATACATATAGTAATGATACATTTTGAATCTGCTGAGTCCGCTGAGAAAAAGGATATATAATTTGTCTAGGTCCTACGATAAACGTGACTTCAAATCAATTTAAACAGGATGAGCAAAAAAATGGTGAAAATGAGCTCAGCACACAGAATAAAATGGCTCAGCATCAAAAAGGTTAAAATCAGCAGGGGGAACCAACTCCTCTGTTGTTTCTTTCTTCCCTCTCTAGTTTTTACCTTATATGGTTAATTTAGCAACAATACAGTAAGAGCTGTGACATCACAGCTTATTGTGACATCATAGCTCTGGGATAGTAAAGCCCAGCGCAGGACAGGTGTCTTCACTTGTTCTAAGACTTTTCTTGGAGATTCTTGTAGGCATTGCTTATATTACTTTGCGAATATTACTATAGAGATTCTGTGATAGCTTCAATAGCTTTTTCACACATTCTCTGGAATACTGCATATACCATACCATCTTGCTGAGGACCTACCTTTGAGAACCTCTACTTGAAGTAGACTTGAGCTTGTGTTCCTAAGGATGGGGGGCAGCTGGAGTCGTCCGGTATCAGGCAGTTCTTACGGCACAGAACCATCACATTCAGGTAAGTGAGACCACATTTCTGCTATCTTTGAAGACATTTTCTATTTACTATACTATGGGCCATATTACAAAGTTTGTGCTAACTTAACCAGAGCTGTTATAAACCTAACTATTACATAGTCTAGAATGACTCTGGTAAGTTTATAACAGCCCTGGTTAAGTTAGCACCAACTTTGTTTTATTGACCTATATGTTTTCCTGTACTGTCATAAGAAATGATTTAACGCTTCAAATTGTGTATTGTGTATGTTTATTTGCATCATTTGCTCATTACTGGATGGCTCTATCTGCACCAAATAAAAGAGAACCTGATGAGCTCAATATCTGTTTTGATATAGTTTTTATCATGGGTTCTGTTACCAAACACTGCAATGATAAAGCTTAAGTATGAGTTTAGGTCAAGATTAACTCAGCATCAACACAAATATATAGTCATACATACCTAAAACCACTCGCTCACATTACAAACAAAATACAACACCTGGGATTGGTTCACACTAAGGCCATGGCACAGTCAAATGTGAAGTGAGTGAGTGTATCCCTACAACCATAGGTCCGAATCACAATTCAAAATTATACTTTACTTTAGGGACTATAATTTGATAGCACAGTAGAGCAGGGCTTGTGAAACATGGTCAAAATTCAGTAGCCAACTGAAAAATCTACTAGTCAGTTATTTTTAATTTTCCAAATGATTGTGTATATATGCACACGTAAAAATCCAAAATAGTCTGCACTCAAACCTTTACTCAGCAAAGATTTCTTAATCCTCGGTGCTGAAATCACAGAGTTATGTAGAAAGCCGTATCTGAGGATGCCCTCGTGGATTTAGATAGAAAAAAATCTAAGTTTATTGAAAATGCATTAAAAAATCCAATGTTTCAGCTCACACATGAGCCTTTCTCAAGGTTAAACCATGAATGCATAAACATGTATATTTATACCTAAAAGCCAAATCATTGCAATTAACCAAATCTGTTCCGCGCTGCCGTCAACTACGCCAACCCGAAACCGGAAATTACGTATCGTTACCGGCTTAATGCGTGACGTCTACTTCAAGGACATCCTTACTAGGCTGCTAGGGTATCAGGTTCCCATGGGAAACGTGGTGACTTCTACTATCACGTCCATAGCAACCCTTTGTAAATGGAGGCAAAATCAAAGAGGCATGAATCAACAATCTGGCAAAGATGTAAATATACTCATGGTTCATAAGAATATACAAAATCAAATCAGTAAATTTTGTTTAACTACCCTTGAAAATAAAAATAAAAGTGTTCCAAACAATACAAATTGTGTGTATAACCAAAAACTGAGGTGATATAAAGGAAGTGACTAAACCTATATGGCATATATGGGCTGCTATCAGCCAAATAAGTGTGATGTGAAGATGAAGAAATATGTGTATTTATGGCATTTGTTATATGTGCGTGTATGTGAAAAGTTGTGATGCGAATTTAGTGAACACGTACAGTATCTATACAAAAAGGTGTATGAAAGGTTAAAATCAGGAGGGGGGAGGCAGCTCCGCTATAGTTTCTTTCTTCCCTCACCCAGTTTTTACTTTATGTGGTTAATTTAGCAACACTAAAGTGACAGCTGTGACATCACAGCTTATTGTGATATCATAGCTCAGGGATAGTAAAGGCCAGCGCAGGACAGGTGTCTTCACTTGTTCTAAGACTTTTCTTGGAGATTCTTGTAGGCATTGCTTATATTACTTTGCGAATATTACTATAGAGATTCTGTGATAGCTTCAATAGCTTTTTCACACATTCTCTGGAATACTGCATATACCATACCATCTTGCTGAGGACCTACCTTTGAGAACCTCTACTTGAAGTAGACTTGACCTTGTGTTCCTAAGGATGGGGTGCAGCTGGAGTCGTCCGGTATCATGCAGTTCTTACGACACAGAACCATCACATTCAGGTAAGTGAGACCACATTTCTCCTATCTTGGAAGACATTTTCTACTTACTATATTATGGGCCATATTACAAAGTTGGTGCTAACTTAACCAGGGCTTCTGCAAACCTAACTATTACATAGTCTATAATGACTCTGGTAAGTTTACAACAGCCCTGGTTAAGTTAGCACCAACTTTGTAATAATGACCTATATGTTTACCTGTACTGTCATAAGAAATGATTTAACGCTTCAAATTGTGTATTGTTTTACTGCAGAATCCACAGAAAATAATGGCACCATCTTAACAGGTAACGATCGGGCAGAATATCAGCTACCCCAGATCACTGACGTTACTGGAGATGTTGCTGCCGAAAATGGACCTGAAATGATTAATCCCACAGGTGAGAACATTGAATATCCACCTGGAGATTTCTTGAGATATAGACCAACACAAAGACGCCCCATAAGAGAACGTGCGCATAGAGCGAGGTCAGAAAGAAACAGGTCTTCTGAAAGACCAGAGACAGAGGGTCAAGAGGCACGAGAAAGACCTAGCATGAGCCAACAGAGTGAAGCGACAGATAGAAGCAGATACAGAAGTCGTTCTCCCCTCCGTTCTCCTGAAACACCAGAGAGAGAGGGTATGTCTCGCCCACACGAAGAACGCTTCAGAGATTTCAGGTTCCGTAACCCATTACTAGAAGATAATTGTAATGATGTATACACACGCTTTGTGACAGAACAGGAACCAGAAGGAGACTGCCCCATCTGCTTAATGGAATTTGAAGAGCGGCAGCGGGCTACAACTTCAAAATGTGGGCACGAGTTTCACCATCAATGTCTCTTAAGGTGGATAAAAGAGAACCCAAGTTGTCCCATCTGCCGGTATGGTTTCTTAAATCTCCGTAGAGGTCACTTTGTCCATGTTATGGCAATAGAATACAACTGCACACGCGGCCCAGATGGCGTCTGGCACAGTGTACGGTTCGGCAGAATTGTGAACTGAACTCTTAATCCAAGGAGAAATCTGACGCCATTCAGGGGTCAAGAAGGATTTTTTTCCCAGTGTGTTGCATATTGGCGAGCGCTTCAGACTGGGTTTTTTTGCCTTATTTTGGATCAACAGCGGTAGGTGATGTGGGAAAGACTGAACTTGATGGACGTATGTCTTTTTTCAGCCGATGTAACTAACCCCCAGAAGCCACCTGGAGATAATCCTACCGTGGTTCAGAGACTCGATATTATAAATGCGCACTAAATAAAAGAAAACCTGTTGAGCTCAATAACTGGCTTGTGTGTTTATCATGGGATGTGTTTCCAACCAATGGAGTAAAAAAAAAAAAAAAAATGGATATATGGCACGCGATGCTCCAGTCCTATTCTTATGAAGTCAAGACCTAGCTCAGTCACAACAAAGTGCTTGAGTCTCCAAACCTGTGTATTGGAAAAGAGGGGAGAGATTGTTTATTTGCATCATTTGCTCATTACTGGATGGCTCTATCTGCACCAAATAAAAGAGAACCTGATGAGCTCAATATCTCTTTTGATATAGTTTTTATCATGGGTTCTGTTACCAAACACTGCAATGATAAGGCTTAAGTAGGAGTTTAGGTCCAAGATTAACTCAGCATCAACACAAATATATAGTCATACCATACATACCTAAAACCACTCGCTCATATTACAAACAAAATACAAAACCTGGGATTGGTTCACACTAAGGCCATGGCACAGTCAACTGTAAAGTGAGTGAGTGTATCCCTACATCCATAGGTCCGAATCACAATTCAAAATGATACTTTACGGACTATAGTTTGATAGCTCAGTAGAGCAGGGCTTGTGAAACATGGTCAAAATTCAGTAGCCAACTGAAAAATCTAGGAGCCAGTCATTTTTAAGTTTCCAAATGATTGTGTATATATATATATATATCTTACTGCACCAGGGATAATACCATTTAGCTCTCACAGAGCTTAGTGAGTCACTATACATTCATAATTAACCTATTGCATCCCGTGGTAGAGCAAAGATAGCAATCAATCATTAAATATATAAATAACAATACTAACATGATGGAAGCCCCCTCCACTGTATAATAGACTCTTGTCCTAATGTACTGCCTGGTAGAAACTTTTACACCCTTGCCCATGCTCAGAAGAGACTTTTAGGGGAGCATGGAGGCCATCCTCCTAACATGAAGAGACTATAGGCTTGATAAACCAAGGTCTACCTACAAGTAATGCAACGGTTAGTACAACATCTTCTGGCCTCAGAGACCATGTTTGCATGTCCCTTAAGAACAGAGGCAATTTTACAATTTCTGAACACTTTTATAAGCAGAATTTCAGCTATTCACCCGTTCAACCATAATTTACCTCTTTCATATTAAGTGCACCCACCCTTATTATATATCATTTTGTTCAGGAGAAAAAGGGATTTCATTTTCCATCAAAGGTTTATATATATAATATATTTAATATGGAAAAAAAACTAAAAACTAAGAGAAAATAAGATTTTTTTTTCTATATTCAAAGTTCTGCACTAGTGTATCATAGACATCATTTATAAAGTATTAGAATTTTCAACAGCACTTTACTGAATTAAAGGGGGAAGTAACTCAGCACCAAATGACAAATTTCATAAGATAGAAACAAAAAGTTGAAGGCTTTTGCATATATTTGTTTTAATTTCATCCTGAAATGGATAAATGATAAAACATCAGCTAAACAGAGTTTAATATGTTTCACTTATTACTGCGCTGCAGCACTGGGATTTCATAAGCACTAATAAACCTGTACCAAAGAAACCATTTCCTCTATTGATTGACAACGCATCAAGCTGGGTCTGTGCATTTTGTTCGGAGCTTAGCATTACCATTAAAATGACTTTTATCTGAGTATTATTTCCACGTCAACAAGTTCACTCTCCATTATTTTATGCATTATTGAAGAGAGAGTTTTCAATAAAACTGATCTAATTTTCTTTGCTTCCAAAATAAAGTGGATGAAGGTTTTTGACCACATAAAGGTAAACATTAGTTTAGTGTTGTTAAGGCATCAACAAGGCTTCAGATGTTTTGGAACAACATCTGCGATGATGCTCAACAGACATGTGTGTTTCAATTCATAAATATCCGAACAACTGAAGAAAAAAACACAGAAATGAATGATAACAAATCGATCCAACTATATTTGTTGTATTTGTTTTCATCTAGACAGCAGAAAAAAAATTGTACTCACTGTAATTTAAAATTACTTAACAGTTACAGTAACAACCCTAATCTTAAACGAGCAGAAATAATAACAAGAGGTGTGCACAGCTGAAAAATATTGTGTTTCGTTTGAAAATAATGTCGTTTTCGTAATTTTGTTTCGTAACTTTTTTTCGTTTTGCTTTGGATCACTATAAAAACAATAAATCAAATCCTGCTCAATTACTGTTAAATTAGGGTTAAACGTGAGGGTTAAAAGGCAAGCTAGGGTTAAATATTGAGCTGTTTATTGGCCTGTGGTGCTGAATACTACAGATTCAGCAGCACAGCCAGTTGACAGGGACGGGGTGCTTTGTGAAACAGTAAAACGAAACTGATTTGTTTTCATAATTTTGTTTGTAATTTTAGGATCGCTAAAAAAAACAAAAAAAAAACAGTATAGCCTACTCTTGAGGGTTAAAAGACAAGCTTGGGTTAAATTACCGTTTCCCTGCAGTGTGCATAGAGGAATCATTCAATCAATGGCTCTATTGTGAAACAGTATAACAAATCAATTTCGTTATATACTGTTACGTTTTTGTTTCAATTCGGATGGAACCAATTCGTTATTTCGGAAGTACTACCGAAATATGAATTAACGAATTTTCAAATGAATTGAGATTTATAAGGAAACGAATGCACACCTTTAATAATAACCTTAAGTTTAATAGCAGTCTAGCCCTAAAAATTAACATTAATCCTAAAACAAGCAGAAATAGTAAACCTAATACGCACCCTATACATAAACCTAATGTTAATCCTAACATAACCCTATACCTAAAAGTAACACTAATCCTAACACATCCAGAAATAGTAACCCTAATACTAACCTTAACACTTACTCTAATCCTTAACCAAGCACAAATAGTAATTATAACCCTTATTTTAAAACAAGCACAAAATGTAACCTTAACCCAAGTCTTTATCCCCTTCACTGTTGCGCCATTTCTCCTCTGTGTGCTGAGCTCATTTTGACCATTTTGTGCTCCTCATGGTTAAATGCGATTTTAAGTCAAGTTTTAAAGTAGGACCCAAACAAATCATATATCTTTATTTTCAGCAAACTCAGCAGATTCATAATATATCATTATTATATGTATACGTCATGTCCTGCCAGAATGCTACAACAACAAAAAATGTTAAAAGAAATGTGAATTTCAATTCAGATTTCAATCGTTCACAGCGTGTAAAATTATTTTATTCACATTTTATCATCCAAACCTTTGTGGTTATGTATTCTATGGAGTACTCTTGTTAAACAAAATTAGAAATGGGAACCTGTTACTGTATTTTTCTGAGAAAATACGAGATTTTAGCTAAAACTGAAAAAAAGAAATCTTTCATTGTGGGAAATGAGAAGGTGAATTAGTGCAGCATAATTGTTCACATTATAATTGAAAAGTGAACAATAGTGCTGCAATATAAATAAAAAGAAGATTTTTTTTATTTATGTATTATATATTTATTTTCTTTGCACATAATCTGGTCGTGTTTGGTATCATTGGAAAGGCCATGCATTGGCCTTTCCAACAACACCATGCATGACCCTCTAGCTCAGTGGTTCCCAACCGCGGTCCTCAAGTATCCCCAGCAGGTCAGGTTTTCCAGATATCTGACTCACAGCACAGGTGATATGATTTGCTGCTCAGTGATTGCAGGATTCAGTCTGCATTTCCCCAAGGCAATCCTCAAAACCTGACCTGTTAGGGGTACTTGAGGACCGTGGTTGGGAACCACTGCTCAATGCGGTGTAATACGGAGCCAGTGAAATTCACCACAAAGAAGTAATGGTTAATCTATTCAGAGAACGCCATAGGTTTCCATCTAAAAAAAAAATGATTGTTTCTATAAAATTTTTATTCAACCATTTATTTTTTTCATTTGCAGCAAAAAGTCATTAAATTTATTTATTTTTTAGAATTTTTTTAAGCATTTTTCTGGATTTTTTCTGCGAAAATTTTGATTCAGAATTGTTTTAAATGGTGTTTTCTTTTTTTCTTTTTATTGTTATTCATAGGACCTTATAAATTATATCCATGCATTTTCATGCATTAGTTTTGTTTTAAACGCTTTTTAAAAATTGCTGTTTTTTTTTTACCCCTGTTCGGCAGCTGGCTGGCTTATTACGGCTGCGTTCAGCGGCTGATTGTAGTTGTTCAGCGGTCTGTTTGGCGGATCGTCGGCTGCATTCAATGCTTTTTTGGCGGCGTTCGGCGGTTTATCGGATGTGTTAGGTATTTTCTCAGCGGTATTTGGCGGCTTATCAAATGCATTTGACGGCTTTATCGGTGAATCCATTTGGCACACTTCGGGGACCCTGCGGTGAATGCTGAATTCACGCAAGGTTGGCGAATTGAACTCGCCAAATCGCACCGAAAGAAAGAGCACCGAAATTTCAGTGCTCTTTGAATACCCCCTCAAGTCAGCCCCCCCTTTTGCAGGCCTTGAGACTGGTAATGCCCCAGGTAGTTTTCCTGTACTCCTTGTGGATCCAAATCATTTGCGGTGCCATGGTTAGCAGTCAATGATATAAAATGACTATCAAGGTTATTCAGAGAGGTGAAAAGCAGGAGAATGACTGGAGAATGGAAAATTCTAGGTCAAAATAGACGATTTGGAAAGTGAGATGAAAGGGAGAATTTTTCTGGTTTGGCTATTTTGACCTAGAATTTTCCATTCTCCAGTCATTCTCCAGTCATTCTCCTGCTTTTCACCTCTCTCTGAATAACCCTGCATGTGTTCAGACAAGCAGATGTATTTATTCCAGTCTGTATTTAATAACATAATTAATATAATCATCTGTATGCTATTCTACTTACACTCATTTTACAGCTAAAAACAAAGTCGCAAAAAAAATCCCCAGATATATTTAGGAGATTATAACTGAATGACTCATGGCTGCGTTCTGCAGAAAGATTGTTTCCTTCAAATAAAGTTCTGTTCAGGAACATTACTGCATGTGTGATTTATGTGTTTGTTTATTTTTTCTGTTTCTCCAGTTCGCCTTAGGCTTGTGCACCGATTTTTTTTTCGGTTCGATTTTTCGGATTTTTAAACTTTTCGATTCGGCTCGTTTCGACCGATTTCGGTTTCGATTCGATTCGGTTCGGCCCGTTTTTCGGGTACATTTTTTTCGGAATTTCGACCATTTTTCGGATTTTCGTGTCACTGTGCTCGTTTTTGTATCGACTTTTCGTGATTTCGGAAATTTTCGTTTTTCGGAATTGCACATTTTTCGGAATATCGACCATTTTTCGGGTCATTTTGCTTGTTTTTTGTATCGACTTTTCGTTTTTTCGGAAAATTTTCGTTTTTTAGAAAATTTTCGTTTTTCGGAACATTTTCGTTTTTCGGAAAATTTTTGTTTTTCGGAACATCTGTTCTCGTTTGACACATTTCAAGTCCATTCGAAAAATCCGAAAATATTTCGTTTCGGCTCGGAAAACATTTCGGATCTGACATTTTCGGATCTAAAAATTTTCGGAAATTCGGCCGCATCCGAAAACACGAATCGGGAAATTTCGTGAAAATTCCGAAATTCCGAAACCCGAAACGCACATCCCTAGTTCGCCTTACTACATCATTTGGAGTCAGCTGTTTCTTGGACCAACATACCAATATATAAGGAAGATTTCACACACTTAGGCTAATGTCAGACGATCGGTGTCTGAGCGCACTCTGCGTGCGTGCACAACGGACGGACGTACTGACGGAAGATACTGTAGACACCACACAGTCCGTTTTATTTGACGGATGTAGAATAAAAAGGGAAATATGGGAATCAAAATGAATTATAATTAAAATGCAGATACAGTCAGTCGGACCAAAAAAACCTCTGAGCGTCAACGTTATGGACATCGCAGCATAACGCACACAGGCCGCTACACGGATGTGGCGCACTCTGCACGTCCGTCTTGGCGGTTTTACATCCTTGCCTAACTTGCGTACGTTTGTCACGTACGTTGTGCGTGCGCAGGTCGGTGCACACGTACTTCGTGTGTGAGTCTCTATTGATCATGATTCAATGCTACGATGGATGTTAAACTGTGCGGCAACACGGACGTGATCACTACGTTGGTCTGACGCCGGCCTCAAGGGGTTTTTCACAAAGCACCTAAGGAGGTTATTCAGAGAGAGGTGAAAACCAGGAGAATTGGCAGGAGAATGAACAATCTAGACCAAAGAGCCGATTTGGAAAGTGAGATAAATGGGAGAATTTTTCTGGTTTGGCTATTTTGACCTAGAATTTTCACTTCTCCAGTCATTCTCCTGGTTTTCACCACTCTCTGAATTACTCTGTAAATTTCAGCACTTTGCACTTCAGCGATCCCATTTCACCGACCCTTCGGTGAATTCACTATTCACCACATGGGTCACCGTAGTGCACCAAAGATGGAGCTGCCAAAGAATGCTGAACTGGCTGCCGAACACCGCTGAGGACCGCCGAACTGGCCGTCGAACAGCAAAGAAAAAAAAACACGGAAATCTCCTATTGTCCTAATAGGTGTTTAAACCAATAAAAATGTCTGAAAATGTGTCTGTAATAATAATAAAATAGGTCCTTTAAAATATAATAAAAACGTCTGTTACAGAATTAAAAAAAAAGTCTTTTAAAAAAATTGGGAATCAAAAATCTCACCTAAAAATTACAAAAAGGTGTTCTAAAAAATAAATAAATTAAAGGACCTTTTGGTGAAAATGAAAATAATATAATTTTTAATTTAAAAAAAATGCTTACTTTTTTTACATTGAAACCTATGGAATTCCCCTGTTTAAACCCGTCGAACTGAAACACCGAAATCAGGGCATTTCGCTGACACTTCGGTGCAGTTTGGCGTTCTGTGTATAGAGTGACCATTACTTATCTTTGGGACAATTGTGCTGCCGCCAAAGAAGACCGATCTGCAGTGACCTGCACCTTATTTTGCTGTCAATTCGCTAGTATTTGACGAACTGCCCTGAAATTGCATCGTAGGGTGAAATTCACTGTTCGGTGCAATACGGTGGCAAGTTTGCCACATAGTGAATAACCCCTTAAGACATGAATGAACGCTTCTTTCACTTTAAAGGACGAGAGCCATAGACGGAGACGCCACTGACATCTTCTAGCACCAGGATATACGAAATGCAGATCTTCTTTCATAAGCACTTAATGAAACTTTCATTTCCAGGCATGTAGGCATCACAAAAGAAGGCGCACCTGTCATGCCATTGCCAAAATGGCAGCATCTTGTAGATAAGTATGACAGGTGAAATTTAAGAAGGTCCTGCGAAAACCTACGCGGCTTCTTTTCAAATCTACCCCCAATTTCTTGATTTTAAAGAAAATGCTGGCCTGGTGTTCTAATTATGAAGGATCTGCTACAATTTATCAAATATTCAGAAAACTGCTTAGGCTCGGGTCAGACGAGCGCATTCTGTGCGGACTGTGCGTCCGTGCACAACGTACGTACTTTCTGACTGACGACAAGGTAGTGGCCACACGGTCCGTTTTTGTGACTGACGTTTTTTTGACTGATGTAGATGGGAAAATAAATTAATATGAAAAACATTTTGTCCGTCAAAAATGCTGGATGTCAAAAACGCAGTCTGTCTGAACACGTTCCATCACTCACACACAAAGCTATGCGGACATGCGGACGCAACGCACTCTGTGTGTCCGTTCTAGCGGATTTACGTTCTTGCCTAACTTGCTTCCGTTTGCCGCGTCCGATGTGCGTCCGCAGTTCGGTGCGGACGTACTTTGTGTGTGGAGCTCCAATAGTCATAATTATATGCTATAACGGACGTACAAATGTGCTGCAACACGGACGTGATCAGTGCGCTCATCTGACATGGGCCTTACAAGATGGTGGGTCCCTGGACACAAGTACCACCGTTATTCCTACGTAAAATTAGTAAACTACGTCTATTCTCCATCCATTGTTGTTCCACCATTGTGTTCAACACAAGTGAATACACTTCAACGATTTTTAAGTGGCGATCTCCATTGAACTTCAACAGAAAGAAACACTGAAAGCAACAGTAATAACAACACTAGATGACTTAGACTAACACGCTGGTGGGAACTACTGTTCTACATTAAATAATAGGCTTGTGCACTGATTTTTTTTTCGGTTCGATTCGGTTCGATTTGTTCGGATGTTTAAACTTTTCGATTCGGCTCGTTTCGACCGATTTCTGTTTCGATTCGGTTCGGTTCGGTTAGTTTTTCGTGTACATTTTTTTTTCGGAATATCGACCATTTTTCGTATTTTCGTGTCACTTTGCTCGTTTTTTTGTATCGACTTTTCGGAAATTTCGGAAATTTTCGTTTTTTCGGAACGTCTGTTCTCCTCGTTTCAAAGTGTCTACGATAATTCTGGCGATTCTATCGTGTTTTTTTTTATTAAATAAAGATCCTTTTTTCTTATGAATAATTGAATATACATTTCACAACTTTATTTAATCATATTAAAATGGTATGAAAGCCAAGGAACAAAAAAAATGAACAAAACGATTAAAAAAACGCTAAACTGACCCACCCAAACTAAACTGAATGCCACAAGAAACAAGTGATACGCATTTACAAATACAAAATTTACAGAATCAGCGATATAACCGATAATAGTTAAATATACGATGTCCAGAATTACCGAAATGGAACCGAAATCACGAATGGAACCGAAATCATGAATAGAGCAAAAATAAATTTCGATTTGACACATTTGAAGTCCATTCGAAAAATCCGAAAATTTTTCGTTTCGGCTCAGAAAACTTTTCGGATCTATCGGTTTTCGGGTCCGATCCGATTCGGAAATTCGGCCGAATCCGAAGACACGATTCGGGAAATTTCGTGGAAATTCCGAAACCCGAAACGCACATCCCTATTAAATAACTTTGGCAGAAATTACAGGGGGAATACCGGTCGGAACCTTTGCTTTGAACTACACTGAATAACTTTGACAAAGACTACAGTGAAGAGTACAGATAACTATGGTGGCAATTGTAACGTTTGGTTTTTGTGATGCTGAGGCGTTTGTACAAATGATTCTCGGATGCAGAAGGAGAAACGTGCTGCTGGTTTTATTGTAATATAGCAGAGCTGCTGAAATCACCATTGCTCACAGAGAGGCCAACTGCTAACTGACTCAGCCAGTTCAACTGTCACCAGACAATTTGAACCCTTGGCATATGATTGGTTAGTAATTACATATGCAAATTTTTCAGCAATTCCCTAAACAACATATTCACTCAATTGCGGCTATGATGAGAATGAAAAATATATGTGTTTGTTGTCGCATTGAGGTGCCGCTGGCTTGGCCTATGCTTATGGAATGACCGCCCCTAAGGCTTAGGGTCAGACGAACGCATTTTTCACGTCTACCGTCAAAATGTGCGTTGATGCGTCCGAACGCATTTTTTCACGGAAGACATGATAGCGGTCATACGATGCGCAATTTCGGCCGTATTTTTTACGGATCCAAACCAGGAAACTTTGGGTGTCTGGACGTTATGGTGGCCAGACACGAGCAGCTTCTGACGTCTCCTAATCACGCACACACGCCGCTATGCGGACGCAGCGCACTCTGTCTGTCAGTACTAGCGGTTCAACGTTCTTGCAAAAATGCGTTCGTTTGTCACTTGTGTTGCGCGGACGAACTTTCGTGCGGCCGTACTTCGTGTGTGGGCCTGCGTTGGATGTCATTTGCTGCTACCACGACCGTAAAAAAGTGCAGTTAAACGGACGTTCGCACTGCGTTCGTCTGACCCCAGCCTTAGATGTTGAGACAGGGGATGTGTTGTGCAGCACAATTGGTTTCTATAAGTAACTGCAGCGACCACTGAGAGGAGATATATTGAATATAAAAATCGCGAATTGTGTGCTTATTGAGCCCAGATTGAAAGGAGCGCCGGTGGGGTCAGTTCAAACTATGGTGACCTTTTGGTTAAAAATTAAATCACCAGCAAGCCAGTATTATTGTTGACCACCTGTCTTGTGAGTGTTACAATGACAGTGCTTATGTTCAAAAATCCAAAAAGACGGCTAAAAATTTCTGAAAATTAAATTAATAAAAAGGCTTTTTGCTGCAAATGACAAGAATAAACGGTTGAATAAAAAAATTGATAAAAACGGGGAATATTTTTTACATTGAAACCTATGGGATTCACCTGTTTAAACCTGTCGAACGAAACCAGCGAAAATCGGGGCAACTTTTTTGTTGCTGTTCAGCGTTCTCTGAATAGATTAACCATTACTTCTCTATGGGGAATTTCACTGCCGCCGAATTGCACCGTATTTCGCTGGCAATACGCCAATAGCAGCTTCCTTAATAGCCGAATTGCCACGTAATTGCACCATACGGTGAAATTCACCATTCGGTGCAATTCGGTGGCAAGTTCAGCACTCTTTGAACAACCCCTTTAGTTAAAAAAAATCCAATCTGAACCATTTTTAAGCCACAAGAAGGTGCAAAAGCAAAAATGCCTCCATTCTCCAAACCTTCGTGTCTCTTGGCAATCAGGTTTCTCCCTCGATCAACGTTCTTATTACACATGGAAGAAGTTGAATGCATTCTACTCCCATGGCAATTTGCAAAATGAAATGTATCTTAATTAAACACTCATAAGTTCCATCAATGGTAAATGATATTTAGACGCACAGGGGAACGGCGGTTGACCTCATGGTTTAGCTTCCAACACGCCATTGCTAGAAGCAGTTAACAGCCTTCTTCCAGTTGTATGAATAATTAACTTGTTCGCTCTTGCCAGTGATAGTGGAAATGTGGTTTAAAAGCTTCGACATATTTATTTCATACTTGCTATTTATTTAATTTTACAATGCTTTATGTGCTTTTGGGAATTTTGCACTTAATTTAGATTTTCCACCCATAAAGCAATCATAGTGGATGCAGCAATAGACTACAACCTATATGGCCGAGAAAGTGAAGCCGCGGCTGGGAAAACTATGGCCATACGGCTACATGATGTAAGATAGGGCTACCCGAGCCACAAATCAAGAGTACTTATTGCCAGATTGTACCTGTTTTCCTGTACACGTATTACTATTTCATGCAGAATAGCTCAGTGAAAAGTGCTGCCCTGCAACATGTATAATTCATATGCTGCCAAAAGATAAATCAAGGCAGTTCAACTGGGATTCCTTTTTGCAACATAGAAACATAGAAAATGTCGGCAGATGAGAACCTTTCGGCTCATCTAGTCTGCCCAATTACATGGATCCATGGGGATCCTCCATGTTTTTCCTGGACACGTATAATTTGTTCATTCTCATGGGCAGCCCATGAAGAATGCCACCCTGCAGCACGTAGAATCCACCTGCTGCAGGTAGGAAATAAAGGAATCCCGGGTGACCAGCCTTGATTTCATTCCTGCAGCATATGAATTATACATATTGGAGGGCAGCAGTTTTCTCTGTGCTCCCCTCTGCATGAAATGGTAATATGTGTCAGCGAACTGAAATTGTCAAAGCGCACCGAAGTGCGATGAAATTTCGCTGCTCTCTGAATAACCCCTTCACTACCGATATCGAGATATCTTGGCTTCAAAGGCATCATCCGGTGCCCCGTTACCGAGATATCTCAGTATGCTGATTTGCAGCCCAAAAGCAAATGAAATTTGTTTGCTTTTGGGCTGCAGAAGGTGCTCCCAAACTTTTAGCCCTGTGGGCATAATATCCAAAGATATAAAACTGTAAAATCAGCTGCTCAACGCTCTGAAATATCAGGCTTTCAGCAGCCGATGCAGGGAAAAATAGAAGAAAATAGACCAGCCGCTCAAACCTCTAACTCAGTTTGGCAGTAGATGGCGCCATCTACTGGTCAAAAATAGTTTATTTATAGTAAGACATAAAATAGGTGTAAACTCAATTATTACTTATTTTAAAATTAATTTAAAATGATTTTTTGAAAAAAACACTGGTTACTGACAATGTTTTTTTTGGAAAATCACATGGTAGTGAAGGGGTTAAGTAAGGTGATTTGACTTTCTTCCTGAAGTTTATTAGCTATACATATTGGAGGGTAGCACTTTGATGTTCTTTACCTGAGTTTATGAGGTTTATTTTAACCTATACACCCTGTTTTTGCTGATATTCTACTATAATCTCTCACAAATATTATCACTTTTCCATCACTAGCTTTAAGGTTTATTTTTCTTTCATAGAGAGGTGCACTAAGGCTAGGGTCAGACGAACGCATTTTTCACGTTGTCCGTGAAAAAGTGCGCTCGAACAAATGGACGTATTTTTTCACGGAATACGCGATAGCGGTCATACGATGCGCATTTTCATCCGTGATTTTGTACGGATCATCAATAAAACCCTTTTTGCGTCTGGACGTTTTGTTGGCCGGACATGAGCAGCGTCTGACGTCTCCTAATCACACAAACACGCCGCTATGCGGCCGCAGCGCACTCTGTACGTCCGTACTAGCGGTTTGACGTTCTCGAAAAAATGCGTTCGTTTGCCACTTGCGTTGCACGGACGTACTTTCGTGCGGCCATTCGTCGTATGCTGCCCGGCATTGGACGTCATTTGCTGCTAGCACGGCCGTGATTTTGTGCGGCTAAACGCACGTTAAAACTGCGTTCGTCTGACCCCAGCCTAAATGGAAATATTGGTTTTTTTGGACTTTAATGTGCTGCCTCTTCGCATGTAGAAGTAGTACACACGGCCTCAGCTGACATAGAATAGTATATCCATAAGGAAAAGTGAGGAAATAATGACATGTTTACGATAATAAAAACAATAGTATTGCGCTTTATTGGGTTGGAACAGCCATCACTTAACCCCTAACGCCGCAGGACGTACATTTACGTCCTGCATTAGGCGGGCTTTGCCGCCGCAGGACGTAAATGTATGTCCTCGGCGTTTAGAGCCCCCCCGGGAGATACTCACCTTCTCCGGTCGCTCCCACGCTGTTCTGACTCCCCCGGAGTCAGATCAGTGTGATCCCTCCTCCGGCGTTGTGACGTCATCGCGCCGGTGGCGCGATGACGTCAGTTTCAGGCGTCCGTCCCCCCCGCCAGAGCAGGGGAAGCGCCTGGAGGGGAGGGGAGGGGAGGGATCCTTCGGATCCCTCTATCTCCCGATCGCCTGGTCCCCGGCGGCTGTGGCCAGCATCGCTGGAAGGGTCACAGCCTGACCTTTCCAGCGATGTATGGGGGGTTAACCCCTTAGTTGCCAGGTCGCGACCGGGCACTAATTTGTGCCCGATCGCGGCCTATTTCCGGTGGGGGCCGCCATCTTGGATGGCAGCCCCCACCTCTGGGTCACCCCCCGGTCAACTGACTCATCGCGCCATGCGCGATGATGTCAGTTAACCGGGAACCCCCTAGCTGCAAAGGGATTTCCCATGGAAATCCCTTGCAGGAGATAGGGGGGTTCTTTGAACCCCTTTATCTCCTGATCGGTGGCAGCTAGGGGGTCATGGCTGATATTGCTGGAAAGGCCAGAGCATGGCCTTTCCAATGATATCAAACATGACCATGGTAAAAGTGAAATAAAAGTGTAAAAAAAGTAAAATAAAAATAATAAAAAAATAATAAATTAAATAATAAAAAAATAATAAATATAATAATGAAAATTTTTTTTGTTTTTTTTAATGCAGCACTATTGTTCACATTTCAATTATAATGTGAACAATGATGCTTCACTAATGATTTTTTTTTTGGGGGTTTAGCTAAAATCACGCAATTTCTCCCCAAAAAAAAATGGGTTCACCGTTCTAATTTTTTTAACAAATCTACCCAATAGAATATGACCGCAGAGCCTCGGATAATAAAATTAAAAAAAAAAAAACACTTTACACACTGTGGAAGATTGAAATTTTATTGAAAATTCAAATTTTTTTACATTTTTTGTTATAGCATTTTGGCAGGGCATGACATATACATATAATAATGATATATTATTAATCTGCCGAGTCTGACGGAAAGAACGATATATAATTTGTCTGGGTGGTTTAAGAATACGTGACTTAAAAATGGTCAAAATGAGCTCAGCAAACTTCTACTTCCGAAACAGCGCCGAAGTTGTAAAATTACTCCCGTCCTTAAGGGGTTAATAATGTTAGCATATACTAACCCCACTGTTTTCAATTATTGAAAAGTAAACAATCCCCCCTCATTTTTAAGGGTGCAGCCACCCAGCAGTGTTGAGTCAATTAAAGCTAATTAATACCATGTTACAAGTAAGAGGAAAGAAAGGAACCTTCACACACTTTTAGGCTGGGGTCAGACCAGCGCACTTTTAACGTGCGTTCTGGCGCACATAATTACGGCCGCACTAGCAGCAGATGACGGGCAATGACGGACAATATACGATGTACGGCCGCACAAAAGTCCGGCCGTGCAACGCAAGTGGAATTTGAACGCATTTTTCTGAGAACGCTGAACCGCTAGTACTGACGTACTGAGTGCGCAGCTGTGGCATAGCGGCGTGTGTGCGTGATTAGGAGATGTCAGACGCTGCTAATGTCCAGCCTACATAACGTCCAGACGCAAAAAGAGTTTTATTGACGATCCGTACAAAATAACGCCCTAAAATGCGCGTCGTCTGACCGTTTTTGCGCATTCCGTGAAAAAATACGTCAATGCGTTCGGACGCACTTTTT
The DNA here is from genome assembly GCA_009667805.1 of Leptobrachium leishanense. Taxonomy (NCBI): domain Eukaryota; kingdom Metazoa; phylum Chordata; class Amphibia; order Anura; family Megophryidae; genus Leptobrachium; species Leptobrachium leishanense. The sequence goes on along the minus strand of CM019070.1, from coordinate 55,506,587 downwards.
CACGTTCGCGGGAAAAAATGCTTTCGTTTGACCCTAGCCTAAATCTCTACGCATTAAAGGCCCAGTGCAAGACAACCCCCCCCCCTCATCCCAAAAAGTAAAATAAAACCAACAACAGAAAAAAGACTAACATAAATTTCTCCGTAAACTCCCTTAACGTTTGGATGAAATTGTTGTTTTTATTAAGTTGTTTATGCCAGAACACACCCCAGTTTGGACCTTTCCGTGTCTGATCATAGACCACTAGTTGGCTGACCGGTGGCTGATTCAGACGATGAAGCTGTGATAAGATACAATTATCTTCTACGTCGCCGTGGAAACATAATATTTTGGTGAGTGCACACGTTGTAGCCTGTTAATTAAGTTGATTGCCTGTTTCTTTATCTTGTTAAAGAAAAAAAATTGAAAAAGGTTTACTGCATGAATTTGGATATATTAAAAAAAAAAAAAAATTGTAGGTTCATGGCTGGCCCTTCGATAAGGAGACCGCATTGGGGTGCAAAAGGTCTAGGTTTTTTTTGCCCACCCGACATGTCTGGTATATAGCGGAGCCGCAAAAATTCTTAATGAAACACTCACTCCTGTACCACTCAACCACACACTTGTTCATGGTCTGCCATGCCACACAGACCGCTACATGAAAATCTATCAGGGTTCTTCAAAGAGCTCCGAATTACTAGCGAAAGGTAACCGAACACTGAAATTCAGTGTTCAGTTACCTTTCCTGGTCATTCGGCTACTCAGAGAGCAGGCAGTTAGCCAAATTCTGTTCAAGGGCAGTGAATCCCCATAGAGAAGCAATGCTTTGTCTATTCAGAGAACACAAACCAGCAGTGAAAAGTTGCCGAAATGCCCTGCCATTCGGTGGTTTCATTCGACAGGTTTTTTCAGGCGAATCCCATAGGCTTCAATGCTAAAAATATTCCCGTTTTAATCCAATATCTAATAAACCGTTTATTATAATATTCTTATAAGTTTCTTTATCTTTAGATTTTTTTTAGGATCTTTTAGGCATTTTTGGGGATTTTTTTTGTGACGATTTTTTGTTTTTAAATCTTCTTTTTTTCTTTTTTCTGTAACGGCCTTTTTTTTATCATTCATTGGATCTATGTAAGTTTCAGACATTTTCGTTCAGTTTCTTTGCAAACAGCGTTTCACTTTTCAAACATTCAAGCGTACTGTTTTTTTGTTTGTTTTTTTTTCCACTCCATTCGTCTGCGGTGTCGGGTTTTTCCGGTGGCTGCTCTGCGCTGTGATCGGCTCCTGCTCGGGTTTTTCCGGCGTGTTCGGAGGGATTAATCCAGATGTTTTTGCGGGTTTTCGGTGTGCGATCGCCGGGTTTTGCGGTGAGTTTTCGGCCGGTTTGCGGTGAATTTTCTCTGCACTACAACGGCCCTCTGGTGCCTGCTGAATACACCGCAGGGTCGCCGAAATGGGATCGCCAAATCGCACCGAATTGAAGCGAACGAAAAGTCCCAGAACGTGCGGTGACTTTTCGATTCTCTTTGATGCTGGAGATATATACAGGGTTATACAAAGAGCACAGAAAATGAGCAACAGGTTGTGCGATTCTACATTACATTTTCTTTGCTCTAACTAGTACAGGATAAGAAAACCAAAGACTGAAAAAAATGCCTTTTTGAGGATAGAATTCTTGTAACCTGTATAAAGAAAACACTTATTCGTCTTCTCCCAAAAAAGAATCCGTTTCCTAGCTAGACTGCGTATTTCAATTCGCCGACCCTGCGGTAAATTCAGCATTCACCGCAGGGTCCCCGACGTGCGCCGAAGGGATCTGCTGAACGCTTCCTCAAAGCGCCGAATAAAGCGGACAACCGGCCGAAAAAAGTCGCCCAGCTGCCAAACGGGGGTTAAAAAACCACAACTTCTAGTTTAGTTTTTTAAATAATGCATGGAAATGTCTAAGGTCCTATGAATAACAATAAAAAGGTCTTACAGAATAAAACAATCCGAATCAAATATCTTGCTGAACAAAATCCAGAAAAAACCTAAATAAATTCTTAAAGTTTTTGCTGCAAATGAAAAGAATGGTTGAATAAAAAAAAAATTGAAAACAGAATTTTTTTACATTGAAACAGGGATTCCCCCGGTTTAAACCTGTCGAGCGCAAGCACTGGAAACCTGGGCATTTTGACAACTTTTCGCTGCTGTTCAGTGTTCTCTGAATAGGTTAACCATTACTTGTCTAGAAGGAATTTCACTGCCGATGAATTGCACTGTATTTCGTTGGCAATTCACCAATATTTTACAAATTGACAACTTTCTGAATGGCGGCATTGCCACGAAATTGCACCGTAGGGAGAAATTCACCCTTTGGTGCAATTCGGTGGTAAATTCGGCTCTTTTGAATAACACCTTTTGTGTCCAGGAAATCCTGGCCGATCTGACCTCAATCTGGGCGACCCTTGGGAAAGAGAACTTGTGGCTCGGACCGCCGGACATACTGTACAAAGGACCTTTATGCCATTTATGATTGCAAGAGGTCTGCAAATGGGCCTGTTGGCGTGGTGCTTATAAAAAGTAAAAAAATGAAACCATGACAAACGCACAGTAATGGTCTCCACAGATCTGGACAAAGCATGTGTAGGAGGATGTAGACGGCAGGTGGACTGGAACGTGTTGCGGCCGGGGCAAGAAAGCATTCTCTCTTCTGGTGTACCTGCTTTCGATTGCATAAGACCACCTGAATCAAAGCAGTGAGCCATGCTCTCCAATTCTGCAGCAGGACAGACTTGGCCCAGGTGGCACTCCATATCTTTCTATACCGCCACAGAACAAGTCTATGTGCACAAACGTGGTGGTCGATCCTTTACCCGGCATCCCAAGGCCTATAGTACCCAAATGTGGCACAAATGTGGTCGATCCTTTACCCGGCATCCCAAGGCCTATAGTACCCAGAGGGCTCTTGCCAAGGGTGTCCAATGGCCAGTCTATAAGGGTTAGTCAAAGGGTGACAAACTTGCCAACGAAGGGCACTGAACCATACAGTGCAATTTTGGGGCAGTTGGTCTATTGTCAAATACTGGATCAGCGGCAATATATAAATCGGCAGCAGCGAAATTGTCCCATAGAAAAGAAATGATTTAGGCTAGGGTCAGACGAAAGCATTTTTCCCCGTGAACGTGAAAAAGTGCGTCCGAACGCATTGACGTATTTTTTCACGGAATGCGCAAAAACGGTAAGACGAGGCGCATTTTCGGGCGTGATTTTGTACGGATCATCAATAAAACTCTTTTTGCGTCTGGATGTTATGTAGGCTGGACATTAGCAGCGTCTGACATCTCCTAATCACACACACACGCCGCTATGCCGCAGCTGCGCACTCAGTACGTCAGTACTAGCGGTTCAGCGTTCTCAAAAAAATGCGTTCAAATTCCACTTGCGTTGCGCAGCCGGACTTTTGTGCGGCCGTACATCGTATATTGGCCGTCATTGCCCGTCATCTGCTGCTAGTGCGGCCGTAATTATGTGCGCCAGAACGCACGTTAAAAGTGCGCTGGTCTGACCCCACCATAATCCATTCAGAGTCTGCTGACGTGTTGGGGAAATGCCCTGATTTTCGGTGCTTCAGTTTGACAGGTTTAAGCAGGCGGATCCCATTGGATTCAATGTTAAAGATTATTAATTTTTTTTAAAGTTTATTTTTTGGAATTTTTTTGTATGTAGGCGACATTTTTGATTCCTGAATTATTTTTTTATTCTGTATCAGACTGTTTTTTTTTCTTTTCTTTTCTATAGGCCCTCTTATTATTTCTGCACATTTACATGCGTTTTTATTGGTTTGAACACATTGTTAAAGAATAGCCGAGTTCCATGTTGGTTTTTTTTTCTTTTTTCTGCAGCTAGTTTTGTCTTCGGCGGGCTAGTCAGTGGCATCTCTAACAGGGTTATTCAGAGAGGGAGAAAGACGGGAGAAAGACGGGAGAAAGACGGGAGAAAGACGGGAGAAAGTCGGGAGAAAGACAGGAGAAAGACAGATTCTAGGTCAAAATAGCCAAACCAGAAAAATTCTCCCTTTCCTCTCACTTTCCAAATCGGCTATTTTGACCTAGAATTTTTCATTCTCCAGTCATTCTCCTGCTTTTCACCTCTCTCTGAATAACCCTGTATGTTTTGCACACTCCAGGGACACTGCGGTGAGTAGTGAATTCACCACAGGGTTGGCAAACTGGAAGGACACCGAAGTGCACTGAATGACAAAGCACTGTGATTCCGGTGCTTTCTTAATAACTCCTTATGTTTAGTTCCGCCGGTATCTCAGACCTGCCAAAGTATTGACGCCATGAGTATCTGGTCCTGGAATCCATAGGACTCCATGGAGCCCTGCGAGTCCGTCACGACTCACGAGTTCACTCTTGCGTGATCGAGCAGTGTCTCGGGTGAATCGCAGGGGGACACTGGGAGCTGTTTGCTCCTAGTCGCTCTCTGCTCCTGGCGACAGAAATCGGCAGATTGCGTCTCACCATCACGGGATGAGAGGGAAGGATTTTTAAGTATAGGAAACATTTAATTTACAGTAAGGGTTATATTTTGAGCTCAGCTTGTACCACCAGTGGAGTAGGGACTGCAGGTGATATGAGAAGACAATTTTTTTCAAGCCCCTCTACAGATCGCCATCCTTGGAATAAGGCCATAGGTTAGAAGGAATTTTGACACATGTCACACACGCTCTATGTGGATGTATAAAACTCTTTATACACAAATATTTGTTTCTCTTTGTAAGTTGTTTTAACCGTGCGCTCAATAAATGGCTGTTTTTAAACCTATTACATCTCCCATAAAACACCTGTCACATGGAGATGCATGGACAGCTATGGGAGAATCCTGATTGGATGAGCCATTTCCTGCTCGAGGCAGAGCTCAATGAACAAACTGCAGAGCTTTCACACCCCTGGAGTTGGAATGGGACGGTCCTATTTGTGTTAGGAGGCCTATTTGTAACCTTAACGAGAATATAACCTCGTCACCCCACAGCCCGTTTCAAAGATACAGTACCCCCTAGCCGCCGGCAGGGGGAAGCACACGGTAAGGACGGCACTTGGTAGTAGCCAGTCAATGCATGTCTAGCCTTTCTCCCCGTTGACCGCATGTGTGAGAGAGAGAGAGAGAGAGAGAGAGAGAGAGAGAGAGGGGTGGTCACGTGATCGCACTCCAGGCGGCCGCAAAGCGCCCGTTCTCTTTGCGCGACAGCGTGACACGCAAACGGCGCGACGGGCGCGGCATACGGGCGGCGAGAGTTGGAGAGGGGGTCTGCGTGGGTTTGCTTGGGGCAGGGTGAGGGCGGAGGAGGCGGTGCTGCCATTCCCTCTCCCTGTGTGTGAGTGAGAGAGAGAGGCAGGCTTGTTCCCTGTATTCCCGGGCTCCAGCAGCTTCCTCTCCGCCTCCCCCGGCCCTTCATGCGAGGAGGGCTTCCCCCGGGCTCGCCGCCGCTTCTCGGTTCGGGCACAGGGGGGGTGACAGGAGCCCTAGTAATTCTGTTTTCTTAAAGTTTTTTTACCCCCCCCCCCTCGTGAATACGGAGCCGCCTCCCCCTCCACTCCCCAGGGGCTCGGACAGGAGCAGCCCGGATAGCAATGGCGTCCAACACGGACAGGGAGATCATCCTGACCGACTACCAGGTGAGCGCGGGAGAGAGGGGGCCAGGGACCTGTTGCCGGACTTTGTCCCACCTTTCTGGGGGGGGGGGGGGTCATGTGTCTGCACTGGGCGTCCTACCTCTTCACACCTCTGGGCACGGGGGGGGGGGGTAGGAAAGGTGCCTGGGGTGAGTTTGTAAAAAGTCAGATCTCGCCCCCTTCCTGGGCCTGGCTGTGCGTGATGAGCTGCCTGTCATTCATTGATCACGCACACTGTGTCCATGCGTCTCTCTGCTAATTCTGCAGTCTCCTGAAACTCAAAGTGTCTGAGATCTGACTCTTTCCTTGCAGTGTGACAGTGCTGGCAGCCAGAGAACATTTAAGAGAACCAGACATCTCTTTATTCTTGTGTGCCAGGGATCTCGAACTCTGGTCCCCCCAGATGTTGATCGCCTACAATTCCCAGAATTCTTTCAATGTAATAGATGACCCCAGAGCATCATGGGAGCTGTAGTTCTTAAACATCTGGAGGGGGCGCACAGTTTGGGATGCCTGTTGTAGGCTATACAGGATTTTGTACACACATGTTTTTTTTTTCCTTGTAAGAGATTTTACCACCATGTTACCAGGAGGTATAATCGGTACTACTTGTAATAGAAGTTCTTCTCGTAATAGTTTATTGATTCGTACTGTGTCAACGTTTTTTGCTCAGCCAACCTTCCTCAGGCCGTTATGGAAACCCCTGGAGTGCTGATTATCAAAACCTTTAGGTGGATTTACTGCCTGGTTATGTATTGGGCAGTTTTTATTCATATTCCTTATGTCCCAAGACACATTAAAGGTGTGTGTGTATATATCTCCACTCAAAGGTGAAGCCAGCATGCTTCATATGTCCTTCCCAAAAATTGTACCTTGGTGCCAAAATCCAAAACTTTAAGATCTGTTGGGCGCACTTGAGGACTTGTATTATCTGATACTATAAATTTTTTGATATTAAAATCTGACATTTTGGCCTCAACGTCAGATTTTAATATGGGGGAAAAAGTATTTGTTTAATACAAGACCTCAAGTGTGTCCAGTCGTGTGTATGTGTAATATATACTTTTTCTTATAGGGGTAAAAGTGGCCACACTTAAAGGGACACTCTAGGCAACATGACCACCTAAGCTATTTTAGGTGGTCATGATGCCCAGAGTATGCTGCCCTCTGTCCCCCTCCGCTCAGCGGTTCAGCTGTAAATGCTGAAAACAAATAAATGGGTTACAGCAGTTTTTTTTTTTTTTTTTTGGTGCGGGATCTTAACTTGCTGCTATATATAAATGTTCATTTCATACACCTAGTCCTAATGCCATTTTAGTAGTTTAGTACCCAGTACACGTCCCAGGAAATATTGCAGGAGTTGCCAGCCTGGATCTAGAACATTGAATAGTCAGAGAATGGAACAATCGCAATGAATGAAGTTGCACACTTGATTTGTTCAAATGCAAGCTATAAGCAGCAGCACTCGAGGTCTATATCCTCATACGATATGTTGAAAGTTTTTGAATAAACTGAATCCCTGTCCTCTATGATCACATTTTGCTTTTGCTCTGAATACGAATTCCAAGACTAGGTTCCGCTCTATTCTTTAAGAAATACATGGTTTGGATCCAGAGAAGCGCCTGTTACATTGTAACACATTTACATCCTGATAGTAACTTTTTACTGGCATGATCTTTTTTAGTTTGGTGATCTTCCTGTGTGTTTTTACTCATTGGTTTTCCTGTACTTTTAATCCCTTTTTCAAATCTCCCCACTACTTTTCTGTTTCTGAATGAATGTTTGCTTCTGCTCCTGCTTTGTGGAATGATAATCTGTTCTGAATGAGAAGCCAATTGTCAGACCAAATGCAATTAAAGGATGAGGATCAAGCTGGTTGTCCTGTGCTGCTCAGCACCTGTCTAAAGGGAAAAAGTAGGGTAGTAGAGGAATATCTTGCACTTTGGACACCATGTGTGATCCACTTACATTGTTTCTGTTATCATTGTGCAGTTTGTGGTTTTACTTTCTCAGGTTAGATCTTTATTTTCTCTAGGCGCGTTTGTGTATTTTGTATCCTGAGCAGTTTTAGCCCATCATATTTGAGAATGCACTGACCTTTCATTGACAGTCCTACAGATGTCAGATGTTTTTATTTCCTAACCCCTTGAATAGATGTGTTGCACCCAGGCTTGCTGATGCATAGCACAAGGACTATCCCTCCATTGAAATATTGTTTCTGAAACCTGGAATAGCAAGTGGATCCCTGTGGAGCCGTTCAGGGTGTCCTGTATTTACCTGGCAAACCTCAGGCTTTGTCCTCTGATTTTATTACTCCCTGATTTTGTAATTGCATTATTTTGAAGGAGTGGTTTGTATCTATTGATTTAGGGATTCATGTTTAAATAACTGCAATCTATGTTGACTGGCAAATTTCCTCTTATCCGGGCAGACTGAAATCTTCCAACTCTAAAAAAGACTAACTCCCCACCCCAAAAAAAAACCTGCCAATTCGATAAACCCCAGTTCTTTATTTAAAAAAAAAATGCTTTGCTGTGTCATGTTGACCTTGAATTAAGTGCTCACATCTATCTACATACAGTAAGCGTAAATATTTTCCAGTTATTTTTCCTTCTACAGTTTCCTGTTTATTGTTGGTCGTAATTTATGATTTCCTTGTGTGCATGTCACTCTTTACACTTAGTTTTCTCGTTTCCTTATACTTTTGCAGTGTCAGAAATCTGCAAGACAGAAAAAAATCCTAGTTAATCAGTTTTTTTCTCTCAAGCTACTTAATGCTACTGGCACCACCTTTCACAGTCAGTGCTTTGATTACATTTCCTTTAATCCATACCCCTAATTCCCTTGCCATAAAATGGGATTTATATGATTATTATTATGGGCCTGCCTTGTGATTGCGCCCCCTTCCTCTTCCATGACAAGGAAAAAAAGAGTGGCTGAAACGTGGAGTACACAGGGCCCAGTCCTTTATCAACAATGAGCTCCCTGACATGCTGCCTGGTTCTGTAGGTACGAAGCAAACTAGGCACACCCAAGGACTTGTATTGTTAGTAAGTAGAAATTAACCAGGACAAACACAAGGACTTAGGTTTTTAAGTCCTTGAGAGCAGCTGGTTCATTTCTAATTGCTTATGGATCCTGTGTTAGCCCACCGAGGAACTAGCTGCAAACATGAAAATTTACAACACAAAAAAATCTCTTGTCACCTTCAGACATTTAATATAAAATGTTTCATTGTGTGATCGCCCTTTCTCGTTTTTTTTTTTTTTAGTTTAATCCCCCTATTTTTGTATAGTAACACTTCTCAAGGGAACTTTTCTAGTAATTTTTTGTATATTCACACGCTACCTCTCAGTATTCCCCCGGTATCTTCTTTTAAACCTTGTGTTTTCATGCATCTTGTTTTTGGATATTGCTGTCGTTGCTTTGCTTGGTGCTTGCTGTTATAGAAACATAGACACATAGAAAATGTTGGCAGATAAGAACCGTTCGGCCCCTCTAGTCTGCCCAATTACATGGATACTTTACCTGGATTTATCTTTTGTTTAGGATAGCCTTATGCCTATCCCATGCCTGCTTAAATTCAATTACTGTTTTGGCCTCTACCACTTCAACTGGAAGATGTTCCATGTATCCACCACCCTCTCAGTAAAATAATGCTTCCTGATGTTACTTTTAAACCTTTGCCCCTCTAATCCAAGACTATGTCCTCTTGTTTTGCTACTTTGTTTCCTTTTAAATATACTCCCATCCTCTATAATACTTGACAGTTTAGGCTAGGGTCAGACAAACGCATTCTGTGCGTCTGTGCACAATGGACGTACTTTCTGACTGACGACAAGGTAGTGGCCACACGGTCCGTTTTTGTGACTGACGTTTTTTTTGACTGATGTAGATGGGAAATAAAATTAATATGAAAAACCATTTTGTCCGTTTAAAAATGCTGGACGTCGAAAATGCAGTCCGTCTGACTACATTCCATCACTCACACACAAAGCTATGTGGACGTTGCAGATGTGGTGCACTCCACGTCTGTTCTAGCGGTTTTATGTTCTTGCCTAACTTACATCCGATTGCTGTGTCCGTTGTGCGTGCGCAGTTCTGTGCGGACGTACTTCGTGTGTGGGTCTCTATTGATCATAATGTTATGCTACCACGGACGTTAAAATGTGCGGCAACACAGACGTGAACACTGTGCTCGTCTGACCCGAGCCTAAGTGGATTTTTTTGATTCTTTGTTGGTATGGTTTTGTGGTGTTTTTTTTTTTTTTTTTTTTTGTACTTTTAATTTTTTTTTTTTTTTTATTATTATTAAATCTTCCAACTCCTGAAGTCGCTCGTAGAAAATTTAGACCCCTTCCGTTATAGAAAGTCTAGTTTACTTCCATTTTGAGAATCTGTTCCTTTTTTAATTTATTGCTACCTATAAACTAAAAAATACAAACATATCAAGGAATTATCAGACTTATTGTGATTTAGGCCGGGGGCCCACTAGGTGTTTTTTTAACGCACTAGCGTGCGTTAAAGAAAACGCTAACGCACCGGCCCCCCCTCGACGAACCACCTGCCTCCCTCCACAAGGCTGCAAAGTGCGATCCTCCTATGGAGGATCGCGCTTTTCAGCCCTGTTGATGCGCATCGACAGTGATCTCTAGGTGCACGCATGCTACACGCGCACTAAGTGCGCGCGCGCAAGCATGTGTCCGGCTCCGTCCGCAGCATCACAACGCTGTGGCGGGCACCGCTAACGCGCGCTTGTGCGCTCAAGAAGGCGCCTAGTGTGCCCCCAGCTTTAGTAAACACTTTATTTTTCTCCCTTGAAGGCGTTTGTGACACAAGTGCAATCTAATTGTAGCAAAACAAAACCCGCAACTTTTCTGTCGCTGGGGTTCGGTTGCTTTTTGGGCTGAACTTTATGTAGCAATTTTTGGATGTAGATTATCTTCCAATTAAGTCTGTTGTTGTGTTCCAATGATTCAGTGTGTGACACAGTGGACAATGTATGCATAACAGGATCTGTTTCTGACAGCTGTCACTGCTGCTTATCTCCCGCAGTTTATTCTATATAAGATCTAGTTCATTCATGCTTGTTGTGTAGCCAGCTTTCGATGACATGAATTGTAGTCATTATCATGTTTTCAAACACCAGAAACATTTGAATGTCTGTTCAGAATAATAGCTTCTGAACGCGTGTAGATAATCCTGTGAAGTCAAATGAATGAAATGTGTGTAAAATGTTTATACACGTATAAAAACGACTTGGTTATCGTTTTCAGTGTAGCTCCCAGCAAAGTCTTTGGAAAATACAAGCGATAAGAGCTCTGTACAATACACTGCTAGGCTTCAGGCACAATCGCAAAGGGTTATGTCCAGGAAGCGCAGCTATTTTATTTTACTCCGGTTAATGCAGAGTCGGGTCCTTTCCCGTTACAACCTAACAATTTTTGCTTCAGTATTGTCTTTGCAACTATTCCTCCATAACATAAGAAACTAAGCAAATTAGCCAATCATACCCTAAATATATTCTCTTTGCTAACAGCAGCATCCTGATGCTCTTTAAATTTGAACCAGTCCTGGGCAGGTTGGCTTTCCTGTGATCTCCCAATAGGGGATGGATAAACCGGTCGGGCATACCTTATCCAGAATTCTAAATTCCGGAAAACTGGATTATAAAGAAAACCAAAAATTAGCACCATATCTCTTCCCTTGACGAGATTTCTGCTCTTTTAGTATACTGTATGTAGCTCTCTTTGCTTCCTCTTCAACACAGATTGATAAATTACCTCTCTGTGCTGTCAAAAAGGAATCTAAAGGTCAAATAGTCTGTGTGCTTCCAAACCTAGGATTAACTCCTTGGCAGCTAGGGCTGAAACTATTAATCGACAACGGAAATAGATGACAACTATTTTAATCATCGATTAATCGGTCTTGCGTAATCATCCTGTGTACAGCACGCACTGTTTCAAGTCAGACTGAGTTAAACGTAAATAACCTCCGCTTCGGAGCTGATTGACATAACCCTAGAACTAATCCATACCTAGTAAAGCAGTGACGCGTCTTCTCCAGACACAACCAGTTTGTTTTTATTCCGTTTACAAAAGTAACAGAGCTATAACCCAAACAATAGGATACTGCCACTGTGAAGGAGCAGTATGCCTGTGTTTTATCCTTGAAGCTGGAGTCCTGTGCCACCACCCCACCCTTCCTGCCACACCCTTTTTGGTCGAGACCTGCCATTCCCTCCCTTTGGTCTGGTCCCTTTCCCCAAACTCACTCCCACACTCAGATCCAGTCTTTTGTCCATACCCACTCCCTCTCACACTCAGGTCAAGTCACTTGAGCAAAGTCACTCCTTCCACCTCCAGTCTCTCCTCCCACTCAGTTTACTTACAAAATTATTTAAAAGGGACACTTTACGCACCCTGGCCACTTTAGCTTATTGACCCCGATTTCATGCTGACATCATCTATGACCAAGTGCTTGTAGCTGCGTTCATTGGAGAAAGCAAACCTGGGCTTAAGATGCGCATGCAGCATCAATCCATCTCTCTGACCAAGCACTCGCATACCTTGTGTGAAAATTACACAAGATATGCAATTTGTGTATGTATGTACACTACGCAAATTGCTTATGAAAAAAGGGGGAGGTGTTTTTTTTTTTTTTTTTTTTTTTTAATCCGATTAAACGATTATGAGAATAATCGTTAGTTGGAGCCCTATTGGCGGCAGAAAACTAGTTTTGGTGGCTAAAATGCTTCTTTCACCAGATCTTATTTAACGGTTGTGGTGCGTGAACACTAGAATGATCCTCTGGATATTTAATGCTAGCATGGTGCCATGGTGGGTAAAGGCTGTCATGTTTCTTTTTGTGTGTTGAGATGCAGATATGTGGACTTGGCTTGCAGAGCCACCATCGTCCTGTCTGGCTGCATGAGGTTTCTTACCCATAGTGAACTCCGCTCACAGATTTAAAAAACAGGTAAACCAGTAGCTCTTGCAGCTTTAAAACTCCACGCCATGTAGAACAACCAGTAGATATAGATGAGTTTTGTTTTTCTATAGTGATCTTTTTAGCATACTGATACCTACAGGATTAGGTATTGTAAATCGCATGCATTGTGAACTTATTCCTGCATGGAATGAGGGAGTTAAAGGGACACCCCTACAAAAAAAATGAGATGTCCGTGTTTTTTTTTTTTTTTTTGGTATGTTTTAAGAAAATATTTTACTTTTGTGTGTCACTTTGGTTATTCATTGTGATATTTTGTGTTGTAAACTGGGGGCCACCAATCTTTACATTACTTGGTCCTCACTGTGTGGCAATGGCCATAGAATGGATTCTATGGGTTGATCACTGACATAGATCATTGTATTGTGTGGGATGTATTCAAGGTAGTGGCCACACTGTCAGTTTTTGTGACTGACGGGTTTTTTGATTGACTGTAGAAGGGAAAATAAATTAATGTGAAAAACATTTTGTCCGTCAAAATGCTGGACGTATAAATGCAGTCCGTCTGACCTCGTTCCATCACTCACACACAAAGCTATGCGGACGCAGCGCACTTTGTGCGTCCGTTCTAGCGGATTTACGTTCTTGCCTAACCTGCGTCCATTTGCCGCGTTCGTTATGCGTCTGCAGTTCTGTGCGGACGTACTTTGTGTGTGGGACTCCATTGGACATAATTATATGCTATAACGGACGTACAAATGTGCAGCAACACGGACGTGATCAGTGCGCTCGTCTGACACAAGCCTAAATCTTCATTAAGAGGAGAATGGGTACTGTTTGGCTATGAGAGTCGCAATGGCTCAACTACAGTTTGGTTATTGAATTAATGTGAAACCTGGCTGTGTTTAACCCCTTCACTGTTGGACCATTTCATCTCTGTGTGCTGAGCTCCTTTTTACAGTTTTTGCTCATCGTGTTTAAATGTGGTTTGAAGTCACGTTTTAGGCCGGCGTCAGACCAACGCAGTGATCACGTCCATGTTGCCGCACAGTTTAACGTTCCTCGTAGCATAGAATCATGAGCAATGGAGACCCACACACGAAGTAGGTGCGCACCGATCTGCGCAAGCACGTGGCAAACAGACGCCAGTTAGGCAAGTATGTAAGACCGCTAAGACTGACGCGCAGAGTGCGCCACGTCCACGTAGCGTTCTGTGTGAGATGTCAGACGCAGCGAATATGCAGCGTCCAGCACCGTGACGTAAAAAATGGCTTTTCATAGGCTTTCAAATCTTTATCAATATTTCATATTGTTTCACATAATTCCTTTTTTTTTTTCTTCTACGTCCGTCAACAAAAACAGACACTGGTGTCTACAGTATCTTCCGTCAGTACGTCCGTCGTGCGTGCACGCATGCAGAGTGCGCTCTCACTGTTCATCTGACATTAGCCCAAGTATACCTCTCAGACAAATTTATGTATCCTTTTTTTTTTTTCTTTTCAGCAGACTCCTAATATATCCCTTCACTATTATATGTAAACGTCATGTCCTGCCAGAATGCTGTTAAAAAAATGTGTATTTTCAATCGCCTACAGCGTGTAAAATTATTTTGTTCACATTTTATCATCAGAGCCTTTGCGGTTATATATTCTATAGGGTACGTTTGCTAAAAAAAATTAGAACTGGGAACCCGCTACTTTAGTTTTTTGAGACATTGTGACTTATTACTTTTTTTTTTTTTTTTTTTTTTTGCTAAAACTGGGGGGGAAAAAAGTTAGTGCAGCATCATTAATCACGTAATTGAAATGCGAATAATATTGCTGCATAAAGTTATATTTTTAAAAAAATTATTTTTACTTGTAATATGGCCACAATCGATATGATTAAATGTAACGCAACTGCAATTTATGTAGAGTTGGTTAAATGGGAGATGACAATACTTAAACCCTTCACTGCTGAGCCATTTCACGTCTTAAAAAAAGTTTTTCTTTTATTTTTATTTCTTCACTTTAAACATGGTCATCTTTGGTATCATTGGAAAGGCCATGCCCTGGCCTTTCTAATGATACCAAACATGACCCTGCTAGCTGCCAACAGTCTGGAGATATTAGGGTTCAAAGGAACCCCCTATCTTTCCTTAGGAGTCAATGAGGACGTTCCCCACACGTCCTCAGCAGTGAAAGGGTCAAAGGGACACTTGATGCACTGACCACACAGTGTTATTGGAGAATGGAGTGCTCTTAGTGCCCTCCCTACAGTGGGGGGGGGGGTGTTGTCTGGAGGTCTGATTATCCATCAGAGTGCAGTGGTTTAGTCCTGCCCATAGCCTGATCTTGGGATCCTTGGCTGTTGGGACCTTCAGGGTCTAGCTGGCAACAATGGCGTCAGCCTCCCCACAGTCACTTGACATACTGCGACTTTACAGGAAGCGACAGCGTGTCATGTCCAGCCCAGGGTTGGCTGTCAGACGGCTGGTTAATGTAAATTCTACCCCCCCCCCCTTTCAATCCTTATTAGGCCCCTGTCAGACAAGCGCAGTGTTCACGTCTGTGTTGCCGCACATTTTAACGTCCATGGTAGCATACAATTATGATCAATAGAGACCACACACGAAGTACGTCTGCACAGAAGTGCGGAAGGATAAAGGACGCGGCAAATGGACGCCGGATAGGACGTAAATAACGTAATAACGTTATTCCGCTAGAACGGACGCACAGATTGCGCTGCTTCCGCATAGCTTTGTGTGTGAGTGATAGAACGAGATCAGACGGACTGAATTTGTGTGTCCAGCATTTTTGACGGACAAATTGATTTTGCATTTTAATTTATTTTCCCTGTTACATCAGTCAAAAATAACGTCGGTCACAAAAACTGACTGCGTGGCCACTACCTTGTCTTCAGTCAGAAAGTACGTCCGTTGTGCACAGAATGCGCTCGTCGGACCCTAGCCTTAGTGTCCCTTTTAACGCGGAGTGAGTTTTCACATGCCAGTTGAGATGAGCAATACACTGGTGCTTGTGTAGCCAAAGGGTGACCGCTGTGTTATAGCTAGAAAACTGAAGACCGCTTTATGTATGGGGGGGACCCACACTGTGTAAATGCAGTTTTATTTTCTTCTCCCTAAAATCCTATGTTATGTATTCTGACTGTAGAGAAATTTGATGTATTTTGGCATTGAAGGGGTCAAGGTATGGCTGAAAAGCCAATAGTGACCAGTTTTTGTGTAGCCATAACTTTACTCCCACCTTTTAGTAATTAGATTCTTGAAGACACCAAAATTATTGACGCCATCGCGTGTTTACAGCTGTTTTCCATCTGATGTCTGCTACTAATTTTTGAAAACAAGAGGTTTGTATAGCGGCCCAAGGCTCTTGTTATTAATCTGCTGTAGGGCTGCAACTCCCTCGATACACCACCCCAGATGCAAATACAAACAATCCCCCCCCCCTTTTGTTTCTTTCCTTTTCCCATGTGAAACTTTATACTTTGGGTTAAGCAGTGCGATATTAAGAAACCCAGCGTAACCTTTCATTATTTTGGTTAAGAGGGCTGGATTCATCTGCCACCTGTGGTGCAATAATCCATTTAGAGACCCTGGGTGTAGGCTAAAAATGGAAGGTGGCAAATTTTTAACCCCTCTCTGCCTGGTCCTGTGTCGTGGTCTCCCTTGACCCTGACTCTTGCAGTTCCATGGCACTTGTTACAGGAAGTGACACGGTTTCCTCGTCCTGATGATTCGACGTACAGATAGTACGTATGCTGCCAAACCCTGTAGAAACATCAAAGCTTTGCAGGTTTGTGTGAGTTTAGTTAACCCATTGTTTCTCAACTCCACTCAAGTACCCCTAACAGGCCAGCAGTCAGGTTTGCCAGATATCTGAAGCACAGGTGATTTTGCTGCTTAATGATTGCAGGATTCAGTCTATACTTCGCTAAGGTAATCCTTAAAATCTGGTCTGTTAACCTCCTTGGCGGTATACCAGAGTGTGACTCAGGGTTAAATTTCGCTACCGCAATCGGTAACCTCAATCCACACTTGGGCTGTATACATACTCGCCGCATCCTGCGCTCCCTTGCTGTCTCTGCAGTGTGATCGTGGCGACTTGCTTCCTGGTTCTGCTACCTGCGAGCCACGACATGCAGGGGGGCGGGACCAGGTGGCAAATTTGAACTGTAAAAAAAATAAATATTACAGTAAAATGTGGTTTGTGCAGTCCCAGGTTTCTAGATAGATAAATTAATCCATCATACCAAGGATGTTTACTGAGGCAATTAGGGATGCACCGATACTAGTATCGGTGCCCATAAACCCGGTTTGCACGAGTACTTAGTACTCGTGCAAATGGCCTGATACACCCCCCCCCCCATACCGGAAGCCAGCGCTGGGCCAGCTTGCCGGTATCCGCGGGACTGGGGAAGCTGGCCTCGTGCGTGAAAAGCACTCGGCCAGCGTTCCCCTCCAGCGGGCTGCAATACACACCCCTTCTGAAGGTCCGGTCGCACGGCTGTGACCCGGGCACTTCTGTCGCTTCTGTGACGCTGCCTCTCGGCTGGAGGCAGCGTCACAGAGGCAGCCACGTGATCGCGTCATTTGCGTCCGGGGTGGTGTATCGAGGGGAGTTGCAGCCCTACAGCAGATTAATAACCCCCGAGAGCTGGGGGCAATATCCATGAGAGCTGGGGGCATTCTGTATATATACATCTCGGGAGGAATATATACATGTGAGCTGGGAGCATTTTTATGAGGTCTGTTCTTATTGGAAAGCGGTCACATGACATAAAACTATCGTTACTCGGTCTTAAAGTGGTATCGGTGCATCCCTAGAGGCAATATGCAGTGACTAATTTTGCACCCTTGTTTTTAGAAAGATTTTCAGTGGTTTTGGTTTGATTATATTATTGCATTATTTTTGGACTAGGTGGAAAGCCTGGCCAGAGGGCAGTCTATTGTTGTCGCAAGCTCAGAATTCACGTCCAGTTTTTTTTTTCAATGTCCTATCCAAGAGTATCTCTCTATATAAATGCGTTTGTAACGCGTCCATCGCCATCCCATCCGCAACAGGAGGGCCAATTGAGCAGCTGTGATGGGCGTGCGCAACTGACAGCGCATTACAAAGGCATTTATATGTTAGAGCAGGTTCCTCTTCCCTCTTAGATCGTAAGCTCACGGGAACCGGACCCTTAGATTGTAAGCTCGTGGGGCCCCTTAGATTGTAAACTCGTGGGGCCCCCATTTTTTTTGTAGCGTATACATTATGCAGATATTTAATGGCACGTGGTATGCATGGCATGGCAGGCTGGTATTTAGGCACACTGGTATTATGAGACACTGGTATTGTGCACGGCAGATTGGTATTGTGCATGGCTATGTGCACGGCAGACTGGTATTGTCCTTTTGCAGAGTGGTACTGTGCACGGCAGAGTGGTATTGTGCACGGCAGACCGGGCACTGAGGAGATTGAGGCCGGGCTTGAGGAGATAAACAAATTCGGTCCATTGGAGAGGCGCTGTGCTGTGCGCCTCTCCAATGGATCGGATATGTTTTGTCCCTCGCACACGCCGGCTGTGCGCATGCCGCGGCCGTTGGATGCACGCGCAGCCAACCGCCACTGGTTGTGCGCGCATGCGCAGTCCGTTTTTTGGGCGACGGACACGCCAG
Organism: Leptobrachium leishanense; assembly: GCA_009667805.1. Classification (NCBI taxonomy): domain Eukaryota; kingdom Metazoa; phylum Chordata; class Amphibia; order Anura; family Megophryidae; genus Leptobrachium; species Leptobrachium leishanense. The sequence goes on along the minus strand of CM019070.1, from coordinate 55,488,344 downwards.
CCCTTATCGTTTTATGTTATAGATAATTATTCTTGGGATAATAAACAGTCATAAATCATTATTTTGTGTTTCAAACTTTTAGACTCTTTATTGCACAGATTTCAGTGAGTTATTCCTAATTATTACAGGCTTACTTTATAAAACAACACATTTCCTTTCCAAAAACATTTAGATACTTTTAGACACAATTTTTGAAAAAATTAGACCGCCAGGGAGGTTAACACGGAGTTAACCCACTTTGTTCTATTCCCTGTGAGGCTGTCCAGTGGGAGTGGACTTCCAGCCTCAGATCAGAGAAGAGACCACTACTTGGATATTTTGTTCCATCAATGGTCGACATTTAGCAGAGCATGACTGGGTGATTTAAAAGGACACTATGACTTACATGAACCTTAACTAGTTTACTTGTGCATTACAAACCCACCTTATAGAACACATGCTGCTGTTTATCTTCATTATAATTTCATGTAGAAAGCAAAAAGTTTTCTGTGCAAATGTTTTACTTTACAACTGTAGTGTTGCTTCTACAATATTTAAAAAGGAATGGGGCGGTGGAGGGAATGTTTAGATTGAGCTGTATGAGGTCTTTTTTGTAATGTCCAGGCTGAATGTGATAAGACGGGGAGCTTAAAAGACTTATCTGTTGGTGGTGATGACCTTAAAACGTTCTTATTTAGAGAAGCCTACCACCCAACTCACTGACGCAACCATCAATCACTCTCACCTTGCAGTCCTCTCCTCCTGTTTCCAACCCCAACCCTTCTAGATTGTGAGTTCCTACGGGAATAGGGCCCTCATCTCCTCCTGTACTGTTTGTCAAATGTTGTTCAATGTATTGTAACCCTGTCTATACTGTGTCTATTGTACAGCGCTGCGGAATATGCTGGCACTTTATCAAGAATAATAATAATTGTGTTGGATGTATGCAATCATGTGAGTTGGTTTCCATTAATGGTGCACGGAAATGAAAATTTTAGGTTGATAATGAAACCGAAAATGTAGTCAGAGATCGGCTGAAGACCGAATCATCCGAAAATCAGGCATCTGAATCAGGACCTGGAGGCCCGGCCGAGCTGGGTCTCGTCTGAGCCAGGGGCTTGGCCAGCCCTCTAGGGCCCAGGTTCGGATGACGGATTTTCGGATTCCGTCTTCAGCCGTTCTGTCTACAGCCAAGCTCCCGGGTGCTGCACCATCCAGCTGGCGAGCTTCGCTTGTGGTCGAGTGTGCGGTCAAGGAGCCCTGAAGAGGTAATAAAAGGCAAGACTGGGATTCGGCAGGCCCCAAGCAGCTCCTCTTGTCACAGTCTTGATGTGCATGCATTCGGCCCGGGAGGACCTCGCAGCCCCTCCCCGGACATGGGCCCTGTAACCCAGGAGCCCTGCTGGAGTGTGGAATCTGCTGTGTGCTGGGCTCTGGACATGCCGCCATGAAGGAGCAACTCGGGTAAAAGAAAAAAAAAATCGGTCACCCCTCCCCCCCGGCTCAGCCAGCTTCTGAGTTCAGGCAAGCCCCTGGCTTGACTAGGCCTCCAGGCCCAGTTTCCGATGACTGATTTTCAGCAACCCCCCCCCCCGGCTGTTTTTCCCTTTCGGTAGAAGGCACCACTTTCAGCCAAGATTTTCAGTGCATCCCTGGTTTCCATTACTACAAACCCATTCACTTCTTTCTATGCTCAATGCCACACAGTGAGGAACAAGTGGGGGGTGGCCCTTTTAACCCCTTAACGCCGCAGGACGTACATTTACGCCCTGCATTAGGCGGGCTTTGCCGCCGCAGGACGTAAATGTACGTCCTCGGCGTTTAGAGCCCCCCCGGGAGATACTCACCTTCTCCGGTCGCTTCCCACGCTGTTCTGACTCCCCCGGAGTCAGATCAGTGTGATCCCTCCTCCGGCGTTGTGACGTCATCGCGCCGGTGGCGCGATGACGTCAGTTTCAGGCGTCCCCCCCCCGCCGGAGCAGGGGAAGCGCCTGGAGGGGAGGGGAGGGATCCTTTGGATCCCTCTATCTCCCGATCGCTTGGTCCCCGGCGGCTGTGGCCAGCATCGCTGGAAGGGTCACAGCCTGACCTTTCCAGCGATGTATGGGGGGTTAACCCCTTAGTTGCCAGGTCGCGACCGGGCACTAATTTGTGCCCGATCGCGGCCTATTTCCGGTGGGGGCCGCCATCTTGGATGGCAGCCCCCACCTCTGGGTCACCCCCCGGTCAACTGACTCATCGCGCCATGCGCGATGATGTCAGTTAACCGGGAACCCCCTAGCTGCAAAGGGATTTCCTATGGAAATCCCTTGCAGGAGATAGGGGGGTTCTTTGAACCCCTTTATCTCCTGATCGGTGGCAGCTAGGGGGTCATGGTTGATATTGCTGGAAAGGCCAGAGCATGGCCTTTCCAATGATATCAAACATGACCATGTTATATGTAAAATAAAAGTGTAAAAAAAAGTAAAAATAAAAATAATAAAAAAATAATAAATAAATAATAAAAAAATAATAAATATAATAATAAAAAAATTTTTTTTTTTTTTAATGCAGCACTATTGTTCACATTTCAATTATAATGTGAACAATGATGCTTCACTAATGATTTTTTTTTTTTGGGGGGTTTAGCTAAAATCACGCAATTTCTCCCCAAAAAAAAAATGGGTTCCCCGTCCTAATTTTTTTAACAAATCTACCCAATAGAATATGACCGCAGAGCCTCGGATAATAAAATTAAAAAAAAAAAACACTTTACACACTGTGGAAGATTGAAATTTTATTGAAAATTCACATTTTTTTACATTTTTTGTTATAGCATTTTGGCAGGGCATGACATATACATATAATAATGATATATTATTAATCTGCCGAGTCTGACGGAAAGAACGATATATAATTTGTCTGGGTGGTATAAGAATACGTGACTTAAAAATGGTCAAAATGCGCTCAGCAAACTTCTACTTCCGAAACAGCGCCGAAGTTGTAAAATTACTCCCGTCCTTAAGGGGTTAAGAGGTCAGTGCTTAGAGTTCCCATTTAATCGGCTCCAGACTTGTTTTACAATACTATGTTTAATATTCTTAAGCACTGTATTATGAGCTCTCTGAACCTGACAAAACCAATGAGTACAGAGAAAAGATTGGGTTAACTCCTTTTTCAAAAGCACACTCTTAGGCCCCGTTCAGTTTCACACCTAGACGTTTTAAAGCGCGTTCCTGCTCGCTTTAAAACGCATGGACGGGGAAATCCCATGCTTTTCATTGGGACCTGTTCACGCTTGGGCGTTTTTAAAGCGCGCAGGACAGCGCTTTAAAACGTCCCGCGCCCAAAGAAGACCGGGGGCTTCTTTTGGTGCGCATAGACATAGCCGCGAACGTGCTGAAATGCACGTTTGCGCGGGTTTTTTGCGCATAAAAAAAACGTGCGTTTTGCGCACATTTTGAAGAACGTGCAGGTGTGAGCCCGGCCTTATTCATCTATATACCTTTCTTACACACTCGCTTTAGTCAGACATTGGACTTGATGTCTGTATGCAGTAATTCTGATTTAACAGTATCTTGTAAGGCATGATAAATCCAGACTGTTACAGAACAGTAGACAAGACAGTGAACAGGGTGGGCTTTTTATCTTCGTTGTTTACACACTACTATTGACGTTTGTAAGTTATGTGTGTACAATCAATCAAATCTTGGTGATCTGCCAGGTTTCAAACATAAATACAATCTAATTTTAACAAAGCTGGCTGGCACGGCTATTTGTGTTAGTCTCCTCAGACCTCAACGTGTTCGAGCTTGAACTGCAGGAGCTAACCTTTCGTTTTAGGAGGCAAAGGTTATATAAAATCTTATGGTTTTAATTTAACGTACATCAGAATTTTTCCTCTAGCTACTTTGTGTATGTGTAAAATATATATAACACTCTATATGAACCAGTGTATACCAGGCTGCTAGATTTGTCAGGCATTGCTATATAAGCTCTCGATGTCCTATTCCACCATTATAACGTTTCCAGTAGTTGATGTTGGGACTTGCTATTCCACCCTTGCTGAAAGCAGGTCTTGCGGTTCGAGTAATGTGCATCACTGCGCTCCCCTACTATAAACTACAATTTTATGAGTTAGTTTGCAGCTAAAGCCTGAGACACACTGAGCGTGTAGCGACGCACAGCGTAGAGAAGCAAGCATTTTGCAGGCTTGACTTCACGCCGCACCGCCTCGCAGCGTGTCTACACTGCATTACGTTTGCTTCTCTCCGCACTGGACAGGAATCCACTAACTAAATTAAAATGTACACACAAAACCGGTTTATTTTCACAAAGCTCATGTCATATAGGAAAAAAGTGTCTACTGAATAAAGCACATCTAAATTACTGTCAATTTAATAGGAATCATATAAAAATGTTAGAAAAAAGGTAACCCTAATCATATATATTATAGGGAGATATATATATATATGTGTTCAAAATTATTCAACCCCCACTGAAATTGAGTGTTTTGGCCAGTTTGACATTGATTTTGATCATTCAGTCATCTTGCTTACAATTAAATCAAAGAGGCACGTGTAGGTCAGACAAATATTACATAACATTTATAATGAAATAACCACAAATGTCTTTTCTGTGCTCACATCATTATCAGTTTTATTCAACCCCAAGTGACATTCAATCTTGGTACTTGGTACAACATCCTTTTACATTATAACCGCTTTTAAACGTGAAGCATAGCTTGACACAAGTGTTTTGCAGCGATCTACGGGTATCTTCGCCCATTCGTCATGGGCAAAAGCCTCCAGTTCAGTCGCATTCTTAGGCTTGCGCACTGCAACTGCTTTCTTTAAGTCCCACCAGAGGTTCTCAATCGGATTTAAGTTAGGTGACTGCGATGGCCACTCCAAAATGTTCCAGCCTTTAATCTGCAACCATGCTCTAGTGGACTTGGAGGTATGCTTGGGATCATTGTCCTGTTGAAACTAAGGTCCAACGTCTCCCAAGCCTCAGGTTTGTGACGGACTGCATCACATTGTCATCCAATATCTCCTGGTACTGAAGAGAATTCATGGTACCTTGCACACGCTGAAGCTTCCCTGTACCTGCAGAAGCAAAACAGCCCCAAAGCATGATTGACCCCCGGCCATGCTTCACAGTAGGCAAGGTGTTCTTTTCTTCATAGGCCTTGTTCTTCCTCTTCCAAACATAGCGTTGATCCATGGGCCCAAACAGTTCTAATTTTGTTTCATCAGTCCACAGAACACTATCCCAAAACTTCTGTGGTTTGTCCACATGACTTTTGGCATACTGCAGTCGACTCTTCTTATTCTTTGAAGACAGCAAGGGGGTGCGCCTGGGAGTTCTGGCATGGAGGCCTTCATTACGCAGTGTGCGCCGTATTGTCTGAGCTGAAACTTCAGTACCCACATCTGACAAATCTTTTCTCAGTTCCTCAGCAGTCACACGGGGACTTTTCTCCACTCTACGCTTCAGGTAGCGCACAGCAGTCGAAGTCAGCATCTTCTTTCTGCCACGACCAGGTAGCGTTTCAACAGTGCCCTTTGCCTTGAATTTGCGAATGATGCTTCCTATGGTCTCTCTTGGTATGTTTAACATCTTTGCAATCTTCTTATAGCCATTGCCCTTCCTGTGAAGAGTAATCACCTCTTCTCTTGTCTTCCTGGACCATTCTCTTGACTTCACCATGTTTGTAACCACACCAGTAAATGTCTAGAAGGAGCTGAGTATCAGTCATTTTAAAGCTGCCTTATTGCTGCTCCGTGACATCCACAGGTATTTTCAGTACCTGATTGAAAACACTTGAATGAACCTCTGTTCTTCAGAGTGATAGTCTTTAAGGGGTTGAATAATTGTGTCAATGAAGAATTCACAAAAGAAACATTTACTACTGTATTACAAAACCAATTGATGTCATTTTAGTTGCATATGGTTCTTTAAAAAGTCCTTGTAGGATTTCATTCTGAATACAATTACAAATGTACACTAAATTCCCTAAAACCCTTTACAGCATTGGGGGTTGAATAATTTTGAACACAACTGTATATATCTATCCCCCTCAGATATACATACAGACCTCAGACTAGACTTCTCATTATATACATGCATACATATTTAGTCTGGGGTGTGAGTACATATATGTATGAGGTCTGCATGTTGATATATACACACATGACCACATACATTTTATATATCTATCTCTGAGAAGTAGGGATGCACCGATACCACTTTTTTAAGACCGAGTACAGATACTTTTGTTCAAGTACTCACCGATACCAATTACCGATACTTTTATTTTATGTCATGTGACGCTTTCCAATAAGAACAGACCTCCTATAAAGCCCCCAGGTCTCATGGATTTGCCCCAGCTCATGGATATTGCCCCAGCTCATGGATAATTGCCCCCCAGCTCATGGATAATTGCCCCCCAGCTCATGGATAATTGCCCCCCAGCTCATGGATAATTGCCCCCCAGCTCATGGATAATTGCCCCCCAGCTCATGGATAATTGCCCCCCAGCTCATGGATAATTGCCCCCCAGCTCATGGATAATTGCCCCCCTTGCTCATGGATATGCCCCCCTTGCTCATGGATATATGCCCCCCTTGCTCATGGATATGCCCCCCTTGCTCATGGATATGCCCCCCCTGCTCATGGATATGCCCCCCCCGCTCATGGATATGCCCCCCCTGCTCATGGATATGCCCCCCCTGCTCATGGATATGCCCCCCTTGCTCATGGATATGCCCCCCCTGCTCATGGATATGCCCCCCCTGCTCATGGATATGCCCCCCTTGCTCATGGATATGCCCCCCTTGCTCATGGATATGCCCCCCTTGCTCATGGATATGCCCCCCTTGCTCATGGATATGCCCCCCTTGCTCATGGATATGCCCCCCTTGCTCATGGATATGCCCCCCTTGCTCATGGATATGCCCCCCCTGCTCATGGATATGCCCCCCCCGCTCATGGATATGCCCCCCCCGCTCATGGATATGCCCCCCCTGCTCATGGATATGCCCCCCCTGCTCATGGATATGCCCCCCCTGCTCATGGATATGCCCCCCCTGCTCATGGATATGCCCCCCCTGCTCATGGATATGCCCCCCCTGCTCATGGATATGCCCCCCCTGCTCATGGATATGCCCCCCCCCTGCTCATGGATATGCCCCCCCCCTGCTCATGGATATGCCCCCCCCCGGCTCATGGATATGCCCCCCCCGGCTCATGGATATGCCCCCCCCGGCTCATGGATATGCCCCCCCCGGCTCATGGATATGCCCCCCCCCGGCTCATGGATATGCCCCCCGGCTCATGGATATGCCCCCCCCCGGCTCATGGATATGCCCCCCCCCCCGCTCATGGATATGCCCCCCCTGCTTATGGATATGCCCCCCCACTCTCTGCTCATACTTACCTTCCTTCAGCGCCGCCGGTAAACTCTTCGCGCGCTCCTTGGAAGGACCCCAGCCGCGACCACGTGGGACCATGTGATCGCGGCTGGGGTCCTTCCAACGAGCGCGCGCGCGGGAACTTTCCCGGCGTCGCTGAAGGAAGGTAAGTATGAGCGGAGAGCAGCTGCAGGGCCTGTCTGAATGCTCTATCTGCATTCGGACAGGCCCTGCTCACTTTGTTTAATACTTACCACCTTCCTTCAGCGACGCTGGGAAAGTTTCCGCGCGCGCGCTCGTTGGAAGGACCCCAGCCGCGATCACATGGTCCCACGTGGTCGCGGCTGGGGTCCTTCCAAGGAGCACGCGCGCGCGCGAAGACTTTACCGGCGGCGCTGAAGGAAGGTAAGTATTCAACAAAGTTAGGTGACCAGCTGCAGGGCCTGTCCGAATGCCGATAGAGCATTTGGACAGCCGCCGCAGCCCCTAGGATACCGGCAAGCCGGCTCAATGCCGGCTTCCGGTATTGGAAAAAAATATCGGGGGTACTGCACGAGTACCAAGTACTCCTGCAGTACCCGGTATCGGCACCGATATCGATACTAGTATCGGTATCGGTGCAACCCTACTGAGAAGTCTGGCTGTATATAATTACACATACACACACAGCCAGGTAGAAGGGGTGGGGACTCGTCACTCTGGCAGTGTTTTTTTTTTTTTTTTTTAAATCTTTTTATTGGTATATCTATTGGAATGTACTGGGCATGTGTGCAATTCACATTATGGAGAGGGGGGGGGGGTCCCGGCGGCACCTGGTTCGTGGTCCTGCTGCGGGGAGGCTCTCCTCTCTCCATGCTGCTGTGTCAAGGCGAACAACGAAGAGTGCAGACTCCGGAGCAGTGCTGGTGGGAGGGATCTGCAGTACAAGGTGCATGCGCAGTGTGCTGTAGATCCAGCCCCTCCCCTCATCACGCTGTTCCGCTGAGGGGAAAGTTGGATTTTTCCAACTCCCGTCGCTCAGCACCACATTGTGACGCGGCCTGAGCGAGGGAGGTGGGAAAATCTGGATACACTGTGCGTGTCTCGACGCGCGGCGCCGCATCGTGCTTAGTGCATCTCAGGCTTAAGAATAGAAGTGTGAGCTATTTCATGGTAGCGCACTCTTCTATTTTGGAGGTGGTATTTCTCAAATACAGACTCCTAAAGGCTGGTGTTAAGTGATTTTGCAAATGCAGAATAACTTAACATTAACACACTGAGTGAAAACCAATAAATCCTATACCTCTCATCTGGTGATGAAGAGGGCAGTACGATCTGCCACTTCCTCTTGCTGGGAACAAATAGTTTCTGTTCTTTCTAATGCGCTCCTTGCCGGAATGCACAGGGCTCCATGCAGTTCAATAGATTCCAGGAGCCCATACTTGCTGGTATTGGGTTGTCCTGCTCTTCCTTCTGGGCCAGGTGCTAATAAAGCACTTTCCCAGAATAGCTATCTTAAAGGAGAAAAGTAAAATCTACAGGCGCAGTTTTTAATACTTGGACTCCTTTTGAGTGGCAACCATGGAATAGGGCCTTGGTCTAATGGAGTTTGTTTGCATGTGCATTTTATCTCCTTGACTGCGGACGACATGCTGAGCGTGTCCTCAGCCTTCCAGCTTGGTTGCGACGGACGAGCTCAACTTGTGCAATGTGGATTGTCCGCACGTTTTCTTATCACTAATCTGCTATTTTAAAAAAAAAAAAAAAAAGTTGTTCCCCTCTCAGGGCTGTCAAGGAGCAGTGTGACTGTGTTGCATGTTGGGCTTGGTCGTGTGTTTTTATTTCTGCTTAAAATATGAAGTATCTGTTCTCATTTCTGGTTCCTTGTCATGTCCGCTCGGTGTCAGAAGGCCCAAAATCTTCATAAATGAATAAAACGGCATTTGTTGCAAATGACTTACTTTTTGAAGTGCTGCAACGTGAAAAGTGAAGTTTTGTAAATTTTCGCATTCTAACGGGATCCTTTTATTCCATTGACTAGTAACTGACATTATCCATGAAAAAACATGGTATCTGCTCAATTTTTTATTTTTTTTTCCAAAGCCTTCTGTTGCTTTAGGAGCTATAGCAGTACATACAAATGGATGTTGGTGCTGATTTTTGGAAATTTTATAATGTTTTCTGAATATCTGGTAGACACATGACATCTGTAAAGTGAAACATCCTATTTTGGGCTTTATGTTCAGTGTTGTACAGCTGGAGTGGTAGTTGTGCTCATTTTTTCATGTATTTTATTATACCCTTGTGAGGAGTATACGAAAATGTAAAAGAGCCCAGTGCATCATCCCTTCAGTCTGGTATTTAAGTGATATTCTCCCGGGCCTGGGGTGAATCAGACAACTTGTGCATTTCATCAGGGCAAAGGGAAAGAGAAAAAAAAAAAGTAACACAATGAAATCACACAGAATTCCTAAAATTTTAGTCACTGCAGCTGAGGGCTGTATTTAACAGATAAGTTTGGAACAAGAGGAAAAGCTAAACAATGAGCTAATATCTGCCTTTTGCCAAGAGGCTACACTCATGCTCAACTTGGCAATGGTTTGGACCATCTCTCCTGTTGGAGAGCGCTCAAAGCAGATGGACAGTGAAACCTAATGGCTCTAAATGACCTTTGGCCAGAAGGAAATCTTAGAAAGTCGGCATTCACAAAAATGATTTTTTTTATTTTTTTTTACATATCTATAGTCTGTTCTTGGCACGTCTGTCCTATGGGATATTTGGAGTGATGCACGCTTCTTGTAGGCCTTCATAAACTATTCACGCATGTGTTTCCTCATGCTGTGTTACTGCACAAGCCAAAAACTGTAAACGGGGTTTGCCCAAAACAAGATGTAAAGCTACGACATCCACAATGCATTAGTCACGAGGTTGGTAAAGTAAGCTTCCTCTGAACTTAGTTACCCTACTCCAGCGCAACCGGCTGCAATATTAAGGAATGTTATGGCGCATTGGTTTTCATGGTATATCGCTGGCGAAGCTCCCCTGGCTAGTTTAGGTGCACTGTGAAGGACCATAGAATAAGCTGCAACTAGATTACTTGTGTGGCACAAAAAAAACACATGCTGCTGTTTCTTTTTGGTTTTTTTGTTCTAGTAGTTTCATGTTAAAAGGAGAAAGTTAGGTTTTTATTTCCTGTTAACTGCGTTCGTCTGACGCGGAGGCCTTATCACGTCTGTCTCGCCGCACAGTTTAACGTCCGTTGTAGTATAGAATCATGATCAATAGAGACCCACACACGAAGTACGTGCGCACGCACCACGCAGATGGCAACGAACGCAATTTAGGCAAGAACGTAAAACCGCTAAGATCGACGTGCAGAGTGCGCCACGTCCGCATAGCGTTCTGTGTGCGTGATGACACTAAGTCAGACGCAGCGCATTTGCGATGTCCAGCACCTTGACGCACAAGATGGCTTTTCATATTTTCCCCCCCAGAATTCTTTTTTTTTTTTTTTCTTTGTCCGTCAACAAAAACATATCGTGTGGTGTCTACAGTATCTTCCGTCAGTACGTCCGTCCGTTGTGCACACATGCCGAGTGTGCTCTGACTCCGTTCGTCTGACTTTAGCCTTTTTCTGTATTTTTTTTTTCCCCATGATGCGGCATTTATCAAAATATTGGCACCAGTTTCACTTTATGGCTGTGGTATAGGATAAAACCTTAGTGTGGAGGATGGAATATTGAGACGAGGCTGCAGGTGGTCTATTGTGTTGTCAATGCTACCTGAGACGAGATGACCGTTAAATTAGATCTGATAGTTTGCCTAAACCCTATAATATACCCCCTGGTGATGTTCTTTCCATGCATTCCACACAATGCAATAATTTGTTGTGTTTTTTTTTTTTATAGGGCTGGTACTTATTAAAATTTTTGTGTTTGATTTAATTATAACGCACATACAGATCCAACTACTTTTAGATTATCTGCTTTGGTCTTGGGTCCTGGGCGTCTGTGCATCTGGACCCTGCTGGGGTTTGGCTACGTCCGAGGCTAGACTGAGGTAGGCAGCACCATACTCCCCGCTCCTCTGCTGCCTTCTCATCTGCCATCTCCTTCCTGCGCCAGTCGATGTGACGCGTGCGTCACTTGCTTCGCACACGTGACTGGAGGGCGGCGCCAGCGAAGCATGCTGCTGTAGGGCCTTCCAGGAAGCCAGTCCAGCTCCGGATTCGTACTCCTAGAGTCTGATACCGGAGCTGATGGGCACCCCCTGATCAAAATTTATTTAATCGATCAAAAATGTTAAATTAGGGCTGGGGAAACTATAATCTTTTATGTGACCTATAAACTCCATTCTATGCCCAATGCCACACAGTAAGAATCAAGTGTTAAGATATCGTGGGCAGCAGTTTACAACACAAAATTGATGCACACAGTCACCTAAACTGTCCGTCGCTGGAATCTAGACGCACTCTTCACCTTTCCAACCTGGTGTTTAAGAGCTTTTCTGGGAAGCTACCACCCTACCTGAATAGGCTGCTTCCCCTAGCAGTTCCCTCATCCTTTAACCTCCGATGCAGGACCTGCACTTACTTGCAATACCACAATACAAAAAGACAGTGGCTCGATCCTCATTTTTCTACAGAGCACCGCAGTTATGGAATAACCTCCCCAGACGTCATCAAATCTTCCCCCAGTCTTAAGTCACTCGAGCTCCCTATTAACATACCTCAATACAGAATGCACCTGTAAACATGTAACATAGTGACTATATTTCCTAAATATTTATTTTCTGTTAATATGTATATTTGTGGTTTTTTTTTGTTTTTAATATCTTGTGTTGTATTACTTTGTATTTCTGTAACAACTAACATTTCAATGTTCTTGAACCCAGGACGTACTTGAAAATGAGAGAAATCTCAATGTATCCTTCCTGGTAAAATACTTTATAAATAAATAAATAAATAAATATTTTCTTAACTAACCATGTGTCAAAGTACATGTATGATATCAGCAACATAACATAACGGGTGTTCCAGTTTTTGGTAGTAGTGTCCCTTTTAAGGCAGCCTGAGCATCATATAGTGAATTTGCTGTTCTAGAACACCTGCAGTGCCAAAGTTTTAAGCAAAACTGGTCTAAGTTATTCCCTTTATGTAATGTGATATTTCCTGATGAGATCACAAATGGAAACTTGCCTCTATCCAGTGTAGGGTTGTCCGCATTGCCAGCAGTTCCCTGTTCCATTGGCCGTGCTTAAACATGCAAGGATTAGGACTCCAGGTTTGCGCCCACCCCCGCATGGTGGTATTGATGCCCTGGCTTGTCAGTGTGCCGACAGTTAATGGCGCAAGGCAGCAATGAGCAGGAAAACCACCTGTCTGCTCCTTCACAGATATCTGCTCAGACCTCCATGCCAACAGAAATGACTGATAGGTGTAGAAAGTGGGGAAACTTGTAAAAATCCAGTTTATTGTTGCTGTATTTGTCTCTTATATAACACTTAAATATGTATCAAATGATGCTAAAGACTGGATATGCAAATCCCCATTGTCTCTGGCACGTTCAGCAGTTATCTCAAGACAGACGTAAGTGGAAAGTTTTCTAATATGGATGGATCTTCAGCCTTTTCGTGTTCGTAGCCACCACAATTTTGTCCTTGTTCTTTTATCTGGTATAACATATTATCAATAAAGAACCTGCAAGGAATGGTTGGTCATGCTGTGGAGATGCAGTCTAAGTATCTGCAACGTAACTCCTCATAGGGCACTGTGCCCCATCATGATTATTGATTTGGTTGTGGTTATGAGAACCAAACTGATTGCCTTACTACAGTGGTACCTTATTATTATTTATTATTATTATTTATATCGCGCCAACCGTTTCCGCAGCGCTTTACAATAACCAAAGGGAACGAGATAAACAGACCTATGATAGAAACAAGGTGTAGAGGGCCCTGCTGATAGGAGCTTACAATCAAGAGGATTGGGGTTGAGGAATTTTACTAGATAGCAGGATCATGAGTGCCAGTGGTTTGGGAATGGTGGGGCCATAGAAGTAGCTTCAATCATGTGTGAGGTAGGTGAGCAGGGGGATGAGTTGCATCAGTGATGCGATACGCTAATCTGAAGAGATGGGTTTTGAGGGGTTCCTTGAAGGCCTGAAGGTCAGGTGAGAGTTTGATAGGGCGATGCAAGTCATTCCACAACCGGAGCAGCCCGTGAGAAGTCTTGGAGGCGAGAGTTGGCTGTGCGCTTGTAGACAACAGGAGATTGACCACCAACCGGTGTCTGGATGGGACGTGCTTACGGGGTAATGTAGGGAGGAGTTAAGTTATTGTACGATTTGAACGTGAGTGTCAGTATTTTAAACTGTATCCTGGAAAATACAGGAAGCCAATGGAGGGACCGGCAGAGGGGGGAGGTATGCGAGGTGCATCTGGTGATTTAAAAAATAAGCCTGACCCCTGCATTTATTACAGATTGCCTCCAACTCCCGTATTGCAATTTTGCAATGAGAGGAGCAAGTTGCAGTAATCAAGTCGTGAAATGACAAGAGCATGAACCTGCTCCTTTTGTGGTATCTAGTGTCAGAAAGGGGCGGACACGGCAATATTTTTGAGTTTAAGGCCGGGGGCACACTAGGCATTTTTTTTCAACGTGCGTTAAGAAAACGCTAATGCACCGGCGTCCACTCGACGCCTGCCTGCCCCCCTCAGCGCTGAAAAGCGCGATCCTCCTATGGAGGTCGCGCTTTGTAGCCCCGTCGATGTGCATCCTATACTAGCGATGGACGCCGGTAAGTGCTTTTCAATGCGTGCTAGTGCGCAGAAGAATACGCCTAGTGTGCACCCGGCTTAAAGTAACAGGATTTGGTCACTGTCTGGATGTGGGGAGAGAATGTTGGGTCAGAATCAAGTGACACCAAGGCAGCGAGCTTGAGGCGTTGGACTTGACTTTCAGCCCCATACTGTGTTTAGTCTTAACGCCTAGCATTTAAAGCCTGCAGATTCTCTCCATTACCCGACTCTTGTCTTCCCAAACTACAAGAAATGAAAGTGGAAATGCAGTTTTCTGTTGCGCCATAACTGCTTGCATAATAATCTTCTTAAACTCTCCCATGCTTGTACTGTTTATGAATGTCTTGTTATGTGTTTTACATCTCTCAGTATGTAACCTTTTTATAACTGTATTTTGCATTAGTCAGGCTCCCAGGACGTACTGGAACCCAGCAAAACTGTACAGCAGATTTCCTCTGCTTCGTGATCCCCTCCCTTTGTGTGTGTCCTTCTGACACTGGAGTATGTTGTTTTTTTTATTTTTTAAGTCGTCTTTGGTAACTGGACGGGAAGGGGTTTGTTTTGAAGTAGGATCTGTCCAGTCTGCCTATCAGGGCCGTGTCCTTGCAAGACATTCTGTATGGCTGGTTTGGTTTTAAAGGGCCTGTTTTCAAGGACATGTTCTGTTAAGCATTGTTTCCTTTTGAGATACATCAGCAAAATTGAATGTAATCAGATTGTTCAAGGTACACGTGCAGCCAGCGTCTGTCAAAATACTTTCTTTGCTGCGTCCAATACGTTCCATGTTTTTTTTTTTTTTTTAATTCCTGTGTGGGGCAGTACCTGCAATGGCTACATGGGTGAGTAGATAAATATCATAGGAGGATAGAGGTATTAGTAATTCTGCTTTCTAGGGCTACACATACCACAAAGGGACAAAATCCAGCTTGGACCCACTTGAATATGTGCTTCAGGTATGAGGAAGCGATCGCATGCGTGTACAAATGACTGTTTTCTTGCATCAGCGTATAATGTTTAATTGAACGTTATTAAAGTGGAATTTTAGCTGAAATTCCTATATCCTGTTTTTACTTTTGCACCAGTCGAGGGGGTCCAGATTGTGTTGCACATGTGATTTATTTTTTTTATTTTTTTTCAATGTTCACTATATAATTTTGTTTTATTTTTCTTAAAGCAATTTTTTCTCTTGTTTAAAATTTTAGCTTTTTTTTTTTTTTTTTAAATAAATAAACAATACATTTTTATGCAAACCGTTTGGCCTTATTTTGGTACTTGTGATTTAAATGTGGGCTTTTTTTTCTTCACAATGATGAGTAATGTTTTTGTGGTTTACTTAGATCATATAATCTGATAAATCTCTTTACCACAAACCCAATCCGCAGTTTCAGACTTGCAGAAATTGTGGTCAGATTGTCATTCTCGCTCTATTTCAATATATCTGATTAGCATTTGTGTAGACAGGACCGTCGTAAGTTATTAGTTTTGCAATGATTCTGGATGCAACGTGATGAGTATAATTTTTTTTAAACCCGTGAAGCATTCAGACTCCCATGAAGCGCAGTCAGTAGGTTGCAGAGTATGCTGAAATGCAGTGCTTTTATGGGTCTAGTGTCATTGACATG
The DNA here is from genome assembly GCA_009667805.1 of Leptobrachium leishanense. Taxonomy (NCBI): domain Eukaryota; kingdom Metazoa; phylum Chordata; class Amphibia; order Anura; family Megophryidae; genus Leptobrachium; species Leptobrachium leishanense. Next base: position 55,472,572 of record CM019070.1, on the reverse strand, counting down.
TTGGTGCCCCCCCTCCCTTTCACCCCCATGAGACCTCCTTAAGTAATGAGGACAGACATAGAATTGTTGTTTTCGCCTAGAAGCTAATGGTCTGCACGGGAGGAACTTGCTGATGGGGCTGGAATTTGCTTGGTGTAACATGCCAGAATCCCCCGAGTGGAATGGAGATGGACTAATGAAACATTAGCCTTAATTGTCTGCCTAGGAAGAAAACCAGTCAATATCTAGCTTTTAGCCAGTGGAATGCTCCTCCTGAGCAGGGCTACTTGAGATTTATAGTTGAGCTGCCGCTAATCGTATTCTCATACTGAATTTACAGCGAGGGGTTTAGTTGCCGCATGAAAACCAGGCACTAGAAGAATTTTCTAGGGAGTGTGGCTCCAGGAGACGGTCCCCTAATGAGGATGATTGGTTAGAACACATTCAGCATGGCCGGTGGCATCCAACCAGCTGTTGTTGGACTCTGTGACCACTCAATGTAATTTGCTTTCTCTAAATTGGGCCGTTCTTGGCGTTGCCAGATCAGCCACGTTTTCCTGGACACATTCATGCTCATAGGCGATGCATGAAACATTCCACCCCCATCACATGGAGAATCCATATGCTGCAGGTAAGAAATCAAAGGGGATCCCAGGTGACCTGCCTCGGTTTCTTTCCTGCAGCATATGAATTATACATGTTGCAGGGCAGCGCTTTATCCCTGTTCTCCATACTGCATGAAATCCTAACAGGTCTATTCAAAGAAAGGTGAAGCTCAGGAGAATGACTGGAGAAATGAAAATTCTAGCAGGGTTATTCAGAGAGAGTGAAAAGCAGGAGAATGACTGGAGAATGAAAAATTCTAGGTCAAATTAGCCAAACCAGAAAAATTCTCCCTTTCATCTCACTTTCCAAATCAGCTATTTTGACCTAGAATTTTTCATTCTCCAGTCATTCTCCAGTCATTCTCCTACTTTTCACATTCTCTGAATAACCCTGTATGTTAAAATAGCCAAACCAGAAAAATTATCCCATTCGTTTCACTTTCCAAATCAGCTATTTGGTCTAGATTCTCTTCTCCTGCCAGTTCTACTGAAAGTGTCCAGGAAAACACTGCAACGCTAGCTGGTTTGGAGGGGGATGTATCTATATATACTACATATATTTTAGGACCTTTTTCTCCTAGAATGTCTGAGCTTTTATTCCAGTGTTTCACCTTGAGAAATACAGATTCGAGGTAGCCACGGGCTTATAGAATGTTACAGCTGACTCTCTGTAACATGACCTGGATTCCAAATCTGGCGTATTTGTTTAGCCGGGCTATTTACTAACAAATCCAGTTATCTATTAGACATAGACTTGATAGATACACTGATTCAATGCGGGATCCAGAGATGATAATGTATCACATTTCAATGACTCCTAAAAACCATTTGGCTCACATGGTCCCTCCCTGCCTCCTACATTTCGTAGACATGTGTCAAACCTAGGACTATTGAATAATATATATATATATATATATATATATATTTTTAGTGTCCATAATATATCAAGGTGTGTCGCTTTAAAGGATAGGGGTGTGTAGCTGACTCAGCAGTGGATGTGAACCAGCTGTTGTCAGAAGAGGATTCACCTTTTATTGTGTGCATGTGTGTGTTTTGAATCATCAGCGCATGATCCAGAGTTTTCAGCAGGTTTCTTGTGTTGCGGGGAAATGAAAGTTCAAAACTTTTTTTTTTTTGCTTGACATTACATGCATAGAGGGTATCGGCACCCATTTTATTCTTTTTTAAAACAAAAATAGAAATTGGGAAAGCGCTAGTTCATCCCGATCCACATAGCGTTTGATACTTAATAATCAGTGTATAAAGAAAACCTACACAAATACACAATCACCATATGTGTGTCTAAATTCCGATTTATATATATATCTATCTATATCCGTCACACGCAAACAGATACACAATTGGATATTACCAGTATATAAGCAAAACCTTTTCTTGTGTGGTACAGTTCCTCGCAATGGAAAACATGCAAGATATAAAGGAAAAAGGCAAACAATGGTACAGTATTGTTTAAAATATTTATATATACAGGTAAACACGGGCAGGTATTCCACTCGCGTGGTTCAGAGCCTGAATAATTAAGGCTCAATGTTCCAGCAGAGGGTCTATTTGGGACATAACTAGTCACTGTGTACATCAGGTATGCAATTGGCTGCATTTGGTGGTAGCCAAACTTTCAAAGTGGTAGTGTTTGCTGCTTCATATGTCACTTGTCATATCTGTACGGCACCGAGGGAGACCATGGAATGGGGGAGATCTGAATATCAAGACACTTGCGCAACAAAAATCTAGGTATTTGCCCACACCAGAAGGCCGTGCTCTGAAAGTAATGCAGTAGAGTTCAGTATGCCATGGCATTTTGTGTATACCTGTTGCAAAGAGGTGTTAAACACACACTGTTGTCACTAGCACTGTAGCCTCCAGATGGGACACGGCCAATGTTTGCGGAAGTCACCTTGTCAGGGGTGCCCTGTGAAATGATTGTCTGTGGCGCCTGAGCCTCATATACCCAAATATAAATAAATATGGACTATAACAGACACACTCGGACTCCCAGAATTAAAAATAATAAACTTCATTGTATAAATCTTTAAGTTACCCATTGGACCCAAACTTCTTTATCTACAGAGCCAATAATATGGTACCGACTCAGCTAGGATTACAAGAAATCCATACAGGTGTCTGGATGAAATAACAATGACGGCATTATCCACCTGTGGGTCCTGAGGGCAGATTTGAAGTACTCGATCTAACGTTTTGAAATGTTAGCGGACCATGCCGAGACTTTGACTGCGCACGCAGTTCAGCAAAGATCTGTTTTAGAGATTGTGCACAGCTGGGGGCTTCGCAACGAGCGGCCGCTCAAAGACTTTGCCGGCGCTCATGGAAGGAACGTGGTAAGCTGCAGGGGCCTTTCCGAATGCCATTAGAGCATTCGGACAGCCGCCCCAGCCTCTCGGATGCTGGCAAGCCAGCTCAGTGCTGGCTTCCGGTATTGGGGGGCATCTGCACGAGTACAAAGTACTCGTGCAGAACCTGGTATCGGCACCGTTACCAGTGCATCCTATTTTTATTTCGGGAGTTCCTGAGTGCATCTGTTATCGACCATATATATATCTACATCCGAGACTATTGCACCGGGCAAGGAAAGTGATTTTCTGGAGAGTGCTGGTCCTAGTGCAGAGGTAGATATATCTATCGCTCCTCTTTGCAGAGTATGAACATATGCTGCTACAAGAGTATTAAATTCAAGTAATGTTCTCTATTTAAATTGGGCATTTACTTAAAGTACCTTTTTAGTAAACTGCCCAACATCCCATTTCGATATTACTTCTGCTCATGCACTGAGCTTTGCTTGTGTCGACTGGCTGTTTGCTTTCTGACGGTTCGTCCTCGGTTCTCTGTAGTAGCTGTTGTTCTTTTGCAGGTATTACCTTTTTTATACTTGTCATGCTACACCTGCTCATTGCTACTAATTGTAATTGCATAATGTTAAATCAATAGTTGTGTTGTGCCCTTGGTTTATAAAACCGTTACATCTGGGGAGGGGTAGCGTCTAAAATATCTTTGCTGATCTGTGTGCGCAGTCAATGTCTCGGAATGGTCCGCTAACATTTCAAAAGGTTAGATCGAGTACTTCAGATCTGACCTCAGGACCCACAGGTGGATAATTCCGTCATCGTTATTTCATCCAGACACCTGTACACATGTATGGATTTCTTGTAATCCTAGCTGAGTCTGTACCGTATTTTTGGCTCTGTAGATAACTCCTTTAATGCACAACTTAATTAATATATGGAAATTTTTGCTGTCTATCGGGTTGTTTTTTTGTTCTTGCCTCTGTAAACTAAATGCTGGTTCAGAATAGTGGTTGTACATTTGTCTCAATTTCTAGGATCACACCAGCCATTTGAACAGCATTTTAGCACATTAAAAGCCTTGGTCAGATAATTTTACCTGGGTTTATACGAATATTCCTACTGGTCTAAACCTATTGCTGAAAAGAAGGCCTGCATCACCCTTCAGCTTCAGAACCAGTAATGTGACCAATACTGCTGGGCCGATATGAACTCTTTCGCACAGTTTGGGTCTCTGAAAATCTACTGGCCCAAGCAGGTAACGAGGCCACCGGTGGTTACGAGTACGTCCTTAGGTGGTTTGTGGGCTGGATACAATATCCTTAATCTCAGCAAAAGGCTAAATTTTGATCCCTTATTTGGTATACAGAGCCATGGCACGGGCCATCCTGGCAGGTCCATCAATACCGTCATTCAGCTTGCAGCCGAATGGGCACTTGCACAGTTTTTCTGATGGAAAGTCTTGCACTTTCGTTGAAATACACTTGAGGCTAATGTCAGACGAACGCATTCTGAGCACACTGTGCGTCCGTGCACAACTGATGTACTTTCTGACTGATACTGTAGACACCACATGGTCTTTTTTTTTTGACTGATGTAGATGGGAAATAAAAAATACATCATATTAATTTTTTCATTTTACAATTGAAAAACCATTTTGTCCATCAAAAATGCAGTCCGTCTGACTACGTTCCATCACTCACACACAAAGCTACGCGGACGTGGTGCACTCTGTGCGTCCGTCCTAGCGGTTTGACATTCTTGCTTAACTTGCGTCTGGTGCCTCATGCGTTGTGCGTGCTCAGTTTGGTGCGGACGCACTTAGTGTGTGGGTCTCTTGATCATAATTTTATGCTACGACGGACGTTAAAATGTGCGGCAACACGGACGTGATCAGTGTGTTCGTCTGACACGGGCCTTAAAGGTACCCATGGATGAGAATTTTATTTTGGAAAGACTATTTTGTGGTCTTTTTACTGCACAAGCTCCTCCCTTCCCATCCACACAGTTGCGTATCATCAGAACATCTTTGTGCACCATCCAGGAATTCATATGTCGTCATCGCTCTATGAAACCTCACAAAGTTAACCAACGGGAGTGTATGCCTAAGGCATGTCAGACACTCACACTTCCGTTCAGAACATCTAATGTTGTTGGCTGCCAAGCGACTAAACCAAAGACAATTTAGAAAGCTAAACACCTATGCAACGGATTACTGGCTGGTAGAAAAACCATTGCTTATGTTTTAGCCCACATTGCAATCCAGTGACACTGATTTATGAGCCTATTTTTAGCAACTTGCTAACAAGTAGTGTCTGGTTTAAGAGCAGATTGATTCTATTTATTTTTTATTATATGGTGATTTTTCTCTTGGATACAGGAGCAGGCTTAAGAAACACGGCTTGTAATTGTAATTATTATTTTTTTCTGTCTATGCGATTACAGACATCAGAGTCTTGTTGTGGCTTTCCGTCTGCGGTGAACTAAAAGCTGCATTGATTTAAAAAAACAAAAACAAAAGTCTTTGTCTTTGTTCCTGCAGTGTTTGCAGGAGCTAGAGGTGACATGTGTTGGACCATACCATTATTACGCTGTCAAAGACCATTGTAATAAGGGTGGTTTATTTATCTATAATCTTCTATGATGGTGTTCATCACCCTGCAAAAAGAAAAAAATATGATTTTTAGATACTTTATCAAGGTTGCCCACCTAGGTCTTCTACTCAAATGTTTTTAAAAGGAAAATCTAAATAAAATGGGTTAATTAACCCTAGAGCTTTTTTTTCTTTTTTTCGTTTCCTTAGTTGTCCCCCCATCCTCTCTTCTGACATTAGGCATCAAACTACAATGTGTATGTGTAATAAATTATATATAATCTGAAGAGATTTTACACCAATGTTATTATTTCAACAAGACCGTTGGTGTGTCTACAATATTTTGTGATCAAACCTAAGCTCTGTGCATTTATTTTTGTAAGGGGAGACTGCTGAAGTGTGCAAATTCTGGTCCGATACTTAAAATTCAAGACTGATTTAGCCAATATACCGAAAATGATCCCCCAACTTATTTTAAAGTTTGTTTTGTATAATTGTAACAACCCCAGCTTATTACACGATATACCAACAGGGCCCTGCATGAGGGTCAGCCGGGGAAAAGCTGCTACCTTGCTACGAGTGACCTTGAAATCAAACTCTGGTAAAGAGCAGCAGGATTAGAAGAGCTTTCTCCGAATGTAGCATAGAATGGAACCAATACCTGGGATATACTCAATATTTCATGAAGTGATTACTTTGTACAAATGGGTTAATAATGTTTACTATAAAGACAGGAAGTTTTTACACACTTTATAGTAATGAGTTATTTAGCTATGTATAGCAATGTGAGGATAAGCTCTGTATAGTAATGGGTTAATAAGTGAAGAGCTCTGTATAGTAACTGGTTAAGACACTTACATGCAGAAACAAATGAGCTTCCTCCAATTCAGACTGTATTATTGCTGTAAAGATTCTCTTGAGCTCGCTCTTGTCCTTTGTCCCCCTCTCTTTCCCCCCTGTCTCTTTTGTAGCAGCTGGAGGTGAAGTGGTTAAATGGCTCTAGTTCTGGCATTCAGCTCTTCCATGACAGTGCACTCTCATCTCTGGAGGGAGGGGGAAGCACAGAGCCAACACACTTTTCACTGGTATTGCCTCAGGGCTTGGGTACTGAGACAGCACCACCAGGAGGCTCCAGCAATCATTGCATGCTGCATTTTCGTTTATTTTCGATCAGTTTTTTTTTTTTTTTTTCCTTTGGTATTTTTCAGCCAAAATGAAGAAAAAAAATTTCAGCTGCTATGTTTCAGTGGCTGAAATTTTGGTGCATATATATATATATAAGTCCCCTGATTGCTAGCTGTTAATGTTGGAAATGGCACTGGCTTCAGGAGGGTTGGAGTAGAATAATAAAGTTATAGGTCTCCATAAAGTTATAGGTTAAAGTGTAACTAGAATGTTAACAGTAAATGATGCCTAATATATGTCAATATATCCCAATGCAGCGGCATAGCGTGGGTTGTCAGCGCCCGGGGCAAGGCAAGAATTGTGCCCCCCCCAACCACGGTAACACACCCCGATTCCCTTCCACCAGTAGAGTATTGACCCCCTTTACCCCACAAGCACATGTATTGTATATTAACAAAATACTGATTATAATAGAAAATGAAACCCACATGCCCCTCACGCTACGCCACTGCTACCAGTCACCCTGTCCCCGTATACCATAGCATAGTTCCACTCTCCCAGTACCCCCAGTCACTCTCTCCCAGTACCCCCAGTCACTCTCTCCCAGTACCCCCAGTCACTCTCTCCCAGTACCCCCAGTCACTCTCTCCCAGTACCCCCAGTCACTCTCTCCCAGTACCCCCAGTCACTCTCTCCCAGTACCCCCAGTCACTCGCTCCCAGTACCCCCAGTCACTCGCTCCCTGTTTCCCCTCGCTGTGTCGCCTACCCGCGTGGAGTTGCTGGTGGCATGGGGTGGGGGAGCTGTCCAGGGGTCTTAGTCGAGACCAGATTTTAAATGTGCTGCAGGGCGGGTGCCTCCCTCCCTCCTTCCTGTTCAGTGGCTGCAGGGCTGCAAGCAGTGGGGGGGGACTGGCACAGTGCTTCAAGGGGGCTGACAATCACGGTACAGGGTGTTCCGTCGAATAATGCTGCGGTGCTTCACGTGACTCATGTCAGCGTTAAGGAGGAGTCAGGACCGAATTTTATGTTCTGCTCCTCCCTTCTGGATGCTGAGTGCTAAGTCACTGCCGGCACCGCAAAACTGGCGGCTGCCCGTGCAAGGGCCTCTCACGGACACCTTGCTGATCCCTGCTGGAAAATATTAGTGGTTCAAATTTCTTTTGAACTTTCGTGCACCTAAGAAAATTGCACCCGGGGCGACTGCCCCCGAGGCCCCCCCACGCTACCCCACTGTTCCAATGTGGTTTATTGCAATGTAATAGACCCCTAAACTTGGAAAATATATATATTTCCTCTTGTACTCTAACTGTTCAGTGTCTGAGTCTGCTTGTGGAAAGGCTTAATTTCCTTGATGGAAAATCTCCATTTGGTTGGCACCCTGACATTTAAAGAATGTGCTTCCCGCTAAAGTATGGTCATCCGGTTTCCTATAACCGATTAAAATGTAACAGCTCTTGTGTTGGCTTTAGATTGCTCATGTTGCTCATTCCAGATCTAGTTCCTAACAATACAGCATCAAAGAAAAAATCTGGAATGGATACTTGGACATAATACTTAATTGCTGGGTAAGCAACAAAACTATTCCCTATTGAAGGGGTTAATGACAAGAGACTAACCTTAATCTCTTTTCATGAATTGTCACTAACATTTGTGTTCATCGCTACAATCAGCCAGCCAGGTTCCTCCTAGTGCTGCTTCTTTTGTTTGGTTGTCCTGAGCTCACCTCATTTTGCGACCTCTTCTTTTTGTTCCTCCAAGACCTTGAAACCCCTCCCATGGCTTTATAGCCCGTATGTTTGCAGGGGCCTCTGGGCATGGGCTCCAAAAATTGTAGCCTTAGTATACATGTTTGTATATGTCTCTGCGTCCAGAAAGAGAAGCATTGACAGTAGTCAGAACTCTGACCCAGCGTGTTGTGGAACGACCTTTCCCATGATTCAGTGGGATACTTGGGTATCACCATGGGATGTAGTTTCAGGAGAACGGTCTTGGATTCTTTTTTATATAGATTTTTTTAATGTAATCTACAAGTAAAGGGCTATGTTTCGGTCTCCAGATTTACAAAGGCCGAGAAAGACTGCCTTTTTGAATGGGCGCATACAGTGTGTGTTTCAGCAAAGAATGTTCACTGAACTCACAACCTGAAAAACAAGTTTCTCACGGACAATAGAAAAGTGAAACTGTACATTGTCCTACTCGGCTACTGAAGTACATTCAGCTTGGGTTCCCAACGGACTGTTACACCTAGGAGGGGCTTTTGCTTGCCAACAGTCAGAAACTGAATTATCACCGGTCTGATCAAAGTGTCAGCACTCATTTGTTTCTGTTTGGATTTCAAAGGACATGGGTCCGCCAAAATACTACACTCCTTCTTATGAATTCAGCTGCGTGTCTCTGCTGGGAATAGATGGAGAGTCTGACCAATCCAATGGCCTGTGATTTCTCAAATGCTGCTTCTGACTCCTAAGATATTTGGATTTTTCTGCATAAATCTATTGCATAAATGATCAAATAAAGCAGAGCAGCATGTTGTATTGTGACATGCTCTTGAACAGGATTGCACAATGGTGAAGAGGTTATCTTTTGAGACTTACTAGCAGATTTCTATTTTGCGAGGCTCTTTAGAGTGTCATTGGCATAGCCATAATGTAACTGTAAATTATCTGGTTTGAGCGTCTAGCGCTACCATTTCAGATCGTTTTTGTAGGTGTCCACTCCTGTGTGGTGAGGCTAAAGTACAGAGTTGAAGTAATAGGATGCATCGTGGCTGTGTGGGAGATGATCAGGAAAGGTGCAATGGGGGATTATGGAGTGTGCGGATAGGCTGCTCATGTTTTTCGAGACATTTTGAAAAACTGAAGGCAAAGGGAGTCGAATGTTACAAGATAGCCGCCCCCATTAATGGAAAGTCCTATGGTAAAATTCTATGCGTGTAAGTTGCAGGTAGTAGGACATAGACTAGGATCAGACGAGCGCAGACTGTGCTTCCATGCACGACGGGCGTATTTTCTGACAAGGGGGTGGCCACACGGTCCGTTTTTTTTGACTGATGTAGATGGGGAAATAAAATTAATATGAAAAACCATTTTGTCCGTCAAAAATGCTGGACGTCAAAAATGCAGTCCGTCTGACTACGCTCCATCACTCACACACAAAGCGTTGCGGATGTGGCGCACTCCACACGTCTGTTCTAGCGGTTTTACGTTCTTGCCTAACTTGCGTCCGTTTGCCACGTCTGTTTTGCGTCCGCACTTCCGTGCGGACATACTTCGTGTGTGGGTCTCTATTGTATGCTACCACGGACGTTAAAATGTGCGGCAACACGGACGTGAACACTGCGCTCGTCTGACCCGAGCCATAGTATCCGGTCATCGACAAAGTGACCGGGCTGGAACACAGCTGCTAGTAAGTGAGATGTAGGCAGGGCACTGTCCTGGAGAGCTTTGTACGCGTGACCCAATATTTTAATTGAATTCTGAAAGAACATGGATGATGTGGTTGAGCTTAGCAGAAGCATTCAGTGTAGGCTTTAGAAGAGGGAGAAATCTGGTGCTCTAAGGCCAATAAGAGGGGTACAGTAGTTTAAGTGGGTGATGGGAGCTGGGACAAAAGTTTTAGCACAGGTGTGCAATTTTCTTTTCTGTAGTAGAAAGAGCCAAAATTTGAAGGAGTGGTCTGAGGCAGTGAGCCTGCGACATGGAGGTAATGGTGGTACTGTTCACCTGTATGGAGACGGTTGCAGGATGGCAGATTTGGAGGGAGGTAAGACGAGTTGAGTTTTGGAGAGCGTTATCTGTATGGTTGCTTGTTTCTTAGCGATGGCAGGCAGTGACACGAGCCGACACTGGGCGATGGCGATCAGGAGGGGTAGAAACATAGAAACATAGGTTCTTATCTGCCGACATTTTTCTTTCGGCCCATCTAGTCTGCCCAATTACATGGATACTTAACCTGGATTTATCTTTTGTTTAGGATAGCCTTATGCCTATCCCATGCTTGCTTAAATTCAGATCTGGGTGTCCTCAGCATAGAGGTGATATTGGAAACCATGGGAAGAAATTAGATCACCAAGAGTTAGTATAGAGAAGGGGACCCGGAGCAGAGCTTTGAGGTACTCCAACCTGAGAAGTATTAGTGGTAAAGAGGAGTCCCTGAAAGAACAGCGAACCAGAAGAGCGCTGTGCCACCGAAGGCCGTTTTGCAGAGTGTGGACTATTGATGGACACTATAGGAATATCCCTTTTTAAGGTTAAAATGGCTAAAGTTTACTGATGAGCCACATGCTTGTTTCTGTGAGGTCTGGCCAGTAAGCTCCATTTAAAGACGGACTGCTCTTTTTTTTATGGAAATCTGTATTTTGAGATGTTTGGCAAAGCCAGTTAGAGCCGCTGCACCGGTGTATGTACTGCAGGAATCCTTTATAATAACTACTGGTTTATGCCCTGAGGACTGGAGGCTGCTTGTCAGTTTAGTCTGGGATGAATCCCAAAATAGAATTTAAGTGTGTATATATTTCTGTTTATTTGCAAGACCACTTGTTGATCAAAACACTTGCGTTTGTACAACATGGGCCGTATTACAAAGTTGGGGCTAACTTAAGCAGAGCTGGTGTAAATGTGGCAGAGCCAGTATAGTATGTGCGGTTAAGTTTACAACAGCTTAAGTTGGCACCAACTTTGTAATATAGTCCTATGAATTTTTACTTTAGAAGTGTGTGTCCTCAGGATTTGCCTATTATGTGGACCTTCGTGCCAGGTATCCCCCCCTAACACTCTGATCATTTTTCTGTGTAAAAATTATATGTATGTCTTGTAATCCTAGTTTGTAACCACATTTCCAGTGTTTTTTTTAGTTTTAAAATGTCTTAAGACTTGCTCTGTTCATGGTATGTTATTTACATACTGTAGATCTGCAAAAGCAACACGTTACTGCGTCGGGTTACCTAATTCTGCCTCAATTGCATGCACTGTAGATGTAATTTGGCGCTGCGATTAAAAGCCCCCCTCCCCATGTGTCTTGTGGATGTGTGATACTTGTATCAATAGAGAAGAGGATCTGAAACTCCAGTGATGTACCTAGTTCTTCTGGGCACAATGACCTCACTGGTGGCCAGTACACTGCAGGTCCAGTCACACAGGCTTTGGCGTGGAGTAAGTGTATATTACTCGCACTTCAGGGAATGTGTGCGTATATGTGGTGTTACGTATTTTTGGGCAGCCGTTGTGAAGTGCTATGTTTGGGTCAAGAGCTTTTTCCGCCCTTCAGACATTCCATCAACCCTGAGCCTTCGTAGACTGATAATTGCAGAATATCCTCTGGATCTGGGAGCACATCCTTTAAATAACTTCCAGCGGCGCAGCCAGGAATATAGTAAGTGCTAAGCTATGTTGCGTGTGTGCCAGGGCAGTGCAGCCTCCTGCATTCTGTGTGAGAAAGCTTTCCTTTTTTCCTTTGCTGCGATAGAATCCTATCATGGTTTACATGTCACGCTTTCATGCCGCTGCCCATTACGTCGGAGCAGAATATTGTGGATCCCATACATCTTGGCTGTTGCTATAGCATTCTTGAACTGTTGCCCAGCGTGCAGCGGTTTGTCATGCCCTTTAATGGACACACATTCTCTCTGAAAATTATAACCCCTCTGTTCATCACTTCACAACCAGTGCAGCCTGTGAGCAATCCTCCTCTGGCTGGGGGGGGTGTAGAATACCAACTCTTTGGTTGTAAGTGGACGATGACATAGTAGTGCGGTTAAGCCCAAGACTTGACACATGGAGGTAGAAATTCATGGGCCTGTAAACGAGGTCTCAAAGGATCCCCCCCACCCCTTCTGGATTAATTCATATGGAAGTAAATGACTAGGGTGTAACTAGGATTTCAGTTGAAGAGCACCGGCATGTGCTCTTTATTTAAAACCTTATACTGCACCTGTCCTGCCCGCTGGATGCTGGGCCTATTTGACAGGAAATTACTCCAAATGGGTTGTGCCGTATTTATTTTTTCCTGAACATGAAAATAATTTGTCAGTTTAGCAGTCACACGATGTGGCCTGCCATAGGGCAATGATGGCGACCCTTGGCACCCCAGATGTTTCTGAACTACATGACCAATGATTCATCCTTCAGGACAGGTCTACGCTCGCTTGGTGCACCCGATTATATACGGTCGGCACACTCAATGTAGGTCTGCACTGAAATGTCACCAATGATGCCAATCTATGCACCGTGTGATGACCTTTGTCAAAGTCTTTTCACAGGCTAGGGTCAGACGAACGCAATCTGTGCGTCCGTGCACAACGGACGTACTTTCTGACTGCGAAGGTAGTGGGCAAACGGTCCGTTTTTGGACTTAATTTTATTTCCCTTCAGTCAAGAAAAAAATATGAAAACCATTTTGTCCGTCTGACTACGTTCCATCACTCTCACACAAAGCGTTGCGGACGTGGCACACTCCGCACGTCCACTCTAGCGGTTTTACGTTCTTGCGTCCGTTTGCCGCGTCCGTTGTGCGTCCGCACTTCTGTGCGGACGTAGTTCGCGTGTGGGTCTCTTGATCATAACTGCATGCTACCACGGATGTTAAAATGTGCGGCAACACGGACGTGAACCCTGCGCTCGTCTGACCCGAGCCTAAAGGGACTAGAGTACACATAAGATCTTGACCGATGCAACAACCACCCCCAGTTGGGTTAGATCAGGCACAGGGCACCGTGCATTGTTTTACCTGCGTCGCATTGTGATCACAGTAGTGGAATAAAATGGGACGAGCTTTCTAATGAAAAATTGACTGTTCTAAAACAGAGAATTCTTGCTCAGCATGTTCCCAAACCTTTATATTCAGAGTGTCTTTAACCCCTTCACTGCTGAGCCATTTCACGTCTTAAAAAAAACACATCATTCATTTTTTTTTTTTTTCTTTACTTTAAACATGGTCATGTTTGGTATCCTTGGAAAGGCCATCCTTAGAAAGGCTTTTCTAACAGTCGGGAGATATCGGGGTTTAAAGGAACCCCCTATCTTTCCTTAGGAGTCAATGAGGACATTCCCCACACGTCCTCAGCAGTGAAAGGGTTAATGTATCCCTGGGTTATATTGTGACTGAATGCCAGACCTCAGTGAGCAGGGTGACAAAGGTTAAGCATATTTCTGTTCAGATTGATGTGACCTGTGTGTTAGGTCATATTATTGCTTTGGGGTTTTTTAACCTCTGAATATTAAAATCCTGGATTGTCCAACACAAATCCGTGAACACAGTTATGCCTGGCTGCTGACAATTTTGACTTTTGCTCCTAAAATTTCATGCTGGCTCTGACGTTGTTTGTTATATCACATACATGGCGCTAACAATCTCCGAAGCGCTGGGTTAAGCCCTGTTGAACATCTAAAATTTTAATCTCCCGTTTTATTTTTCAAGGATCGTTTCAGATGCTTATGACAAAGACACGTCGACAGGGATATTCTTGGTTTTTCCGACAGTCTACCAGCTGTATCACAATTCTTATGAATTCCAATGACCTTTTAATAACCTTTTGTTTCATACCCCGCACATTACCTGTCACCGTATATGTCTTTTAAGATGATCTTTTTAACCCCCCCCCTCTCGCCAGAATTTATTTCAGCTGCTAATAAGCTTCTTTTACCAGACTGAATTCAATACAGATCACTTTGTAACCCAGAAGAATGACCCTTTAAGGGAAATCTATGTCAGGGCGGCGTCCTCCTTTTTCTATTTTTATATTCTATATGGCTTAGATCTCAGCCTTGTAAATGATTTGTGGCTGCTCGTCTGGTTGTTTTGATCTTGTGTCATTTTGAGCTGTTCCTGGTTTTTCCCTTCAGTCCTGTCAAGAGCTACTTCTCGTAGTCTTTGCCAACACTGAAGCCGCTCCACCTGTTTTGGAAAGTGCTTTCCGTTTAAATCGCGATCCATTTCCTTGGCATTCTCATGGCTGCCGTTCAAAATGGACGCTTTTCCTCGGTTTCTGCAGTGTCTTAATGTGTCATTGCTTCATCATTGTTCTATGTTGTAGATTTCTACCCACGGAGGAGCGATACATTTTTTTTGTGTTTTTAAAACTTAGGTGGTTTTGGTTCGCTATAGTACATACAAGAGAAAAAGTGCTGCTTCTGGGAAGGTCTGCTAAGCATAGGATTGAATGGATACTTCAGTTCTGCCCCATCTTGTTCTGACACTAAAGGGTTAACGTCTCCTTGCCTTCCTCTACCCTTGCCTTCCTCTACCCTTGCCTTCCTCTACCCTTGCCTTCCTCTACCCTTGCCTTCCTCTACCCTTGCCTTCCTCTACCCTTGCCTTCCTCTACCCTTGCCTTCCTCTACCCTTGCCTTCCTCTACCCTTGCCTTCCTCTACCCTTGCCTTCCTCTACCCTTGCCTTCCTCTACCCTTGCCTTCCTCTACCCTTGCCTTCCTCTACCCTTGCCTTCCTCTACCCTTGCCTTCCTCTACCCTTGCCTTCCTCTACCCTTGCCCTCCCATTTTAACCCTATAGTCAGTGTATAAACAGCCTTTCAGCACTGGGCTTGACATGCTGCTGTCTTCCTGTAAGCTGCAACAGTCATGTGACCATGTGGTGCTGAGCACTTAGTCTTAAAGGGACACTACCACTTACATAAACTGTAACTAGATTACGTGTGCATTACAAATAAAACACCTGCTGCTGGATTTTCTTTTTTCTTTGTTTGAAATGATCGCTTGTAAAAAGGAAATATAAGGTTTTGAACTGTTTCTCTCGTATTTTTCCCCGATGCAGCATTTACCAAAAGCTTTGCGGCTTTTGTTTTTTTAGATCTACATTCTCTAACAGATAATGAGGTGGAAGAGGGAATGTTTAGATAAGGTGGCAGGGGGTAAATTGTTCATCAGGCTAACGGAGAGAAGTGATGGCAGCTGAATGAGATCTGACCTGGAGCTTAAAAGACTTCTAATCTACACCCTGGTGATGTCCTTTTGAATACATCCCACACAATACAATGATTGACCCATATACTCCATTCTATGGCCTTTGCCACAGTGAGGACCTAGTGAGGTAACAATACTGAAAGGAGCAGTTTACAACACAACATCGCACAATGGATGCACCCAGTGACCTATAGAGAGGAAAATATTTTAACGAAGAGAAAAACAAAGCAAATGTAAGATCTCTGCAACATAAACACAAGAAGGAAATTTTATTTTTTGAAGTGGCCCATTAATCATGGCTCCAGCCAATCAAATGTGATCGCATAGAGAGCGACTGCTGGCAGCGGAATTACTCTCCCAGGGAGCTCCTTCATGCAGCTGGAATATGGGCTCACTGAGCTTCTGGGGTGCTGCTAAACCCTGCACTAGGGGCTGAATTAGAGGGCCTTCAATTTGATAATCTGAGTGTCCTTTTTTTTTTTTTTATCCTGTATAGAGTGGAGCACTGAATAGAGGGGTGGTAATCAGCTTGTGTTTTATATTTACGTTTTAGTGGCTTTCTGACTAGGCAGAAGAGGGGCATTGGTTTCCGCCCTTTCACTTGTCCCTCATGATTATGTATTATGGCTAGGACAGGGCTTTACAAAATCTAATTTCTGTATTGCTTTGTATAGACACTCTGGTTTCTCAAACAAAAACAATGCATACTGATAGTTCCTTTTTTGCTTTTTTTTTTATTAAATTCTGTGTGTTAAGACACAAGTTTCCCAACTTGTATCAATCAGTTCCTGCCTTTAGCCCTGGGCTTGGTATGTTCTTCTGCCGTTTCTGTGCAAGCGATTTCTATTGTATGCAGTGTGCACACACAGAAGAATAGATGCAGACCATTCAGGTCCATGGTTGTCTCCCTGCTCTCCTGATCTGGTGAAAACGCAGGGTGAAGTGGAGGACTTTCCTCTACACAGCGTCTCTAGCAGCTGGGACGTTTGAATTTCTAGCTGCCAGTCACTCCACACAGTGTGTCGACCTCATCCTGAGACCATCCGCTGTAAAAAGTGGTCTGAAGCAGTGAAGGAACAGAGCATGTGTGCACTGCTCTGAACCATCGTTCTGTGCAGGCGCTAGGGAGCTTGCATACATAAAGTACGCAAGTCTCATAGCTTTGCACAATTTGCGTTTCCAGCGTTACACTGGAACACAAATTACACAGAAAAGCTTCAGAAGCTCCTGGGTTCAGGGCTCCTTGAGCTAAAGCAAGGTGTCGAGGGACGAAAGGGGTTTAAAATCTCCCAATAAAGTAAAATATTGGGCAGACGCTATCCGCAGCGTCTGCTCAATTAAAGGGCAAAAAAGGAACTCTTCTCAATAGAGTATCCCTTTAATATCAGACAATGTAAGTGTAAGCTATCACAAAATAACATTTATCGAACAAAACTTTTTCATACGCTACTTGCACTATTTAGTTGATATGTCCCCCATACTATGTAAATCTATTAAATATAGCAACTATATACACGGATTTAGCACATTCACATGCTGCCAGTGAGAATGAGATAAACGGCAGTAATTGCATAAAAGGTGGGCTACTCTGCAGAAAGGGCAAACCTTTCCAGGGGTCAGGAAATGTAATTCTCTGGCAGTCTGACAGTACGTCTGTGTGATTTATTTATTTCTCCTATAGTTTTTAACTCTAGGTTTTTAGCTACTGATGAACTGTACCATCAGGAGGACATAGATTAACGAAGGGCAAAGTAAATGCTTTCTAGCTGAAGGCCTGTGGTGGTAGGGTTGCTGGTCTGCTCCAGCGGTGTGGTATGCAGAACTTGGGTAGTTTGTGATTTAAGTCCTGCAAATTGCCCTTTAGCCCAGAAGAGATTCTCAGGTAGGTTACATTGTTGCCCGCAGAGTCAGTGTGTTGTTTTTTTTTATGTATGAAGCCAGTGTGTCACAAACCTGCCCTCAGAGCACCAACAGGATAGGTTTGCAGAATATCTGAAGTACAAGACAGGTGATCATTTGCTGCTCGGTGTTTGCAGGATTCAGTCTGTATTTCTCAAAGATAATCCATTAAAATCTGGCCTGTTCGTGCTCCCTGAGGGCATGTTTCAGAAACACTGGATTAAAGTATCTATACTGTTTAATAGTTGCTAGCCTTGAAATTAGAATTGTTGCACTGAATGTTTATTGTTGCTAAACAAAACTAGTTTGTAAACCCGGAAAGTGCTGCTGAGATAAGCGCAGTAACGTGGAATGGCATGTCTGGTATCTTTCGAAATGAAACTATGGAATGTTTGAGGGGGGGACCCGGGGCTCCGGTCCGCTCAGCGGGTTGCCTTTTTCTCTGTTAGGAAATGGGCGTTATCAGTAAACAAACCTACATCTCCAGGGCAACTTGGCTTTGACAGAGCTCCCTGAATCCAGCAGCCCACCACACTGTGGACTTTCTAAGCCAGGCAGTAGGATGTGGAAGACCCTGACCTTTCAGCTGTAGCAAAGTATGCAGTGAAATAGTTTTGGCCTGTTTTGGGGAAATGATGTAATCCAGTCTTCCCTCGATTTTGAGAGCAGCTTGCTGCCTCTGTTTCTGACAGTGACTGCGGTAGATCTAGGTTTGACAATAGGAAGAATAGGTGTGAAGGGGTTAAGGACCTTTTCATGTTCCCAGCAAGACAATAAACTTTAACCCCCTCCCAACCATGCTTCAAACCAGCACATCACAACCCCTGCTCGCCATGTAAAGCCTCTACTACACTACAGCCAGTTGAAGTACTGTAGAAAATTAACATTTGTAACAGATCCTCAGAAATGCAGAATCTGCGTGAAATGAGCAGCGTTCTCTATGGTCATGTCATGCTTTGTGTCACAAGCCATATAACACGGCTTTGCAGGCAGTTGTGCGTAAAAGCAGCGATCCACAAGCCAGAGCTGCTTATGATTTTCCTTTTACATCACCAACAGGTATCGGCAAAGATTTTCCATATACGGAGTGGAACTCCCTTAACCAAACGGCAGCAACCATAAGAAGAGAGAAACCGCACGATACAAGGCCCTGCGCACAGGCGCCTAATGAATAATTGACAGACAGCAGGTGGAAGTTGTTTCAAAGCATTTAATAAATTGAATTTCAGACGCGACACAATAGCATTATTCCAGCTCAGAGTGTTTACACAGAATGGTGGTTCAGTGATTCATCGTAATGAATTGCTGGACTAATCGAAGATTAATTACAATTTATAGTAGGAAAAAATAACCTTGGCGGCTGCTGGATTAAATTTCCCTTCAAAAAAGACCAGAGGATAATTGTGTGTAGTCTAAATATATCCACGTTTATTAGATTATTTTTATGTGTACATACCGGGTGAGTCTCCCTTCATCTGAATGTTTTGAGCGTCGTCATGATGCCACAAGTCAAATTCCACACGTGACCTCGATGCGGAGAATTAATTAAAAATATTGTACAAAACTACCTTCAGGCTTTGTTTATAAGGTGTTTTTTGTGTTTTAGCCTGGAGTCCCAACTAGGTCTGAAACGGCTAAGCAACAATAGACAACCATTTTCATTATCGATTACCGATAGTCGCTCTGTGTGCAGCGCACTGTTTAGAGTCAGACTGTGTTAAATGTTCATGACCTCAGACTCTGCTTCGGAGCTGGTTAGGGACATACTGGCTGCGTTATGCTATATGATTTAGTACTAGGATTATGTCAGAAGAAAATTTGTGTTCTATTTGGTTTACAAGAGTAACAGAACGGTCACACAGACCCTGGGGTACTGCCACTGGGTGGAGGAGCTTTAACGCTGGTGGTTTATCCTTACTTGGGGCTGGTTTCCTGTGCCACTACTTCACCTCCCTGCCACTCTCTCTGGACAGGATCTGCTGCGTCTCCTTTTTGGTCCAGTTCCTTACCCCCAAACTCCCTCCCACTCGGGTCTGGTCTCTTACCCACGCTCACTACCTCTCATCCTCGGGTCTCTTGCCCAGACTCGCTCCTTCACACCTTCAGTCCCACCCCCACTTTATGCAACCTGACCATGTTAACCCCTTCACTGCTGAGCCATTTCACGTCTTAAAAAAAAAACACGTTTTTCTTTTATTTTTATTACTTTTTTTCTTTACTTTAAACATGGTCATGTTTGGTATCATTGGAAAGGCCATTCTCAACAGTTGGGAGATATCGGGTTTCAAATGAACCCACTATCTTTCCTTAGGAGTCAAGGAGGACGTTCCCCACATGTCCTCAGCAGTGAAAGGGTTAATATGCTAGAGTGGCCCCTTCTTCTCGCCTCCCTTTGCCTGCTGACCTCATCTTGTCTATCCAGGCGCTCATAGCAGCGTTCATTCAGAATATAGCAGATAAGGGCTCAAGCCGCACACCCAGAAATGGTCCATCACACTGACCAGGTGCCCCCGCGTACCTTGTGTGTGAAAAGCACGCAAGTTACGTGAGCTACAAAAGTTGCATACGATCTGCGAATTGCGAAAGTACAAATGCAAATTACGTAACATAAATAGGAGGTAATTGTGAAGGGGTTGAGTTTATATTTTTTTTTATGGTGTTACTTTAAATAAAATAAATTCTTAGTGCATTTTTTTATGGTCAGATGAATTGATTTTAAATTTTTTTTTTGTTTTTGGAGAATCGTTATTTGCAGTTCTAATCTCAACCCCAAAATAACTTGTATTACAAAATCCAAAACCCTTCTGGTCCAAAGATTTTCATTTGACACTTGACCTTTGGTTTTATCATTTCCTATTTAGATGCATTGTGCAGGTACCTGGTTGGTTTCTTTTACAACCTTGTGTGTAAAGCTGTGCCTCAAATGCTTAAACATAACCTGCTGCAGCAGGAATACCGCAGCACTCCCACAAATGTGCATTGACAGGCTAATGACACGTTGGGTAAAATGTTAGAGTACTAAACTGCGTTGGTAAACGTCCTAATTGGAGTGTCCCGTTACACACAGTGTGTAATGTGCGATTCAGAGCAGCTCCTTGTACCACACATGTGACTTTGTACAAATCTCCAAACAAGCAATTTTTATTTTTTTTATTCTACTTAATTTTTTTTTATTGGTCTTCTGTCTAGGCAAATTGCTCAATTCCCGTTCGTCTAGGTTTAACCAGTGTAATTGGGTAATAGTGTTGTTCTTGTCTCCTGCTTCCCCTTGGAAGCTGCAATGAAAAGAATAAAATGAAAATAAAGACCAAAATGAGCTGGCAGCAATCCACCCCAGAGGTGAAGTAGAATGGTCAAGCATTTAAAACACACATGCTTTCTAAATTTCAATGTACTTGAACCCAGGACATACTTGAACGAGAGAAATCTCAATGTATCCTTCCTGGTAAAATACTTTACATATAAATATACAATCTTCTCACTAGCACAGGGATGTCCAAACTCCGGCCCCCCAGATGTTCCTAAACAACAACTCCCAGAAATCTCTGCATTAGATGGAGAAGCATGGAAGTTGTAGTTCAGGGACATCTGGGCGGCCGTAGTTTGGACATCCCTGCACTAGCAGTTTTGACACTTCTTTTTAAACTTTTTTTTTTTTGCATCGGTGACCATTAAAATGCCAATTTTAGTAATCCTATTGATGTCTTTTTTTTAAAAAGTAAGCTACGGAGGCAACAGGGCCCTGTCTTCCTGTTTTTAGTATAACTACGTTACCACCCCGTGTACTGCACTGTGGAATATGTTGGGCCTAGCAGCCCTAGATTTTTGCCTCTGGCATTTCCAGTTCAGAAATACTCTGTATAGTCTAGGTAGAAAATATGCCTGGCTCCTCACTGGACAAAAATATTGTTTCATTAAACACATGTCTATGATCATGGGTGACAACTGAATACCTTTATGTAAATAAAACAAAATATTAGCTGAAGTTTAATCCATTCCACACTGTGTGTACTTCTGTTTTCTATTATGAAACACATTGATGGAATTAGAACCTTATGGTTAGTGTTTTTAATCCATTCGAGCTTCTATATTTGATTTATTCCTTAACATCTTATACATATTTATCCTTTTCTGTATTGTGAGGTCATTGAACTTGGACTCCTTTTAAAATATCTTGATTCCATCCTCGGGCTTTGTGATATTCCAACTACTAGAGCAAGTAGAAAAATCTCTTTTAAAATAGAACCCTTTTTTGTTTTCTTTTAATTGTCCCACTACTTTGAAAAGTCCTGTGTTGAAGGGTTCATGCTTTCTTCAGTTTGTCTCTCCCTCCATTGGATACATCCCCGCTGCGAGACAAGTGGGAATCTGTCAGAGGATGATCTCCAGAGTTGTATGCTTATGGTGGGAACTCTTGGACATTCATTGCAGGGCAAGATCACAGTAATGGGTGATCCCTGCAACACCGTGTGGAACATCCCTATGTTACACCAGGGCTTTGAAATTACAGTGCTTGCTTTAGACTAGAAGCAGTGTCTCCCAAACCTGTCCTCGGGACCCCGAACCAGGCCAGTTTTTACAGATCACCCTGGAAAATGCAGACTGAATCCTGCAATCACTGAGCAGCAAATCATTTCACCTGTGCTGTGCTTCTGATATCTGGAAAAAGTGGCCTGTTAGGGGGTCCTGAGGACAGGTTTGGGAAACGCTGGACTAGTGCACCGGCTGGGTGGAGTAGAGGTAACATCACTGCTCTGCATGGAGAGAGCCTGTGGAGACATGGGTTAGATCCCTACAAGCACCTCTCCAGTAAGGCTAGGGTCAGACGAGCGCAGTGTTCACGTCCGTGATTGCGCCTAAAAGTACGTCCGTGATAGCATGACAGCCCATCGGAGCCCGTTACACGAAGTACGTCCGCACTGAACTGCGGACGCACAACGGCCGCGGCCCGCGGACGCAAGACAGGCAAGAACGTACAACTCCTAGAACGGCCGCACAAAGTGCGCTGCGTCCGCAACGTCCGCATAGCTTTGTGTTTGAGTGAAGGAACGTGGTCAGACGGACTGCATTTATACGTCCAGCATTTTTCACGGACAAAATGGTTTTGCTTTTTATTTTATTTTCTCCATCCGTCAAAATATACGTCAGTGATAAACGGACTGTGTGGCCACTACTGCGTCTGCCGTACTGACGTACGTCCGTGTGGACGGACGTACAGTCCGTAGAAATCACGCTCGTCTGACCCTAGCCTAACGGTACATACTCGCCACCCAGGACATTCGTTGAAAACGAGAGAAATCTCAATGTATCCTTCTTGGTAAAATCTTTTCTCAAAAAAAATAAGTGTTTTTCAAACCTGTCCTCAGGACCCCCAACCAGGCCAGGTTTTCCAGATATCTGAAGCACAGCTCAGGTGATATGATTTGCTGCTCAGTGATTGCAGGATTCAGGCTGCATTTCCCCAAGGTGATCCTTAAAATCTGACCTGGTTGGGGGTTCCGAGGAGGGGTTTGAGAAACATTGGACTAGAGCATTCAGGTCCATCTGACTTTTAGGCTGATGTCAGACGAGAGCACTATGCGCGCCCATACTGACCTGCCTCCCAGCGTGACGCTGAGACGGGGCCAGCCACATGTTGTAGCGTGCACACGAATTGCGTGCGGTACAGCAGGCGTGCTGCATCCGTTTAGAAAACCTCCCCGTCGAAGCGCTACAACGCATGTTCGACAGGGCTGCAAAGTGCGATTCTCCATAGGAGGATGGAGCCTTGCAACACTGAGCGCACTAACTGCACTCAGTGAGGTGGCCAGATGAGCCTCAGAGTGGAAGGAACGTCCACTCTCAGACGTTCCTTCCGCTCGTTAAAATGCTTGTCTGACACCAGCCTTAAGGCTCTTTTTGCTAAATGCTGACTTGTTAGCCCAAATCAGCTGCAGTTGTATCTGTTGCACAAGATAAAGGGACACCCTACACAGTGTGACCACTCGCTGTTATGACAACGCGGCTGGAAGTCAGCGCTTTTGGCAAGAGAGAGCGAGCCCTTGGCCCCGCTGGGCACGCGAGTAAAACAACGTAAATAACTTTGTTTGCAACGAAGGGTTAAATTCAAGATGGAAACATGTTTTACTCATATCTGTCTTTGAAAAGCAAATATTTTTGATGTATGCTGAACGTCGGTCATGGTATAGGTTTGACAAAGCAAAATAATACTCGGAGTTACTGTGACGGTTATGGTGTAGAAGCAGCTAAATGCTCTTGTGCTTATGTTCTGTTACACATGAATGCTCTTGAAGTGGACTGGTTACACAAGTAGCTAAGCAGTTTACGGTTTTCCCCCCTCCATCCCTTTCTGCTTTGGCCTCAACTTTTATTTCTGTTCGGAAGACTGAGAACTGAGTTAATTCTGGTGTCCCCCCCCCCTTTCTCTTCTGTATATGATATTCTGTTTGCGTTAAGGGTTACTTATTTAATATTTGTACAAGTTTGAGAGCGCTGGTGATTGACACATGTCATTGTAAATATATGAAGTTACGGGCAAGCATAAAAACAGCTAACTACACGATTAGAAGATGACTGCATGTTTGTGTAATGGATGAGTCGATTGCCCACATAAACACTTGCGTGTTATTCTCTAGTCATCGTAGTTTACTGACTTTCTGTCCAAGTCACTTGATACTTTGGGCACAATATGGAATTGGGTGAGCTGGGTATTCTCTTCGTAGCAGCAACATGAATGTGTGGGAAGTTGACGTTGAACATTTCATTTTTTTCCCTTTATGTATGTGCTGGTTTTGGCTATTAAGTACCTTTTAAACAAAGGTTTGTTATGTTTTAGTTATCTTAAAGGGACACTAAGCTGTAACTAGATTACTTGTACATTACAAATTCTAAAACGCACATGCTGCTGCTGCTGCTGTTTGTTGTGTTTTTTTGTTTGTATATAAAAAAAGTAGACGTTGGGATTTGATTCTCCGTTTTCATTCTGTGGATCTCTCCCAGGATGCAGCATTTACCAAAATATTAGCAAAAGTTTCATTTTAGGCTGGCGTCAGACGAGCGCACTGTGCCTTCTGGCGTCTGTCGCAGCACTGAAACGCTACGACGAGGCCAGCCACACGCTGTTGCGCACGTACGAACTGCATGCGCAACAGCAGCCATGCAGCAGCCCCCTCCGACAAAGCGCTAGGACGCCTGTTGACGGAGCTGCAAAGCACGATCCTCCATAGGAGGATCGGCCTTGCAGTGCTGCGAGCACTAAGGCCCTGTTCACACTGTGCGATTTATCGCACTGATTTTGCCGCGACGTCGCACTGTGTAGCTTCTCCAATGCATTTCAATGGAGCTGTTCACATCTTGCCGCGCCATGTCGCATGTCGCTGGTACATGACCCTTTTTTAGCGATTTGCTATCTGCGATTTTGCGATTTGTATTGGTGGTGCTTTGCAAAAAAATCCCACAAAACAGCGATGTTGCAAGACATTATCGCATCATGTCGCAAATATGAAAATCGCGCGGAAAGTCACGCGATTTTCAAATCGCACAGTGTGACCGGGGCCTTAGTGCGCTCAGCGAGGTGGCCAGATGGGCGTCGAGTGGAAGGAACGTCCACTCTCAGACATTCCTTCCGCTCTTCGAATACGCTCGTTTGACGCCAGCCTTATAGCTGTGGTACAGGATAAAACATTAGTGAAGAGGGAGCGTTTATATAAAGCTGGATGGGATCAATTGTATTGTCTAGGTAAGAGATGGCCGCTGAATGCGATCTGAGAAGCTAAATAACACGTTAACCCTTTAAGGCTGGGGTCAGACGAGCGTGATTTCTACGGACTGTACGTCCGTGCAGTACGGACATCGTCAGTACGGATGACGCAGTAGTGGTCACACAGTCCGTTTTTTCACTGAAGTTATTTTTTGACGGATGTAGGAGGGGAAAATAAAATACAATGAAAAACATTCTGTCCGTCAAAAATGCTGGACGTATAAATGCAGTCCGTCTGACCTCGCTCCATCACTCACACACAAAGCTATGCAGACGTTGTGGACGTGGCGCACTCCGCACGTCCGTTCTAGGGGATGTACGTTCTTGCCTAACCTGCGTCCGTTTGCCGCGGCCGTTGTGCGTCCGCAGTTCAGTGCGGACGTACTTCATGTGTCAGGCTCCAATGGACTTTCTTTCATGCTATCACGGACGTACTTTTAGGCGCAATCACGGACGTGAACACTACGCTCGTCTGACACCAGCCTAACACTGGGACTGTGGTGCGATTTACGTACATTCCGCACAATTCAAGTCAATAGGACGGTTTTCTGGACTTCTGACCCATAGAGCCCATTCTATGTTCAATGTCACGCAGGGAGGAACAAGTGCTGGAAAGATGTTGCGGGGATGGGACAGTTAAGAACAAAAAATTGCACCCAGTGACGCATGTAGAGTAAGATATTTTAACATACACATTATGAGGCATGATTGCAAAGGCCAGAGTCTGTACGTGGCAATGTTGATTTTTTTTTTTGTTTAACCCAGTGCGCTCATCTTAAAGGGGTTAATGAATTGATTTGTGTTTTCACAACTTTAAATCTACATAATATTGGCACCAGATATAAGCCATTGTCCCGAAAGGCAGCTGCTAATCTGTATTTGTATCAGCTCTGGAAAAATATCAGTCTATCCCTACATTGTACCAACAGAGTTGTTGTTAATCCTCACTCATTGATCGAAGTCGCCCCATGTTTTCTGTTTCTGGCTGATGGGCTGCTGTGTATAGTGTTTATCCATGTGGCTGCCTGAGCAGTATTGAAGTCCATTGAAGCTTCATGTCACAGGTTTTTCTGCAATAAAGTAAACTCTCTCGCAAATCCATATTTCTATGTGCGAGTAACCGCATTAGTCATCCGAAAATCGTCACATAAACACTGAAAATGTTCTAAATCTTTATAGGTGAATTGATGGGCTTGCATTTATTTCCACATTCTAAGCAGTGATGACGGAGTCCAAGGAATTCTGGAGTTTAAGTGGTCATTTTTTCCTTTTTTTTTTTTTTTCCCCCCTCATTTCAAACCTTAAAATATATGCAGTTCTCTTGCCATTCACAAACTGGCAGCTTGGCGAATCACACCTCTTCCTAATTATCTCGCCACTTTGCACTCTTCATTATCGCAGTCTGGAGCTTAATGTATTTTTTTAAAAAAAAGTTTGAGACTGGGGTTATTCAGGTAGTGCCGGTGTTGCTAATGTTGCAAACACCCTTGTAGATGACCATTCATGCAAATGCTGGTGCTTCTCAAAAAGTGGGATCAAAGTAGCCACCTAAGAAACTTCACAGTACCGCCGCTCGGATTCTTGTGAAGTGCCAGTATTTGTCAATGTTGAAACAACGGTGCTTTCAAATCAGCAAATTCCAACGCCTCCTGTATAAATTCCCTTAATATTTGCATTGGTATTCTGCTTTGAAATCGGATTACCCATCTGCAGTGGTTGATTTGCAACAGTTTCCCCTTTGCTACTGGTTATGTTGTGACTGTTTATCATCACACCTTCATAGAACACAAATTTTAAATTGCAGAAGAAAAAATTCCTTGTCAGTTACGATTTGTCAGTTCGTCTGCAGCCTTGTTTTAAAGTGTTGTAATTTCCCCCTTTTGTAACATCTTGTTTCTTTAGTACCGTTACCCTGGTTATTTTTAATAAACATTTATCAATTTTTGTAACGGTTCTAACGTCTACATGACTACAAGCCATGTAAACCTATAAACCTTTCACAGCTTTAAATGATTTCTTATGCAAAACTTGTGATTGCAACTGTGAGATTTCATTCTTGCCTGAGCGATGCGTTGTAAGGTTTTCGTAGTTATCCCACAGTCTTGAACAAAAAGCACGGCTTCCTTGAGTGGTGAGATCTACATGTGTTTCAACGGGTCTTGTTTATTGCTTCAAGACTGCTAGGAGTAGATGCATGGCCCTCCTTCTTGGCCCGTGGAGTTGTGGCCTTCGCTGTGAGGCCATTCTATCCATCAGTCTTTTCTTTTTGAAACACCCTGTCTCTTAAGCATGTGCTTGTGCTGCAAAACGAAAATAGTTTGTACTCTTGTCATCGGTAATCAGAGCTCTGTGATTGCTGTTGGCTCTTCACTTCGCTGTAGGCTGACTTGCCGATCCTGTTGCCCCTGTCCTTACGTTACTCCAGCAGGGAACAGGTGAGCCCCTTTCCCTGCTTTGGCTGCCTGGAATGAAAGGTCAGGAGTGTATGCGCGGAGTACAGATAGCTGTATTTCTTTTGATCATTTATCAGGTCATGTATTATTGGGCTGCAGTCACACGAGCGCATTGAGTGCATCCGTGTGACCGCATTTTCCTGCGTCCGTTGCAGCTTTGTGACGGATTGTGGGGGAGGGCCACATGGGGTAACGCACGCACGAATTGCGCGCACTACCACCGGATGTCAAAAAGCTACGACGGGCGCTGTCGGGGCTTCACAGCACAATCCTTCATAGGAGGATCTTGCTTTGCAGCTAACTGCGCTCTGTGAGGTGGCCACACTGGCGTCAGAGTGGAAGAACTGTCCACTCTCATGGACGTTTCTACCACTCTGAAAAACACTTGTGTGCCGTCGGCCTTGGACCAATTTCTAATCCCTTACAGGTGCACTGACCAACCTGTGTTCAGCATGTAGGTCGTGGACAGGCTTACTATCCGTGTGATAGCCCATGAACAAGTAAATGTATTTCCTTTTAAGTTAGTCATTTTATATAGCGCCAGCAGATTCTGTAGCGCTTTACAATGGGGGAGCACAAACATGAGACGTAATTATGATACAACAGGAAGAGACGACCCTGCCTGTCGGATAACTATCCTGCAAATACAGCACCTTATACAAGTGCCCAGCCAGACATCCCTTGAGCTTACAATCGAAGGGACAGAGGAATGTGAAATAAATGGGAGCAGAGGGAAGGTGCAGCTGGTGGACAGAAATAATACAGCAGGGATTGCATGGGAAGGACAAAAAGCGTGGGCTTGGTAAGGGAAATCCGAGACTAATGACTAAAGTAAGATCACTTGTTGCAAACTTCAGTCCAGTTTCAGGTACAACCATCAGTTGGTTGGGGCTGGTTGATGAGATTCCTGTCGTGGAGGACAATCACCTTCTCTTGTCCAACTATTGACTCCATCGAAGTATTGTTAGACATTTGCTAAAACCTGTGCTGTGTGCGTGCAGCAAATTGTGGAACGGTGACACACTTGGCCTATGGTTGAATGACTTGATGTGGAAGAAAAAGACAGTTGATGTAAATTGCAAAAGTGATTATTTACGTATTATTGATTAGCACGTTTTAGTGAAGTAAAGACACAGCTGGCCTCACTTCTGTTTATTGCAGTGACTAATATCACAGAGCCAGGGAAATATTAAAGGGGTTATTAGGAGTTTCAAACTATAGGCCAAAATGTCTTTCAAAAATAAGAAAATGTGAAAAACCCTTAAACTACACAACAGTATGCATATCTTGTTGCTCAAAGAAAGTCTCCTCTTGGCGTTCAATATAGACAGAAAATATCAAACGTGAGCAAATCTAGACAACCGATGAAAAAAGCCATAGCGTAATCCAGTCAACTGGATATCATTCAACTTCAGCCCCCTAAGGGTTACACTCACAGGATAATAAAAATTATCGAGCACATCAACAAATAGCTGTTACCCCACTCAGGTCACTTGGGCGGATCTCTGGAGTCGCCGGGCTTTGGGGGTTGAAAACCACTCTACCAGGGGAGCTGAATGGAGGTGGTTTTCAACGCCCAAAGCCCAGCGACTCCAGAGATCCACCTGAGTGGGGTAACAGCTATTTGTTGATGTGCTCGATAATTTTTATTATCCTGTGAGTGTAACCCTTAGGGGGCCCAAGTTGAATGATATCCAGTTGACTGGATTACGCTATGGCTTTTTTTTCTTCATGTTTTCTGTCTAGATTTGCTCAAGTCTTTTGATATTTTCTACAAAAGGTCTTTTGTGTGTTTTTTCTTTTCTTTTATTCCTTCCGCATCACTATGCTGACATAGGCCGGTGACCGACGATTGCACTAGGTGCGCCCATACTGACGTCCCTACCAGCGTCAACGCTGCGACAGGGCCGGTCACAGGCATGAATTGCGCACGCTACAAGCGTCTGTGCACAAAGCCTCCCCGTCAAAATGCTAGACGTGCGTTACCAGGGCTGCAAAGCGTGATCGATCGAGCCTTGCAGCGCTGAGCGCACTAACTACGCTCAGCGAAGCAGCCAGACAGGCGTCGAGTGGAAGGAGCTTCCACACTCATGGATGTTCCTTCCGCTCTCCAAAGACGCTAGCCTGACCCCAGCCTTAAAGTTTACAATTCTCCGCTAGCATTTACAATGTATCACTGTTGCTGATCCAAAGTGCATAGGACAATGTTACATCAGGCATCTATACCTGTATAGCTGAATAAACATGGGGTGCTGGGGGTTTGGCAGTCTTGGATAACAAGGATTATATAACATGATTATATAACATGATTAAAAAAATAATCCCTAATATCATTAAAAAAATGTTGTGAATATTTTATTTCCTAATGTAACCACATGTTACCTAAAGCACTCTGCTGATGTAATTTCCAGGTCCTCTTGTAACCCATGGTCTACTTACCTGCTGTAAATCAAATATTTTGTGCAATGGGCAGACAAGTTCAGATACCAGCTTTAATTGTGCTACAGCAACAAAACTATACTCATTAGTGACTCGGCTCTTACGCGTTTCCTACTCATGTCGCTTATTGAATATTTCATAGTCCTTGCATAATCAGGAAGTCCTTCAGGATCTTCTCTTGAGGCAGCTGTTTGGAGAATGCCTCCTCCTGTGATCCAAATGAAAGCTTTCATAGAGCAGCTGATCTTGCTTTATTTTTTTTTCTTCATTAAAGGTATGGCCTCGGCTTCAGAGGGTTCATCAGCGATGAGGTCTTGCTTCTCATTCTTTTTTTTTGAGTACTTTGATGCCGGTAATTCTGTTCCCTCATGGGATGAAACGAGCTAAGCTTCATGGACTTACTGAATTAATCAATTAGGAACTGTCCTGCCCGCTTCCACTTAAAGTGCTTGTTTTATCTGCTCTCCCTCCTTCTGATTCGGAGTAGATAAAACATTGCATTAGTTTGTCTCGTGACTTCATGTGACTTTCACATGTTTTTTAATTTCGGTGGTTTTTCTTTTTTTCCCCTTGACATTTCACAGGTTCCTTTACTTCCTGGTTTCCTCCAGTACTTGGGGTTGATTTTAGAGTCCTGGCTGTAGTATTTGTTATTGAGGTGTAACTTCACAAAGAAACAATGATCCAGACTCCTTTGACAGAGACGTTTATTGTTTATATGCAATGGCTGATCATTACGGTTTCCTGACTAGAAGACCTGAGCATTAAGTGGAGAAAAGAGCGTCTCCGTGCTTTTCTCCAGGTACTGACCTTACACAATGTGGCCGTCACTGAGGTCCTCTGATAACTACGGCAGACATTGTCTCTGCTAGAGATTCAGGTTTGGGACTCTTCATTGCAACCACACTGCCTATATTTATCAAACCTTTTTTCATTTATTTTTAAAGCTCCATGGTCACATACATCATGTGTGCACTTATTTTAGATGTAGATTAAATTCAATTTCTCTAAACCCTTTCCCTGCAATTATATTACAATGTGGAGGTCTTGGATGCACTTTACAATTCCTAAATACACCATTTATGTTTAAATTTTTTTTTTTTTTTTTTGAGAAAAGGATTTTGCGAGGAAGGATACATTGAGATTTCTCTCATTTTCAAGCATGTCCTGGGTGGCGAGTATGTACCGTTAGGTGTCTTACCCAAGGACACTTACTGGATATATGCCAGCAAGATGCCAACGAAACATGAAGCAGAGTGGCACATGAATAAAAGCCATAGAAAACTCTATAAATCAAATCCCTCACGACTTGCTAGCACCAAACCCTCAATAGGTGAGGATATCGTACTGATCATGGCGATCAATGCAGTATCACAGCCTGGTGTGGGGCTGTTAGTAACTGTATACTACGTGTATATTATGTGTATATTAACCAACTCCGTGCCCGGCAGCATGCTCCCTTCTTTCTATAATTGGGTACCGTTCTTACATATATTTACCGGACATCGTATTTATTACTTGCATTTGCAGGTGTATACCTTCATCTGATTTGTATCAGTAATTTTATTCCTACTATATTGAGATTTAATTATTACAGATGGTTTGGCTTAGAACGGCGTTGTCATGAGTTATTTATTTCCAGAATTGCCACTAAGGACCTTTTTCCTTTTGCTCTGATACTCGTATATTGATTTTATTATTGCACTGCTCATACTGTCTGTGTTTTGTGTATTGTCTGATTTGATTGCATTATTGAGGATTTGGTGCTGGCAATTGTTAGGAATTTGATAAAATTTTCTATGGCTTTTATTCATTTGCCGTCACGCTGCTTCATGTTTTGCTGGCATATGGTGTGTCTTGTATTTCTTGCATGTAATGGGTTATGCCCTTTTTTTTTTTTTTTTCTGTCCCGTGATCTTTTTATTGCACATTTAGGCTAGTGTCAGACGAGCGTCTTTGGAGAGCGGAAGGAACGTCCGTGAGAGTGGACGTTCCTTCCATTCGACGCCCGTCTGACCATCTCACTGAGAGCACTAACTCCTGCAAGGCTCGATCATCCTATGGAGAATCGCGCTTTGCAGCTGCGTCAACGTCTGTCCTAGCGCTTTGCCGGAGAGGCTTGGATAACGAACCGTTGTTGCGCGTGATTTTCGTGCCCGCGTACAAGCGTGTGACTGGCCCCGTTGCAGCATCAAAACGCTGCGACGGACCCCAGTAAGCACGGCAGTGCCGGCGCTCAGCCGACGCCAGCCTTCAGGTTCACTTGATGAACTGAGGTTTTTCACTTTAAAATTACAACTACTCCCCCCCCCCCCCCACTAACTTTTTTCCCGCCTGTGGGTAGAATTGTTTTCATATATTCAAATACAATGAGCGTGAAATTTTATAGTACATCTGATGGTGCTTTTGTGGTGTTTTTTTTTTTTTTTTTTTTTTTACCTTGCTTATAGTTACATAGTTACATAGTTACATAGTTTATAGGCTGAAAAAAGACATGCGTCCATCGGGTTCAGCCTCTCCCACATAACCTACTGCTGTTGATCCAAAAGAAGGCAAAAAACCCAGTCTGAAGCGCTCGCCAATATGCAACATACTGGGAAAAATTCCTTCTTGACCCCAGAATGGCAGTCAGATTTCTCCTTGGATCAAGAAGCTTTTACCCACATATTAAATATTATAACCCTTAATATTCTGTGTCTGCAGGAAGTCATCCAGTCGTTTTTTAAAAGTCTGTACAGACTCTGACCCAACCACCGCAACAGGCAGAGAATTCCACAGCTTTATTGTTCTCACCGTAAAATAACCCTTCCTATGCTTTAAGCTAAATTTTCTTTCTTCCAGTCTAAATGGATGACCCCTTGTCCTATGTATAGTCCTGTTAATGAATAGGTTATCAGACAATGGTTGATAATGGCCCCGTATATATTTATATAAGGTTATCAGATCCCCTCTAAGGCGCCTTTTCTCTAAACTAAACAGGTTTAAGCTTGTTAGTCTTTCCTCATAACTTAACCCTTCCATCCCCCTTATTAATTTAGTTGCCCGTCTCTGCACTTTTTCTAACGATATAATATCTTTTTTTAAGACAGGTGCCCAAAATTGCACGGCATATTCAAGGTGCGGCCTGACCATTGATTTATACAGAGGCAAAATTATGTTTTCATCCCGTGAGTGAACTCCCCTTTTAATGCATGCCAGTACTTTGCTGGCCTTGGCGGCTGCTGTTTGACATTGCACATTGTTACTTAGTTTGAAGTCTATGATTATTCCCAAATCCTTCTCCTGCTTGGATTTCCCTAACTCCGTACCATTTAGGGTATAAATTGCTTGTGTGTTCTTCACTCCAAAGTGCATAACTTTACATTTATCTAGATTAAATTTCATCTGCCATTTAAGTGCCCAGTCCCCCAATTTATCTAAATCCCTCTGCAGCGAAGTAACATCCTGCTCACATTGTATTACTTTTCCTAGCTTTGTGTCATCTGCAAACACTGATACATGACTTTCAATGCCTATCTCAAGGTCATTTATAAATAAATTGAATAGTATTGGTCCTATAACAGACCCCTGAGGGACACCACTTACCACTGGTGTCCATCTTGAAAATGTACCATTTATGACCACTCTCTGTACCCTATCTTTTAGCCAGTTTTCTATCCAAGAACAAGTATTTTCATCTAGACCATTTTTTCTTAATTTAAGTAGTAACCTTTTGTGTGGAACTGTGTCAAAAGCTTTGGCAAAATCTAAGTAAATCACATCCACTGCGACCCCCTGATCTATACTTCTACTTACTTCCTCATAGAACGTAATTAGGTTAGTCTGACATGATCTGTGTTTCATGAAACCATGCTGATTTTTGCCAATTACATTATACCTCCCAATAAATTCCTGAATATTATCCCTTAGTAACCCCTCAAATACTTTCCCAGCCACAGATGTTAAGCTCACAGGTCTATAATTCCCAGGCACAAATTTTAAACCTTTCTTAAATATAGGGACCACGTCAGCTTTTCTCCAATCCTCTGGTACTATTCCTGAAAGAAAAGAATCTTGAAAGATTAAGAACAGAGGTTTACATATTTCAACACATAGCTCTCTTAGTACTCGCGGGTGAATTCCATCTGGCCCTGGGGCTTTATTAACATTCACATTGTTTAATTTGTGTAAAACCTTGTCCTGAGTCAACCAGTCACTTTGTATTAGTAAGTTTTTAATGAATTTCATGTCTCCTGTTATAGGTTTCTCTTTGATAAATACTGAAGAAAAATAATCATTTAAAATTTCTGCTTTATCCTGATCTTCAGTTAACAATAACCCTGACTCAGATTTTAGTGAACCTACATTTTCACTCTTGGGTTTTTTAGAATTTATGTACCTAAAGAATCTTTTAGGGTTGGTCTTGCTCTCTTTGGCTATTTCTTTTTCATTTTCTAGTTTAGCCCATCTAATCGCATTTTTACATGCTTTATTGGCTGCCCTATATGCTTTATAGGATGCCTCAGATTTATCAAATTTAAAAGCTTTAAATGCCTTCTTTTTATTTTTCATTTCCTTAGTTACCTTCCTACTAAGCCACATTGGTTTCAGTCTGTTTCTTTTATATTTATTAACCAGTGGAATATATTGTGACGTGTAGTTTTCTAGTGTTAGTTTAAAGATATTCCACTTATCCTCAGTGTTTTTCCCGTGAAAGAGTTTCTGCCAGTCAATGACATTGAGAGCTTCCTTTATTTTAATAAAGTTGGCCTTTTTAAAATTATATGTTTTAGCATGCCCCTTATGAATGTGTTTTTTGAGTTTATTTCAAAAGTCACCATATTATGGTCGCTATTTCCCAACTGTTCTTTTACATTAATATTTGAGAAAAGATCCACATTATTTGTTATAACCAGGTCCAGACAGTTATCCTCTCTAGTTGGTGTTTCTACCAGTTGTGACATGAAGGTATCATTTAAAATGTTCAGAAACCGGATTCCCTTTGCTGAATTACTAGTCCACTATCCCAATTAATGTCCGGGTAATTAAAATCTCCAATAATTAAAGTGCTACCATGTTCTGCAGCCTTCCTAATTTGCTCTAACAGTTGTTCTTCCTCATCATTATCTATATTAGGTGGTTTATAGCATATGCCAACCAATAATTGACTTCCCTGTTTATTCCCCAACGAAATATTTACCCATAAGGATTCCACATTTCCCTCATCGCTTTCCAGTTGTGTAATATTAGGCTTTAAATCCTGATTTACATATAAACACACTCCACCCCCTTTCTTATGTTTCCTATCCTTTCTAAACAATGTATAACCGTTTAAGTTTACAGCCCATTGAATATCTTCAATTGCTATATTGCTTCTTTCTTTAGGCTGAATTTAACAAAGTGTTAATCCTATTTGTTAAGTATCAGGAGGCCAGCCCGACATCAACTTTGTGGCAAACCAGGAAGATTAGAGTGTGAGGATGCTGAGATCAGGTAACAAAGGGATAGAGGAAGAGACAAGGCAGCAAATACAAGCAAATTCACAAGACAAAAAAGAAATTGGCAAACTTTTCTATGTTTTAAAGAGCATCACGATACAGTTGGTGGTAGCTAGAATATACTTGAACACGTTAATGCTGCAAAAATATCTATTTAAAGAATGAGTTATGAATGTCCAATATATTTCCTCTTGTACGTTCTGTAAAACACTATACATGTTACTTAAATCGTGTAGATCAGAGATTTCCAAGAAGTTATCTGGGTGGTTTTATATACTAAAATAAGGGTTGAATGACTTTCATATAATAATAAAAAAAAACGCCACAAATGGTGGTTTTACCTGTACACAGGATTGATGGCTCTCTTCCAGTGACACCCACGAAGGAGAAAGATGAGCTGGGACAGGGTTAAAGTACAGGCTGTGATTGATCTTCATGACCTGTACAATATCCACCGCACGATATGTTCACTCGCTGTGATATCCAATCTATGGCTCACTTATACCTTCACGGGCATTAATCGACTTAAAATGCAGCGATAGACTCCCGAGGGGATGTATTTTTTTTTTTTTTTTGTTCCTTTGCCACACTGTCCCTCTACTCCTGATTTGTTAAAAAAATAAAAAAAATTTTTTTAAAAGTTTAGTTATTACGGAGGTTTGTGAATACATTGGATTCTGTGCCTTTTTAAACAAAGCATAACTCAATGTTTCTAGACTAGCTTTAATGAAGCTGGAAAGATTAGGCGGAACTCGACTCACTGATTGTCCTCAAATGATTAGAAGCTATTCTTTTGTGTCACTGCGCGGAGCTCTTGTACTTTTATGTGCAGTTATTTTGGGGCAAAATGTGTTAGATCAGGGCTTGACAAAGCCAGGATCCTGGTAGCCACTGGCTCCTAGAATTTTACTCCTGGCTCCTAAATTTCCAGTTTGCTTTTAGATTGGTGTAAAATGGTCTTTGGCATCTAAAAACATCTAGTTGGCTTCAATGTTTTCTTCCTGTCCCCTACTTTTAATGTACATATAGTGTGTGTCCAATGACAACAGAGCGAAGAAAAGAAGTAAACAACATCTGTACATTCTGATATTGGTTTATCACAAATAATATAAGTCTATATATCACAGCGGCCAAACTGATATTAGAAGCGACGATCTACACTTCTAGACTCAAAAAAGTAGTCAAAAGACCACATGCACAAAAAGCACCAGGTAACAAAGTGATAGATAAATAGAAGCCGCTGAAATCATAATTTGGGTCAGTACAAACCAACTCCCAGATGCAGAACGTATACCTTGATAAAGGCGAATCCTCGCCGAAACGTTGGCTTCTAGATTCAAAGCAAATTTGTCAAGCCCTGTTTTAGATTCCTGTTTCTTTTTCTTTTGTATATTCTGTAACTTTTGCTAGATATTTAGAAGATATTTCCTTCCAGAGCGGAGTAGTATTTGTGGCTGGGGGAATCATTATTTTTTCTTGTCAAATCTGAAAAGGATTTAATCAAGGGACATCTGTATATTGTTTGATTTGGCTTCACACCAGTTACATGTTTGAGCCCGACCATCTTTGGGGAGGTGTTGGGGGGGGGGGGTCTCCATCGGGGAAGGACTTGTTTTATCATGATAAAGAAACTTGCAAGCGTTTTGTCCTAACAATGGTATAGGAAACAAGTTAGATCCTCAACAATTCCAGATCGGTCCATGCATACCCCTTTCCTCTAAATTCTGTAGACTATGCAGTTTAAATTTTATTTATTTTTTTACCTTTCCTCCCATGGCACATTCTTGCTAAATGACAAAGTATAGAATTTGATTATTTAACAAATGAACTCCTTTTAGTCAGTTTGTGTACACACGCATACACACTCAAACCTCAACATGTATTAAAACGCTTTCATGGAACACTAATCAGGAGAAAATGTTCTAAACCCTAGGAATGGCTGTATGTTAAACACTGCAGGTCCAAAATGAAGTCTCCTCTTTGGGCAAATGCGTCAGCATTCTGACCATTACAACAAAGGCTGGCGTCAGACGAGTGCGCATTTGTGCCCGTACAAAATGCGTGCGCAACAAGCGTCCGTTATCCAAGCCTCTCCGTCAAAGCGCTATGACGCGCATTGCCGGAGCTGCAAAGCGCGATTCTCCATAGGAGGATCGCGCTTTGTAGCGCTGAGCACACAGAGTGCGCTCAGCGAGGTGGCCAGACGGGCGTTGAGTGGAAGGAACATCCACTCTCACGGACGTTCCTTCTGCTCTCCAAAGACGCTCGTCTGACACTAGCCAAAGTTGCAAGCAACATGAACAAACATCAGCATTTCCCTAAAGGGAGATCCAGAAGCGTCTCCTGCCACTGTTGGGAGTTTCCTTTTGTGAACCGCTGACATTCGTAAAGGTTATATCACTTTGGTTGTCTCCTTAAAAAAAAAATCACTTCTAAGACAGAATCTTTTAAGTTTTCCTGTGAGCCTCTAACTGCTCGGCTCTTTCAGGAGTGATGGAGCAATACACATCATTTCCTTCTAGCATTTGCCGCAATCCTCAATATTAAAGTGTTGGAGAACAAATGGCTGACAGCAGGAATCCTTAAATTTTAATAGACTGAAGCATTCGTCAAGTGAGCAGCCAACGCGATGAGAGACCCAGGGTTTAAATGTGATTCTGAATCACAGCTCAGGCCTTTCTAAAACAAAGCTCTTTCCCGTAACTGCTAACCAGACCCGCCGGGGTTACGGACAGATGAATGCAAATGTAAAGCTTTAGCTCTTTGCTTTCAGGAAATTTCATAGCAACGTGCCGGTTACAAAGCTGTAAAACATGTATATCCTGCTTTTTTTTTCTTCTTCTTTTTGATGTTTCGGTGGCATAGAAACACTAGTCTACTCTACTACTTTCAGAATATTTGTCCTCTAAAATGCTTGAATGTTTGTATTTATTACCCTGCATATAACTAAGGATAAAATCTGAACATATCCTGGCTC
Organism: Leptobrachium leishanense; assembly: GCA_009667805.1. Classification (NCBI taxonomy): domain Eukaryota; kingdom Metazoa; phylum Chordata; class Amphibia; order Anura; family Megophryidae; genus Leptobrachium; species Leptobrachium leishanense. Next base: position 55,434,029 of record CM019070.1, on the reverse strand, counting down.
CTGGACGCTTAGTAGTTGGCTCCTGAGTTCCCATAGGTTTAACCAGCGCCAATCTTTTTCACTTGCATACGTTTATCTTCTAGAATTGTAATTCATAAACCTAATGCTACAATTTGTGCTCTGCGCATCGGATGTTTGAAAACCCTGTACCCCCAGTCTTTTTAGATTTTATACCCATATAAACAAGACTTTTCTTGCCTCGTTTTCTGAACTACTCTAGACTACTGCCTCTCTGTTTTGTAACACAGACTGTCTAGCGCTAACAAACTTACTGTCATAAATGTAATTACTGCGATATGGACACAAGCACTGCGGCAATGATCCTGACGCGTTCCCGTCACCTTGAAAAATGATTGCGTTTCTTCATTTGCCTGTTCGGTTTATAGGGCTGTCACTCTGCACCCACCTAGACTGTTCAATCTTTGCATAATCTATATCAGGAATGTTAAATTCTGCAACCCAAGGTGTTGATGGACTATAGTTTACAAAAATCTTTGTGTAAATCTCCAGAGAAACATGAGTGTAGTTCAGCAACATTTGGAGGCCATAGTTTGACATCCCTGTCCTATATAGCTGCAGACATTGTCGACCCCACAAGCTGTCAAATGGTACAGCTCCTGATATCCAAACAGACTAGAGCTTGCATTGCATTTTCATTGATCTTTTGGGAGGTTTGGTACATTATTTGGTTTGTTCCTCTTATCAGAACAGGCTAAAGGAGTTCTGATTGGTAGAGTCCCTTCCTGGTCTGGTTAAAGTTCCATCTGTAATGGTGAAAGCTGAACAGTCACAGAGCAGTACTGGGTTTAGTGGTTATTAAACTTGACATGTTATTAAACATTGTAAATTTGGGGCTTTAAAATGCCAGCCTAATTGTGTGTTTTTTTTTTTTATATATATAATATCTAGGGCCTTATTGCACCTGGACACATAGCACAGCACTCGAGCCGTACAGCATAATCGCTTGATCACTGTTTTAACCCATTCCATCCAAGATGCAAGCCGAGCTTGCGTCTTGGATGTTGTGCCAGGTTACTGTATGTAAGCGTCTCCTATACTTTTTATGGGAGATGCTAATGTGGCCCCAGCAGGTGAACGAGCTATTGCTACCTATTCATTCCCCGTCTGACGTTATTCTTAAAAGAATAACATTTCGCAGACCCTGGTCCATGGTTCAAATCTCCTACTCTTTCCTGCCATTGCTTGTTGACTTAACGGTATACTATGTGCCATAGATTTGACAGCTGGCGGGGTCCGTATACTAGGATTTCTAATCTTTAAATTCAAGTGTAGTTCAGCCACTGGATCATAAACATGTTACTCCGGGTACTAAATTGCTGAGTTTTCCTACTAAAACCACTTTTAAGCCTGCGTAACGATGGAATTTAACGTGCACCTGTCATGCCTCAAACAGGTTGGGCTGATTTTGACAGGGAGTCACTTCTTTTACTAATTTTTATATATATTTTTTTCTGAGCCACATAATTGGAAAAGGGTAGTCATTACTGGTCAAAAATTCCCTGTCCCTCACATGACTGCCGCATGGGGAGGGACAGCACTGAGCGAAGAGCCACCCTATGGGACAGCTCTGTGCTCAGGCTCTGCGATTGGCTGTTGACATGTTGAAGTTAAATTGCAGTGTGACGGCCAATTGGCTCTTCCCACAGAGGAAGAAACATGGTGGCACACATCGATGGGATGAGATACCGTTTTGATCGACCCTCTACACCTCTTGTTTCCATCCTATGTCCGTTTATATGTATTTTGTTCCCTTTGGTTATTGTAAAGCGCTGCGGAATCTGTTGGCGCTATATAAATGACAATAATAATTAAGTTGGTGGGTACTGGCACTACAGGTGCACTTTAATCCCTCTTCCTTGAGCTAAGGGAGTCTCTGGCCATGAGTGAAATCCTGTGCTTCGAATAAGTTACAGGTGCCTGACTGGTCCCATGAATTCACACTCCCATTTTCCTGCAAGTGGGCATCTCAGAAGAGCCATTGTATGTGAAAACTAGATCTTCCCTTTGACAGGAATTCAACATCTTATCCGTACAGAAACCTTCCTTTGTTTGTCTAAATATTCCATTATGCGAATTTCAAAAGGATGAACTCGTATCACCTGTAAATCCTGTGGGATCTAAAGTTCATCAGCAGGTCTTTCATGTTGACGTCAAATAAGTAATCCGATGACTGGTCCTCTAATTGCAAATGAGAATTTGCCGCCTTTTCCTTTTTTCTTTTCTAGTGTAAGAAGTTTTACTAGATGTTTGAGGTTTTTCTTTACATTTGCTTGGTACAGTTTTGCTTGATCCGTCTGGTAAATCAGAGGTTTCAGAAAACTAGCAGCAAAATTTGCGTCATCACCAGAACCCTCCATTGATAAGTGAACCAGCTATAGTAGCCCTCAAGTTGTGTTGTTACTGGGACAAGTTACACCTAAACAATTGTGAGATGTAGCAGATGGGAAGCCAAGCGATGATTTGACTGGTTGGATCCTAAAATATGTCAACATCGGCTATTCGGGCATTTTTAGAAGCCATATAACAAGAAAATGTGAGGAACAGACACTAGAGCAAAAAGTGGAAAATATATCCCCGTTGCCCAAGGCACCAAAAGTGCGGTCCCAACCCGCACTGACCAACAAGAAAAAAGAAAAATCGGTGATCGGCGTGTCCGCGTACGCGGTCTAGGGGAAATATCTAATAATACAATGAGATATCAATTAATACAAAAGGTACCATACAATATTGATGACTGTATAGGCTGATTGAAAGTTCATGAAAAAGTTCCTAGAACAAAGGAAAAATATAATAGTGAAGTCCAGTCATAACAACGAAAATAGGGGAATGAAGGGGGGAGATGGATCCACTCACACTCTCCTGAGCCTCGTTAGGCTCGATCGCTTCGCCTGTGGGTGTTTACGTGGCTCACCCGATAGCCCTCAAGGATAGACTCGTCTTACGGCCTTGATATCCTTTCAGGATCCTGGATCGTCCTTAGGTTCTCCAATATTTGGATGCCAATAATCTTCAATAACTGACTTCTCTCAGGTCTTGATATTCCTTTAGGGTCCATGGGTTGATGGTCCTCTGCCGCGACCGAACGTTGCAACTTCTTGCTTTCGGGCGGGAGCGGAATATCAAGACCTGAGAGAAGTCAGTTATTGAAGATTGTCACTGGGCAACACGGACCTTCAACTCCCTCCAAAGGTTTTCTATGGGGTTGAGATCTGGAGACTGGCTAGGCCACTCCAGGACCTTGATATGCTTCTTACGAAGCCACTCCTTCGTTGCCCATGTTCGGTGTGTTTGGGATCATTGTCCTGCTGAAAGAGCCACGTTTCCTCTTCAATGCCCTTGCTGATGGAGGTTTTCACTCAAAATCTCACGATACATGACCCCATTCATTCTTCCCTTTACACGGATCAGTCGTCCTGGTCCCTTTGCAGAAAAACAGCCCCGAAGCATGATGTTTCCGCCACCATGCTTCACAGTAGGTATGGTGTTCTTTGGATGCAACTCAGCATTCTCTCTCCTCCAAACACGATGAGTTGAGTTTTTACCAAAAAGTTCTACTTTGGTTTCATCTGACCATATAACATTCTCCCAATCCTCTTCTGGATCATCCAAATGCTCTCTAGCAAACTTCAGACGGGCCCGGACATGTACTGACTTAAGCAGGGGAACACGTCTGGCACTGCTGGATTTGAGTCCCTGGCGGCGTAGTCTGTTACTGATGGTAGCCTTTGTTACTTTGGTCCCAGCTCTCTGCAGGTCATTCACTAGGTCCCCCCGTGTGGTTCTGGGATTTTTGCTCACCATTCTTGTGATCATTTTACCCCACGGGGTGAGATCTTGCGTGGAGCCCCAGATCGATGGAGATTATCAGTGGTCTTGTATGTCTTCCATTTTCTAATGATTGCTCCCACAGTTGATTTCTTCACACCAAACTGCTTGCCTATTGCAGATTCAGTCTTCCCAGCCTGGTGCAGGTCTACAATTTTGTTTCTGGTGACCTTCGACAGCTCTTTGGTCTTGACCATAGTGGAGTTTGGAGTGTGTCTGTTTGAGGTTGTCGACAGGTGTCTTTTATACTGATAACAAGTGCCATTCATACAGGTAACGCGTGGAGGACAGATGAGTCTCTCATAGTTGAAGTGTACCTATGATGACAATTACAGGCCTCGCTCATCTTTTTAAGTGGGAGAACCTGCACAATTGGTGGCTGACTCAATACTTTTTTGCCCCACTGTACAAGTGCTTAGGACCAGAATTGTTTTGGGATTTGCAATGTTTGCATATAATGTCTTTGGGATGGGACCAAAGTCTAAACAAGAAATTAATTTGTTTCATATACGCGTAGCCTGAAGGTAATGGACCTTTTTTTTTTTATGTTTAGTTAATAAATGAAGACAAATAGAATACAGAAAGGCAATCTGTCAGCGCAAGAGAGGTGCATCCCAAACAATGTACGCATGTGTAAAAGTAGCATACAAGAGCTTCTGCACCTGGGACCCTCCCGCTGCTTGATGTCCCCCACCCACAGCAAGACCTCCCAAAAAGGTGGTGGCTCCGACTCCAGTGTAACTAGGACAGAAGAAAAGTAAAGGCAAAGTACGACATACACAAAAGACCTGCACAGCAGGGCCCCTGTCCCCTCGAAACTCAACCCACCTTGCACGTACAGTCTCACCCAGAGAACGGTAGAGTTTGAAGGGGGGAACGAATTCCACCAACCACAGGGGCGACCACACTCGGGAAAAGAGGCATACTATCATGTACCACCACAGTCAAACGTTGCATAGTGTGGATATACCAGATCTTTGTGTCGATAATGGACCAGGGCAGGGGGGGCCCTTCCACATGCACGCCAGACATATGCGTACCGATGCGCAAATCCGTGAGACTGAGCTCGCAATGGTGGAGCTGAGCGGAAGGATGGGATCGATTACACAGAGCCGGCAAAGTGTCTAGTGAGAGGAGTCTTGAGACATCTACTTGGGTTTGCAAAAATGGCACCACAAATCGGTCGCATAATGACACACAACCACCATGAGTGATAAGTACCCTCCGCCCCGCATCCTCAGAAGCATTCCGGTGAAGTGCCAGGGACACAGCAGGCTGGTCTTGTCGGATGAAGATGCCACCTTGCCATCACCTTATAGCATTTTTATTTTAATCGCAGTGTAGTGCAGTCGATCATGTCCCAGGCCGCCTCATTAGGCGTTTCTCTTATGTCCGAGGCCCAATTAGAGATGTAGGCAGGGGCCTGAGGGAACATGCACTGATGGAGCTGACAGTAGATCAGTCCCTTCACGGGGTCCTGTCTGCAGCACCTCTCATACGTAGGCTTCGTGGGAGGGGGATCAGCCCTGACACGGGCACAAAGTGGAGGAGCTGACTTGCCTGTAAGATTCCTCCCTGGCAAGTCATGCAAATCTGAGGTATCCCAGGGTGACCGAAGAACCTTGCAAGAGATGGCCTGACTCCGTGAGACCTGTCTGAATCCACCAGCAGGAATGCCGGATTATGGAAGAGGGGGGGTCAACTTGGAACCCCTCCAACAGGCCATCCCGGGGGTTGCCACCATCTTCATAAGCGGAGCGGGTGTTGAGGCTACTGGCACACGAGCGTTCGTCAGAGATGAAGGAACGTCCGTGAGAGTGGACGTTCCTTCCACTCAGTGTGTGCTCAGCGCTACAAAGAAGGATCTACGTATAGAGGATCGTGCTTTGTAGCCCAGTCGGCGTCCGTCTAGCTTTTTGACGGGTAGGGCTTTTTCATGTCCGGTGGTTGGCCCTCTGTCAAAACGGCACAGACGCAGGGAAGTGTGGACACACGCAAGCACTCGGTGTGCTTGCGTGCCTGTAGCCTGAATCATTGAGGAAAAGCATGTATTTAATATGGGCCTAGATGTGCAAAAAAATTAAAATACGGTACATTATCATTTTATATTTTTACCATAACCAAATTGGGAAATAATTTGGTCACATTTTATCATAAATATACAAACACAGAACTGTTAAAAATATAATGTAAAACCTTATGTATTTACAGCATTATATTATGTGTGTAATAAAAATATATAGATGTAGAGAGAATATCATTTTAAGCTCTGCGGCTGGAGTGGGGGGGGGCACACAAGTATCCAGCAGTGCCAGTAGCTGCTGATGGATGGGCAGCACTGACAGCGGGTGGGGTTCACAGGGCCTGTGCAAGCCACTTTGCATGACCACAGGTGACTTGCTTGCTGCTGGCAATGGCAGCGGGCGTGGAGGACGGGGAGCGTTCCCAAGCTGTGGCGATCGCACTACCTTTCAGCTGCAGAAGTGCAGTGCAATCCTGCAGGACTCCAGCCCTGCCGCCCCATTATGCTGCCAGTAACCGAGCGCCATCTATTTTGACGTATAACACGTAGTTATGCTTTCAGCCTGATTTTTGAGGGAGAATATGTTTTATACGCTAAGTACGGTGTTTGCGTTGCTAAATACTGTCACAGCAAGGGTTAAAAGGCCAAATACACTTCAAAAGGAAGTGTAAGCTTCCTGTTCTCAACTTGTCACAGAGTTATTAAGGGGGTGATGTTGCTATAATGCCTTTAGCTAGATCAGTAGCTTTTCTTATTTCTCGATCGCCTTGTGAGTCTTAATTCCCACGGAAGCAGATGTGGCGACGGGGCAAGGAAATGTCCGTCTACACCGATCCACGTCTGCATTACATGAGGCTATTTATGGGAGGTGTCAATCGATCGGAAATATTTTGTTTGTAAACAGATTATAGTATTTGTAATCTAGATTGGAGACTGAGGAAGGGTCTCGATTAGACCAACTGCATCAAGACCTCTCCTGGGGAAATGCGACCTTTTGTTTTTTCACGAGAAACATGAAGGCGTTCATCCCGAAACTTAAAAAGGACAAAGGGATGTTTCATACACGCAGCTTTTACTGTTGAGTCAACCAGAGGAAAGCAATAAGAGCTTTCGGCCTGCGAGCGCTGCTTCCCATGATAAAGGCCTTCCTGGGCAGCTTCCTTTTTCAAAAGGTCAGACAGGAACCATGTAGGAAATGATGCAGCTCTGTGGAGACACCTTGTAATTAGGCCTGCATGTATCTTCCTCTTAAAAGTCAGCCTGCGTGCACAAGCGCCCCCAGAGATCCGTGCACTAAAATAATGCTATGGAGCACATGATGGCACCCACATGAAAGTCCGGCATGTTTTTAGGCTTTTTGTGAGTGTGGAATGGCAACACTTGTCTTTCGAATTGACCTGATCATTTGGAGATTTTGCCGTCTCGCTCTATGAACGGAATGTGCTTTGGTCCTCCAAGTGTTGGGCCTTGGTCTCGGCCTAGAATTTAGAAACATAGAAACATGGAAAATGTCGGCAGATAAGAACCTTTCGGCCCATCTAGTCTGCCCAATTACATGGATACTTTACCTGGATTTATCTTTTGTTTAGGATAGCCTTATGCCTATCCCATGCTTGCTTAAATTCAATTACTGTTTTGGCCTCTACCACTTCTACTGGAAGACTGTTCCATGTATCCACCACCCTCTCAGTAAAATAATGCTTCCTGATGTTACTTTTAAACCTTTGCCCCTCTAATCTAAGACGATGTCCTCTTGTTTTACTACTTTTTTTCCGTTTAAATATACTCCCTTCCTCTACCTTGTGGATTCCCTTTACGTATTTAAATGTTTCTCTCATATCTCTGTCTCGTCTTTTTTCCAAGCTGTACATGTTAAGATCATTAAGCCTTTGCTGGTAACTTTTCTCCAAGCCGTAAACCATTTTAGTAGCCCTTCTCTGAACTCTCTCTGCGATGTCTAATATCCTTCTGGAGATACGGTCTCCAGTACTGCACACAGTACTCCAAGTGAGGTCTCACCAGTGCTCTGTACAGTGGCATGAGCACTTCCCTTTTCCTACTGCTAATACCTCTCCCTACACAACCAAGCATTCTGCTAGCATTTCCTGCTGCTCTATTACATTGACTACTTACCCTTAGATCCTCTGCAATAATAACCCCTAAATCCCTTTCCTCAGATGTCTAGGTTAGGACTGTATCAAATATTCTATATTCAGCCCTTGGGTTTTTACGTCCCAGGTGCATTATCTTGCACTTATCCACATTAAAACTCAATTGCCACAGCTCCCACCATTTTTTTAGTTTACCTAAATCATTTGGCTGATCCCTCCAGGAACGTCAACCCTGTTGCAAATCTTTGTGTCATCAGCAAAAAGACATACTTTTCCATTAATACCTTCTGCAATATCACGAATAAAAATATTAAAGCGAATGGGTCCAAGTTCTGACCCCTGAGGTACCCCACTGGTAACAAGACCTTGCGCCGAATAAACTCAATTTACCACAACCCTCTGTTGCCTGTCACTCAGCCACTGCCTAATCCAAACTCAAAGATTGCAATTTATTGATAAGCCTTCTATGCGGAACAGTATCAAAAGCCTTACTGAAATCTAAATAAGCAATGTCTACTGCACCACCCAGCATCTATTATTTTTGTTACCCAATCAAAAAAATCAATAAGATTAGTTTGGCATGATCTCCCTGAGGTAAACCCATGTTGTTTCTGATCCTGTAATCTATGTGTTTTTAGATGTTCAACAATCCTTTCCTTTAACATGGTTTCCATTTAAGTATACGTGCCGTGCTCAGGCAGGGAACTAGCTAGCACCGTTGGCTTCTCAGTGCTCTCTTCATTGAAAGCCATTGGCCTGGCTGTCTCCCTGCGGTCAGGTCATGCTACAGCTTCTGCAAGTCACGTGAAGACAACCATGGAGCTGAATTTTAGGGGAGTCTAAAACTAAAGGGTTGCAACTGGAAGGGGAGTGTGGACGGCAGTTAATGGGGTTAATGTGGAACCTCGCTCATAACTCGTTCTTACAATATACTATCCCCTTAAGTTCAAGGACCTCATTCCAGAAATATGGATACTTTACTGTTCCATATAAACTTTGGAGCAATCTATGCATTTTCAGGAGCCAGGCAATGATGTGCATGTATATATAAAGTATTTTATCAGGAAGGATACATTGATATTTCTTTCAAGTATGTCCTGGGTTCAAGAACATTGTATTTCTGTACCCTACTGTAAAAAAAAATATACAATGTAATAAATGCAAGATGTTAAAAACAAACCCCAAATATACAGATTAATACAGAAAATAAATATGTAGGGAATATACTATACCATGTATCCTTCCTTGTAAAATACTTTGCAAATAAACAAATTTTATAAAATAATCCAAACGTTTAGGCCCAGTTCACACCTAAACGTTTTAAAGCGCGTTCCTGCGTGCTTTAAAACGCATAAATGGGGAAATCCCATTCTTTCCTATGGGACCCGTTCACACCTGGGCGTTTAAAGCGCGCAGGAACGTGCTTTAACACGTCCGACACACAAAGTACTGGAGCTTCTTTGGTGTGTGTATAGCAGCGTGTTCGCGCCCGTAGACCTAGCCGCAAACGCGCTGCAATGCGAGTTTTTCGTATGCGCGAACGCGTGTAAAAGAAAAACAAAACGCGCGTATTGTGCACATATAAACGCCTAGGTGTGAACCCAGCCTTAGGAGTCAGAGGTAGATTTCTGGATGCCAGTGGCCACTTGACCCTTGGATGTGTCAAGTTCTGGTAGAGGACCATGAAAATGACTTCTTAGCTGGAATTGGCAAATCCAGAGGCCGGGGCCAGGTGGTGTCTCTGGCTCCTAAAGGCACCCAGCGTTCTCTGGCCTCTAAACAGCAGGGTTATTTTACACATGTTTATGTAAAAATACTTTGCTTGAAACCTAAAAATTGTGAAGGTGTTTTCTTGGTTTTTGTTCACAGGATTCGTAGTTTTCTCTTAATGTGCCGAAGCCGGTGCTGTAGACTGAGGGCATGAGATGCGAAGCAGGGTTTGTAGAGATCCTTGTCCTTCACACAGGACGTTATGAATAGCTGTCTATTCCAGCTAATGGCGGCCCAGTATAAAAACGACTTATAAAAATAGAAATTGGATCTCCACTTCTAAATTTCCCACAAGCCTGGTGTATATATAGATTCTTGACTTGGATAAATTGCCATCCTCCATTTATGTATATCTTTTAGAATATGTGTAATCATGTACGTGATTGGTGAAGCTTGTCAGAAAAAAATTAGACTATGGAAAATGTAGGAATGCTGCAACTTCATAATGAGAAATACTGCCGTATCATTTATATTCTAGTCTGCAGTAGCAGGGTCTCCGTTTAGAAACACTTCAGGATTGCATGTGTATAGGTTTCATTATATAACAAGTGAAAGCCTCTTTGATACAGTAGCGAACATGCATTCATATCGGAAGAGGATTGCATTGCTCACACCCAGTAATACTCAAGGTATCTGTTTGTCAGAATGGAGTTAAAAATAAAGCCTGATAAACCTGATGCACAATTTCCGTGCGCTCAACAGTGGCTCTTCCCAGCCAACTTGTGTCATTTAATTTTTGTTATTTTTTTTACACCTCTCAATCTTTTCACGCCCCTGTGTGACTAATACTCTAAATGGCGCAATAAATATTTACACGATCTCTCCTGTAACCCTGAATGCAAAATGTTAAGCATCCATTACTTTCTTGGTGTTCACATTTATCTTTGAATCTTCCTCGCTAGGTAGTACGTCTTGGGTTGGATAGCTGTACTAGACACAGCATTGTTTTTCAGCGGCTCCTTTGCAGGTGAATCGTTTTCTATGTGTTACCTTTTTTGTTCCTGGACTTTTTTTTATTTATTTATTTTTTCATTTGAATTGGTTGGATTTTTATTATTTTTTTTTGGTCTGGATTTGTTTTTTTAAAACATTTCCCGTTCACACAATTGAAACGTTCAGGGTTATTCAAAGAAAATATAAAAAGTCACCGCACATTCGGTGACTTTTCGTTCCCTGCGATTCGGCGATCCTACGGTATATTCAGCAAGCACTGTAGGGAAAACCTGCCGCAGAACACTCACCAAAACCCAAAGAAACAGCTGGATTAACTCCGCAGAACATGCCGGAGAAACCTGACTAGCCGCTGATCAGAGCAGCCGCCGGAAAAACCCGACACGCAGACGAATGAGGTGGAAAACACAAAGTACGCTTGAAAGTTGGAAACTTGAGACGCTGTTTGCAAAAAAACTACTGAACAAAAATGCCTGGAATTTATATATAAGATCTGATGAATGGTAATAAAAAGGGCTGTTACAGAAAATACTTTTTTTTTTAAAAAATTGCCAAAAAAATCCCAAACAATGCCTAACAGATCCTAAAAAATCTATAGACTTTTTACGGCAGAATATAATATTAAATGGTTTATTAGATATTGGATTAAAACTGGAATATTTTTAACATTGAAGCCTATGGGATTCGCCTGAATAAATCTGTTGAATGAAACCACTGACTGGCAGGGCATTTTGGCAACTTTTCACTGCTGGTTTTTATTCTCTGAATAGACCAAGCATTGCTTCTCTATGTATGTGGATTTCACTGCCCCCGAACAGGCACCGTATGTGCAGGAAATTTGCCAAGATTTGGCAAACTGCCTGCTCTCTGGATAGCCGAATGGCCAGGAAAGGTAAGCGTATGCTGAATTTCAGTGTTCGGTTACCTTTTCGGACACAATTTGGATCTCTTTGAACAACCCTGCTAGTTTCAGATGTGTTTGTGAATATATGCACATGAGGACACCAATTTTAAAATATTTGCTGGATATTACAGACTAGTCTCCCCTCTGGTAATACTTCTCCTTGCCTTTTTTAGGAGTTGTATTAGAGGTTAAGCATTCAGATTTTATTTACTAATGCATCTTTTTATTACATATACCTGTCGTCATAAACACCAGACGCAGGTGCAGTCATTCAGTCACCGGATGACTTTCTTTACACAGTGGAAGATGAACGAGAATGTAACCAGTTGGTGCCTTTAGTGCACTGATACACCAATTACACCTCTTCTGTGAGAACATGGTTCACATTAATGTTATGACTTATTGGTTGTCGTTCATATTCAAAGTATATTGGGGTGTGTAAATGCTTACGTGCCATGGAATTGTGGGGATGGTCATCACTGCGAGTTTGGGGCTGCTGATGGTCTCGGACATCACAGCCACCTGTCCGGTTCCACCTTTTAGCTTTAATATCAATTTGGCACAATGCTGTAGTGTTGCGACTTGCAAGGTCTTCTCCAGACAGGACAAATAGTTTAGATGCAAGTGTACATTGTAGGGTCTCTTTAGCCACCATGAATAGTTCATAGTTACATAGGCTGAAAACAGATGTGCATCCATAGAGTTCAGTCATTCACACTTCACCTACTGCTGTTGATCCAAAAGAAGGCAAAAAACCCAGTCTGAAGCGCTCGCCAATATGCATCACACTGGGGAAAAAATTCCTTCTTGACCCCAGAATGGCAGTCAGATTTCTCCTTGGATCAAGAAGCTTTTACCCACATATTAAATATTATGACCCTTAATATTATGTTTTTGCAGGAAGTCATCCAGTCGTTGTTTAAAAGTCTGTACTGTCTCAGACCCAACCACCTCAACAGGCAGAGAATTCCACAGCTTTATTGTTCTCACTGTAAAATAACCCTTCCTATGCTTTAGGCAGAATTTCCTTTTGTTCAGTCTAAATTGGTGACTTTGTGTCCTGTTAATGAATAGGTTTCCAGACAATGGTTTTTAATGGCCCCATGGCCCCATATATATTTATATAAGGTTATCAGATCCCCTCTAAGGCGCCGTTTCTCTATACTAAACTGGTTTCAGCTTGTTCGTCTTTCCTCATAACTTAAACCTTCCATTCCCCTTATTAGGCTAATGTCAGACGAATGCAGCCTGAACGCACTGTGCGTGCATAACGGACAGACGTACTGACAGAAGATTCTGTAGACGCTACAGTGTTTGTTTTTTTTTTGTTTTTTTTTACAGATGTAGGAAAAAAATGGAAATCTGGAAACAAAATTAGTTAAAATTAAATGACCGGTACAGTCAGCCAGAAAAAAAAAACAAACTTCTGAGCGTTAACGTGATGGACGTCGCAAATGCGCTGCGTTTGTCGCGTCATCACGCACACCGGCCATAGCACTTATGTCGTGACCTAAATGGCGTCCGTTGCCACCTGCGTGGTACGTACGTACGCACGTACTTCGTGTGTTGGTTACTATTGAGCACAAATCAGAGCTACGACGGACATTAAACTGTGCGGCGACACAGACGTGATGACTGCGTTCGTCTGATGCTAGCCTTAATTTAGTCGCCCGTCTCTGCCCCTTTTCTAATTTGGGCATGGTGAGAGGAGGGTCTCGCTCCCCGGACTGTGACAGCTTTTCCAAAGCGAAGAGTATTAATCCTGATTCAAATCCACATTATACGTGTTGTGCGTAAGCTGATCTGCCTGTACCTCTCAATATTTTTGCCCTTTTAGCCAAATATCTTCATGGAAAAATTTTAAGCTCTACAGCATTGTACGTGTTGATAATTTCAAAAAGGTTCTGAAAGTAAATGTTGCAGATAACTTCCACAAGCCCCGCTTTCTATTGGAATTCATGCGTCGTCGTGCTGCTCATTTCTTTTTGTGGATTTTTTTTTTCTCCTGCGGTTTTTGAAGTTCACAGAAAAGCACAGTATTTTAGCACTTCAGAAGAAGGACCATTGCATGAAGCCCTGCCTAGCTTATCTCTTCCCTAGAATGTGGGCTGTTCCGTAACAGGCAAATGCCAGGGCGCTTGGCTGATTATTCCCAGGCGCGGATATTTTTAGCTGGCTCTGTACATAAGATGTTTAATATATTAAACATAACATGCATCTTGTGTTTGTGTATATACACTGATATTCTTTTTGTTTCTCCTTGACAGCATGTTAGGACAAAAAGCCACTTCCTTCATACAGTTCAGCTCATCCTCAAGCCAATGTTTCCATCTTTTTATTTTTATATATTCTTTTTTTCTATACCTTTCTGTTTTATGACTGTCTTGTGACGCAACCCAGTGGTTTTGTTTAATATTGGCAAGGCATATGTGCAAACCTCAAGCCCTGCCATATGCACAGACTTTCTCTAATACACCCCCACCACACACACACACCGCAAACTCGAAACTATCCAAATCCCCCCCTCTCTCATTGTTATTCATTCTACAAGAGAATCTAATCTATTCATGTTATCTATCATGATTTTAAAGGAGACCATAAGACGCGGGATTGTTATCAGCACTTATCTTGAACTCCACTTTCAGTCCATTGTATATCTTTCGTCAAATTTTTCTTTTTATAAAGCGTTTCTGCTGGAGCAAAATGTAGCAATTCTATTCTTTTTAATCTTTATTAAGGATCTACCAAAAAAAGTGTAACGCCCCGTGGTACAGTTAACAATTTTACCTTATTAGACAAAGGAGCATATGCGCTAACATTCGTGCTGGTTGAATTAGCCTGGCGTCAGACGAGTGCGCTATGAGTGCCCCTACTGACATGCTTAACTGTGTCCATCGCAGTGTCGTGACGCTGCAACGGGGCTGGTCACACGCTTGTGCGTGCGGAACAAGCGTCCGTTATCCAAGCCTCTCCGGCAAAGCGCTATGACGCAGCTGCAAAGCGCGATTCCCCATAGGAGGATCGAGCCTTGCAGCGCTGAGCACACTAAGGCTGGCGGCACACGAGCAGAGGAAGGAACGTCCGTAAAAGTGGACGTTCCTTCCACGCTCAGCGTACAAAGCGCGATCCTCCTATGGAGAATCGCGCTTTGTATACTTTCAGCGTCCGTTTAGCTTTTTGACGGGGAGGGCTTTTTCACGTCCGGTGGATGGCCTTCCCCGTCAAAACCCCACGGACGCAGGGAAGTGCGGGCGCATTTGAGCCATAAATACGCTCGTGTGCCGGGGGCCTAAGTGCGCTCAGCGAGGTGGTCAGACGGGCGTCGAGTGGAAGGAACGTCCACTCTTACGGACATTCCTTCCGCTCTCCAAAGACGCTCGTCTGACACTAGTCTATAAGCGCACACACAGTAATATTCGTGCTACAATATAAACGACAAAAACCACAGCATAGTGTAATACTGTTAGATTTAGAAACAAGACTTTCTATACAGATTATTTCCCCTCACAAAGGTTGAGCCTCTCTGGCTCAGATTCACGCATGGGGACTATTTGCCAGCCGTCCTTAAGCCCTTTTGTGGAGATCTTCTAAACCAGTGTTTCCCAAACCTGTCCTCGGGACGGCCAGATTTTACAGATCAACTTGGGGAAAGCAGACTGAATCCTGCAATCATTGAGCAGCAAATCATATTACCTGTGCTGTGCTTCAGATATCTGCAAACCTGGCGAGGCAGAGGGTCCTGAGGACAGGTTTGGGAAACTTCTAAACTCTTCAGATGGTTTTGCGTCCTAAAGATGGCATAAAATAGTGTAATTCAAGAACTCTTGTAAATCAGTGTAACATTTCTCACTAAAACAAAAGTTATCGAATTGCGCTATATAATGCTATCTTTTTGGAGTGTCCTTTTTTAAAATCCTTTCACGGGCAAACGGAGTGGGAGCAAGGATCGGAGGTGGGAGCGAGTGCGTTTGGGCAAGAGACCGGACGTGAAAGTACCAGACCGAAGGGTGGGATGTCAACTCCAATTTTGCATTATTATGTAAGCAGAAAATACCTTTGTGTTAGATACAGTAACACTAATGAACCTAAATGATAAAAACGTTGATCTCCTGCTTATGGGTATTTGTAGTGATCATAATGAGATTAGAAATGCAGCTTCCACAAAACATACCAATAGAATATAAAAATAACTGTGACCTAATGCCTGTATATAGGAATTACAGTATCTCCTTGTATCTGTACTGTACAGGGATTTTCAGTCATTATAACATACTGAATCGTATCCCTGTACAGCAGTGAGTGACCCCAGAACTCTCCCTGTATTCTGTACCGATATTTTTAAAGTCATGATAGAGCTTTCCAATAATTTAGGATTTTTGCCGAAAGCCTGTCCAGTTTATGTTAATATTGAAATTTCTGACCAGACACCCCATTTACCCACTGCACCAGCCTTCACACACCTTGACCTCATATACTGTACATTTACAGTTGTGAAAAAAATAAAATCTTACATTATGCCTTTATCATTTTAAACATTGCTCCATGTCCATTTAATTTACTCAAAGCTTTAGGCCGCGTTCACACCTCAGCGTTCGTAGGAACACGCTGTAAAACGCCCAGGTGTGAATGGGGCCTTAAGCTTTCATAATTACAAACCTGGCCATGTATATATTCCAGCTTTTGTAATGATGCCTCGTACGACCCTGTAAGTAAGGGGTTAACAGCCATGGCAAACCAGGTGTTCCTGGAACCACATCTCCCTCTATGCTCAGATTCCCATTAGGGTATTGGAGCCTAATGAGAAATGGAGTTCCAAAACCTCTGGAGTGCCGTGGCTACGGACCCCTGTTGTAGGGTATACGGTACTGAAGATCCTGGGGTCAGAACAACCCCGGCATCTCTGTACATTGAATTCCCTTCCAGATTGGGGGGGGGGGCCATGTCATTTATCATGCTCATGTGCAATATAATCAGTGAGCAGGGGAGGATCTACAGCGGGTAATGTCAACCTGCTGTGGGAGAAGCCCCAGATCAGCACCGACCTGTGGGACTTTGCATGTTAGGCTGCAGTGAACCACCGTGGCAAAGAAAAGGCTGATGCCAATTATCGTTGATGCCAATTATCGCCATATTATAGGCGATAATCTGTCTATATCCTAAATCATTTAGGTGACGCATGAGAACATGCTTAGTATACTCATTGGCCTACAGCAGCCATGCCCAACCTCACCAACGCTACATCTGACGGGGATTGAAGTGAGCAGATGTGGAGTTCTCTCACTACTCTAACTAAATCTGCTGGCCCTCAGTTGGGCAGACACGCTTCCTGTGAAATGCGAGACCGTGGATACAGGATCCCAAATTATTAAACATTCATGGACCATTCAGTGGTTGGTGGTATGGGCACTTAGTGTTACTGAATGAAAGGGTAAAATAAGATTTTGTGTTGTACGAACAGAATCCTGTTTGAACAATAGTTTACTCGGCCATCCTTCTGAGCAGAATTGTTCATACTGCAAATGATAGAGAATTTAAAGGTAGTCTAGATCACACATCCTTATCGAATAACCTACATGGTTATTCAATCTAGACCAGGGGTCAGCAACCTTGGCTCCCTGATGTTTTGGGAACTACATTACCCATGTGGCTCAGTAAGCCTAATGGGTGACTGAGCATTGTGGGAGATGTAGTTTCCAAAACCTCAGGGAGCCACGGTTGCTGACCCCTGATCTAGACCAAATAGCTGATTGGAAAGTGATATAAATGGGAGAGTTTATCTGGTTTGGCTATTTTGACCTAGAATTTTCGGTTCAGTCATTCTCCTGAGTTTCACCTCACTCTGACTAACCGTGCTAGTGTGTGTCTGTGTAATTGGAGGGGTCTTTATGCTTCATGGATTTTTCTGTGTTGGTTTAAAATGCTAGACTGAGCTTGTGGTATAATGCTAACGTAGCAAAGCTTTCGATATTTACACCTGATGGCATGCACAAACACAGAACATCTTAGATACGTTCAGCAACCGATAAAACACGAATACAGTGGAAAGAAGTGTAGTTGCTTCTGTAAATGCCCACCACTTTCCTCATACAGGTTTTTTCTGTTGTCTTAAAAAAAAAAATCAAATGTGTCACATAAAGTCGGTGTATTATGATAGCAAGAGACGACCAGGTAGGGCGCTACAGGTATGGAAACCAAAGGGAGCGAGTGTGTATGGGGGAATTTAAGCCAGGGTCAGACTAGCATTTTACAGAGCGGAAAGAACATCCGTGAGCGCGGATGTTCCTTCCACTCTAACCCCCATCTGGCCACCTCGCTGAGCACAGTGCGTTCAGCGCTACAAGGCTCGATCCTCCTATGGAGGATAGTGCTTTCAGCGCTGCAAGGCTCGATCCTCCTATGGAGGATAGTGCGTTCAGCGCTGCAAGGCTCGATCCTCCTATGGAGGATAGTGCGTTCAGCGCTGCAAGGCTCGATCCTCCTATGGAGGATAGTGCGTTCAGTGCTGCAAGGCTCGATCCTCCATTGGAGGATCGAGCCTTGCAGCGCCGAACGCACGATCCTCCATTGGAGGATCGAGCCTTGCAGCGCCGAACGCACGATCCTCCATTGGAGGATCGAGCCTTGCAGCGCCGAACGCACGATCCTCCATTGGAGGATCGAGCCTTGCAGCGCCGAACGCACGATCCTCCATTGGAGGATCGAGCCTTGCAGCGCCGAACGCACGATCCTCCATAGGAGGATCGAGCCTTGCAGCGCCGAACGCACGATCCTCCATAGGAGGATCGAGCCTTGCAGCGCCGAACGCACGATCCTCCATAGGAGGATCGAGCCTTGCAGCGCCGAACGCACGATCCTCCATAGGAGGATCGAGCCTTGCAGCGCCGAACGCACGATCCTCCATAGGAGGCTCGAGCCTTGCAGCGCCGAACGCACGATCCTCCATAGGAGGCTCGATCCTCCAATGGAGGATCATGCGTTCAGCGCTGCAAGGCTCGATCCTCCTATGGAGGATCGTGCTTTGCAGCCCTGCAAGGCTCGATCCTCCTATGGAGGATCGTGCTTTGCAGCCCTGTTGTACGTGCGTCGTAGCTTTTCGGGGAGGCTTTACAGTGTGTGACCGGCCCTGTCGAAGGGTCATAACGCAGCAACTGACGCAAGGAGACCTGTCAGACCCCGGCCTAAAGAGTAAGCACAAACACATTTCTTTAGGGTTAGTCTTGCCCGTTGATATTTTCTGAAAACTTTAGGTATAAATGCATACGTTATACCTTTTTCTTAAAATCCGAGGCAATGCGATAAGGTTTGATTTAAAAGGAAGACTCAAAGAGGAGGCTCTGACTGGAACAACAGTGATCAAGCAGGAAATTAGGATTTTGTATGGAGCCTGCAGAGAAGACGCTGTAGAAAGCGGTCAACCAAGTGAATACAGGAAAGCTTGATTTGTGTTTTTCTAAAGTGATATTGCACAGCTGTATTATGGAGATAAACCTATACCTGCAGTGCCGTCACGGTGTTAATAATTGACTGATTTGAGGTATAGATTGTAAGACACTGTAACATTCATGTGACGCGTTGCTGGAAAATCTGAGCCAATCAATTACTCCCCAAGGCGCTGATGACATACCCACAGATGCCATATATTCTATAGCCCATAAGGATTTGCTTTCGATGTGCATAATCTGCTTTTCTTTTTTTCTGCAAGTCAACTGCAGCTTTTTTACACTTTCTGTATTTCATTATTGGTATCATTGCCATTCTGGCGCTGTAAGGGGCAGTTGCTGGACATAATTGGAAAGGTCAACAATGGGTTGTCTAATGTCCTATAAATTGTCAGTGTTTTGCCTCTTAATCTACATTTTCTTTATATAATTTAAGGTCACCAAGTCTTTAAATATCATGTAATTTAATTCCTAGTTGATCCCGTTGTTAAGATAATAAACTGATCCCTGCTCTGTTTTGTATTTTTGTGCTTTCCACCGCTTGCAGTGGCTTACTCCTGTATAATCCTTCTATGTATACTTTGACTTTTCAATAATAAAAATTTTGAATTAAAAAAAAAAAAAATATTTGGTAGTATGTAAGGCAAAACATTTTGGTTTTCAGGTTTTAATTATTTTTTTTCTGCCCTTTTCAGGACACAAGAACCAATTTAGCTACTGAACACATGGGTATCCATCAGAAATTTGACTATTCGGACCCACTGGCACAGCCAAATTTGGATGAAATTAAGGACCAGATCAAGCGCGAAATTAGAAAAGAACTAAAAATCAAAGAAGGCGCTGAAAACCTTCGAAAGGTCACGACGGATAAAAAAAACTTGGCATATGTGGACAATATTTTGAAAAAGTCAAACAAGAAACTAGAGGAGCTTCACAACAGTCTGCAGGAACTTAATGCCCATATTGTTGTCAGAGAACAAGAGGATATTCCAGGTACATTAGGAGACCGTGTTTATCTAGATTTAAGTGTTCTGTGTATATAAAAGGGGGAAGAAAAGGGCTGCAAGAACGTCTTGGTCTTTCATGAAAAGTCTTAAAAGTTCCCTTTTACATGAGCACAAAATTCTATGTATGACGGTTTTAAAATCAAGTGACGGGAAACTGTATTCTCTTCTTTATTGTGAATCCACAAATATTTGATTTCACACCATCCTTTTTTCAATTGGTAATCTTTTGTGTATACACAGGGTGTCCATAAAGTCTCTTTACAATTTCAAAAATTTATTACAAAGGCAAATGAAAAGAGAGATAAGGGAAATTATTACAAAATGAGACTTCTATATATCCTGAAGAAAGTTCACGGAGAGTGAACTGAAACGTCAATCATTTAAAGATTTTGAGTGATTTATACAAAGACCTGGAGTGCCGCTTCCTTGGATATCTTCATAGTGAGCTGAGCGTTGCACCGGGCATATATGCGAATGGATTCTGAGTGCCAGATTCATGGATATTTATATATCTCATTTAATACACACCTATATGGGCACCATTAGTTGCATGAAACACATCAAGACAGTACTGGATTTCTTGCCATGTTCGCTGTAGAATACCCTACTCAATGGTGGCAATGGCATCAGTGATCCTCTGCTTTAGATTAGTGATGTCCTGCACCTTTGTTCCATACATGATATCTTTAATATAACCTCATAGAAAGAAGTGGAGGGGAGTGATATCTGGTGAACGAGGTGGCCAGGGAATTGGGCAACCCCTTCCAATCCACTGCTCTGGAAATGTTTGTACGGGGTTCATTTAACAGTACCTCATTCATCAACAGGGTACCTGAAATACACGAATGCAATGTGATAAACCTTGATAACCACTGAGTACATGGAACAAATCTGATGGAGATATCTCATCAAATGCTTTTTGTAATAAATTTTTGAAATTGTAACTTAGAGACTTTATGGACACCCTGTATATGTAATCTTGTGACGTTTACATTCTCAAATGATATTCCATATTCTAAATCCATACAGCAAGAGTAAGAACACACATTTTGTTTGCTAATGAGAAACTATGCATCCACTCTCAAAAAATGGCTTCGAGCCTGTGGATAAGAGGTTATCTTTCTAAAGCCTGACCCTTTTAGTTGTTTCAGCATTAATCCCTTTAATCAATTGACAACTATTTGTAAATGGTTTGAGTGTCCTAATGCCACGAGTGAAATTCCAAACGTGCCCTTAAGACACTATTATTAAAAATATTGTATAAAACTACCTTCAAGCGAAGTGTGTAGAAAACTAATTTTGTGTTTAGACTGGAGCCACAACTAGGGGTGAAACAACTAATCAATGAGAATAGTTGACAACGGTTATGTGCAGCATACATGGTTTAGAGTCTGACTTAAATATTAACCTCAGATTCTACTTTGGAGCCGATTGGAGAAGGCGTGCCGGCTGCTTTACTATGTATGATTTTTGGTTCTAGGGCTATGTTGGACATAACAAGTTTTTTATTTAGTTTACAACAGTAGCCGAACTAGAGCACAGTTCTTGTGGTGCTGCCACTGGGTGGAGGAGCTGTACTGCCTGTATTTTATCCTCACTTGGAGCTGGAGTCTTGTGCCACCCTCCCTGCCTCCCTCTCCCTAGCTCGCTACGTGCTGACGTCACTAGTGCCCGACCTGGTGACCGGCAGCTGACAAACAAAATCCTGGTTGATGGTGGCATGGAAGAAACTTTCACTTCACCCAGCTATTTCACCTTATCGGGGCAGTTGGGGGGGGGGGTGCGCACTACTCACATCCTGGCCACTTTGGGGGGAAAAAAAAGTGGCCATGGGGAGTACAGTGCCCCTTTTTTTAAACTTAAAGCCAGTCCAAATAAAAAAGGGTGTTGCTACGTCCTTCTTTGGGGATAGGGAGAGATTTGCTTTGCTCCCCCCCCCCCTTCTAATAACCCACATGGTTGTTGCTTTCAATTTCAAATAGAAAAAAAGATGGGACTCGGCCTTACTAATCTGTAATGATTTCTAATGGTGGGTGCTAAACTTATCCCTGGAGGAAGCTGCTCTTTGGTGTAGCAACAGGCAAAGAGATGAGAACTGGCACACCAGATTTCCATAAAAGTACTTTTATTTTGATAGCATTAGTTTAGCTGCAGATGCAACCTCCTTCAAGCTTGAGAAAGGTTGCAATGTCAGCCGAAATGGATGCTTTCCAAATAAGGTGCCTTTTTTTTTTTTTTTTTTTTTTAAGATACAGTGTGCCGTTTCCTATTTTTGTGTCTTTCAGTTTTGAATGTCCTGCCGTTACTAGGATTGATGAAAGCTAAAGGAAAATCTGGATTCGGTGAACGTACTCTACAACGGCTGCATTCATAGACGCTCATTAGAGCAATAGATATGGCCACTGATGGCGTTTTAGGTACAGATGGTGCCAAATGTGTATTTCGGTGCTTTCAAATATATTCTCTGGTTAGGCCTCAGTGTGGTACCCAAAGACTAATCCCCTTTTAAAACATTCCAGTGTTTGCTTTTTCTTTTATTGTGAATTTGTCCACTTCATCTGAATACTGGGTAATGTTCCCTCTATACTTATTTTATTTTTTTCTATTGAAAAGTATTCGTTCATGAAATTTATTTATAAAGTATTTTACCAGGAACGATACATTGAGATTTCTCTCGTTCTTGAAATGTTGAATGCTTTGTGGTTTCTACTCTTGTCTCTTCATAACCTGTATTGATCAATTGACTTTTAAGTTCATTCGTTTGTCTGAGACCTATACAAGCTTTAGAGCAATTTATCCTGACCCTTCTGAATTTATTGGATGTTGTCTAGACATGCTGTGTACTGACAGCTTTATATGGGAAGAAGACTGGTTTTGTCCAGATCATCTAAATGTTTTAGTTTGTATTGAAACTTCTTCAAAATATATATCTCAAAGTTCAAAATGTAAAATTTTCTGTTTAGATTGAACTATATACATTATACATTTTAAACTATACATGTTAAATAGTATGAGTAGCACCCGTATATAAAATGTTTAGAGTGCAGCTCCCCCCTCAGTTCTTTGCGTTACATGTTTAGGGCTGACCACCCTATTAGGCTAGCCCCACCACTCTCTGGTTTACAGTTTCTCTATTTCAGCCCCTATTTACATTGTGCTGCAGAGAGTTTGGAGACCATTTGCACCAGTAAGGGGGTTAATCTCATAACGGCAGCCATGAGCTGGTTTAGAACAGGGACTTCTTGGGATGGTGAACATTAAGGTTGTGGTGGGCTTCTACATCTTGTGTTCACAATGTGTGGCTAAATCACAATTCTAAATCCTCAGGGGTTTTTTAAAAAAATCTCTTGCACTATACAGTGCTCCCCACTTAAATATGCTGTATGCTGCATTCATTGGTCTCAGTAGCACCATTTCTATAAGATACAGGTTTAGGTTGGAGTACAGCCTCCCCCAATTTTGTTAAAATGGATAAATTACATTAGGGATAGACCGATATATCGGTTTAGCCGATTATAGGTGCCGATATTCAGAAAATTACGGATATTGGTATTGGCATTTTATTTGCCGATATTGCCGCTATTTGGACAAGTTTGCTCACTGCAGCTGCGACACGCAAGATCCCACAAAACTGTGCGAATCTGGGGCTTCTCCCACATCAGGCTGTAAGCCCTCACTGCAGAATGACTCCTGCTCACTGACCGTATTGTGCATGAGCGTGATGGCAACAGAAATGGGGCTTCCATCCCATCTGGCAGGGAATTCCCTATACAGGAGATGCAGGGTCTATTTCCTACTGCAGGGTCCAGCAACCTGGGACCTCCAGATGTTTTGGAACTGGATTTCCCATGAGGCTCCAATAACCTAATGAGAAGATGAGCATCATAGCAGATGTAATTCCAAAACATGGGGCACTATTACAAGTGACTGCTTAACCAGAGCTGTAATATAACTTTGTAATATATCCCTTGGAGGGCCAAGGTTGCTGAACCCCTTATATACAGGGTCATATGAGAGATCTTTAAGAAAGCCAAAGACACGGTCTGTTTGTTTGTAAAAAATAAAAGATTAAATAAAATAAAAATTCTTATTAAATTGAATAAATGAAGTGGACGTGGTGCAATGTTTACATGTTAAACACATTGGGCTATATACAATCTTTGCACAAAAACGCGCACGCAAAGCGTGAAGTTTTGCGCCAAGCGTTAAATGTTTGCGTGTGCAAATCACCGCTGGAATTACAATCCTCGCGCATTTTGGATCCGATCAATAACGAGCGTAAACCGGATGCGCCCAAATGCTCGCGCAGTACCGTTGCGCACAGAAATCAGTGTGCTTACTGTAATTTTTTTTTTCACGCAATTCAGCCAATCAGAATTAAGAACCACAAGTCAATCTGAGCATATATGCTGCAGCAATAATACATGCATGCACAACTTCTCCATTTTATTGGTTTGGGTATGTGTAGAATGTGTAACTATACTTTGCTGCATTTTTTTTTGGGCTGGTGTATTTGGTTTCGGCCAGGATGTTCAGATTTGCCGTTACCACCAGCTTTTAGGAGTTGCTAAAATTATACGCGCAAACGCTGTGCGTTACAAACTGCGCATAGATTGTGCGCTGGTATGAGGATGGTATTACAAACGCATTTGCGCTCACAATGTTAAGTATAGATCGCGCGACATACAGTAAGCTCACGCAGGGTTCGCAGGTTCACCCGCGGTAGACGTTTACGTGCGTTTGTTGCACTGACTATGTAATATGGCATTCAGCGTAAAGTGTTTTGCCCCTCGCGTTAAATGTTTATTGCACCGGTGGAAACGTTTACACGAAGATTGTTGTTTAGGCCATTGAGTTCATGGCATAGTCAGATTTGTGCTGTTTTTTTTTCTTCAAAACTTTAACTTTACAGAATATCGGCACCAAATATCAGCTATCGGCCAGAAAAGCTGCCGATAATCGGTATCGGCCCTGAAAAAATTATATCGGTCTATCCCTAAATTACATATTTTTATTCATTGAATCACTTCTCCAAATAAAAACTATAGTCAATATATTCATGCCAGAGAACTTGGTTTGTGCCAAAAGTAGACTTCTACCACAAACGTGTCTTCATATCCAAGCACTAAGCACTATCCTAGTCCTAGTGGTTGTCCCTTCTATATATACAAAACGGCTTTATAACAAAAACAGTGCTTGTTTAAAATGAACGTTCTACACTGTGTGATAAAGTCAATGTGTCTGTGGCCTTCTTTATCCAAAGAACAAGTTGGACAGATTCACTACATTGAAGACTTTGAATTACAACTTCGAGACGTTCCATCATCTCTTACTAAAATATCAAAACTTTAAAACCCTTTAACAATTTGGGTACATGGTATCTTTCACGTGTGATGGTACTTTGACGGCTTCTCTTTGGAGGAACTGGTCTATATACAGTATCCTGGGATGGGTTTCTTCTATATCCTATACTCAATATCATAGATCAAACCAAAGTGTTCTTTAAAAATCTTCTCTTTTAATGTGTTGATCGTGTATGGCCATTTACATGCTAAAATTGTGTTAAGTGGTTTATAAAGATGTTTGATCGAATGCTTTTGGTTTCTTCAGAAAGTTTTAAAGCTGGTAAAAAAATTTAAACCTTTTTTCGACGTTCGGTTTTGTCCCATCATGCATCAGAATGTATTGCTTCCTCGAAACATGTCCTTATTATCCTAGGATGCTTGACACGTGTGTTCAGTCCACGCTAGAAGACTTACAGAAGGTTTGACAAAATTGAAGCGTTGCCTTGATACAGCTTAATATGTATTTTTAAAGGAGTGTGTTGTTTCTTCAATTGTGAATCTCCAGAATGCTTCCTCTCACATCTTCTGATGAATTTACATCCACGAACTAAGTGTGCACGGGTTGCCCAACCACTAATCACACTGAGGACATATACAGTATCTCACAGAAGGGAGTGCACCCCTCACATTTTTGTAAATGTTCTCTTTTCATGTGACAACACTGAAGAAATGACACTTTGCTACAATGTAAAGTAGTGAGTGTACAGCTTGTATAACAGTGTAAATTTGCTGCACCCTCAAAATAACTCAACACACAGCCATTAATGTCTAAACCGCTGCCAACAAAAGTGAGTACACCCCTAAGTGAAATGTCCAAATTTTCCCATTAGCCATTTTCCCTCCCCCTTGTCATGTGACTCGTTAGTGTTACATGGTCTCAGGTGTGAATGGGGAGCAGGTGTGTTTAAACTTGGTGTTAACCTCTCACGCACTCATACTGGTCACTGGAAGTTCAACATGGCACCTCATGACAAAGAGAACTCTCGGAGAATCTGAAAAAAAGGAATTGTTGCTCTACATGAAGATGGCCTAGGCCAGGGCTTGGCAAATTTGCTTTGAATTTAGGAGCCAACTTTTTGTGAGGATTTGCCTTTATCCAGGTATACCTTGATAAGGCGAATCCTCGCCAAAACGTTGGGAACCTTGCTTCTGCGTCTGGGAGTTAGTTTGTACTGACCCAAATTATGATTTTAGCTTCTATTTATCGCTTTGTTGGCTGGTGCTTTTTGTGCATGTGGTCTTTTTGCTACTTTTTTGAGCCTAGAAGTGTAGAGCGTTGCTTTTAGTATCAGTTTGGCTGCTCTGAATGAAAATATAATATATATACATCAAGAAAGAGCACTCCATATTATTGACCTTCCATCATTTTCTGGTGAAAAAAAACCACCTTTAAAAATGCTCAAAAATCCTGGCTGAGGTAAAATGATGGCTTCAGTTCACAAAGTTATGATCATAATTTGCTTAAGCCTGTCAGTCGCCAATCTAACTTGATAGAGTCCGCACTCACAGGATCAACTCACCCTGGAGCTCCCCGGCAGCTTGAGGCCTTCATAGGCTGTCATAGTGGAGCACCTGTGAACAGGGAGGGGTGCACACCACATGGGAGTTGTCAGCTCCCTATATATACAGTTGCAAGACAAAGTATGTGAACCCTTTGGGATTACGTTTAGTTTTGCATGAATTGGTCATAAAATGTGCTCTGATCTTCATCTAAGTCACAACAATTTGAAAAACCTAGTCTGCTTAAAATAATACAACACAAACATTACTTGTTTTCATGTTTTTATTGAACAGAACATGTAAACATTCACAGTGCAGGGTGGAAAAAGTATGCGAACCTTTGGACTTAATAACTGGTTGACCCTCCTTTGGCAGCAATAACCTCAACCAAACGTTTCCTGTAGTTGCAGATCAGAGCTGCACAACGATCTGGAGTAATTTTGGACCACTCCTCTTCACAAAACTGTTTCAGTGTAGCAATATTCTTGGGATGTCTGGTGTGAATCGCTCTCAAGGTCATGCCACAGAATTTCAATCAGGTTGAGGTCAGGACTCTGACTGGGCCACTCCAGAAGGCGTATTTTGTTTTGTTGAAGCCATTCTTTTGTTGAATTACTTGTTTGCTTTGGGTCATTGTCCTGTTGCATCACCCATCCTCTGCGAAGCTTCAGTTGGCAGACAGATGGTCTTACGTTTTCCTGCAAAATGTCTTGATAAACTCTGGAATTCATTTTTCCATCAATGACAACAATCCTTCCAGGCCCTGAGGCAGCAAAGCAGTCCCAAACCATGATGCTCCCTCTGCCATGTTTTACAGTGGGGATGAGGTTTTGATGTTGGTGTGCTGTGCCTTTTTTTTTCTCCACACATTGGTTTGGAAAAAACACACAACACTCTCAATTGTGGTTTCATCTGTCCACAGAATATTTTGCCAGTAGTGCTGTGGAACATCCAGGTGCTCTTTTGTAAACTTCAAACGTGC
The DNA here is from genome assembly GCA_009667805.1 of Leptobrachium leishanense. NCBI lineage: Eukaryota > Metazoa > Chordata > Amphibia > Anura > Megophryidae > Leptobrachium > Leptobrachium leishanense. The sequence continues at coordinate 55,406,151 of CM019070.1, read as the reverse complement.
TGCAATATTCTTTTTGGACAGCAATGGCTTCCTCCGTGGTGTCCTCCCATGTACTCCATTCTTGTTTAATGTTTTCCTTATTGTAGATGTGTCAAAAAAAATGTGAGCATGTGCCAGAGATTTCTGTAAGTCTTTAGCTGACACTCTAGGATTCTTCTTTACCTCATTAAGCGTTCTGCACTGTGCTCTTGCAGTCATCTTTACAGGACAACCACGCCTAGGGAGAGTAGCAACAGTGCTGAACTTTCTCCATTTGTAGACAGTCTGTCTTACCGTGGACACCTGAACATCAAGGCTTTTGGAGACACTTTTGTAACCCTTTCCAGCTTCATGCAAGTCAACAATTCTTGATCGTAGGTCTTGTGAGAGCTCTTTTCTGCGAGGCATGGTTCACATCAGGCAGTGCTTCTTGAAACCAGTAAATCCAAAACTGGTGTGTGTTTTTAAAGGTCAGGACTGCTTTCAGCAACACATCCAATAATATCACACTGATTGGACTCAAGGTTGGCTCACTCCTGGCTCCAATTAGCTGTTGAAGTCATTAGGCTAGGGGTTCACATACTTTTTCCACCCTGCACTGTGAATGTTTACATGTTATGTTCAATAAACACATGAAAACCTATGTTTATGTTGTATTATTTTAAGCAGACTGTTTTTCAAATTGTTGTGACTTAGATGAAGATCAGAGCACATTTTATGACCAATTCATGCAAAACTCCACGTAATCCCAAAGGGTTCACATACTTTTTCTTGCAACTGTATAAAATACAAAACACCAAGAAAGAGCACTCCATATTATTGACAACCTTCTTCCATCATTTTCTAGTTTTGAGGTTGAGTGCAACATTTTGCTGTTTTTTTATTGGAGTGTACAGTTCGAGTGAGCCGTGAATGGAAACCTGTACTGTGACATACTGAATCGGAGCATGATCCCCTCTCTTCGGAGACTGGGCCGCAGGGCGGTATTCCAACATAACGACCCCAAACACACCTCCAAGACGATCACTGGCTTGCTAAAGAATCTGAGGGTAAAGGGGATAGACTGGCCAAACATGTCTCCAGACCTAAACCCTATTGAGCATCTGTGGGGCATCCTCAAATGGAAGGTGGAGGAGCCCAAGGTCTCGAACATGCACCAGCTCTGTGATGTTGTTATGGAGGAGTGGAAGAGGACTCCAGTGGAAACCTGTGAAGCTCTGGTGAACTCCATGTCCAGGAGGGTTAAGGCAGTGCTGGAAAATAATGGCGACCACACAAAATATTGACACTTTGGGCCCAATTTGGACATTTCACTTAGGGGTGTACTCACTTCTGTTGGCAGCGGTTTAGACATTAATGGCTGTGTGTTGAGTAATTTTGAGGGTGCAGCAAATTTACACTGTTACACAAACTGTACACTCCCTACTTTACGTTGTAGCAAAGTGTCATTTCTTCAGTCTTGTCACATGAAAAGACAAAATATTTACTAAAGTGTCTGTCCGTCCATCCGTCTTAGGCTCGTGTCAGATGAAAGCAGTGATCACATCCGTTTTTGCGCACCTATTAATGTCCGTGGTAGCATAGAATTATGAGCAATAGGGAACATCACAAAGTGCGTCAGCACCGAACTGCGGACGCACAACGGACGCGGCAAATGGTCGCAAGTTAGGCAAGAATGTCAATCCGCTAGGACTGACGCACAGAGTGCACCACGTCCGCATAGCTTTGTGTGTGAGTGGAAGTCAGACGGTCCGCATTTTTGACGTTCAGCACCTTGACGGACAAAATGGTTTGTGATATCATGTATCAATTTGTATCATTTTTCATATTAATATTATTTCCCATAGGTCCCTCTTTCTCTACATCAGTCGAAAATAATGGACCGTGTGGCCACTTCCGAGTCTTCTATCAGAACGTGCGTCTGTACTGCACGGACGCACAGTCCGTACAAAATGCGCTCGTCTGACACCAGCCTAATGGACTCTAGGAGCAGATGCATACAGCGGTGCCTCTACCAGTGATCAACTCCTTGATATTACAGCCTGAACTGCTAATACAGAGGCTCACTTGTAACAGGAAGCCACTAAGGGTTATCGGCTTGTGCCATTTATTTTCTTGGGACCATTGTCAATAACTGGGACACACCATTTTTTTATATATATATTTTTTTTTTTAGGATTTCCCCCCCCATCCACATCTTGAATTTGTCTTCTTCCGATTTCAGAGGAATAAATGTCTGTAGACCATGGCTTGGCTAATTTACCTCATACAGAGGAGCCAGTGATGTTCTTTTAGGAGCCAAGTAAAACTTTCTGTAGAGGTATTTTCACTGATACAATCGTAAAAGCCAGATGCATAGCCAGTTTCCTCTGACCAGATTAAAGTGGCTTTGAGTATTCATATTTTAGGCAATAAAGATAGTTTTGCTGGCTGACTGGGGATGCTAATGTACATACTTGGGTCAAATTTTTTATTTTTTTTATTTTTATGTTACACAAAGCTAAAGAACTTTTTTCAGATGTGTGAAACTCTGTTTTAGATGTGGATGTTGAACATGCTAAAAGCATTTTGAGAATGAACCTTCTCTTTTTTTATAGCTTTCTTTCTTGTGGTCACATTTGGCTGTTGCCTGCCGGAAGCATCAGTTTGACACTTTCTTTATCATTTTGTGGTAAACTGCTGCGTGGTTAGCTAAGGTTAAAAAAAAAAATAATATTTTTTTTTTTTTTTTTTACTGTATACTGGAGTCTATGGTAGTGATCCCATTTAATACATTTACCGTAGATACTCAAGTATAGTGCGACCCGAATATAACGCGATGGATAGAGATTTATTATGGAAATGAGAGAATACTCATGACTCGAATACAACGCGAGGAACAAAAAAAAATGTTACTGTACCAGTAAACAATGAAGATCCTTCCAGGTTCTCTTAACACAGTCAGGCTCCCCCTCAGGCCAGGGTGCTCTGCTCTAGAATGATTGTAGTTACTATGTATGAAGCCGCCGGCCACCCATCTTCTTTACTAGCGATTTTAGATGGCTGGCGGAGGCGAGCGAGGTTAATAATTGGCTTAAACCGAGCATGTCCTCTAGCCATGATGGATCCCACCTCTCCCAAATCCGGGAGTTCCTGAAGTGTTTGCGGGCATCAGGGAGCCCGCATTCACTTCAGCGAGACTACCGGAACTTCCGGGAGATTTGGGATCAAGACCAAAGCAAGTTTTACACGCGATGCAGATGTCTCGCATTTAACACGACCCCTCCAATTTTAAGGTAAATTTTTGTCCCCAAAATCTAGCGGTGTACTCGAGTATCTACAGTACTTTTTATTTTTTTATTTAAAGAATTACTGTGTGATATACTTTTATGTGCTTCATAATCTATTAAAATAACTAACTGGAGGTAAAATGACCCGTACTGCTTGCAATATATGTAAAGCGCTTGCTGGGCACCACATTGTGCCAGTGTCGGGTTACTGATGGTTAATACATAATTTTTTATTTTTTTCATTTTTGGTAGTCTGTAACTGGCCCCTCACAATCAAGACTACATCTGCCCATGTATTAAATGAATATAGGCCTACACTGGTTTGAACATGTGCATTGTTGGTTCCTGATCTTCTTTAATTTACAGTAGAATAAGTCTACAAGATCCCTTCGTTCTATCCATGAAGAAGTGTTTAATTGCAATCGGTTTTCCTATGTTATCTTGGTTGTAAAATCTATGGCCTGGAACTTTTTAACTTCATTACAATATGCTTTCATGTGTTCGTTTTAGACCTAATGGGTGTTGAGGGGGGGGGGTATTTTACTTGTGTCCGTCTTCCAAAAAAGTTTAATCTTCATTTAACAAAAAAAATCCTGTACACATGGTCTGACGTTTCGCCTCGGAGTCGAAACATCAGACAATGTGTACAGGATTATTTTTTTTTTTACACAAAGATTTAATCAACTTTTTTGGAAGTGTGTGTGTGTGTGTGTGTGTGTGTGTGTGTGTGTGTGTGTGTGCCAGGGCAGCACAGCACACGGTGATGTATGCAGGCTGTAATCTTGGAAATATATATCAAATGCAAAGCAATCCACCTTAATCTAGTTCCAAATACTCAAATGCCTAATTTGGCAATGAATGATGGAGATTTGGTGATCAAACTTGTTCATACATGTAGAAGTACCGTATTTTTCACTCCATAAGACACACTTGACCATAAGACGCATCGTTTTTAGAGGAGGAAAATAAATATACTGAAATCAAATGGGGCAGTATATCCATTACTACACCATCTCATGGCTACTGTCCCCCATCTCATGGATACTGTCCCCCAGCACATGGATACTGTCCCCCAGCTCATTGATGTGCCTCCGCTCACCTGTTGCCGACGCGTTAGGCTCCCTCTGAGCGTGCGGCAGGAAGCTTGGGCACTCGCCTGGGGGAGCCATGTGACCGCGATCTCGCAAGATCGCGGTTACGTGGCTCCCCCAGTCAAGTGCCTAAGCTTCCTGCCGCCGGACGCACGCTCAGAGGGAGCCTAACGCGGCGGCGACAGGTGAGCTGAGGCACATCGCTCATGCATTCGCTCCATAAGACGCACCCACTTTTCCCCCCACTTTTTGGGGGGAGAAAAGTGCGTCTTATGGAGTGAAAAATACGGTATATTTATTTTGTGTTTTGTATACTTCTATTTTGTACTTTTTTTTTTCCTGTGTCTGGAAGACGTGTCATTGATCTGTATATTTTGTACTTCTCGTATCCTTTTACAGTGGCCACTTGATTGTGCACAGCTATTGATTCGGCATAGATGGAACGTTACCGATGTATCCATACTTTCTTTTTTTTTTTTTTTTTCCTTTTTCTTGAATTCAGTTGTGTCCTGTGCTTTTTTTATTTTAATTTTTTTCTCCTTACAGATTGTCCAAAGACCCCAGACACTCCTAAAAGTGACATGGGTTCGTCGACGAATAATGGAAGGGTAGCCTCCCTGCAGAAACAGTTGGACATAGAACTCAAGGTTAAACAGGGAGCAGAGAACATGATTCAGACGTACTCAAACGGTCCTTCCAAAGTAAGACTTTATTGTAATTGTCAAAGATTGTCGCTTTCATTTTAATTATTTTTTTTTTTTTTAAAATGTATGCCTTATTTTGCAGAGGCTCTTTAAATGGTGTGATAAATGTGCTTGGAATTGTGCACAAGCATGGCCTTTTTTTTTACAGTGCGTCAAATGTTAAATAACTGCTGTAAAATTGTTTATCCGCACATTAGCTGTTGTTGGTTTTTTGCCTATCAGTGCGGTTTCTGTGTCTTTGAAGATACTGTATGCTTTAATGCGCTGGATGCATCTCATCCGCAACGTTTTCTCCTTGGTTATGCTGGTTTATTGTATTCAGTTTTTTTTCCCTTACTCTAGAGTTTATCGTTCTGCTTTTGCTTGGACACTATGCACCTTTGGACAGGGAAAACTAGCTTGTAACTTGTCGAGTGCTGAACCAATACAGCCCATTATTGCCGTTAACTGAAACTAACCTTACCAGGGAGGGGGTCAAGTCCTAAAAAAACAAAAATGAAGTGTGGGAACACATCATGATTTCTGTCCCCCAGTGTCTCTCGCACATAACACAAACACGCACTCAAATCTGATATAATTTTGCTAAAATCCACATATATAAATAAATATATGAAAAATCCTATATTTACTATGCCTTTAAAAATGGAAATATGATTGCATACAGAGTATAGGACCAGTGGGAGCTCCATCTGCAAAAATAGTGGAGGAACTGCGTTCGTTTCTACGCCCTCCCCCTGGACCCGACCCCCTCTTACTAGCTCATTATAGTGGTCAGGCTGAATAGAGTGCACCCCCCCCCCCTTATCATGCTGTCCTCACTCTGTCAAGGTGATCGTGTACCTCGTGTGAAAAGAATGCAAGTAACGGGAGATACAATTTGCGTACAATACAAACAAAAGTTAAACACTATGCAAACTACAGAAGAAAAAATAAAGCTGTTTTTTGTGGGGGTTTTAAGTAAACAATTTTTTTTACTTTGATTCATCAGATATAAACTAATCGCAAAAATAATTGATTCCGAAAATGATAATTGGCTGCAGCCCTACACCTTTACCACCATTGCCGGGTCACGCTGTGGTGGAAGTGATGAAAGCTAAGCATGGCTTTCCTACTGAACCCACATTGCACAGAAATGTGATATTTCAAGCCCATAAATAAAACTTAGCAGGTGACTCCGTAAGGGTCAGAGATGCAAACACACCAGAGATGAATTGCTTGTGTTGCAGCGCCAGCGAACACTGGAATTTCACAAATGTACAATCCAAAGATCAACAGGAAAATCTTCAGTGAAGCCTCTCCTGTCACCCTTTTAGGCTAGGGTCAGACTAAAGCATTTTTCCCCGCGAACATGAAAAAGTGCGTCCGAACGCATTGACGTATTTTTTCACGGAATGCGCAAAAACGGTCAGACGACGCGCATTTTCGGGCGTGATTTTGTACGGATCGTCATTAAAACTTTTTTTGCGTCTGGACATTATGTAGGCTGGACATTAGCAGCGTCTGACATCTCCTAATCACGCAAACACGCCGCTATGCCGCAGCTGCGCACTCAGTACGTCAGTACTAGCGGTTCTGCGTTCTCAAAAAAATGCGTTGCGTTGCACGGCCGGACTTTTGTGCTGCCGTACATCACATATTGGCCGTCATTGCCCGTCATCTGCTGCTAGTGCGGCCGTAATTATGTGCGCCAGAACGCACGTTAAAAGTGCGCTGGTCTGACCCCAGCCTAAGAGTTTTAATTTTGTGAAATGCCAGTGTTTGCCCTATGTGCTTTCCTGTGTTAAAATGTAGGCTTGGGAGATTGTGTGTATGTGTATATATATTATATTATTTATTTTTTTTGGGGGGGGGGGGGTTTGAGTGTTTTGAATACACATTAGTGTGTTTTATCCTGCAGCAAGGTGTCGCGATCCCAACAATTCGATCCAAAGCTCTCCCTCGTGCATCTTGTTCATTTATCCTTTTTGGTCCTTCTCGTTCCTCTTGCAGGATCGGAAACTTCTCGGCACTGCCCAGCAAATGCTACAAGACAGCAAGACAAAAATAGAAGTCATACGAATGCAAATACTACAGGCAATGCAGCAGACCCATGAAATGTCTTTCGATAATGGTAAGGGTTCAGTCATCTTACTGCTGTCTGGGTCGGGGGATACTGGTATAACACTTATTAAAACATTGTATTGCTTTTCTCAATGACCCATGTATCTTCGACAATCCAGGATCTCTGTTCTCATTGGAAGTGGTAATAATAACACTTTGACAGAAATGCAAAGCATTTGGCAGCAGGTTATTTATGAAAATACAGTGAAAAGTGCTATAATTTTTGTGGATTGGACCCGTGTTTAAAATGATGTTGCAGTCTTAAAATTTCTAAGACTTGCAAGAAAAATACTCGAACAAACCACCTGCTGGGTAAATGGCTTTGAGCTTTTATTGTTTTCAAAGCCACAGTGGGTTAATTTCTGAGCATATAAAGAGCCCTATTATTTAATGGGGGAGGATGGGGTCAAAATGAAAATACAAAACAATCAACCACCACTAAGGCTAGTGTCAGACTAACGCAGTCATCACATCCGTGTCGCCGCACCGTTTAACGTCCGTCATAGCATTGATTTGTGATCAATAGAGACCAACGCACGAAGTACGTGCGCACCGAAGTGCGCACGCAGATGGCAACGGATGCAATTTATGCCTCAACGGAGAAAGCACTACGACAAACGCCCAGAGTGCGCCACGTCCGCATAGCGGCCTGTGTGTGATGATACGACGTCAGACGCAGCGCATTTGCGACGTCAATCACGTTGACGCTCTGAAGTTTTTTTGGTCTGGCTGACCGTACTTGACAATTTTAATTTATTTTTGTTTCCCATAGTTCAATTTTTCTCTTTTTTTCTTCTACATTCGTCAAAAAAAAAACCAGACCGTGTGGTGTCTACAGTATCTTCCGTCAGTACGTCCGTCCGTTATGCACGCGCTGAGACTGCACTCGTCTGACCTTGGCCTTAGATGTTGGAAATGTCAAAACCTAATGTTGTATATGATCCAATGGGATAAACGGCTCACTAAATAGTGTTATAAAAGCACAATGCATAAGGTATATGTAGAAAGGGGGAGATCGTGTGCCTAATGCATAAATGGCACACAGACCTGTCTCCCAATGGGAAAAGTGCAATGTGTGAATGCCAGAGAAATTTGAGACTAATTTAGTTGCTTTTTATTTCTTCCCCCACAGCAAAACCTGTCATAAGCCCACTTGAGCTCCGAATGGAAGAGCTGCGGCACCATTTCAGGATAGAGTTTGCAGTGGCTGAAGGAGCAAAAAACGTTATGAAGTTATTGGGTTCTGGAAAAGTCACAGACAGGAAGGCACTTACAGAGGTGAGATTATACAGTATCTTAGATCGGCGACATAATGCAGACATACGGCGCTGCAAATGTCCAGTTATGGTCTAGAAAATGTCTCTTGTGAAATTTTGAGTTTCTCCCCTCGTTTCGTCAAACATTACCGCTTACGGTAGGTCTACGTATCTGACATTCAGTCGTGTCTTATCCTTTGTATGACAGAATTGCAAAGAAATGACTGAAACTTGACCAAAACGATGCCGTGAATCTGGGTGTAACCTACAAGCCTTTTTTTTTTTTTGTTTTTCCAGTCACACACACACGTCTGTTTTGCTTTGGACCACAATGTCGTTTGGGATGTCGTTTCATCCTTTAGTGAAATAATTATAAATGTGATATTGATCTTTATTTTGTTGTCTAATGTTTGCCTTCTTGACTGTTTCATGAAAACCTACCAACCTGCAGTTCTGCACTTATGAAGAGTTGTTAACCCTTTTACTACAAAAACTGCGAGCACGATTTTGCAGTGATGTCCAATAGAATTCCTCATTTACTTACTTGATTGTTTGATGAAACCTTTAAATTGCACTCACGTGTTTGGCTTTGAGATTTCCCACGACTTACTTGTGCCAATCTGCCTCTGTTTTCTTTGTGAAGTTCCCTTTCTTTAACCCCTTCACTGCTGAGCCATTTCACGTCTTAAAAAAACACGTTTTTTTTTTTTTTAATTTTTGTTCTTTAGTTTAAACATGGTCATAGTTGCTATCATTGGAAAGGCCATGCTAGCTGCCAACAGTCGGGAGATATCGGGGTTCAAAGGAACCCCCTATCTTTCCTTAGGAGTCAATGAGGACGTTCCCCACACGTCCTCAGCAGTGAAAGGGTTAAAACTGTTGTATCCTCAAACCTGTGTGTCGCATAGTACCTTGAACGCTTTAGAGCAGGTATCTCAAACTCTAGCCCCAAGATGTTGATTGCCTACGGTTCCCAAAATTCTTTAAACGCAATAGAGAATCATGGGAGTAGCAGTTTAGAAACATCCGTGGGGCCAAAGTTTGAGATCTCCTTTAGAGACCTCCTGTGGTTTCTGGACAACCTTATCTCTGATTCTTGTCCGTCGCACATTGATTGTGGGTTGTGTGAAGCTTTGTAAAGTCTCGTATGATACCAATCTCTAAATGCATGTTTGCAGGCACAAGCAAGATTCAATGAGTCAAGTCAGAAGTTGGATCTCTTGAAATATTCCTTGGAACAGCGGCTCAGCGAGCTCCCCAAGAACCATCCTAAGAGCAGTATTATCATCGAGGAACTGTCCCTAGTTGCATCGCCAACGTTAAGCCCTCGCCAAAGTATGATCTCCACACAAAACCAGTACAGTACACTATCTAAACCATCAGCTTTAACAGGTAAGTTTTTCCCAGTCATTCCAGTTTATCAATACAGACTTCAAAGAGGTGGGACAGTCACTTATGGCACGGTTTTATAGTGGTTTTGGTGCTGCAGTATCAAGCTTTTGGGCCTCTCTGGTGTTAAAGCATTAGACTTCGAAATAATTAATGCGTACAGCACCATTCATTGTAGAAAACCTTTTGAATTGCTCCACTTTTCACGTTTATGCTTTTTGAAATACCAAAGTGTGTACCATAGCCAGGTTTGCGGCATTATTTAATTGCTGGCATCCTGTCTTTTCAATGTGTTCCTCAAGGCTCCAAAAGTATCCCCTTCTCCAGACCTTTCAAAAATTCTATCCCTCATGGGGAGTATCAAGACTTTAAATGACTAATAACACTGTCCTTACAAAGAGCTGTCATCCTGCCACATGGGACGTGCCAAATCAGGCGTTTTGCTTATTAATGAAATAGAAAATGGATTTAATTTTCTTTTCAGATTATTTTCCATTTTAATGGGGATATTTTCTGACAACTTCCCCTAAATAAACTCCTATCTACAGAAATGGTTCAGCCAGATAGGCAAAATGACCACTAAGCTACTGTATGTGTTACCTACCACATAAAGCGCACAAAATAGAGCGGGCGCACCACTTACAAGGCAGATTTATTGGCCGCACATATAAAGGTGAAGTTTTAACTCTTCATAAACCTCTCTGAAGAGTAATACCTGGTTGCTGTTGGTGTTTGCCTCTGGATTTGTTTTGGCACCAATGTCTCTCTCTCTCCCCCCCCCCCCCTTCCTATTGATGAACACTAATTGGGAGCCTGCCGCTCAGATTTATGGATATAGTGGATGAAGTGCATTTGGCATTCTCACCTGCTAGTCTCACGTCACGTGTAAATGTCAGCTCAGATAGCTTCTCTGATTGTTGTGCCAATGCCATCACAAAGGTGGAGGCACCCAGTATATATGACTAGTGCTTTGCTATTTGCAATGGAGTTCCACTCACAATCCGTGTCACGAATGGTGATCTGTCATAATTGAATTACTCAGTTTTTATATGAAAATCCAGCAATAGCCTGACACGTTGCAGTTTTGGCATGCAATGGTAAAAGAGCGTCATCTGAGCCACGAAGCGGTGGCCGTGGGGTCAATCCTGCAGTTGGATGGGACCTCGCTGAGAGATTTGCTCCTGAGGCACCAAGCTATAGCCCTGCTAGACATGGCATCAGTTCTGCTGGACTGAATTCTGCTTACTCTGTGTATTTTGGACTAATGAAGTGAAAGCCAAATATCCTCACTGATGCAGAGCTTGATTATGGGAAGTGGGGTGGTCACTGTAACTCAAGAGGGGACACATAGTAGCAGCTTATTCAAGTTTGTAATTTAGTGATGGAGTTAACGCTTGGCAGCTATTTCAATATCTCCTAAAGGTATATGCTCTGGCTCCATTTAACGGAAAACGTCTGTTAATAATCTGTGTACAGCTCTTGACGGATTCTAGCCAGGGAGATTTGCAAATGCAATGTGTCTACATACTTGCACATGCTGGTACCTGATCAGCATTCATCAACTGGCTTTATTTTGCGTTAACCTAAATAGTAAATGCAATACCCCTTAAAATATGCAGAAAGCGATGGAGATGCCCTTTTATTGTATGGGGTGCATATTCTTGTTTTGTTTTTTTTAAATAACATTCTTTATAAGGATTTTCTTGAATCTACCATTTTAGATGGTTCTATGTCGATTTTATCATCGTGGAATTTAATTTGAATTAAATATGGGTTGCACCGTTTCTTACCTTGACATGTATAGCAAAACTCCTGATCTGCAACTCGCAACGATTTAATTGAGGTGACCTCCTGCTTAAACTGTATTACTCGAACAGGTCTATTCAAAGAGCAGTGAAAACCAGGAGAACTGGCAGGAGAAGAGTACAATCTAGACCAAATAGCCAGTTTGACAATTTTGACCTACAGGGTTATTCAGAGAGCAGTGAAAACCAGGAGAATGACTGGAGAATGGAAAATTATAGGTCAAAATAGCCGATTTGGAAAGTGAGATGAATTGGAGAATTTTTCTAGTTTGGATATATTGACCTAGAATTTTCCATTCTCCTGTCCATTCTCCTGCTTTTCACCTCTCTTTGAATAACCCTGCTAGAGTCTTCACTTCTCCAGTCATTCTCCTGAGTTTCACCTTTCTTTGAATAGACCTGTGTGTGTGTCCATGGTGGTTGAATCTTTGGAATAGCCTAGTGTGAAGGCGCTGTTCTGAGTGTTATATATATTGACACCTTGAAAATCATGACATTGAACTTGTGATGATAAAAGGTGAGTGGAAATCCATTGGATGCTACTTGAAATGTTTATTTCTATCCTTTGACAGGTACCCTGGAAGTACGACTCATGGGCTGCCAAGATATTCTAGAAAATGTTCCCGGCAGATCGAAGGCCACGTCAGCTACCCTCCCTGGCTGGAGTCCAAGTGAAGCAAGATCCTCGTTTATGAGCAGGACGAGTAAAAACAAAAGTGGCAGCAGTCGGAATCTCCTGAAGACTGATGAATTTTCCAGTTGAGTAGCTTCTTCTCTCATCCTGTTTTTTGTTTAGTTGTGTTGTTTGAAAACTGTCTTTGAAAGGTGACAAAGGTGCCAATCCATCGTCATTTCATTAATCTCATCTTTATAATATTATTGATTATGACACTTGCGGGATTTGTAGTCAAATATCTGAAAATGTCTTGACTGGACCGACCTATTTCGCAATATTATTTTTAGGACCGGATTCCAAACAGCGCTGTTAAACTAGCAGCTCCAGCCACTGTCACAGCTGAGCTGCAAGCTTTGTGTGTGGCTCACATGTTGCCGCAGGTAGTAACAGTACTTTAATACAGAAAAAATGGCGTCGCGCCCATACTCACCGGAGCGGCAGCAACTGCCAGGAGTAACAGCCTAGTTAATGTATAAAACCTAACGAGGAAAAAAGGTGTCATCTGCACTCGTTTCTATGTGTTCCATGTACAACAAAACTGAGGTTTTTGTTTGTTTCAATGGCCATTGCAACGTAAGCTCACTCGCCACTTTACGGCACCTCTTTACAGAGTGAGTACCTAACAATTGTAACCAAAAGGCCGCTCTACTGAGCAGCTCCAAGCCCCTCCTGCTGCTTTTCAGCCAAGGAGAGGCAAAGATATGGTGGGTTTTATTTATACACGCACCAAACACTTCCCATTTGGGATTAAAAACAAAAACATGGAAAGAGGAACAACTGCAGAACGACGGACTTTGTATAGGAGCTGTAAATTTGCAGCTACCAGAGATGGTCCAACATGGATTGTTCTTCTCAGCTCAAGTCATCATTCAGAAAAGAATACTCTCAGAGCTTTAAGTGATTTTTCATATTACTTAAAACATATTATTTTAGTTTTTTCCTAGTTTAAATATAATCTCGAACGTGCCTCTAATCTTGCGTGGCAGTGCATGGTGTGGTCCTCTGCTAATTCTGCAAAAAGTGGAAGACTAGTATTCTGCTTCAGTCCTTACAGAACACCATTCAAGGAGAGCTTTCACTAGGGTCATGTTTTGGTTCATGGAGTCCTGTGGATTGCTGGAACTGATAACAGTGGGGATATGCCTTGCTGCTGCTGGTTTCCTGATTATTAACCCTCAAGCCACTGATGGAGCAGCTCAGTCGTAATAGTTGATAATGGGGAACCATTAAGGGTTCTCGTCTCTCTTGGATCCCAGACCATGTTGGTGATTCCCTGTGACAACTCGTTTGAAATCAGGCTTGTAGTTTCTCTGTGCCCAAAGTATAGTAAGTAACCCACGCAATGAAAAGTCTACCAACTGAATAATGTGGATTTCAGTGTATGTCGTCCCAGACAGTGATGCAATGGAAGCTCCCACAGTTTAGTGTCTCCATGCAAGCATCCCTCAACCAGCACACATTCAAAGGGTACAACGAAAGCTAAAGGAGTAATCCGTTACAATAATTTTAATTAATAGGACATAAATGTATCACATGTCTTGCATGTTTATATTGTTTGGTTAGAAAAATAAGGAATTCTAGTATACACTAAATAGTTTAAATAGTGTAAAGGTATTTCTCCAAATTATAACGCGTGCCTGTTCATTCTGCACTCTGAAACGGCCTCTGGGATAAACTCTGCTAGCTTCGTCAATCCTAATCCATCTAAAGAGATTTCTGGGAATTGTAGGCAATCAACATCTGGGGGGGGGGAGTGGAGTATGACAGCCCTGATTTGAGGACCAGTGTTGAATAACCTCTGCTTTAGCATTGACGGAACACTCTGACAAAATGTACCCCCTTTATTTTACCCCTTGTGAAAAAGGGGTTATTTGGCAAACACCAGGGTTCTGAGGTTACAACGCTGTCTTTTCACAGAGGCAGATCGAGAGGTATAAGATTCACAGCAAAGCTTCTGCCATTGTTTGGATTTCTCCTTTGCAAAATGCTGGCGTCTGTCACCGTTGCAACAATGGCAAATACCAGCGTTTGCGGAGTAACCTCCTTGGTATTCATCTATTAGTAGATTGTGGTGATGTGTCACAGCAGATATTTACTGGGGCCTTAAGGCCGGGGCCAGACAGGTGTTTTTCAGAGCAGAAGGAATGTCCATGAGCGTGGATGTTCCTTCCACTCTGACGCCCGTCTGGCCACCTCACTGAGCGCAGTTGGTGCGCTCAGCGCTGCAAGGCTCGCTCCTCCTATGGGAGGATCACGCTTTGCAGCCCCTTCGAACGTGCGTCGTGGTGTTTCGGCAGGGAGGCTTTCAGCACGTCCGCTGTTGCACGTGTAATTCGTGCTCCCGGCCCAGCGTTGTCAAAACGATGCAACGGACGCCGGGAGGCACGTCAGTAGGGGGGCACGTAGTGCTCTCTTCTGACTCCAGCCTCAGGCACTTTTTCCAGCTTCATTGTTTGAAAAGAGAGAGAAGTTATGTAAGAAAACTGATCTGGTCTACAACTGCTTTAAGAATTCGAGTAATTGCGTGTGTGCGCGCGTGTGTGTATATTAGTCCAATAAAAAAGGTATCACTACGTACTGCTTTTCTCGTGATTTTATATTTTTATATATATATAGTATTAGTGCCACTTTTTATGTGCACGCTGTCATTTTTATTTGATTTTTATACTAGTTATGCTCAGATAGTGACCTCATCCTAATGTGTAACCTGTGGGAGCAATGCAGAATTTAGGTTTTACAGTCATCAGAGTACAATTGATGACTCCTACACTGGATTTCTGTGTGTGAATGTCATTGGGTATACAGATATTTTCCAAAGTTTTCATCACGTGACATAGGACAACTTGGAAAATGCTGACCGCTGCAGATTACCCAGGGTATAAAATCACAAATTGTAGCACACATGCCTAGCAGCATGGTGGAATCTGGGACTTTGGACGGACACATCCATGAGTACAGAGATCCATGGAGAACAGGACCCGTTGAGCGATCTCTGCAAAGTCTAGATTTTATTTCAGCAAAATGACGTATTTTGTTGCATGTTTAGATTCCAGAGGATTTACCCGTTTTTATCCTAGGCAAATGGGAGAAGGGTTTTAAGCCCAATCCTTCCTAAACATGGATTAAACTTGTCATCTGATTGGAGTAACACAATTCATCGGTTCATAGTACAGTTTGTTGAGGAAGGGAGGGACACACAGAAGTACGCTAATCTTTTCTTAAGTAGCTATTTTGTTGTTGCAGCTTGTAACAGTGGAGCTTTGTATGTTTTTGGTTTTCTGCAATCCTCTTAAACATCTAAGCGCGGTTGCTGTGATTTCCTTACAGATGAGGTCTGTGCTGTGTTGAAGCTCGACAATACTGTGGTTGGCCAAACAAACTGGAAACCAATCTCCAATCAGTCATGGGATCAGAAGTTTACACTGGAGTTGGATCGGGTAAGAATGAGTAAAAATATGTTTTTGAATGTCTGCACAACACCACTATTCAATATTAAACTTTAACAGCCGTTTTATTGCCCATCTCTCTAATCATAGCTTAGTGAATAAACCCTTTGGTGTTTTATATACCCGCTACAACTGACCACGTTTACTTCCTATTGGCCGAATCCTTTTTTCGTAAAAATTAGGCTTAAGGCTTATCAAGTAATGGGTTTGAATCAAATACTGATCTTGACCCTACGTCGGGGATCAGGAACCCTTTCCCTCCAGATGTTTTGGAACTACATTTCCCATGATGCTCAGTCACTCGGTAGGTTTGCGCTGCCTCATAGGAAATGTAGTTCTACAAATCTAGAGGGCTACGGGTGCTGACCCCGCATAGACTTGTTGAAGCGTTCAGTAATTTCAACTCCCTAGACCTAAACCGTGAAAGGGCACCATGGAAAATAGAATTCCAAACAATTTGGAGGACCAAGGTTAGTAACCACTGCCCCTGACATGCATCTTTAGTATGTCTTTCATAAACTTTGTACCAGCACACGTTCTTTGAATGTTTATTATTTACATACACGGGCAGGTTCCATTAGTGTCAGTCATTTTATCTGTATCCTCTCCTGCCTCAATTTTTAGACTACCCAATCGGTGAGGTGCTGTTAGAAGAATCATTGGTCTGTGCAAATGTTCCTAATGGTGCTTTTCTGGAAATTATTTCAGATAACTTGATTTAACTAGGTTGTTCTCTTGAGAGGTTATTCGCCAACCTCAGTATAGGCCCCAAATTGCACTGGACGGTGAATGTCACCATTGGGTGCAATTTCGGGTCAATTAATCTATTCACTAAGCTGTCAATTCACAAAATATTGGCCAATTCACAGCAAAATACGGTGCAATTCCGAGGTACCGAAATTGCCCCATAGAAGACTATCGTATCTTCTATTCACAGAACACCGAATGGCACTGAAATTCCGGCGACAAGAACTGATTTTTGGTGTTTTAGTTTGACAGGTTTAAACAGGCGAATCCCATAGGTTTCAATGTAAAAACGGAAAAAAAAATTGCAAAACCTTTAATTTTTTTTTTTTTTTTTAGACATCATATATATATATTGAATTTATTTTGTAACCGACTTTATAATTTAAACTAGGGATAGACCGATATATCGGTTTAGCTGATTATAGGTGCCGATATTCAGAAAATTACTGATATCGGTATCGGCATTTTATTTGCCGATATTTGGACAAGTTTGCTCACTGCAGCTGCGACACGCAAGATCCCACAAAACTGTGCGAATCTGGGGCTTCTCCCACATCAGGCTGTAAGCCCTCACTGCAGAATGACTCCTGCTCACTGACCGTATTGTGCATGAGCGTGATGGCAACAGAAATGGGGCTTCCATCCCATCTGGCAGGGAATTCCCTATACAGGAGATGCAGGGTCTATTTCCTACTGCAGGGTCCAGCAACCTGGGACCTCCAGATGTTTTGGAACTGGATTTCCCATGAGGCTCCAAGAACCTAATGAGAAGATGAGCATCATAGCAGATGTAATTCCAAAACATGGGGCACTATTACAAGTGACTGCTTAACCAGAGCTGTAATATAACTTTGTAATATATCCCTTGGAGGGCCAAGGTTGCTGAACCCCTTATATACAGGGTCATATGAGAGATCTTTAAGAAAGCCAAAGACACGGTCTGATTGTTTGTAAAAAATAAAAGATTAAATAAAATAAAAATTCTTATTAAATTGAATAAATGAAGTGGACGTGGTGCAATGTTTACATGTTAAACACATTGGGCTATATACAATCTTTGCGCAAAAACGCTCACGCAAAGCGTGAAGTTTTGCGCCAAGCGTTAAATGTTTGCATGCGCAAATCACCGCTGGAATTACAATCCTCATGCATTTTGGATCCGATCAATAAGGCGCGTAAACCGGATGCGCCCAAATGCTCGCGCAGTACCGTTGCGCACAGAAATCCGTGTGCTTACTGTCATTTTTTATTTTTTTTTCCACGCAATTCAGCCAATCTGAGCATACATGCTGCATCAATAATACATGCATGCACAACTTCTCCATTTTATTGGTTTGGGTATGTGTAGAATGTGTAACTATACTTTGCTGCATTTTTTTTTGGCTGGTGTATTTGGTTTCGGCCAGGCTGTTCAGATTTGCCGTTACCACCAGCTTTTAGGAGTTGCTAAAATTATACGCGCAAACGCTGTGCGTTACAAACTGAGCATAGATTGTAATACCATCCGCATACCAGCGCACAAACGCATTTGCGCTCACAATGTTAAGTATAGATCGCGCGACATACAGTAAGCTCACGCAGGGTTCGCAGGTTCACCCGCGGTAGATGATTACGTGCGTTTGTTGCACTGACTATGTAATATGGCATTCGGCGTAAAGGGTTTTGCCCCTCGCGATAAATGTTTATTGCACCGGTGGAAACGTTTGCACGAAGATTGTTGTTTAGGCCATTGAGTTCATGGCATAGTCAGATTTGTGCTGTTTTTTTTTTTTCAGAACTTTAACTTTACAGAATATCGGCACCAAATATCGGCTATCGGCCAGAAAAGCTGCCGATAAATCTGTATCGGTATCGGCCCTGAAAAAATGATATCGGTCTACCCCTAAAAACACATTTTGATTTGTACTATTAAAAGAATAGTATTTTCTAAAAAAAAAAAAAAAAAAAAATTCACTTCGGTGGAATTTGCCGATACGAATTTGGTTTTCGGAGACTCCATTTTCTGGACAATACAGTCCCCATTAGCTAGTGAATTCACCATATCTTCGGCGAAATAGAATCTCGGAAGTGAGCCGAAATTGCACGCCATTTCTCTTTGTGAATAGACCTTTAAGATGATGATAAATTTAAAAGCATAATTCAACCTCTTTCAGTTAGATGTGTAAATTATTATTATAATTTTTTTTTACAGTCTCGAGAGCTGGAAATATCTGTGTTTTGGCGTGATTGGAGATCATTATGTGCAGTAAAGTTTCTCCGGTTAGAAGATTTCTTGGATAACCAGAGACATGGCATGTGCCTCTATCTGGAGCCACAGGGCACACTTTTTGCTGAGGTGAGTAACACAAGTTCACTCATGAGACAGAACCCTTCACAAAAATTCATGATATCATCCATTTCTTCCTTTATATCTGTTAAGACTTGGGGCACCTTTTCGGACTCTATCGGCACAACCATAACCCTTGGCAGCCCCCTGTTTCAGCTCTGTTAAGACCGTGTGACTGTATTGGCACCTCTAGTCGTAATGTTCGATAGTCGCTAATTAATGTTGGTCCTGGTTTCCTCGCATGGACTCCAGTGTGATCCTGCATGTGGACATGTATGTGAAAGTCTCACCAGAGATGCACAAGTACAATGGAAACGATTTCTTCCTTCCGTTCCTCTGCATATAGCCAGAAGAGGGAGCGGATCAGGCTGCTCCCTCTGTACTGTGGGACCCAGGGCTAAGTAAGGGCTAGAAGAAGCTGGGATTCTTTGTGTTTGGTGATTCTGCAAAAAGAACTGAACACCAGGGTCTTCTTTTTTCTGGTACAAGCAGAGAACACTGACCTACCAGGGAATAGCTCGTAAATCTTGCGCTGACCTGTTAACTGTTCTTATATATAGTATAGGAGCCATTTCCTTGGAACACCATAGAAACATAGGTTCTTATCTGCCGACATTTTTCTTTCGGCCCATCTAGTCTGCCCAATTACATGGATACTTTACCTGGATTTATCTTTTGTTTAGGATAGCCTTATGCCTATCCCATGCATGCTTAAATTCAATTACTGTTTTGGCCACTACCACTTCAACTGGAAGACTGTTCCATGTATCCACCACCCTCTCAGTAAAATAATGCTTCCTGATGTTACTTTTAAACCTTTGACCCTCTAATCTAAGACTATGTCCTCTTGTTTTGCTATTTTGTTTCCTTTTAAATATACTCCCTTCCTCTACCTTGTGGATTCCCTTTACGTATTTAAATGTTTCTATCATATCTCCTCTGTCTCGTCTTTTTTCCAAGCTGTACATGTTAAGATCATTAAGCCTTTCCTGGTAACTTTTCTCCTTCAAGCCGTACACCATTTTAGTAGCCCTTCTCTGAACTCTCTCTAAGATGTCTATATCCTTCTGGAGATACGGTCTCCAGTACTGCACACAGTACTCCAAGTGAGGTCTCACCAGTGCTCTGTACAGTGGCATGAGCACTTCCCTTTTCCTACTGCTAATACCTGTCCCTACACAACCAAGCATTCTGCCAGCATTTCCTGCTGCTCTATTACATTGACTACTTAACTTAACCTTGGCTTGATCGAAGTCACCACTCACCGGCTAAACCTCTGACATTTTATTTTTCGGCGTTTGCTCTGGCACAGATGACTTTGGTGCAGCACCATAGATTGTTGCTGCTTCTAGCACAGATGGGGGATGTTTATCTGTGCCATAAAGAGAAGTCCTTGGCTACCCACTAGGCAACAGAGATGAGACTTGACAATAACGTTATGAAACTTAAAGAACACGAGTCCCTCTCAATGTCATTTACCAGATACTGGAAGGCAGCAGTGAAATGTGTTCAGAGCGCAAGGGTTCAGGAACACACACTGGCACACACGAAGACTATAATGGCACTGCTCATAGCGCTAATGTGTGAGAAGGACATTTGTGCAGATTTGTGGTGGCAAGCAGCTTATAGCACATTATCTGTTAGGTGCTATGAACATCAATTCTTTATATGCCAATTTATGACACTGTACATCAGGTTATAATGGGGATTAAAAACCTGCCGTGTTCTTTTTATATAGAACACACATGCATTTTATTAACCACATTGGAAGTCCTTTCTGAATGATCTTGTGCAGCCCATACTGAAGAAACAAAGCATTGTATGGGGCTCGTAACTTGTTTGTTTCTGTCACAGGTGACATTTTTCAACCCTGTTATTGAGAGAAGACCCAGGCTTCAGAGACAGAAGAAAATCTTCTCAAAACAGCAAGGTAATTCAGTGCTAGCTCTGCATTTGCACACGGCGGGCAGCCTGGCACACAAAATGACAACCCTGCCTTTTTAGCTGTTCCTTTAATACAGTCCTGTATCATAAAATATTACACGGTACATGCTTGTGGTATGCGGCACTGCCGTGTAATGTAATGCTTGGGAGGATCTGTAATGAGGATGCACTTGTGACTACCTGCCATAAACACTCTAGACGTCATTCGTTGTGTGCGCGTATTATTATGTGCTTTAAAGTAGCTTATGTTCTCATTAAGTAGGTGTAACTAACCAGTACAATGTTCAGATTCAATACTATTTACTAACCTCAAGCTGACTTGGCGTTTCACAGTTTTTGTTTCGCCTTCGGTTTATTATACGCTTTAACCATAAACCTGTAACATTTAACTCCTGCTTCTGCCCGTTTTAAATAATACGTGGAAGCAGAGTTGTCAAGTGAAGGTGTTTTACCCGTCGTCTTCTCTTCCGTAATTAAAGCATGTGCTGTAGATCCATAACTTGAAAGCTGAATACATGTTATGTGGTGCTTTTACAGGAAAAACCTTCCTACGAGCTCCTCAGATGAATATTAATATCGCTACTTGGGGACGGCTAGTCAGGCGAGCAATTCCCACAGTAAATCACTCTGGCACCTACAGCCCTCAGGTCTCTGTTCCTGCTTCAGTACCAGTGGTGGACTCCCAGAACCTAGAACTATCACCGACAGCAGGGTATGAGCAGAGTGAAACTTTAGATGTATGTGTATATATGTCAACAGTTTGAATGCTAGTGTCCAATGTTATTTGTGAGATATAATATATATATATATATATATTTCATTCATTCATTCTGTTTGGAGTTTGACCGTTCCCAGGAGTCGTACATTCAGTCACTAACTGTCGCTATCTCACATGCATATGCACCCACTGTACTTGCCGTTCATGACCGACTCCCAATCCCGGGCACATACATAGACATACAATCATTGCATATTTTATTCTGCCTCCTGGCGTTGCTTTTTACCCCTGTCAGTGGTGACGAGGGACCATGGTTCAAGCAATGCTGCAACCTGTCTGAAGACGATTAGAGGCTGTTTTTCGGCTTTAATGAATCCTGTGCAGGATCATGATACACAGCGCTTGCAGAATGACATTGCAGATTTGTGTTTCCAGGCTCGCAACAAAGTATATAGGATCATTTAAAGGGAGATTAGAAATTGTCGGTTTCTAAACACTACAGAGGCGGCACGCCACCTGCTAGACCATGGAAACTGGTTAAAGGGACGATCTAGTGCCCCCCCCCACATACACAATCCATTCCAAGCCAGTATTGAGATCTAAAGCCCCGCATACAAACACACATTTCACTGCAAAATCCACCCCCTTGATGCCTCCCAGCATTTTTGTTAATATCCACTTAAGTATTTTTAATAGACGTTGTGTACCGGCAGTGTATGGATCCGAGATGCCGCAGAGGCGCTTAAGTGCAGACAACCCTGAAGTATCTGGCATCCCTCTCAATCCTACATATATCTATAAAAGCACATTTACCATAGTTACACAGCAGGACCCTGAGAATTGGTAAAATGATCTGGCATGCAGACATATGCGATGGATTGCTCACCTCTATGAAATAGTCGGCCCAGTGTGGCCCAGGATTCCCAGACACTGACCGTTTAAGGAGTGGAGTTACAAACTTTAAAGCTTTTTTTTTATTATTATTTTTTTTTTTTTAAATGAAGACTATAGTTTTGAAAGCTGGTAGAATCCTTTTTTACTACAACCAGTCTAAAAACCTGACGACCTGATGCCTAGAGTGCCCTTTTAGGGGAGATGCACAGAACTCCTCGTGTAGAAACTGGTCCTGTGTTTTCTGTCCGTTATCTTTTACTTGGCTGCCAAAAGAAATAAACAAAAAGAGCACCTGATCACTTTTTTTTTTCTTTCCCTTTTTCTTCCTTAAAGTGAGTCTCCTATTGCAAAGCTAGACTTTGAACTTGAGCCAGAGGCGCCTCCTGCTCCACCTCGGACCTCTTCGCATGGTGATCCGTATCAGTCTTCACCAGATATTAAGACTTCAAAAGTACTGCCCCAGGTAAAGCCATAATACTCCTTTATGTCTCTGTCATTTCCCACCCTCTGGTTTTACGACATCATCCCATTCATCTCCTTGATTTCTACCACCTTCTCATCTGATTCTTTTCTACACTACCTCATCCACATCCTTCATCTCCTTTTTATGTACTAGAACTCAATTTACAGATCTCCTCTACCTCCACGTTGCTGCCTTTTACTACCATTGCCAATAAATGATGTATTCTGAATATTGTTTCATTAACAAGCCCTCACAAGCTGTATTAACATGAACTTCAAATGATTTGAGGCATTTTCTATGTGTTGGTTCGTTTTTTTGCTATGCAGCCACTTTGGGCCATTTGGATAGATGTGGCAAATGTTATTATTATTATTATTCTTCCGTATTTATAAAGCGCCAGCATATTCCACAGCGCTGTACAATGGGGGAGTGCAGACATGAGACATACTAAAACACATAAGGAACAGCTGGCCCTGCCCTTAGGATAATTGTCCTACTGATACAGCACTTTAAGTGCTCAGCCAGACATCCCGTGAGCTTACTATCTAAAGGACAGGGGTAAGTGAAACAGAAGGGGAGCAGGGGGAGTGTGGATCTGGTGGCTAGAGAGAAAATAGCAAGCCACAGGTTGATTAGAATAAAGTGGCTGCAGGTGGAGGGGAATGAATGAGTTTGGGCCTAGGACTGGGTGGGCGGGTGGCAGTGAGGAGTCTGGAGTGGTGGATGTGAGCGTTGAGCTGTGGTGAAGGACGAGGCAGAGATTTAGCAGAGGGGCTCTGTATGCAAGCAGCTAATGAGATGCAAGGGGGAGGAGGTGGGGAGGGGGAAGCATGGTAGTATAACAGAAGTTTTTGTACTATCAAAAATGGAGGGAAGGCATTAAAGGGAAAAGTAATCAGCCTGGGGATAATACATAAAATGCACGAGACTATGAAATCAACAGGAGTGAAGCAGCGGAGTGGCTTGAATGACGTCATGGTCGATTTCAGGATACCTTGGGAGTCCTTTAGGGTGCAGAGTCTGGAGTGGTGGCTGCGAGTGTTGAGCTGTGGGGAAGGAAGATGTTCCAGATTGTTCCAAATGTTCCAGATTGACACATGCATTCCTACTCTGATCTCTGCTAATGCAGCGATGTTCAATGTATGTGCGTATAGACACGCACATATATTGATATGTTCCAGGAGTAACCTCTTCTCTCCCCCGAATTGATTAGAGGACAGAGGACTGGGCTATTGTTTCCTTATGCATTCCTCTTGTTTTTCTGGTTCTACCAGTCGGTAGCACCGTTTTGGTTGCCTCCAATCTTTGTAACCCCCGCCGTCTCCACATATCTTAACAATATTCAACGTTCTGCAAAGCACACAGATGGGTTGTCAAGACATGCCTTCAGTTTAAGGATAACGTTTACTCTTTACAAAGTGTATAATAGTTTGTTGGGAGTTGTATTTATACTACACCTTCCCGTTGTTCCACCACCCACACACAGACTCGTTTTGTTTTGTGCCCTTGCACTAACTCCTTTAACACCCAGCGTGCCACAAAAGGTCAGAAATTACTGCATGACGTGTTTAATCAGTGGGTGTCTATACCTTTTTACATATAAAGTTTGGACTAAAATTTTTACAAATCCATTTTGACTCTGATATGCAATTTGAAGCAGGGAGTATCACTGGTTATGTAGTCACTTGAGAAGGTGAGATATAATCTGATAACAAATTGGAACACCATGCAGTTATTGTGTTAGTCTAGTGACTTTAAACATTTTCCATCTGGCGGAACATTGAGGAGGAATAAAAATCACCAAGGCTCACACCAGCAGTATACAATAATTAATTTTTAATTTTTTTTTACAGTGTTGAGATTTTGTTTCCAATTTTATCTTTTGTTTTTCATTCCCAATCCCTCTAGACTGTAAGCTCCTATGAGCAGGGCCCTCTACACCGCTTGTATCCATCATATGTCAGTCTATCGCGTTCCCTATGGTTATTGTAAAGCGCTGTGGAAACTGTTGGCGCTATATAAATGATGATTCATTAAACCTTTATTTTGCTACGTTTAGTCGCACAGCAAATTCCCGCTGCACACCATTCTGTCACGCACAGTGGTTGAAAATCAGCATATTAGACCAGGGCTCAAAATTTCAAGTCCCAAGCTACTAGCCAGACCTTAAGAATTACTCGCCACTAGTTGCCCCACCTAACCCCTATCCTGCCCTGTCTGCATCTGCATTCCCACTCGCCCTCATGTAATTTCCACTCGCCAAATGCTAGTAGGCGAGTGGAAATTTTGAGGCCTGTATTAGACAATGTATAAATGCAAAACCATTCTAATATATAACAATGGAGTTTATATGTCTGGTTTCAGTATAGATTAGCCTGCGTTGCTCTCAGGCCTAGAAATCTCATCTCTTGGGAACAGACCTCCGAGTAACGGGTCTTTCTCACAGACAGCATGACCAGTGTCACTGACAACCAATAAATTCCCAAAAAGTGCAATCTTGTGAAAAATCTATGTGAAAAGCTCATTAAAATGAGGCAGATATGTTGGAATACAATGTAGGGAACAGAAACTTTTAGGAGTATCCGTTTGTGAAAATCTCTTGGGTGATCTCCAATAAAACACCACAAACTATAGCGCGATATTCTCTAAACATGGTATGGCACAGCCTATGGAAACTGGCGGCTTTGATGGCAGGATGCCAGAGTCATAAAGTGGAAACCTATTTGATTTATACTCCATTTCTGCTCATTATTAGTTTGTACAAATTGCATACAGGGCCTCTCTAGCCACCGTGACCATTTAAGTTTAGCTCCTCCGAATGCGGTGACCGCTCTTCAAAGCAGAGGTTTTGGCATAGTCTTAAAGACTCGTCAGTCAGTGACCTCTGGGTTTCTTTAGGTTTAGTGAGTAGATGAGCTCCCTCGTGTGTCAGAATAAAATGATTCCAGCAAAAAGTCTTCTCCCGCTGTTTCTGGTTTATAGTCGGTTTTATTTTCCAGGACTCTGGTCCAGGCTATGAAAATTCAAACAGGAACAATATCCACACAAAACCAGCAACCGAAAATTCAACTGAGCCCAATGTTCGAGTTTCCGATCTCGATTACAGCGCCCTCAGAGAGTCTGAGGATCAACGGTATGATCACTTATTGAGTTTATTTCTTTAAATAAAATAAGGGTAGAGGGAGGATAAAATAATCAAGCACTTGAATTTTTTTCTTCACAGTATTCAGCAGCGATTCCAGTTCAGCCAGCAGGACTTCCGGTGTTGTGCTGTTCTCGGTCGAGGGCATTTTGGAAAAGTAAGCTTGAATGCAAATTTCCAGTAGACTTGAAATACAGATTTAAATAAAAGGCAACACAAAACATTCTCGTTTCCTCATTCCAGGTGCTGCTCGCAGAGTACAAAAATACGAATGAAATGTTTGCCATCAAAGCCTTAAAAAAGGGAGACATAGTTGCACGTGACGAGGTTGACAGGTCAGTAAATTGAATATAAATAAAAGAAAGCACTTGCTGTTTGAGGCAGGTCTATTGTTCAATTATGAAGCATAGGAGAGCTGAGGCGCTTTCATTTCCTCAGCAGCTGCTGAATTGCTACATTGCAGCGGTTCAGTTTGCTGCAGCAGTCTCACTGAACACTTTGGCTGTGAATATTGAATCAAAAGGGCAGAGGATTGCTTAATAAAAGGTGCTGTTTCTGCAATATCCACTTTTGTTAATGTTTAGTGTTAATGTTTACCATGTTCCAACAAAACTTCAAACTGAACATTTCCTTATTGGATTATTTGCTCCGTGGAGGCGGCCATCTTTCCCACGTCACACTCAGCTACTCTGCAGCACCTCTTGACTTGCTGCAAGTGTTAAGGTAGGAGCGCTGAACTGCAGCACAGTGTTCAGTGCCAAGTTGCTAACTTGGCACTTGCAGCGGCTGAGAAACTGAACGCGCTTCTGGCCTAACTCTAAAATTACCTGGTAAGCAGAGGAACATGTTGTGCATCCTGGTTAAAACGTCTTTTATTGCGAATGGATTATCAGCAACGTTTCAGCTACAGAATGTTTCTTAGCAGCTTGAAAGAAGCCAGTCTGCTATAATTTTCAATACAGATGACAAGGTGCTTACCCAATAGACCAGCATTACGCCATCGCAAGACTTCCAGAAGCTCGGCACTGCTACCGCTAGTGGATTTTGCAGTTGTGCTTAATGATTTAGTGCAAGTTTCCTTTAGTAATCTCACGACTTCCATGTATGTCATATCGGTCCATACGGCACAATGATAAACTAGTGACAACTTGTGGAGCGGAGTATCTGGAAGTCCTGCGTCGGCATCTTTTCCTCTTTCTTGTTTAAGCACCTTGTAGTAGTTTTATAAAGAGTATCGATGGCGGGCTGTCCATATTCTTACCGGCTGAAGCAATGCTGATTGTTCACAATGAAAGACCTTTGATCTGGGTTTTATGTATCCTGACAAGTTTCTATGCCAGGTCAGTAAATTTAAGAGCATTACAAAGCTTTTTTTTTTTTTTTTTTTTTTAAATGTATCCTGTGATTTAGATTTGTTTTCATTCTAAGCAGTCTAGTTGCTTTAAATAACTTTTGCATTCTGTGATTTCTCTGTGGATTGCCATGCAGGAAAACTCCGCTGATATACAGCGATACATTACTGTGCGTACAGAACAGTATCATTTCCTGAATTAAACTGATGCAGTGGTCGAAATATTAAGTCTCTGCTGATTTTTTTTCTTTGTTTTTTTTATTTTTTTATTTATTTATTTTTTTATATTCCAGCCCGGGAAGGGGGTAGGAAGGAAGCGTGACTTTGAACACTGACAAATGTCCTGACTTGTCTCAAATAAGCGAGGAACGATTAAGGCTAGGGTCAGACTAACGCATTTTTCGCATTGTCCGTGAAAAAGTGCGTTCGAACGAATGGACGCATTTTTTCACGGAATACGCAATAGCGGTCATACCATGCGCATTTTCATCCGTGATTTTGTACGGATCATCAATAAAACCCTTTTTGCGTCTGGACGTTATGTTGGCCGGACATGAGCAGCGTCTGACGTCTCCTAATCACGCACACACGCCGCTAGCGGACGCAGCGCACTCTGTACGTCAGTACTAGCGGTTTCACGTTCTCGAAAAAATGCGTTAGTTTGCCACTTGCGTTGCAGAGCCGCACTTTTGTGCGGCCGTTCTTCGTATGCTGCCTGGCATTGGACGTCATTTGCTGCTAGCACGGCCGTGATTTAGTGCTGCTAAAGGCACGTTGATACTGCGTTAGTCTGACCCTAGCCTAAGAGTTTTGACGTGGTTATTAGTTTGCCATTTGAGTGGTTGAGGGTAAAAAAAACTCCAAGATTCAACTGTGCTATAATTCAATATAAAAGAGACATTTAGGGCTCTATTACATTCTTCACGCAAAAAGGCACGGTAAACGTGTTAACGTTTAACTCTTCGTGCAAAAATTAAAGCACGTGAATTTAACGCTGGTATTACAATCCGAGCGCATTATTTCATCCGTCAAAAAAAGTGCGCATTAACGCTGTGCGCATAAATCAGTGTGCGGACTGTTTTTTCACGCGATTCAGCCAATCTGAATTAAGAACCACAATTGTCTCCTGTTCAGTGTTTGCGCCTGTCAAAGTCAATCTGAGTAAATACGCTGCAGCAATAATAAAAACACGCACAACTTCATTTTATTGTTTGGGTATGTGTAGAATGTGTAACTATAATTTGCTGTATTTCTTTTTCGGGCTGGTGTATTTGGTTTCGGCCAGGACGTTCAGATTTGCCATTAACACCAGCTTTTAAAAGTCGTTAAAATTATGCGCGCAAACGTTGTCCATTAAATTTTGCGCATAGATTGCAATACCATCCGCGTACCAGCGCAAAAACGCATTTGCGCTCACAATGTTAAGTATAGGACGCGCGCAGTACATTACGCTCACAGAGTTCATGCAGGTTCAGCCGCGGTAGATGTTAACACGCAATTTTTGCACGGACATTGTCATACGACGTTCAAAGTGTTTTGCCCCTTGCGTTAATGCGTTTTTGCGCACGCATTAACATTTGATGCACGGTATATTTTCACCATCTGTAAATGTCTGTATACTTTAAGGGCTCTATTACATTCTTCGCGCAGCTAGTCCACAGCATCCCGGGGTGGACATGTGTGTCCTATTTACCCCATTTCATATTCCCCTATTTTCTAGTGTAACATGTATATTAAGGATTGAGCGCCTATTCGTGATTTTTACAACCTGCCCAATAAACTGAATGGGGACGACTTGACAATAGCTATTACTTTGTAATATTAACCCCTTTTTTCCAATAGAACACCCCAAGTTCTGGGACCATCAATTTACACCATTGAATTCGCACTTACATGCAGGGAGTGTCACTCCTTTTTATAGTGCTCGTTTGACTTTTTCTGTGTTTTTTTTTTTTTTCCCAGCCTCATGTGTGAGAAACGCATTTTTGAAACTGTGAATAGCGTGCGGCATCCGTTTTTGGTGAACTTGTTCGCCTGCTTCCAAACCAAAGATCATGTGTGTTTCGTAATGGAATATGCCGCTGGTGGGGACCTGATGATGCACATTCACACGGACGTATTTTCAGAACCTAGAGCTGTGTAAGTAGGACTTCACGTGTCAATGTAGTTTGCGGCCGCTCCAAATTCCAAGAGCACCTGTCCCTTCGACGTATACATTGATGGTGTGTGTTTCAGGAGTACAAGTCCCCTCCTTTCCTAATTGAAAAGGAAAATAAACACGATGATATTGTATTGCAACAAATTCCGGTCTAGAAAGCTGCTGACTTTTATTTCTTGTCCCGTGCAGGTTTTATGCGGCCTGTGTAGTACTAGGTCTGCAATATTTACATGAACACAAGATTGTTTACAGGTAAGTTTCGCTAAGAAACTAAAGGCTGAGCTTCTGGAATATTTATTTATAAAAGATTTTACCAGGCAGGATACATTGAGATTTCTCTCGTTTTCAAGTATGTCCTGGGTTCAATATCTCCAAAGCCGATGATTTTATATATATATTTATTTATTTTTATCTTGTTTGTTGTTTTGTTAAAGCTGGAAGAACCTCAACTGAATTATTAAATTTTTTTTGCTGTTGGCTTTAATTAATCTTTAGAAAACTGTCCATATAACTACCTTCTTTCGATGCGTTTTATAAATCATTTTTCCCCCTTCCATCTGTCTTTTAGAGATTTGAAGTTGGATAATCTCTTGTTGGATACAGAAGGATTTGTGAAAATTGCTGATTTTGGGCTTTGCAAAGAAGGTAAATACGTTTTTCACGGTGAAGGCTTACTTTGCTAAAGACAAACCTGACTTTTTATTAATGGCGCTGACACTCTGTTTTTACAATTAAAATGTATGCTGAGAAAATATTTGCAGTTCTGTAAACGTATCCTAAAACCGTCCCGCACGGCCCCGTGTGCTCACTTTAAGCGCTTTGAGGCACGATGCGGTTCCTGAACAGAATCCTTTCGTGTGAGACAGGAATGTGCGTCTGTGCGCAAGACTGCCACGAACTGAAATCAAAGCATTTAAATTTCTAATAAAAAGGACGCGGTACGCTGAAACCATGCGAAACATATCCGTATTCCAATATGTTCTGACTCAAAATAACTTTTAATGACCTCCGTCCAGATTTTGTTGGCCATTGTTAAAATTTTAAGGAGTTTTAAGGTTTTCTTCCTGACTTGACAGATTTGGCGGCTCCTAAACTCTGCAACTGTTTTTAATACAGAAACAAAGAGACTACATAGACTTAATAAGGTTTCAAATAGTCGCTCAAAACAGTCACGTGTTCCCTTTTGGCGCTATTAACGAAATTGTGTAATTCAGGTTTCCATTTTATTTATTTTTATAAATCCTGCGTTGTTAATTATCCGTTCGCACAATTCTTTCTGGTTTTTTTTTTTTTTTTTTTTGTGGTTTTTTTTTTGTCATATTTTTTCACCACTGATTTATACACTGATACAAAGCAGGTTGTGTACAGGTGTGGATTTCTTCCATGCATGACTTCTCTTGGTAGTGGATTATTGATATTTGGAAGTGCAATGTGGTTTCATTGTTGTTTCCTTACTGGTTTGAGGGAGGATAAGTTTGTTTCGTCCTCCCCCCACCCAGTGCAACTTTGGATGTTATTTTGGTTCCCTGTTAATCCGTAAGGTTGTGTAATACAGTGTTTTTTTTGTTTTTGTGTATCTATATTTGGCTCGTTATGCCAAGTGTTTTTTTTTTTTTATCTCGATCACTTGTTGGCAATTTAAGTATTTTTTTTTTTTTTTTTTTAATTTTATTTTTTTTGAGAGCCAAATTGTATGATCTGGTTTTCCTTAAGCTATAAATTTTATTTTGTAGTAGCTATATTGGTGTTGGCGGTTATTTTCTTGTTTATAGAGGCAGAAGTAGAACCATTATTCTTATGTTTTCATATAAAACCCTTTATTCGCCATTTTTAAGATTGTGCAAGGCTGGGGGGCCACACAAGCGCAGAATGTACGTCCTTTTAGGCTAGCGTCAGACGAACGCAGTAATCCCGTCCGTGTCGCCGCACAGTTTAACGTCCGTCGTAGCATTGATTTGTGATCAAGAGACCCAACACACGAAGTACGTGTGCACCGAAGTGCGCACGCACCACGCAATGGACGCCATTTAGGCCTCGACCTAAAACTGCTATGACGGATGCCCAGAGTGCACTGCGTCCGCGTAGCGCCCTGTGTGCGTGATGACACGTCAGACGCAGCACATTTGCAACGTCCATCACGTTGACGCTCAGAAGTTTTTTTTGGTCTGGCTGACTGTACCTGTCATTTAATTTTGTTACCCATATTTCCCTTTTTTTTTTTTTTCTTTCTACATCCGTCAAAAAAAAAAAACAGAACGTGTTGTGTCTACAGTATCTTCCATCAGTACGTCCGTTACGTGCGCTCAGACTGCGTTCGTCTGACATTGGCCTTACACGGATGTACTTGTGGACACCACACGATGCGCATGATTTGACGTTGACTATCAAAAAACCCTCTAAATATGGAAGCTGAAGAAGCCATTGTGTTTCGTACTCAGTCTTGTACACACGGGACAGACGTCAAATGAACGATCGTCTGATATACTGTACTTTTGCCTGTAGAAAGAATCACGTCCGTAGACCGGTCTCTGCGAGCATCCTAGCAGTTTGATGCCGGCTAAAAACCCCCGCATCTGTCCTAATGTGCCCATAGTTCGTGTTTTGTTCCCTATGTGATCCATCATAGTTCTGTGATGGACGCCACAATGCGGATTAAATCGGACGTTTTTAGGGCGCTCCTGTGGTGGCTTCGGCCTTAGTCTCCAGTTTCTGTTAAATTGCCTTATGTCTGTTTTTGAGGAATGGGATTTGGCGACCGCACCAGCACGTTCTGTGGAACCCCCGAGTTTCTGGCACCTGAAGTTCTCACGGAGACCTCCTACACCCGAGCGGTCGATTGGTGGGGCCTTGGCGTTCTGATCTATGAAATGCTGGTTGGGGAGGTAAGAGTAATCCGTAAGACATAGGTATAGAAAATGTTGTTAAACCACAAAGCCATCCAAATGCTCCCTTTCTGGTAATTTGACTCTGGTAGACCCGACCCCCCCCCCCCTTTTATTTCAATCAATTAAACCACATACTGACTTAAGGGCCCTTCCATGTGCGCCAGAGATTGGCAAATCCTGGAGCCCGGCAGTCTCTTGTTTTTTGGAATTTCACCTTTTAGGCTCCTAAATGCATTGAATATTCTAACAAACATATATAGGTGTCCGACTCCTAAAACTTTGTGGTCGGCACTGACGCTTTCCTATTGGATCCGAAGATTCTGACTTTTAATACTTTTCTCTACAATATTGGTCATTCTTCAGATATGAGATTGCAATTTTGTCTTTGTCTTATGCTTTGTTGTTCCGGTTTATGACCGGTCCCCTTTGTGTATGTGAATATCTTATTTACTTTATGCACCATTCGTTTGACTTTCACTTTCCTCCGAGCTGGTTAGTGGATGCCCCCTAGTGGCAGAATGTGCATTCTCACTCTTATTCAGGCTTATTCCGAAAGCACTGGTGTTTACACCCTCAAAAACCATTGTTGAGACCTTCACAAAACTCCAAACAATCGCTGTGAAGCTTTTTCTGTGGCTGTTTTGATTTCTCTTTCATTAAATGTCGGCATTTGTCACCTTTGCAGCAATGCAGGTTTTTGCCAGAATTTGCAACACTCGGTACTTTCTGAATAACCACATATTTCGTTTTTTTTTCGTTCCCCTTATATTCTCTTTTAAAATTAATTACTAAACCTATTTAAAGCAAATTGCTTTAAATTCTTCATTTGCCTCCAAACCCTTCTGCTTTCGGTGCTTGTCTTATAGCAGCTGAAACTGAATTAATACCCTGGTCTTATCACAAATGTAAATGTGGCAGCAAATGAGGGCAGATTTTGGCCTGGTGCTGCCGAAGGCATTCAGAATTCTCTCTTCACCTTTCTGTATCAAATTTACAATCTCTCTTGGCCATTTATGTAAACAAAAATGTAATTTAGAGCAAGTGTAAAGTGTCTTATTTACACAAAATGATTTTGAAGAACATTTCTTAAGTTTTATCAGGGATGGCAAGCTCAGCCCTCCCAGTTGTTGATGGCTTCCGATTCCCAGAATTCTTTGTGAGCGATTTGTTAGAGAATCATGGGAGTTGTAGTTCAGAAACATCTGGGGTACTAGTGTTTGAGATCCTGGATTCATCGGTCACTTGCTGAGAGCCACGCATATTATTTTTGGAAACTTTGTACCAAGAAGCTGGGCTACTTTGCGTATGTGAACACTTGGGTAACAGAGTATATGCCGACCTTTCCTGTTGTGTGGCGCGCTACAGTTTTTTCATGCTTTCCTGCTGTCCCTGATCTAGCAACTTATTGCTGGGAGTTTTAGTCCTTTGCAGCTCTTACGCACTTGCGTAACTCCGACATATAATGGAGAAGTATAGGGTCTCTAAAAGACCCAACCATTGGGAATACACACGAGTCTGCCTGTATTATATAGCAAAGTCTTTATAGTGATTAGCCTTTTTTTAAACCTTTACCACCAGAAAGATCTTCAAATAAGTTGGTGAATCCCCCCCCCCCCCAATATATAGGTGGTGATTATTCTCTATTTTTTTTCCAGTCTCCGTTTCCTGGTGATGATGAAGAGGAGGTTTTTGATAGCATTGTAAACGATGAAGTCCGGTATCCACGGTTCCTGTCTACCGAAGCAATCTCAATCATGAGAAGAGTAAGTGGCCAGCATAGGTTTATTGTGGTTTGTTTTATACTGGATTTTGACTCTATTGTTTAGGGCTCTAGTCTGGAATATGTAGCATCTTTTTAAATTCTGGGCTTCGCTGCAGAATGAAGAGATGTTACCTGTAAAAGGTTCAGACCACCTGAATCTGTGGGTTTCCTTATGCTTCACCAGTTTGACATCTTGCCAACATAGAATGGTGGATATGACCTCTAACAAGGCCTAGCAAGAAACTTCATGACAAAAACCTAAAACCGTTCAGCCTGTGAGCCATCAATGCAGCATACGGTGCAGGTTTTCCTGCATTTGTTACGTGGTGCGATCTTGTTAGTGATCTGATTTATTAGGCACAAATATTTCTATAAATGGGATTTAAAAGGGATACGAATGGGGGAAAAAGGTTAGTGTGAGATTTCACATGAGACCTTTCCAGAGTGATATGATACTTCATTTTTTCTATATATATATTTCTATATTCTATCCAGGAAGGATACATATGTCCTGGGTGGTGAGTATGTACCGTTATGTGTCTTGCCCAAGGACACTTACTGGACAGGTGCTTTTGCCAGAATCGAACCTGTGTCTCCACGGTTATAGAGCTGTGATGTTACCTCTACTTCACCCAGCTGTTGGTTATGGCTTGTAAATGAAGATTGCTGCCATGATGGTGATCTCCTTGCTACTGTTTTTCAAGAATGTCTTTTGAGGAGTGCTCTATTTGCACCCGTACTGACATGCTTTCCAGTGTTCCTCGCAGCGTTGACGCTGCAACGGAGCCGGCCACGCGCTGTTGCTCATGCATGAATTGCGTGCACGACAGCAGCTGTGTTGCAAGCCTCCCCATCGAAGCGCTTTGTACCAAGCGTTTGACAGGGCGCGTTTGACAGGGCTGCAAAGCGTGATTCTCCATCGGAGGATTGAGCTTTGCAGCGTTGAGCGCACTTAACTGTGCTCAGCGAGGTGGCCAGACAGGTGTCAAAGTGGAAGGACCGTCCCTTCACATGGACGTTCTTTCTGCTCGTAAAAGCACTTGTCTGCCCCCAGCCTTAAATGCAGATCCCACCACCTAAACAAAGCCGAGCTTGTGGATCCACATGGAAGAAATGTTTTTCATGACAATATTACACATTATTAACCTCCCTGGCGGTCTATTTACCTTGAAAATTCTTGTCTGAAAACAGTCAATTTATTTTTTTGTCCCCCCCCCCCCAGTGGCATCCAGAGTGTGGCTCGGGGTTAAATTCCTATGTTGGAAGCGGTAGCCCCGAGCAACACTCGGGATGCCGCTGGATACATCACCTCTCCCTGCGCTCCCTCGATGTCCCCAGCTGTCTCCTCTGGCGATCACGACCTCATTACTTCCTGGTTTCTTCCTCGCAAGAAGGAATCCAGGAAGTAGGAGGTCGCAATCGCCGGAGGAGACTGCAGAGATCAGCGAGGGAGCGCAGGGAGAGGTGATGTATATATACAGCCCTAGTGTGTCTCGGGGTTACCGCTCTCAGCGGTGAAATTTAACCCCGAGACATACTCGGGAACACCGCCAGGGAGGTTAAAGTGTCTTTATCTGAAACTGATCCATGTGTATAGAAATATCTTCTATAATGATCTATAAACGTTTAAAATGCAACAAACAAAAGCATTTCTTATGTTAGGAGCATCATTTTGTATAATGGAAATGGTATAGAGGGTTATTCAGTAAACACCGTCGATATTACCGTTTTGAACTGTAAGGAATCCAGAGAGGGAAATTCATACCATGGAAAAATAAAATTAATTTAAGCTCCTCCTGCCCCTCTTAGGAATTTGCCATTTACAACAACTGTACACTTTGGTGAATAAGTGACATAACAAATGTGCTATGTCGTATGGGGCGTGTGATGCCATGTGTCCTCTATGAAGAGGTGCCTGAGTGTATGCGGCTTATGCGTATGTAGGTGACAGGACATCTGTGCTATATTCTATGGAAAATTCATGAAATTCTGATGTTTACCAGTGGAAATAACCAGCCATTTAAAAACTCCCTTCCAGCTTTTGAGGCGAAATCCCGAGAGACGTCTAGGAGCTAGCGAGAAGGATGCGGAAGATGTGAAGAAACATCCTTTCTTCAGAGTGAGTC
This sequence comes from Leptobrachium leishanense, assembly GCA_009667805.1. Classification (NCBI taxonomy): domain Eukaryota; kingdom Metazoa; phylum Chordata; class Amphibia; order Anura; family Megophryidae; genus Leptobrachium; species Leptobrachium leishanense. The sequence continues at coordinate 55,369,920 of CM019070.1, read as the reverse complement.
ACTTCTTGCACAGTCCAACCATTTATATGTAGAAATGAGCCAAGCTAACCTTGCAATGCGATTTCATGGAGTAAAGCAAAGTGCAGATAATTGAACAAAATTTGTAGAGATGATAATATTTTCGATATTTGTATTGATTACACCTAGTGGCTCCGGCATATTTTTGTTCAGAACACAAAACTGGATGGGCTGCTTTACAAAGTAGCGAACTACTAGTAACTATTGTGCTTCTTAAAAGATGCGGCCGGTCTGCTTCAATTGTCATTCCCATAACAATGAACAAAGATATGGTCAAGATTAATGCAATGCTTAATGTCTTGTTTATTCAAACCCCTCGCCGGGAGCTGCCATCACTAAGCTCTGCATGCTGTGTTACTGAAGCGCATTGTTTGATTGACCCTATAACTGCTGGCGTTGCAACACCTTCGAAGTTCAGCGTTTCACAAAAGTAAAAATCTGTAGATCAACCAGGGCAGCTTCACATGTCACTTTCTGGATTTTACTCTTCTCAAACCAGTTCAGTTATGGAATAACCTGTTACCATCTTGGACTTTCAGCAGCCAATGATACAACCGTATAGAGCAGAAAAATCCTCTGCAGGGAGGTCCTCACTTAGCGGAGAATAAAATCGAATGTATATCTTCGCTGGCTGTTTGTCGAGCTCTGCCTGTAGATGAATTTCCATGTAATACTGGCTTTACTGTAAACACCAGACTCGTCTTACACCATGTTTTCCTGTTTTTACAGCACATAGATTGGAATGGCTTATTAGCCAAGAAAGTGAAGCCCCCTTTCGTACCAACCATCAAAGGACGTGAAGACGTGAGCAATTTTGACGAAGAATTTACCTCAGAGGCTCCCATTTTAACCCCTCCACGGGAGCCAAGGTTATTATCGGAAGAGGAGCAGGTGGCGTTCAGAGATTTTGACTATATTGCTGACTGGTGTTAAACCCGGACACTGTGAAACTGGAGCGAACTGGCTCATAAGATGACTGCAAAAAAATTGAAACGAACAGTCCTTACCGCTTTGTGCCATCTTCAGTTCATAATTATTTTATTTCTTAAATCACATGAAGATTCTTTTAAATTTTTTTTTTTTTATGGATGAACTCTGGAGAGCGGCCACTTCTGACATATGCCCGTGTTTTAGATTTCTTTATTTTTAACAGAGCACTGCACTGGAAATCCATTGTATGTCTGATTCAGCACAACGTCAGGATGTCCCATTCTTACATGTTGTTCTTCGTCTATTGTTGGCTCGCCGGCCGCAGTCTTCTGATCTTGACGAGCAGATCAGTCAATTGGTTTTAAAGAACGAGCGTGCTTAAAGCTTTTTCAGAGCAGAGCTCTGTCTGATTTCTTTGAGAAAGATTAAGCTTTGCATCGACAAACCTGTTGGAGTTTCCAATGTGTATGAACTGGTTTCTGTCAGCATTATGTATTTTCTTTTTGTCTGTGCTATTAAGTCAGACTGTTTCCTTTCTGAATGATGTGTCACAAAAATTGACGCTTGGGTTTATAGGGAATGAGGTGCGATATGTGAAAGTAATATGTAGTGCTCAAAGCCATAATCACAGCCCACCCCAATACAGACACAACAGCCATCCGTATTACACTGTGACGCCGGATATCAACGATTGATACGTAGTAGTTGGACTAAACCTTCCATTATGTTCTGCTTCGAGACGGCAACCTCTGTGTCTGCGGTTTAAAGTCAAAGCTTAATAGAAGCGATACAATGGCGTTTTTATCACTTTTATAACGGCTTTATATTTCTTTTTCAACCCATTTTGGAATCAAGTAATTTTTTCCTCTGCAGCCGTGATGACCATTTCCCGCAACAGCACTACAATTTCGGTGATGTAGCTTCATTGTGTAATGAAATTCTGTCAGCGTCCACATAAATATCAATAGCCTTCCAATTAAAAATTAATGGACATTCAGGGAATGATATGCTAGATTAGCTTATTCGGGGCGGTATAGAAGGATCAGAAGTGTTACTATGACCAGTGTGAACTCCTCCGCTCTCCAGGATTACTGGATGAGGATTCACAGGGTTGGTAAAACATAACTAAACTGGTAACAAATTCTGCGTATTTTCCTCTTAACGCCGCTGATCATTTCACAGATTGAAGATTTATGTTGTATGTTCCTCTCTAGGTGGGGGGGGGGGGGGGTAGTGTCAGCAATCTTGGCCCTAGCAATGTTTTGGAACTGCATCGCTGTTGATGCGCATTCGATTTGGTAGAGCTTCATGGGACATGTAGTTCCTGAACTTCTGGAGGGCCAAGGCTGCTGAGCCCTGCTCTGGTGTATTACTATAGTGTTGATATTTATGTGGTCACTGGCTGAATTGAACTGAAATGTATTTCAAATCTGTGAATCTTTTACGTAGTTTGCGTTTTTTGTTTTGTTTGTTGAAGGAGCAGAAATCTGGGAATTTGCAGACAGTCACGGCGCTACGCGATTACCAGACCCTCAGGCTGCAGGTTAAAGCCAGGGTTGGCAACCTTGACCCTCCACATTTTGGAGCTACATTTCCCTTGTGACTCTGACAACCTAGTGTAGTTCCAAAACTTCAGAGGGCCAAGGTGGCCGACCCCTGACCTAAAGGGTTCACCTGGACTCTATAGGAAGCAAAGTTACAATTCGAAATCTTTAAATCAGTCTTCAACCCAGTATTATGTGATGTTACGGTAATATGGAATTTGGGTTCAACAAAAAGTTGGGAACAAACCCCATTAGTAATCTGCTAGTATGTTTCACAGACCACTGTGACATCTGTTGTAGGAATAATATAAAGTCTGTACTCTTGACATGTGGAATCATCAGACAAGGGCTGCTACTCTGGGATGGATTTAATTTTTTTTTTTACCAATTTTTGTTTAATTCCGTTGTCCATGTTACGACCTCTTCATCTTGCTGGAGGCTTTATCATTCTTGGTGGGACTTGTCACGTGAGTGTAGGGTTGCCAATGCGGCCACACTTTCTGCAACATACACAACGTCTAGATATTAATGGGCGGTTCATGAAAGTGTTCCCCTTCAGCATGTGGAATTCATATACCGCAGGAGTGAGATTGACTAATAGAAATTGGGAAATTATTATTATTTTTTTTAAATGAATAAGGCTAGCATCAGACGAACGCAGTCATCATGTCCGTGTCGCCGCACAGTTTAACGTCCGTTGTAGCATTGATTTGTGATAGAGACCAACATGCAAAGTACATGTGTGCCGAAGTGCGCACGCACCACACAGGTGGCACGGATGCCATTTAGGCCTTGAGGTAAAAGCGCTATGACGGACGCCCAGAGTGCGCCGTCATGTGATGAGGCAACATCAGACGCAGCGTATTTGCGATGTTCATCACGTTGACGTTCAGAAGTTTTTTTGGTCTGGCTGACTGTACCTGTCATTTAATTTTGTTTCCCATATTTCCCTTTGGTTTTTTTTGTTTTTTTTTGACGGATGTAGAAGAAAAAAAAAAAGACTATGGTGTCTACAGTATCTTCCGTCAGTACGTACATCCGTTATGCACGCACGCAGAGTGCGCTCAGACTGCGTTCGTCTGACAGCCTTAGACCTCAAGACATGGAAACCACTGTAATCTGGAAAGCTCCAGTAGCCTCCGTCTGAAAATGTTTCATCTTGAAACCACTGGAACTGAAAGGGTTACCATGTTGTTCCTGCAGCATATGGATTCTCCACGCTTTTGGTGGTGGGGGGGTTGCGCTTACATGTGTTGTCCACATACATATGTTTACTGGAAATTAGAGAATTAAAATTCACTCCACTGGTGTTGCCCAATGGATTTTAGTTTTTCCTTTTAAATGAAAACCTTGTTTTAATGTACAATGTAGGCTAGTGCAAACTGATCTGGCCCCATGGTGCCGTTTGCAAGTGGTGCAACATTGAATACACAGGTGCTTGGCATTTATAGAGCGAACACCCACTGTGTTGCATGCCGCCTCAACCAAATTCTGAGTGTCCACATACAAGAACCATCAATTGATTGGGGTTGTACGTGCAGGCCATGTCTTTTACCGCTTTCTGTCAGACTAAACACCCCAGTAAATGCTCAAACGAGCAGTTCCTCTTGGCACCTTTTAGAGCGCGCGCGTGTGTGTGTGTGTGTGTTCGTTCTGCAGTTATTTTTTTATTTTGTGTATTTGTAGTCAGAAGCTAATACGATGCGATAAAGCTTCACTAGAAAAGGGATCTGGATTCTCGTAGCTCTTACTTGCAACATTTCTTATGAAACCCGTTCCCCAAACACTGCAGCTATTGTTACTCTTAACCGCACGGTGTGTTACTCCTGTACAATGAGAAGTTGCTCATTAAGAGACACTCTCGCTTGACACTACATTGATTCTAAACTGACCGCATTCGCTGCCTCCTTGCAGTCCTGTCCTTTTCCTGTGTGCAGAGCCTTAACTTTAAAAGAAACTACAGATTTTTATTGTGAAAAGTCTGTAATATGACCTTTTTAAGGATGCAAAAGTGTTAAAAAAAAAAAAACACACACAACTTTTGATGTAAAAAAGGAAAAGTAATTCTCTTCTCGTAATCTAACATATCTGGAACAGTTTTCGTTGTATTGATGGGGGGTAATACCAGATTTTTACACCTATCCCCTTCCTCCCCCCTGTTTCTGGAGATCAGGGCAGTGGTTTTACATGACTTGTTCCCCTGTGCTGCATATTCTGCCCCCTAGTGCTTTTTCTATGCAGCTACACTAAGCTTTGTCCTAATACAACTTTTATTGGTTTAAAATCTAAAGCCTTTTAGATTTCCTTCAGATGGTTCATGTTGAATAAGAAATTTAAAGAAGGAAAAAAAAGTTGCTATGTTTTTATTTTATTTCGATGTAGGATATTACCCCCCCCCCTCCACATTAATGCAGTTTCCAACTTGAAGTTGTGAATAAATGCGGAATCCTCTCTCACTGTGACAAAAAATAAATGGGGAAATAACTTCAAGGGAACAATGGAATCACAACTTCACAATGTATATCCAAGAAGTCACTGACTGCGTTTAATAGTATTAAAAGAGTGCGGCTTGTTGCAAGTCATTTGTCAAATGGTAGAAAACAAAATGTGCTCCCTTTTTCGTTTATGCATTCCTTCAAAGGGCATTCTTACTTTTTGCCATGTTCACTTAATAATAATGAACGACTGGTTTTTCTCCCCTTTTTTTTTATATATATTCCAAAAACAAAATCGCAATTTTAGGATTTCACCTGCCGGACTCAATCACCGCCCTGCCAAGTTCTGCTAATAAATGCTTTATATGCATAGATTTCTAGAACATTCTATAATACAGGTGTGGGGGTAGAGACGGTGTATTTTAAAAATTTCTACTTGTAACAAAGCTTTGCAGGCTACTGGAACTCCAAACGTCTATCACCTGAAGGGTTAAACGCATTATGTTGTAACAGAATGTATAAATATTTTTGATATTGTATATTTTATAATCTGATTGTAACACTAATTGTAGCTGTACCTCAAAATCCAATCAGCAAAATCTAGACTTTCCTGTTCATTGTGTATGTGTATCTGCATTTTCTTTTCAGGCCCATCCACCGGTGGTGTAGTTGGCCTACAGCCGACGTGGACCTAGCCCTGCCTGTTAATAAGAATGACACATATCAGTCCTCATACTGAGGATGACTATCATGTTGGTCGATGGATAGCTTAAAGGCAGAGCCGGCCAAACAGTAGCTCGCCACATCAGATGTGTTCTGCTGGATGTATACTACTTCTGTGTGCTCGTGCTTGCTTGCAGTATGTAGAATTCCTATGCTGCAGGAGAGAAACATATTGTCTAGATGCAAGTTTCTTCTCGCAGCGTATGAATGCTGCATACCGCAGGGGGAGCACTTTCATGTGACACCCATCAACACATGTCCTGGAAGATGCAGCTGGCAGCCCTAATCCACAAGCTGTTGTACACTGTGACTTCCAGTTAAATCTCTGTAGAGCAGCATGGGAGTTGTAGTATTGTGACAGTTCTGTGGGTTTACTGTTAGACCAGCCCTGGCACGCGTTTTAAATACATTGGCCTTGGCTACTAATGATCCTTTGCACGTCAAAGGATTTCTCATGTTGTTTCTGGGTTCTTGTTTTCCATTCTGTGATGAACTTGTGTGTTTTTGAGGACAAACTGTTTTGTGTGTACGCATAAGATCCGCTCTCATATTTCCTTGTTTTTTTTATTTCTATTAAGTGTAATCAAATTTGATGGTATAAAACGCAGTACCTCAACTTAACGAAGGCTAGTTATGTGAAACCAAATCAACAAGTAGCTTTATGGACATAGACGACAAATGTAACATATTTTTAAAACTTAAAAATGCTCTATATACGTAAAATATATATTTTTTTACTCTAGCAGAGGGGGTGGCAAACGCAAAACCCAATCATGTCTGACTGCCGACATTGCACGAATGACGTTCTATCGAGCGCGGTTTTACATATAAAGGAAATATGAGCAGGGCATCTTGTACTACCATACTTAGACACAGTCTGGCTTGGAAATGCTGTACTTTGTTTTGAGGTGCATTTTTTTTTTGTTTTTTTTATATATATAATTGTAACTGAGCAGTTTGCAACATGCTTTCTAGAATCCTAACTTACTGATATCAATTTACAACCACGTAGTGTACATAACGTTTTATGTTCTAATGAAATCACTTAACATAAGCCAGGGTATGTCACGAACGTCAGCTGGAAAAAAAAGAAAAAAAAGCACTAATGTCTCTGTAGGGTTTTTTTTTTTTTACAAATAACTATTTTTTAGGCAAAACTATGATTTTTAAACTCTAGATTGTAAATATATTTTGCTATAGCTGTAAGTGGCTGCTCAAGCACTTTGTAAGTAAAAGTTAGAATATTTTTAGGATGGTACACTATGCATTGATATTAAATGTGCCTTTTAAAGAAATGTCAAACAAATGGAGTGTTTTTGCAGTCATTAAAGTGAGGAATGCACAAATTAAAAGTTTCAAATAGATTGGAAGCTTTAAGCACGTGCCGCTTTCTTTTTATTCATCGTATATGTATGTCGTTGATCACGTTCTTGAATAAGCCTTGTATCTACCCACGTCTTTATTAGGGTTGGGCCAGTCATTATTAAATAAGGTATTGATAAAGCGATTAAAAAATACCATTGGAAGAAAAGTGTTTCAGGGTAGCCTCAGCATAATTTTGCTATTCCCTTGTCAGATGCAGTAAACCTACAGAGTACCACTTATTAACCCCTCATAAGCCCGCTCCTGTTTTTATCTTCAATTATTTTTATAACCATACCTGTATGCCGGTATCAGAGTCGCTCTGTGTGTTGACACTGAGGACTGACAGCCGCGCCAATGTCTCCATGCACGTATGGTGACTGAGGGGCATTGGCTGTGCATCGCTGCACTAGGTTTGCAATGCGAATTGTAACCCTAGAAGGCCAGAGGAAGTAAATGGATGTGCTGGGTGGAGAGACCTCTGCATTAGGAGGTTGTGACAAACCACCTGGACAAGTTTCATCATGGTAGCTAGAGTACACCTTTTAGTGCTTTCACACACCTGACCACTTTAGTGTTAAAAAGTGGCCAGGGTGGGTGGAGTATCCTCCCTGTTTAAATTCAGGATGGAGAGACCCCCCCCCCCCTCCAAACAGCCCAGATGTGCCAAATAGCCACAGCACAGATGGTATGATTGGCTGCGTTGTGATTGCAGGATTCAATCTGCAGCTCGTGGGCGGGCTTTGAATATTTCTATAGGCTGCCTAGGCCCCTCCCAACAGTTGGCACACACCGCTGGCTGCTATGAGAGCGCTGGAACTCTGTCCCCCTGCAGCCAATGATGTGCATCTGCTATGTAGGCGGGCTAAAGGAGGGGCCTGCCACAGCACCTGGCATCGGGGCCTGCCACATCACCTGGCATCGGGGCCTGCCACATCACCTGGCATCGGGGCCTGCCACAGCACCTGGCATCGGGGCCTGCCACAGCACCTGGCATCGGGGCCTGCCACAGCACCTGGCATCGGGGCCTGCCACAGCACCTGGCATCGGGGCCTGCTACAGCACCTGGCATCGGGGCCTGCTAGTATAATCCGCAGACTGACACCAGGAGGGTGGTGGCCAAGACCTGGCCTCTTAGAGTTTCATAAGGACCAGGTTTGGGAAGTACTGCTCTAGAACAGAAGTGCTTGTTTGTGCTTTGTTGCTACAATCAATACGATTACAAGAATTATTTTCCCATATTTAATTCTGCAGAAAATTAAATCTGTGCAAGGTTACAAAACTAGACTGTTATTCAATTCCCCTTAAAACTAAATGGAATTTTACTTTTCTTCAAAAGGCAGAGGTCAACAACCTTGGCCCTCCAGATATATGGTACTACATCTGATGCTTAACTACTCAATAGGTTAGAGCCTTATGGGGAATATAGTTCTTAAACATCTAGTAGGGCCAAGGTTCCTGATTCATGTTCAAAGGCAACCATTTATCTCATTAACCACTTAAGTGTATCTGAGCGACCAGGTGCTCTATGATATCCACCACCTGATGGGATATCATTAGTCCTAAAGATTAATACAATGCTATATCCTAATGATCAGGAGTGCAAAAAGTGACCAGCACTGCCTTTTTCTCTTACCCCGCCTCCCAGCAATGACACGAAGGGGGGGGGGGGCTGTCCTGAAGGAAGTTCCTATATGAGCTGCCCCTATGACATGCTGCCCTGACAGACTGAAACCATTACCTTTTTCCTTGTGTCAAATGATCCCAACTTGTTTTGGGTGTCACTAAAGCATGAGATGTTTTGAGCAACTTTGTTTTTTGTTTTGAGAAAGTATTTTACCAGGGAGGATACATTTGAGATTTCTCTCGTTTTCAAGTATGTCCTGGGTGGCGAGTATGTACCGTTAGGTGTCTTGCCCAAGGACACTTACTGGAGAGGTGCTCTTGCTGGAATCGAACCCATGTCTCCACAGGCTCTCTCCACGCAGAGCAGTGATGTTACCTCTGCGCCACCCAGCCGGTACATGTATTTAAATTGACATAAGTCCAATACCCAAGCTTCAATCCTTAATCTGTATCTAAATGAAGCCCACATGTTTCCTAGCAGAGCCTCCTAATGGATTACTACAGCCACCCACCCCCATTAACCTCCCTGACTGTGGCTCAGGGTTAACGTTCAGTGCTGAAAGCGGTAACCCACACTCAGGCTGGATACATACCTGTTCCTGCGCTCCCTTGCATTCTCCTCCGGCGACAGTGGCGTTTTGCTTCCTTGTTCCGTTCTCGTGAGAAGGGAACCAGGAAGTATGAGGTGACAGCGATGAGTGCAGGGACAGGTAATGTATGCAGTATGAGTGTGGCTTGGGGTTACTGCTTTCTGCAATGCATTTAACCGAGCCACACTCTATTTACCACCGGGGGCCAAATAAATCATTACGATTCTGACCTAAAATGACTACCTCAAGATGAGCAACACTCCAGCGCAGACTAAGAATAGCTTAATGTAGCCTGAAACCGTTTGCTACAATGCTCCTTTTACTAGTCTGGGTTAAGACTCAAGACTAACACATAATGACATAAGTCTCAACATCTTAAGATGTAAATATCACCAGGAAAGGCTGAATTCCGAAGCGATTTAAAAGATCCTACGAGGCGACACACTATGGGAATTACGACGTGTGAAGAACAACCACCTGTGTATACAGAGACTTGCAACATAGCCATTCCATAACCTTGCATACAGGTGAAACTTAATTAGAATATCGTGCAAAAGTTCAATTATTTCAGTAATGCAACTTAAAAGAAAAACATGTTTTTCTTTTATTTTTATTTTTTTACTTTAGACATGGACATGTTTGGTATCATTGGAAAGGCTATGCTAGCTGCCAGGAGTCAGGGGGTTCATTTGAACCCCGATATCTTTCCTTAGGAGTCAATGAGGACGTTCCCCACACGTCCTCAGCAGTGAAAGGGTTAAAAGGTGAAACTAATATGAGCTAGACTCATTACATGCAAAGCAAGATAGTTCAAGCCATGATTTGTCATAATTGTGATGATTATGGTTTACAGCTCGTGAAAACCCCAAATCCACAATCTCAGAATATTGTGAAAAGGTGCAATATTCTAGGCTCAAAGTGTCCCACTCTAATCAGCTAATTAAGCTGTAACACCTGCAAACTGTTCCTGAGCCTTTAAATCAGGGTTTCTCAACTCCAGTCCTCGGGACCCACTACAGGCCAGATTTTGCTGATCACCTTGGGGAAATGCAGACTGAATACTGCAATCAGTGAAGCAGCAAATCATATCACCTGTGCTGTGCTTCACATACCTGGAAAACCTGACCTGTTAGTGGGTCCTGAGGATACGAGTTGAGAAACACTGCTTTAAAATGGTCTCTCAGTCTGGTTCAGTAGGAATCCCAATCATGGGAAAGACTGCTAACCTGACAGTTGTGCAGCAAACCATCATTGACACCCTCAAAAGGTCATTGCAAAAGAAATTGGATGTTCCTAAAGTGCTGTATCAAAGCACATTAATAGAAAGTTATGTGGAAGGGAAGTGTAGAAAAAGGTGCACAAGCAGCAGGGATGACCTTATCCTGGAGAGGATTGTCAGGAAAAGGCCATTCAAAAGTGTTGGACTTTCACAAGGAGTGGACTGAGGCATCAAGAGTCATCACACACACAGACGGATCCTGGACCTGGGCTTCAAATGTCGTATTGCTCTTGTCAAGCCGCTCCTGAACAACAAACGTCAGCATCTTACCTGGGATAAAGAAAAACAGACCTGGTTTGTTGCTCAGTGGTCCAAAGTCCTTTTTTTTGATAAGAGCAACTTTTGCATCTCATTTGGAAACCAAGGACCCAGAGTAGGGAGGAAGGATGGAGAGGCACACACTGCAAGATGCTTGAAGTCCAGTGTGAAGTTTCCAGTCTGTTGATTTGGGGAGCCATGTCATCTGCTGGTGTTGGTTCACTGTGCTTCATTAAGTCCAGGGTCAATGCAGCCATCTACCAGATTTTGGAGCACTTCATGCTTCCTTCCGCAGACTAGCTTTATGCGGATGCTGACTTCATTTTCCAGCAGGACTTGGCACCTGCCCACACTACCGAAAGCACCAAAACCTGGTTCAATGACCGTGGAATTACTGTGCTTGATTGGCCAGCAAACTCACCTGACCTGAACCCCATAGAGAATCTATGGGGCATTGCCAAGGGAAAGATGAGAGACATGTGACCGAACAATGCAGAAGAGCTGAAGGCCGCTATTGAAGCATCCTGGTCTTCCATAACAACTCAGCAGTGCCACAGGCTGATAGCTTCCATACCACATTGAGGCAGTAATTGCTTCAAAAAGGGGCCCAAACCAAGTATTGAGTACATATGCATGCTTATACTGTCCAGAGGTCCGATATTGTTCTATGTATAATCCTTGTTTTATTGATTGCATGTAATCTAAATTTTCTGAGATTGTGGATTTGGGGTTTTCACGAGCTGTAACCATAATCACAATTATGACAAATCACGGCTTGAACTATCTTGCTTTGCATGCAAGGAGTCTCATATTAGTTTCACCTTTTAAGTTGCATTACTGAAAAATTTACTTTTTGCAAGATATTCTAATTGATTTTCACCTGTATAGTTCACACAATAGATTTATTCCCTGACCCAAAGCAACATCCTGCCCCCCCCCCACGTTTGGACGCAGCGCACTCTGTACTAGCGGTTTCACGTTCAAAAAATGCATTAGTTTGCCGCTTGTGTTGCGCGACCGTACTTTGTATATTGCCAGTCATTGGCCGTCATTTGCTGCGGCTACAGCCGTGATAAAGTGCAGCTGCACGCGCTGCGTTAGTCTGACCCCAGCGTTAAACCTTTGCACAATAACCTCTAAATGGAAGGTATATTAACCCCTTGTATCTACAGTACAGGGATTTTCAGCAAGTAACCCCCTGGATGCTACCCCAAGTGACCCAGAGCGCTCTCTATTCAATTGGATACTGTAAAGCGCTGCAGAAACTGTTGGCGCTATATAAACTGCCACCTGGGTGGAGTAGAGGTAACAATCACTCTGCATGGAGAGAGCCTGGAGACATTGGTTCTATTCCAGCAAGAGCGCCTTTCCAGTGTCCTTGGGCAAGACACATACTCGCAACCCAGGACAGAGAAATCAAAATCTTTTCTCGAAAAAAATTAAAAAGCAGCAGGTGGTCTGATAATTTTGTTACAGGGAAGAGATGAGATTTTAGGATTTAGTTTCGCTATGGGCACACAAGTCTTACAATGCAAAATCTACACCTTTTTGAATGAAGGTTATAGCCCAACTAGGATATGGATACCAAAATGAAACAGATGGAGACGGGTAAAGCCTGCCAACAATACGCTTGCAGTACAACATCAGGCCACAAGAGGGGAAAACCCAAACCTAAGTGCTTTAATTACAAGTAAGGCTGGCGCCAGATGGGTGCACTAACTGCATCCCTTGTGACCCCCTGTAACAAAGATGGAGTGGCTGTGAAGGCCACACAACGTAACATGCAATAAAGATATACATGCTACAACAGGTGTGCAGTTAGGTGTCTGTAGCAACTCAAGGGGGAGGCACTTTTTTTTCTTTAGACCAATTATCTGTAGCAGTGGTTCCCAAACCTGTCCTCGGGACCCTCTGAAATGTCAGGTTTGCAGATATCTGAAGCACAGCACAGGTGGTCTGATTTACTGCTCAGTGATTGCAGGATTCAGTCTGCATTTCCCAAAGGTGATCTGTAAAATCTGGCCTGTTTGAGGGTCCTGAGGACAGGTTTGGGAAATACCTATCTATAAGATAGCACTTTCTAAAACACTGCACAAGTATCCACACGGGCCATAAGGCTGGGGTCAGACGAGCGCACTTTTTGCATCCATATGACTGCACTGTTTGCTGTCCGTTGAACACCACATGAAGCACATGTGTACTTTTTCACACGGGCAAAGCATGTTGCAACGGACAAAAAAAAAAAAAAAAAAAAAGGTCATTGACATGAAAAAGCTACATGGACAGAGAAACCCCTGCATACAGCTTTTTTCCCCTCTCAACATCAGTCCAACTTATACAATGTAACCACAATCTCATCTGTTATGAAGTGCATCCGTTACTGTGCGCAATCAGTGCATTCGTCTGACTCCAGCCTAAAAGGTGTGCCAAATGGATTTTCCACAGCCATCTTTGCACTACTACATGAGATTTAAAAGGCCAGAGCATAAAAGCTGCTATTAGGACTAGGAAGTCAAGTTGCCACTTTCCGGCCCTCATGATTCCGGTGAAAGCTCTGCGGTTTATAAAATACAATCTGAATTTGTATACACTGTATACGTATAGGTTTTAAAAGAAATGGACTTTGGATATTCTAGTAATGTATGGTTGTACAGGAATAACTAGGGATGTAGCGATACTAGTATTGGTACTGATACACGAGTAGATGCCCCCCTGATACTGGAAGCCAGCACTGAGCTGGCTTGCCAGCATCTGAAGGGCTGAGGCAGGTGACAGAATGCTCTAGCTGTATTCTGCCATACCCTTGCGGCTGGCCGCTCCCCTACCATGCCCCTGTTCCAATGAGCAACGGTTTAGAGCAGCCACTCTTGATACATGTATCAGAGGTCTGGTGTGTGGGTATATTGGGTGTCTGGCCATACATTTAGTAATGTATTCAGCAAAAGTCCTAAAATTATTTATTGGAAAGCTTTAAAGTATCGGTACTCTGCATCGGTGAGTATCTAAGAAAAAAAAACAGTATCTGCGCATCCCTAGGAATAACCGTTAAGGTGACTTACTAATGCAGTGCTAAAGAGCCAAGTATAACCTCCAGAACAAAAGGTAACAATACAGCACATAAGCCAAAACCATATTGCAGCTTTGCTCCAGTCCCTACGCTGCTATAGTGGGGTGTATCCCTGTACCAAAAATATTTGAGAAACTGCAGCATCATGCTCCTGAAAGCTTTGAAAATGCTTGCTATATAGCCTTTGTACAACGTAGTTGATGCTTTCAGCCGTCATCTCCTAAACAGATCTCAGTCCCCATCTTCAAGGAACAGCTCCATGCTGTGATATGGCAAGCTAGAGTGGATTTTTCTGGCCCACTGGCCAAAGCTTAAATTTACTCCTTGCTTATATCAATTTGAGAAAGTGGCAAGCAGAATGATCAGATCAGTGATCTAGAGTACACTGATGCCCAGCGTAGCCGTATTTTGTTCGTGCCGACTACTAGCAAGAGGCAAGATCGCCACTTTGAAGAGATGTCAGAGGTTAGTAAGAAGGTGGCAGGATCCTGTCACCTCATCCACTTGAGCAACCAGCCACTTGCACACTATGCTCTGCCAGAGCCATGTAAAAAAAATCACGCATTTACTACAAAGACTTGCAAAATCTTTAATCAACGCAGTGTTCTAAGTAGTATACAAAACCATACAAAGTCAAAAAAGTTTACATCCCCTTTTCACAGATTGATTGCAATTTGAAGCAAGCTACTGCTGGATTAAACATCAGCTTCCAGAAGGATTCAGTTTGTGATCAAAACGAACCAAGGCTCAAAGTGGGCCATTTGACTTAAAGTATATATATATTAAATAGAAAAGAAAAAAGGTACTCCACACATAAAAACATGTACACAAAAATACAAGTCCACTGTAAACATTGTACAATACAGTAAAAATGTCCAAATTAAATACCAGGATTTTAATTACAAGCTGCAGCCTTTATCGCTTTAAAGGCCAATAACCAAATCTAGGATTTTTTCCCCTAAATTTGTTGCAGGATTGATCCACGGCATTACAGTAATGCCTTATGGAATATGCTTTAGCAGGAATTTAGGGCGAGGCGTACTTAAACACGGTGTGTTGTAGAGGAGCAATTAAAAAAAAAAAATTCTGATATTAAATACGCAACTATGTACAAATGAAATACCAGTCTTGGAATGTGGTTCATTAAATCACAAGCTGTCGCAGAGTATTCTCCAATTGTATTTTGAGGCTTTTTATTACACACTTAAAATAAATCTGTGTGCACACAGTTATATATTCTAGAACCGCAACGGTTCAAAGCTGGGGCAGCTTATCAACAGGAGTGTCGAACTTGAAGTCGGCAGGAAACAAGTCTGGGGCTCGTGGATAGATTAATCTGTAAGACTGCCGGATTGTCACATCAGCCACTCCTGCAATGTCACCAATTTCTGCGGAAAGAAAAACATGCAGACATGAAAGTTATATTTATAGATTTGTTTGAAAGCAGCCAGCTGAGTCAAGACAAACCAATCCTATAATAAAGGGCAAAGCCAGGACAAGCACTCAGACTGTAGGTACATGCAAGGAAAGTAGAATACAGTATCTGGGTGTGCAGCTTTCTAAAACTCATACCATTATCAATGAACCGTATATGGATCAAGGTTTACAAGGCAAGTGAATTTATACAAGCATCAAGCACAATACAATACGATTTCACTACAGTGGGTGCTTCCACTGCTTGGCTCTTTGCTATGAATTAGGGCCCAAAAGGTTGGCGTTTCCAGCAGTGTTTTTATTGGCAGGAAAAAATGTATCTACTTCTATCATACATTTGATATGTCCCAGACTCTGGCTTTCTTGAATTGTTACCTGGTGCCGATAACGCAGATCCTCTTATACATTGTGTAAATGTGCCAGTACTCCGGGATATTGAAGCAAAATTTTACTTTCTAAACAATGCACTTAGTTTTTGCCAAGAATCATACTTTACCATTGAGGTGAACCTTTAAAGGAATCATCAGGTAATAGCATGCATTGTGATGGGACATCTTTTTCAAAACCTTAATACAGACTCGAATACCTTTTTGTGTGCGCTTCTCTGCAGATGCCTGTGAAGCCATGTAAATGGCAGCTGCTGCTACAGAGATGGGGCTTCTTCCTGGAACCAAATCCAACTCCACAGCTTTGCGTGCAATGTATGTGGCAGCCATTTGCACTTGCTTTGTGAGACCCAAGTTGGAACAGAATCTTGACATGAAGTCCCCGGTTGTGATCAAGTCAACATTTGTTTCAAGAGCTTTGAGGATAAGCTTGAAACATCTGCCAATTTCTTTCTTTGAAATTCTGGACACAGCGCAGATTTCTAAAATTAAAACGTAAAATATTGTAAGCAACGAAACATCAAGACTAAAACATCTGCAGCTGTGTTTTTTAAATTGGTGGACAAAATGTGTAGCGGTAGTGAAGGAAGTTAACGACTGGACCAAAACACAGCAGCTACAGCTGAAATTAGGGATAGATCATTTTTCCACTACCGATAACCAATATAAAAAGGCACGGATATTCTTTTACATTGACATTTTTGAAGAACTAAAAATTTCTACACAAATCTGGCGTAAAAACCTAAAACAGAAAAGTAAAAGTGCTTGCAAGCTAGCTTTCCAGAACATAAAAATGGCAAAAAAAACCTATAAATAAAAATCACACCCTAATCCCTACTAGAAAGCTAAACAATCTTTTAGGTTAAAGAATGTCAGCACTGAGTGACTGGCAATTCACAGCAATGTGTTGTATATGCATATCCCAGAGCGCCACAGCAATAAAACACACACACCTCATACTTACTGCACATTACGGAGTTTTGTTGCTGTGCAGCTCACAGTATTGTGTGGTGTGTATAAGCGTATCAGCTGCACAGCAACACAACTCACAGTAATGTGCAGTGTATATGAGCGTTTGTTGCTGTGAAAATCTGAGATGTGCTCATGCACACCGTAGATTACTGTGACTCCGATTTTTACAGCAACAAACGCTAATACACACTGCACATTACTGTGAGTTGTATTGCTGTGCAGCTGATATGCTCCCACACACTGCACATTACTGTATCAGCTGCACAACAACAAAACTCACAGTAAGGTGTGGTGTTTATGAGTATATCAGAGCTCCATCATGGTTTTTTTATTTTGTTTAATTTCTTTTACATAATCCCTGGTCATGCTCTGGCCTTTCTATTGATACCCCGAACATCTATGGATCAGGGATACAGGGGGTCCTTTGGACCCCTGTATCTCCTCCATAGGGAATTCCTGACCGGAGGGAGGAGTTCTGTTTCTGACATCATGGCAGTGTGAGATGATAGTGGGCAAGGCTTGGTACTACAGGTAGCTGACATCACCCAAGATGTTGGCCCCCTGCCGGAGAATTCTGTGATCGGCGTCAGTGGGGTTCCGAGCCGCAGAACTTTATAACTGGGCTGCAAACATCATCTGCCCTGCCAGTACATGCCGTACCGAGTACCAGTGCGGACAGGAGGGGAAAAAAAAAAAAAAAGCCCTGGTTTTCAGTATATAATTGGCAATGTAGCAGGTGATACCGATCACCTTAAAAATGCTCAATAATCAGGCCCGATTATTGGTAGTACCGATGGTCGACCCCCTAGCTGAACTCCCAACAAACCTATTTGGAGCTGCTTTAAGGACTTCGTTATCTGAGGACTCAGATTGAGGAGCAAGTGCAAATTAGGTGCAGAAATTCTTAATGGACTTTCTACATGCAAAGACATAGAAACATTCTTCACACCGTAACCAATGAAGTACTAAATTACAGACACCTACTAAAGAACAGAGGTC
This sequence comes from Leptobrachium leishanense, assembly GCA_009667805.1. Classification (NCBI taxonomy): domain Eukaryota; kingdom Metazoa; phylum Chordata; class Amphibia; order Anura; family Megophryidae; genus Leptobrachium; species Leptobrachium leishanense. Next base: position 55,352,297 of record CM019070.1, on the reverse strand, counting down.
AAGATTGAACCTTACCTTTAAATGTTCGGGGTACGCCCTCTTGTCTGCAGGCAATATAGAGACATGCAGAAGCTATGGCATCATTACTCCTCCCCTTCAAGCTCTTCTGCTCATATACTTGTTTAAATAAGTTATTAGTACGATCCTTTAAAAAGAGCAAAAATGTGTAGATTATATTGGGAAATTACACAGTATAGGCATTTGGAGTAGTCTTACTTACCACTATATTACGAGGGAGGTTGATCCTGTCTGACATGTTTGTTATTTCTTTAAACGCATTCATCATTGCTCGGTCAGAGCTGCTCATGGTCCTACGATTCTGGTACTTATTGTTTCCAAATTCATCAAAACTTGCTGAACCAGTACCCTGTGGACACAGCAAATAGAATACAGTAAATACATAATCTGTTCAAAATCTGCCTTGGCATTGTGTTAATTCGGTGCTGCATTAAAGTAGTACAGGGCTTGACAAACATTGACACTAGGGTGCCCATCGCAACTCAAAAATGGTCCTTTGAGCCCAAATTCATGCAGGATCATCACACCATGTTAATCTTAGCAAGTGTGTAAATAATTCTTCCAAATCATAAACTGCTTTGCCCTCTATCAGGATTTGTTACAGGAGACATCATGTCCTCCACTGAGAGCATTTTGCAACCTTAATCATAGATAAGGTTACACACACACACACAGGAGTATTTGATTACACAAGGGCTTTAAGATCAAACAGATGTAGCCTTTTTATATATAAAGCTCCATGCAAAACAATCTGAGCTATGTGCAGACAGTGCAATCCATACAGCACCTTTCCAATCATCGTGGACAAGTCTCCTCCACTCAACAGGGGATTCTGAGTATCTCCGACTCGAGATGGATCCTTTGTGGCTTTGTCATTACTAAATGTTCTCCATTCAGACCCGACATCAATAACCCGATCACCTGAGGATATAGATAAACATCAGTGAGCAGGAGGTTAGGCCCGCCCAGAACCTGAGCTTTGGTTCCTGGCAATTGGGAGCCAACTCCCGTCAGTGGCTCTTAATGCAATGTAGATCAGCTGCCTCCCTGCGGTCATGTGACATGTTACAACTTACAGGAAGTGGCGGCATGTCACCGCCAACTAGCATGGAGGGAGCCCGGCACTGGGACGCAGGCATATAAAAAAATATATAAACCGTTAAAAGCATTGGGGAGTTTGAAGTGGTTAAAGCATCACTTAATATACTTTTTCCCTTTGAAGATCTTCCACCAAAACAGTGTACATACCTACTACTAATCCGCACTCTGAGCAGATCATATCTCCAGCTCTGTAGTCCTCGACAAGGAGGGCATCGGGGTGATTTGGGCAGGTAACTTTTGGAAGTGCATCAACACTGGGATGTGAGAAAAATACAAAAAACAACACTTTAAAACTAGAAGCATTACTGCATTCTACATACAATAAAATATACATGTTAAAAATAGACCAAAAACAAATTTTACTTTATAAATTATAATTCATGTGTTTAAACATTGAGCTTTGTTATCACACCCATGTTTTCAGATGCTGACATCACAGAAAAGATATGTTAAGGAAGTAAACCGCAAATTGCAATGGACACCAGAGGCGCGTTCAGTTCCTCAGGCGCTGCTAGTGCCAAGTTAGCAAATTGGCACTGAACGCTGTGCTGCAGTTCAGCGCTCAGCACTGCTAACTTAACACTTGCAGTTAAGTGGAGAGGTGCTACAGAGTAGCTGAGTGTGACGTGGAAAAGATGGCCGCTTCCACGCAGCAAATAATCCAATAAGGAAATGTTCAGTTTGACATTTTGGTGGACCAAAACACCAAATATTTATTGGAACATGGTAAACATACTAAAGTGGTAATAAAATGCACAACAGTGGATATTGCAGAAACCGCACCTTGCATTAACCCCTTAGTGACGGGGGGGGGGTTACAAAAGTCTGAAAAGGTCCGCTGCGGTTTACGTTTCTGCACCGTTTGAGTTTAGGAAAAATTTTCTTCTTACTATGCAACCCACACGTATTATATACAGCCTTTCCCACCATTAAATGCTATAGATCTATCTATCTATCTATCTATATATATGACCCTGGCTAAAATCATTTTAGAAATTTTGTCCTTTGATTAGAAATATCCAATTTTTGCTTTTTAACCCCTTCACTGCTTAACCAGTTCACCTCTATGCGCTGAGCTCATTTTGACAGTTTTATGCTATTCGTGTTTAAATGCCAGCTTAGATCCTATTTTACCAAAATTCCCTTCCCCTTCTCTCCCCCCCCCCCCCGACAAATTTAAGAAAACCCAACTTTTTTATTATTTTTTTACAACAAACCTGGTCATGGCATCTACTGGAAAGGCCATGATCAGGCCTTTTCAAAGCCATCAAATATGACCCTCTAGCTGCCACGATCATGAGGTAAGGGGATCCAAACGATCCCTCCATCTTCACTTGGCAGCTAGGAGATTAACTGGCCCACAGACGTCCTCACACATTTGGTGAGGATGTCAGTGGGGGGGGGTGACCTGGAGGCTTGGCAGACATCCAAGATCTTTGCCACATCTGGGTTTGAATTGCGATTCAGCGCTTATTCGCGATCCGGCAACAAAATGGTTGATGAGTGCCACCGCTGAAAAGCAGTACCATTTGTTTTGACCTAAACAGTTGAGAGTGGGCTCCAAAAAAAGGAGCCAACCCTCCCATTTTTTACTGCAGGTGCCGGGTGATGACATCCTTGCACCTGCTGGGCACCCTGAAAAGGGTAGGGCAGGCTTCCAACCTGCCAGTCCACCGTGGGAGCCCAGCAAGAGAGGAGAGTATAGGGAGGGAGGTTAGCAGACCCTGACATACTATGTACATCAGAGGGTCTAAAGGAGACACTTGCCCGTGACGTACATAGTACATCCACGGTCACCAAGGCTGGCGGCACACGAGCGCACTTTGTGCTTTCATGCGCCTGCACTTCCCTGCGTCTGTGCTGTTTTGACAGGGAGGGCCAACCACCGGACGTGAAAAAGCCCTCCGTCAAAAAGCTAGACGGACGCTGACGGGGCTACAAAGCACGATCATCCATGTGGAAGGAACGTCCACTCTCACGGACATTCCTTCCTCGCTCAGAAACGCTTGTGTGCCGGTAGCCTAAGGGGCCAAGTAATCCTCTGCCCTTTTGCTTCAATATTCACAGCCAAAGCATTCAGTGAGACTGCTGCAGCAAACTGAACTGTTGCAATGTAGCAATTCAGCAGCTGCTGAGGAACTGAACAGGCCTCCGCACAACCATTTTTACTTTCCTTATACTTTATGGGCTCTATTACATTCTTCGCGCAAACGTTAACGGGTGAGCAAAAACGCGAGGGGCAAAACACTTTGCGCTAAACGTCGTATTACAATGTCCACGCAAAAAATGCGCGTTAATGTCTAACGCAGGGTGAACCTGGGCGAGCATACTGTTCTCCGCGCCTCCTATACTTAACACTGAACGCAAATGCATTTGTGCGCTGGTAAGCGGATGGTATTACAATCAATTCACAGCGTTTGCGCGCATAATTTTAAAGTCATTCAAAAGCTGGTGGTAACGGCAAATCTGAACGTCCTGGCCGAACCCAAATACACCAGCAAAAAAAAAAAAAAAAAAACACTGCACAGTATAGTTACACATTCTACGCATACTCAAACAATAAAATTGAGACGTTGTGCGTGTTTTTTTTTATTGATGCAGCATATATGCCCAGATTGACTTTGACAGGCGCAAAAACTGAACGGGAGACAATTGTGGTTCTTAATTCTGATTGGCTGAATCGCATAAAATAACAGTCCGCACACTGATTTCTGTGTGCAACGTTGCTGCATGCCTGTTATTTTTTGACGGATGAAAAAATGCGCTAGGATTGTAATAACAGTGTTTTATGCACGTTAACGTTTAACGCTGCGTGCAAAAATTCACACGTTCTGCGTGCGTTTTTGCGTGAAGAATGTAATAGAGCCCTATATGTTTACCATAGTATCTGGATCATGTTTTTGACAACAATCATACGCAGATCTTTAGATTTTAGATAACTACATAGTGAAAGGATGCATAATCAGCATCTGTGGATGACAGGCACTCCGAATGAACATAGCCCAGATTAAAAAAGAGTGACAAGTCACTGGCCTCATTCTGCCATGTCAAGGACGAGCATATCATTATAAAAGGAATACACAATTTATTAGTTCCATTCCCCCCCCACTTAATTGGACAGAGGACTGCTGCCGATCTGTGTCAGTGGGATCCCATGCCAATACTCCATCGAGCTGAGGAGAGGGCACCTAAGGTTGAGGTTACACGAGCACACCGAGTGCGTCCATCACAGCTTTGTGATGATCGACAGGAAGGCCACACTGTAGCGTGCGCACTACCACTGGACGTGCTGAAAGCTTTCCCGCCAAAAAGCTACGACGGACATAGGACGGGGCTACAAAGCATGATCCTCCATAGGAGGCTCAAGCCTCGTAGCGCTGAGCGCATTAATTACGCTCAGCAAGGTGGCCACACAGGCGTCAGAGTGGAAGGAACGTCCACCCTCACCGACGTTCCTTCCGTTCTCAAATGTGCTCGCATAACCCTGGCTTTATACAGCATGTCAGGGCAGCCACAAACACCTGATAACATGGAGCACAAATGGCGATGGCCCTCAGTGTCTAGACACCCCCCCTGACATTGTATAGTGTATTTAACCATTGTTTCTACAAGTTTATTGAACTCTTTAACACCACTGTAATCTAATAATCTTGGATGCACCCCCCCCCCTCTCCATGGAGAATAGCTGTAGATCACCTATTTTACAGAAGAATAACCGGTACCATTCACAGCAACTTTGTCTGCTGCCGTCATACCGTGCCAACGGTAAAATCAATATTGTTGAAACTACAGTGAACTTGGTCTAGCTGGGCAAGCAATTACAGTGAACTTCCATACCACAATACAGTTCAGCGTCTAGTCAATACCCAGGCTCAAATGGGAATGTGACGCGCCTGCAGCATGGTACTCTAGCCCCGGACCTCTGATCAGAATTTAGGTCTGCCGAGATCAAATCATTTCTAGTCAGTTTGTGCCACTAACACAATGCCTTGTTAATAATAGCCCAGATCTGTTCACCTCCCCTTATCTCAAAAATAAAGAGCACTGCCGGTGAGAGAAACCACATAATGCCTACGACAATCAGAATATGCACTAAGCGGGCAGGGAGAGCCACGCAGTGCGCAGATTTCCACTGATCTCTTCTGAATGACAAGTCTCGTTCGCTTGGGCTCCCGGAAAGATTAATATAAACCAAACATTTGTTCAGTCATGTAGTTACAATAAACGTCCGGTACCGATACAGATTATAAAGCTAGAGGATTCAATAAACGTTTAATATTTGCATTACGTAAGGGCAGAGTAGCATTTTTCAAATTGTGTGCGCACTTGTCATTACAATAAATAGCTCACATACATACAAACACCTTTTGTTTTGAATAGCCTGGAACACTAGCTTCATGCCTCTAACAACCATCCAAACCAGTTTATCTTCTGAATGATACATTGTGCGACTGAGCAATACGTGTGAACATAAATTAGAAACAAGAGCTGGAATGGAGAGTTCTCCATCTAGGAACAAGGAACGCTGGGAAAAAGTATTCCTACCCAAGAATTCCGTTTGATATCCTTCAATACATCAAATAGGAGGGAGGCTATTAAAAAGGAGGAAATGATGAAGAATGACCTAGGCAGAATCCAGTTTTATACCACCAGATAGCTATGAAGTAGGGCTGCAACTAATGATTATTTTCAGAATCGTTTAGTTGGCCGATTATGATTTCGATTAATCTAATAGAATAAAAATGTATTTACTTAAAAGGAATTTTATGTAAAAAAACAAACAACCACAACCCTCCCCCTTTTTTCATAAGCAGTTTACGTAATGTTCGTACCTACATATGCAAATTGCATATCTTGCGTACTTTTCACACAAGGTATGCGAGTGCTTGGTATGGGGTGGGTTGGTGCTGCATGCGCAGCTTAAGCCTATGTTTGCTTTTTCAAATAAACGTGGCTACAAGCACTTGGTCATAGATGATGATGTCAGCATAAAATCGGGGTTAATAAGCTAAAGTGGCCTGGGTGTGTAGAGCAGGGGTCAAAATTTCCACTCGCCTGCTCGCATTTGGCGAGTGGAAATTAAGGGTGGGCGAGTGGAGATGCACACGCAGGCAGCACGATAAAGTATATCGTTCTGCCTGCGCTGCGTATTCCAGTGGCAGCCGTTTTTTTTTTTGGGGGGGTTTTCGGCCGGCAGAAGCCACTTCCGGTAAAAGGGGGGCGGGAGAGTGAATTTGCACCTCCCTGTTGTGGCACTCTAAGGACCAATTGATTCCTCGCGCCGGATGTTTCCCATCTCTGGTTTTCATGCTGTACCCGGCATGCCCTCTGTCTCTCTATGCTTCACGCTCACTGACGCTGCTTCGGGGAGACCAGCTGAACCTCTTACTGATCTCAGAGATTTGCTCGGCGCACTCGCCCGTTTGCTGTACCATGTGAACGGATCACGGGAAACTGCGCCGAGCAAACATCTTGAATCAGTAAGAGGTTCATCCCGTCTCCCCAAAGCAGCATCAGTAGGAATGTAGCATGGAGAGACAGAGGGCATGCCGGGTACAGCATAACCAGAGATGGAAAACATTCGGTGTGAGGAATCAATTAGTCCTCAAAGTGTCACAACAGGGGGGGGGGGTGCAAATTCCCTCTCCCACCCCCCTTTTACCTGTTACACGCTGGATGTTCCTTCACGCTGCGCTCCTCCTCTTCCGGGCACAGTGTGAAGGAGGACTCAGCATGCCTCAGCGAGTGAGGGAAGCGGGGATTATCCCCGCCCCCTCACTCTACTACTCGCAAGGAGAGGTATAGGGAGGGGGGGTGAATTGCAGGGGAGTGGGGGTGAATTGCAGGGGAGTGGGAGGGGAGTGGGAGGGGTGGTGAATTGCAGGGGAGTGGGAGGGGTGGTGAATTGCAGGGGAGTGGGATGGGGGTGAAAATTGCAGGAGAGTGGGATGGGGGTGAAAATTGCAGGAGAGTGGGATGGGGGTGAAAATTGCAGGAGAGTGGGATGGGGGTGAAAATTGCAGGAGAGTGGGATGGGGGTGAAAATTGCAGGAGAGTGGGATGGGGGTGAAAATTGCAGGAGAGTGGATGGGGGTGAAAATTGCAGGAGTGGGATGGGGGTGAAAATTGCAGGAGTGGGATGGGGGTGAAAATTGCAGGAGTGGGATGGGGGTGAAAATTGCAGGAGTGGGATGGGGGTGAATTGCAGGGGAGTGGGATGGGGGTGAAAATTGCAGGAGTGGGATGGGGGTGAAAATTGCAGGAGTGGGATGGGGGTGAAAATTGCAGGAGTGGGATGGGGGTGAAAATTGCAGGAGTGGGATGAAAATTACAGGGGGAGAGAGAAATGAATTACAGGGGGAGAGAGAAATGAATTACAGGGGGAGAGAGAAATGAATTACAGGGGGAGAGAGAAATGAATTACAGGGGGAGAGAGAATGAATTACAGGGGGAGAGAGAAATGAATTACAGGGGGAGAGAGAAATGAATTACAGGGGGAGAGAGAAATGAATTACAGGGGAGAGAGAAATGAATTACAGGGGGAGAGAGAAATGAATTACAGGGGGAGAGAGAAATGAATTACAGGGGGAGAGAGAAATGAATTACAGGGGGAGAGAGAAATGAATTACAGGGGGAGAGAGAAATGAATTACAGGGGGAGAGAGAAATGAATAACATGGGGGAGAGAGAAATGAATTACAGGGGGAGAGAGAAATGAATTACAGGGGGAGAGAGAAATGAATTACAGGGGGAGAGAGAAATGAATTACAGGGGAGAGAGAAATGAATTACAGGGGGAGAGAGAAATGAATTACAGGGGGAGAGAGAAATGAATTACAGGGGAGAGAGAAATGAATTACAGGGGGAGAGAGAAATGAATTACAGGGGGAGAGAGAAATGAATTACAGGGGGAGAGAGAAATGAATTACAGGGGAGAGAGAAATGAATTACAGGGGGAGAGAGAAATGAATTACAGGGGGAGAGAGAAATGAATTACAGGGGGAGAGAGAAATGAATTACAGGGGGAGAGAGAAATGAATTACAGGGGGAGAGAGAAATGAATTACAGGGGGAGAGAGAAATGAATTACAGGGGGAGAGAGAAATGAATTACAGGGGGAGAGAGAAATGAATTACAGGGGGAGAGAAATGAATTACAGGGGGAGAGAGAAATGAATTACAGGGGGAGAGAGAAATGAATTACAGGGGGAGAGAGAAATGAATTACAGGGGGAGAGAGAAATGAATTACAGGGGGAGAGAGAAATGAATTACAGGGGGAGAGAGAAATGAATTACAGGGGGAGAGAGAAATGAATTACAGGGGGAGAGAGAAATGAATTACAGGGGGAGAGAGAAATGAATTACAGGGGGAGAGAGAAATGAATTACAGGGGGAGAGAGAAATGAATTACAGGGGGAGAGAGAAATGAATTACAGGGGGAGAGAGAAATGAATTACAGGGGGAGAGAGAAATGAATTACAGGGGGAGAGAGAAATGAATTACAGGGGAGAGAGAAATGAATTACAGGGGGAGAGAGAAATGAATTACAGGGGGAGAAAGAAATGAATTACAGGGGGAGAGAGAAATGAATTACAGGGGGAGAGAGAAATGAATTACAGGGGGAGAGAGAAATGAATTAAAGGGGGCCCTTGGCAGAACTAACCTCTCCCGTGAGGGGTCATAATTGGTGAAATGGTGGCGTAGGTGTTTGAGGTTCAGCAAAATTAAATATATCTATAAAGAAAGATGAGTGATACGGAAGGTGCAAAAAAAAAAGAAATGGGGATGGAAGTATCGCACACGAATTTTAATGGCTTCATCTGTATTAGCATCCAAGGGGGAAAACTGACTATGGGGTCTTCTAACTTATGATAATCTGGCATACAAACAATTAACCCCTTAAGGACGTAGGGGTGGCGCCCTTAAGGTGTTTAAATTTGCTGGTGAGGCGTACAGGTACGCCTCGCCGACAGGTGCCATCGCGCAGCACTAATTTTGGGCCCTCCTCGCAGCCGGCGTGCAGTGTGCATCATTGGCTGCAGGGGACGGCTTGATTTCAGGCCGTCCCTGTGCAGCCAATTACGCGCACCGTGAGTCAGCGCGCGCAGGCTGCGGGGAGGGGCTGAGGCGGCCCCATTGAAGACAGCGGGGCGTACCTGTATGCCCCGCGTCTTCAAAGCCCGCCCGCCGGCAGGACGTCATGGAACGTCCTGCGGCGTTAAAGGGTTAAAAGAGCATTCGGTTCCACTTGATATATCGGATGCATAAACCCCAAATTAATTTGGTCCTAAAAACTGTTGGCGAGGAGTCTGTACTTAAATGGATGATATTACTTGGATCTGATGTCTGGGTATATATGTACCTGGCGTCTGATGTCTCGATATACATGTATCTGGAGTCTCGGTCTGGTTAAAGTTATTTATTTTTGTAACTTTATTCTGAATAAAACCTTTAACAGTGTAATTTCATAAGAATTACAGAGGGTGTGTTTAGGGGCGGAGTTCAGAGCAGGGTAGGTGGGGCAACTGGTGGCGAGTAATTTAAGGTCTGGCTAGTAGCTTGGGACTCGAAATTTTGAGCCCTGGTGTAGAGCATAAATAATTTCGTGAACAAACTGAGTGGGAGGAGGGACTGGAGGTGGAAGGGAGTGACTTTGCTCAAGTGACTTTACTTGAGTTTGAGAGGGAGTGAGTATGGACAAAAAGACCGGACCCGAGTGTGAGAGTGAGTTTGGGGAAAGGGACCAGACCAAAAGAGAGGGAATGGCAGTTCCCACCCAAAGAGGGTGTGACAGGGAGGGTGGGGTGGTGGCACAGGACTCCAGCTTCAAGTAAGGATAAAACAGGCGTACAGCTCCTTCACCCAGTGGCAGCATCCTATTGTTTGTGTTATAGTTCTGCTACTGTTGTGAACGGAATAAAAACAAACTGGTTGTGTCTGACATAACCCTAGAACTAAATCATACCTAGTAAAGCAGCGGCGCGTCTTCTCCAATCAGCTCCGAACCTGAGGTTATTTAAATTTAACTCAGTCTGACTCTAAACAGTGTGTGCTGCACACAGGACAATTAAATCGATTATGGAAATAGTTGACAACTAATTTAATCGTCGATTAATCGATTAGTTATTTCAGCCCTACTATGAAGTTCACTATCCCAAAAGAAAAAAACAACAACACTGGCGGGAAATTAATGGTTTCCAGCAGATAAGGACCTTAACCTCCCTGGCGGTATTCCCGAGTGTGACTCGGGGTTAAATTTCACTACCACGAACGGTAACCGAGCCACACTCGGGCTGGAGGTTTACTCACCTCCTCCTGGCTCCCTCGCTGTCCCTGCAGTGTGATCGCGGCGAGCAGCTTCCTGGATGGCTCCCTGCGAGTCACATGATGCAGGCGGGCTGGACCGCAGCAAACTTCATTCATAATACTCACTGAATACAAATGGCAAAGTTTATGAACGGCCACTAGGTGGCAGTACAGGATAAGAAATAGACCATACCTCGTCTCACCCTTGTTCTCAGACAGATTTCAGTGTTTTTTGTTGTATTTTATTGTACATCATTTATTTGCATTATTTTGGATAATTATTTTTGGGATAATAAATAATTATGTCGGGTATCAAACTTTATCGGACTCAGTATATTTACTATTTTTTTAAAATTAAGTAATTAATTTATTTATAAAGGATCTAACCAGTAAGGACTCTTGATTTCACAGATTTCAGTGCGTGATTCCTAATTATTAAAGTCTAACTATGTACAAATAACATGTTTCCTTTAAAAAAAAATTGAGACGCTTTTAAACACAAAATTTGGAAAAAATTAGACCGCCAGGGGAGGTTAAAAAAAAAAAAAAACACGATTTAATGAAATTAAATCAAGAGCACTAGTTATTGTTAAACTTTCATTTTTCATTACAGGGTAGATATCCAACAGGACAGCCCTCCACTCAGTCCATGCACAGCATTAGCAGACAACGAGTTCACAGGTCATTATGCAGCTAGCACTGCTGAGGGCCAATGGTACATCACAGTGTGATGGACTCCAGTTAGCTACACCCAGAGGGCAAAACATAGCACCTTGCATCACTGCAACAAGGCAAATACAGCTCCTGACATCTCATTTGTCTTTAAACCAGCACAGTAACCACCTGTTGATAGGATATCAATGCCAAAATGCTCCTGGACAGCAGAGTACAAGTGCACTTTAAAGGCCAAGCCATGATTACATACGCAAGGTCCCAAATACAAGAAGGTTGTAATCCGAGAAGACGACTTTTGAGTGTGAGTACTGGAAGAATATCCACTCTTACTGACCTTTGAGTTAACACTGCAATAGACAACCGTCTATTAAACAGCAGATTGACATCCAACCCCAAGAGTCCCTGCCACCCCATAATTAAAATACAGAACTGGTTCCAATACTGAAGACCTTCAAAATCTGACTAAAGGATCAAAGGAATCACATGAAGCAATAAACTGCTCTTGCAGTAACATTAAGAAAATAGTCTAAGGCTGGAGTGTCGCTTTAAAGTAAAGCCTTACCAGACAGGTTCACCTCCACTGAGGTCCCATCATGAAGGGCATGCCCACCAAATGTTCTTTTTAGGCAGATAAATGTCATGTCATCAAAAAAAGGGATGCTACCACTAGAAGGAGCTCTGAGAAGCCCCCTAGGAGGAGGAAAGGTTGTAGAGCAAGACATGAAACGGTACATCTGAAACCACGTCACCAGATAGTACCAAATCTTTCCTGGAGAACCTTGCTGATCACCTTTTCTTGGTTTACCAGGGCATGCATGATACTATAGTCACTGATCAGTTGAGGGCATACTGTAAGCTTCAAAACTAATTGCACTAGGTTAGGAGATTAAACATTAAATCCTAGATACATTTTTGGCCCTGGAGCATACATACCTACAGTATACGTACACATGGGAGGTTTGTCAGGTCATTTAGAGGTGGGACCCTTAACTGAATGCTGGTGGAATCAATGAAAGGCACTAGTAATGTAACAAAGTTGACTGAAGGAAAATCGTACCATTGGATGGGGAGGCGTTAAAAGTGTCCGGCATTTTTTGTAGACTTCTGTACATCATCAATAAACCATCGGGGAATCATGCCAAACAGTGGAAACTGCGCTTTTTAAAAACAGACATCAAGGAGCTTTAGAAAACAGGTCTACCGCGAAGCTTCAGCCAGAGGAAAGCAGAAGGTATGGCATTAAATTCAGGGTGAGGATAGAGTTTCTTTGAAAGCCAAGATTTTCACAAGGACTGTTCAACTCGCACAAGACATTTCACACCCTGGTGTGTAATTCATGTATATGGATGATTTCATCCAAGAACAGCCTGATCTACAGTGGATATGCCAGCACATTTTAAAGGGCCACTACCACCAAAGAGAAGTATTCTTCGTTTAGGTTGCGGATATCTTACATGGGCTTTGTGTTTCTACATTTAGGAAATATTTTACTCTTTATGTCACTGGATGCATCCATTGTTGTTGCACCCCCCTATCTTTATATCCCTTGCTCCTCACTGTGTGGCTTTGGCCATTGAATAGAGTCCATGGGTCTGTAGTCAGGAAACAGACTCACAGCATTGTTTTGTGTGGGATGTATTCAAAGGCCAGCACCGGAGGGTAGAGAAGTCTTTTAAGCTCCCTGTCAAATATTCAGCTGCCATCTCTTATTTCAGGTATCATACACCAGACAATAGCCCCCCTGCAGTCCTATCTAAACATTTCCTTCTCCACCCCATTGCTTTATAAAAACTGTAGAAGCTACACTACAGTTGTAAACCTTTTGCACAGATTTGGTACATTAGCATCATGGGAAAAAAATTAGCATCTACAAAAAAAAGAGCCAAATTTAATTTACCTTTTTACATGCAAGAAAAAAAAATCATGCATTTTTAGAAGGCGGGTTTGTTTGTAATGCACAAGTAATTTAGTTACAGTTTATGGTAGTGGTAGTTTCCCCTTTAAGAAAAAGCAAAAAGCAGAAATCAAAGAAAATACAGTCTGTATTACCAGGAATGGGCCAATATCACCCAACTCCTGGGAAAGGCGGTTCCAGGCAGATTTTTTTTTTTTTTTTTTAGAACATTTAGCCCTGCTGCGGCCTGGCCGGCACTAAGCACCAGGTGCTTCCGTATCCAGAAGCCCTCTGTACTATGTGGACGTGCGTGGAGTGTCCTAGGGGTTCCACCCCATTGTGGGGGACACTGCATGCCCGCCCTGTTGTACCCCTGCCGATCTGGCTTCGAGCAGCGGCTTCAGCCACAACAGGCTGAGTGACATGTCATCCCAGCCCACTCTGTGGGACTGCCCCCAGGATGCATATGCATGATGACGTTACAAACAGGAATTCCCCCCCACCCCGTCTGGCAGGGGAACCCCACAGGAGATGCAGGGGTTTTTAGGACCCCCATATCTCTGGATGCGCATGTTCTACAAGGACAATTGAGGTATCGTTGGAAAGGCCAGAGTTTGGCCTTTCCAATGATTTCCAACATGACCACAATGTTGAAATTTAAAAAATTATATAGATTTATTTTTTGTTCTAAAAGCAGCGTCACCCCTCCTTTATAAAAAAAAGGTAACAATGTTGGTGCACCAATTCATAGTTAAAATATTTTAATATATTTAACTTTATTTTTATACATTAAGATTTTATTTATATCACAACTTTTAAATTTGAATATACATTTTGATCCATTTAATAAAATGCATATAATTCTAATAAGCAGCATAATTATTTGAGTGTTATTGCTGTGGAGTTCTGGGATACGCTCATATACACTGTAAATTGCTGCGATCTGAAATGTGTGGGTCGTAGGAGCGAGTAAACGAACACATTAAAAAGTGTTCCATTTAAACGAAATACCTGCGTTTATTCTTAACCACATTGAGAATAAAGACCTAATGCTATTTGGCTGGAATTAGATTTCTTATTAGGACAAGTAGATCGGTCTTCGACTTTATCGAACGTAGTTAAAAAACATTACATTTCCCCACCCCTGACTACAGTTAAAAATTTGTTCCACATGACTGCATACAGCTCTAACAGCAAAAAAAATTAACTTTCAAAATCAGGAAAATTGATAAAGGAATTGTGGGACACAATGCAGTAGCAAAGATTAAAGGAATAGAGGTACAGATTATGTAAAAAAAAAAACTTTGTACAGATGCTGCAGATCCACGCACTTTACTTTTCCAGGTAAACTCCCTTTTCGCAGCAATATGCTCTCCTAGATACTTCTCTAGGTCCTTGGCGCGCTTTACATGTGAATGGTGCATGCAGCACTCGTATGCTGTGGTCCAATGACTATCCTGTTTAAATATCAGTGCTGCGCACGCACCTTGTCCACACAGCACGGATTATTGAAATGTGACAGCTAAAGACTCCGCTAGTAGACGCTCCAGCATATTGAAGAAACAGTGTACACAGCATCTAGCCATCTTTGAAGGGGACAGCTGCAGTCTGTGAAAGTAGGCACACTGATGTAAACACAAAGGGTGCCTGCATTACTCATTCCTAAAGGTCTCTGCAGAGTATTCACTCTCCTGCCTCTGACAACAGCGCAGGTAGGGAAAAGGCCGGATTTAGATTTCTGTCACAGATCATGAAGGTAAGGAGACCGAAAGAACACTTACCCTGACCAACAAAGTAAGCAATGCTGGCTAGGGTGCAGTCAAGTATCTCATTAAGGACTTTATTTCAATTGAGACGTTACCCTTTGTGACCGTGACGGTTAACTGCGGAGCTGCCATTCCAGGTTGAGCGATAAACCCATTACAGCTTGCTGTACATTTCTGCAACCTATACTTTGTACCCGAGGATGGAGAATTAATTGAGGCTTTGATCTACCATAGCATGGGTATCATCAGCATCCAATAAATTCCTATTTGTCAGAGTCTCCAACAAAAACTAATTTGATGATTCAATGACATTGTTTGTTTTGCCACCTATGAAGACACATGAAGACTATGGGACCTGACTCAGGAAGCCTGTAAAACAAGGCTCGGGTGCTACATCGTCGTCCAACAGTCTAGTCCTAGAAGACTTCTTTCCTGATGTTCAAAAAACATGCCGAACTAAGCATAACAAAAACAAAGTCTGTAGAAGGAAATTACAGAACAAAATACCTGTAATACTGTAAAGCTCCCAGTGACTACCTCTTACAGCATCTTCTGAGTTATCCTAGTTTGACGCAATCTAGACAGAGCTTTACCAAAAATGCTGCGTGTTAAGCAATTTTTCCAATTTAAATTAATTACCAGTACCCGACCCCCTCTGTATGTCAGTGAAGTCACGACACGTCCAAGTCTGGTCATCCACTGTTTGTGGAGTCACAACAGATCAGTCCTCAGACTATAGACCGATTGCACAACTACGGATCGTCAACTGGAGGCAATTCCAGCCAATGCGACCCAGTAATTTTTGTACTTTTCAATTTAACCCTGAACAGTGCTCAGAGCAACAGATACTGTCTGCCATAAACCCGAATTTTTAACAGCTGTGACTTGTTTACATGTCCTGTGTCTGCATACTCTGTGTCTAGATGTTCTGTATACATGTTTCATACATATTCTAGATGGGTGTGCTGAGTAGGTGGGGCTTGTGTATATACATGTGTATGCTATACACAAATATATAGCCTGTTGATATCTGTGTGCCAGGCATGTATCAAGCAGAAACCCCAGTTCGATTGGCATCAATCTCTTAATGTAATCTTCTGAAAACTGATGCAATTGACGCTCAACAAATGTTTAACCTCTTCCCACCTTGGGGGATACAGCTGACCTATACATACGACCAGTTACAAGACTACGCATCCAGTTGACGACGAGCCTTATGGATTATTCACTGATCTCCAAAACTGCCACAAACTGCAAGGACAGTGAATTTCACAGTAGGTTCAATTCAATCAGTCACAAAGCTGCAACTCAAATACAAGTGAAGTGACAGAAAAATATATGATGCAATTCGACAGCACCAAAATAAAAAATTGTTCCATTGGAAAGTCTAATTCGCTGAATTGCACCGAAATGAACAGATTTCCTGTGTTTCAATGCAAGTTTAAAAACATGTTAATTCTTATTATCGTCATCATTTCTAAAGCGCCAACAGTTTCCGCAGCGCTTTACAGTAACCAAATACATATAAACGGACATAAGATGGAAACAAGGTGTAGAGGGCCCTGCTCATTTTAATGCAAGTGACTTTTTATACATACAAATTGCTTTGAAATAAAAGGGGTGCCTTTTCAAGAAGACTTTTTAAAAAAAAATAAAAAAAATTTACTACATATTTATTTTAAGCGTGTATTTAAATAGACGTTTATCCCCAGTTCGGTGGCGTTTGCCGAGGCCGATTTGGTAGTTATCTGCACAATTCAGTGCTTTCCGCCAACATCCAAAAACGACTCGAGCGACTCAAAATTCAGCAAATTAGTGAACACCCACTAAGCGGTGAATTCACTGCATTTGCAACAAAACTGAAGTCGATGAAGTGATCTGAAATGCAAGGCATTGTAACGGTTTGGTGTTAGGGGTTGTGAATAGACCTTTTATGCCCTTTCGATGTTTATATCTGTCACACGAGGCTCAGGGACCGGTCGCATTTGAGGTGGGAGTTTGGGGCTGTGAGTTTTTTTACATAGGAGTAAACTGCTAGAGACAAGCAGTAACAGATTAGGGCTCCTGCTATGGCGAGCAGCGTTGAATTGGTCAGAGGGCCGCGGCACCCATAGCCTGGCACAGCTCAGTCCCTCCCGCACACTGAGCCTTGGCGGCTTGCCAGCAGACTAGTGGCAGTTGCCTGGCTCCAGGTGGTCCTCGCGCAGCGTGGTGTATAGGTGAGGGGGGGGGGTGTTTCCCTCACACGGCGACTGTTTGTTACCGTGTTTAAAGGCGTGAGGCCCACACATAAAGGGTCGAGCCATGTGCAAGGCCCGGACACAGCCACCCGTGGGAGAGCCCAGCTGCTGCCTCCGCCGAACGGCTCCTCCGGCCTTGGACCCTCTGGGTAAACATCCGTCACCAGGGCCGCAACCATCGTCATTTGTATTTTGTTTAAACCCATGAAAACAAAGCGACAGAGTAGAAGCTGCGCGCAACACAGCCGCGACCGGAGCGGGCTAAGGAAGTGGCGTGTCACTCACCGACTCGACGACGCCATTTCTACCACGGCTTAAAAGGGACGGCGGGTGGCAATTGCTACGAGTGCCTGCCCTCAGCGCCCTTTTATAGGCTCTGCTCGTCACGTGACAGAAAGGAGTGCGCGTGGCCGCGGAAAAGAGCGAGCGAGACGCGCCGTGGGAGCGTGAGGGAGAAACGAAAAACAAAAAACCCCCGTCACGCACCTGGGCAGTGCGACGTGCTCGTGCGTACGTACGTAGAGAGGGCCGAGACCATGAGTGTGTTGCGTCACGGGAGCGACGGCATCTTCTGCGCATGCGTGAGTCGCAGAGACGAGCGCTTCCTGGTTCAAAGCCCAAGGGGGAGGCGGAGACCTCTGTGGATAGCAGCCACAAACAAGCACGTTCACTGTATAATTACATGCATCAACCAGGAGGCAGCCGAAAATTTATAAAGCGTTAACAAGTTCCGTAGCGCTGTACTATTATTGGAGAGGCAGAATAACACATAGGCTTACAAGTTAAACACGAAGAACAGTAGGAGAGAGTACCCTGCTCAAGAGCTTACAATCTCTGAGGAGAGCAGTGACTGACATACGTGACCATATTTTTAAGGGCCAGCACAGTCAAAATGGGTTCCCAGATCGGCCATGTTTTTCTGGACACATCATTTATTCATGTTAATAAACTGCATGGGAAAATGCCACCCCGCATCATGTATACATCCATACACTGCAGGTAACTCCGAGGAATCCCAAGTGACCTGCCTTGATTTCCTTCCTGCAGCATATTAATTATACATGTTGTAGGGCTGCACTTTCCCTGTGCTCCCCCTCTGTATGAAATAGTAATATGTGTCCAGGAAAACATGGCCCATCTGGCAACCAAACATTAAAGTGGTCAGGATGTGTAAACTAGTCAAGAAGTGAGGTGGTTTCTCCCCCACCCTCCGCCCCTTCCTGGTGTAATCGCAGGGTGTTTCTTTCACCCTTTGTATCCAACAGCTTTGGGTTTGAATTTCCCCGCTGATGGTCACCATATCGATCACTGACATCACCTTCTCTGAGAAAGCCCAGCGAGCATCTGAGAGAGGCGACCCATGGATTAGTTCTGCACGTAGTTCCAATCCATCATAATGCACAGGCACTATGGAACGATATGCAATTTCCGGGTTCCTATGCTAAGCCATTTGCGTAGCCACTCAAATTGCGTAGAAAAACTGCAGGGACTTCTGGGGTCAGGAGTATCTGAGCTAAGGAGGAGTTGTGTGCATCAAGGGAGAAAAAGTAAAGTCACAAAAACAATTAATTCTTGTTTAGAGTTGCCCTGGTTGGCAAGTGTTCCCCACCTGGAAATAGATTAAATGGACACTGTAAACACCCGACCACTTCAGCTTATTAAAGTGGTCTGGCTGCATGGATTGCCTCCCATTCCCCTCTATACTGCCATCATCCTGTCTCACAAACGCTTCCATCAGTGAATGGGAAGACAGCGGTCATCCATGGGTTGTTTCTGTGCACACACACCACCAATCCATTGTTTTATGCATAGGAATTGCTCAGTATTCGCATTCGCCCTTGAAATGTGTACTTTCTATACAAAGTATAGGAAGCGTAAATGTACAGTCAAACCCGTTGCAACAACTGAGCCACAACAGGAGTTCTGGCTCAGCTTTGAATAGTAAGCTTTTAACAGCTGCACAGAATTTAGGCCCCATATATTTGGTGTGGGCAGATGTAGAACAGCTGTAAAGGGAAAAGAATATACAGCATTTTTCTTCAAACTTTAGGAATCAAGTGATCCTTTTTTAAATTAAATATCTGTTTAAGGAACTGAAATTTGACAATATAAAAAGTCTTGGTGTGGTTTCCTCACCAACTATCAAGCTGTTTCTGCAACATCTTTTAAATGTTATATTGATTTCAGCACCAACTAAAGCAGTGCTGTCAAACTCGAGCCCCCCCCCCCCCCCCCGATGTTTCTGAAAACAACTCCATTGATTTCCTGGCCATCTATTGCATTGAAATAATTATTGGAATTGTAGCCATTAACATTTGGGGGTCTGGGAGTGTGACAGCCCTGGAAAGTCTATGTTGTGGTTTCTAAATATTAATACTAGATCTCCAAAACACAGATTTGGATGTATTGAATCCAGCCAACACTAAACCACATTAATAGACATTTAGCAGCACACGTATCTAGGTTTAACAGGTGAATGCCATTTATATAATCTGTAGTTGTGCAATTAGGATTTGGGAGGTTTGAGTGGTGTTTTTAACACCTGGTAGGTGAATAGGGACCTGGTAACCAAAGACCCTCTATAAATCCTTCCTTACCGTTACACTCTGCCCTTTCACAGAGTGATTTGGACACCCCCCCCCCCGTGCACCCTGCTGAAGTAATGTCACATTTGTGATGAATAATATTTGTTGGTGTTGTGTGTGAATATATGAATGTTTGTATTCATTTTATAGTTACTTTTTTTACTCGAAGCACAAGCAAAAAGGAGAAAATGGTTCAGTGAAGCTTTTGTAAAACATAAAATCACCAATATATAGTCTCTGAAATAAAAGTATGTATTTATAGACATTGAAAGAAGGTAGTTACGCCATGCCATACAAGAAGGGAGTCGGATATTCATTTTATTTAGAAGGCACATACTTTGCATTAAAACAAAAAACAATACTGGATATAAAATGTATTCTTTACAATATAGAGCTCTTAGTGGGTAATTCAGTAAGTGTCGGTGTTTGCCGATGTTGCAACAGTAACAAACACCAATGTCTCAAAAAGAAAGATCCAAACATCCACAGAAGGTTCACAGTGAAGCTTTTCCTGTGGCGGTTTGGATTTGTCTTTCGTGAAACGTCAGCAACAGCGTTTCTTGCCAGAGTTTGCAACATCAGCAAATACCGGCGCTTTCTGAATGCCCCCCCCCCCTTTAGTGTCTTTACATTGCTTGTTTTCTTTCTGATGGCTTCTTCCAAAAGAATAAAGATTATTTCACAGCTTGACAAGAACCACTACATGACTATCCTTTTGATCACACAGCTTCCACAGTATCCCTCAACTGTAAACCCGTACTTCTTGATATTCTGATACAGTATACATTTTCTGGACATCCTTGCTTTAGTCACAGAGTTTTTCACACACTGCAGATTGTGGCATCAGTGGACAAAGAATAGCACGTTCCTAAGGTCTGATTAATGATGGCTGCCGATGATACAGCTGAAGTTCAGACAGTAATACCTATTCCAAACCTCATGGATCCTATTCCAGATGAGCCACTAATACTGAAGGGTCTAGTCACTAAAGGGTGAAGTCTGGAGAATTGGCAGAAGAGAACAATCTAGACTAAATAGCCGATTTGGAAAGTTAGATAAACTGGAAGAATTTTTCTGGTTTGGCCATTTTGACCTAGAATTTTCACTTCTCCTGATTTCACTCTTTAGTGAATAGACCTGTGAGTGTTCAGCCGAAACATTGCTGTTGCAGCTGTAAATAAAATACCTCTTTGTTTCTAGCGGGCTGGGTCCCTGCTTCGTTTTTGTTTGTACTAACAGAAACCATATCACAAGCTGTTAACCATTAGCAGCTCCCTATTACCGAATGCAGTGGTTCCCAACCCTGGTCCTCAAGTACCCTAAACAGGCCAAGGATTACCTTGGGGAAATGCAGACTAAGGCCGGGGTCAGACGAGCGCACTGTGTGCACCCGTACTGACGTGCCTCCTGGTGTCTGTCGCAGCGTTGTGACTCTTTGATGGGGCCAGCCACACACTGTAGCACACACACACATTGCACGTCCTACAGCAGGCGTGCTGCGGACGTTTTGAAAGCCTCCCCGTCGAAGCGCTACGACGTGCGTTCAACAGGGCTGTAAAGCTCCATCCTCCATAGGAGGATCTAGCCTTGCAATGCTGAGCGCACTATCCACTCAACGAGGCGGCCAGACGGGCGTTGAGTGGAAGGAACGTCCACTCTCACGGATGTTCCGTCCGCTTTTAAAAACACTTGTCTGACCCTGGCCTGAATCCTGCAATCACTGAGCAGCAAATCATATCACCTCTCCTGATAGCGTTCCTTGACGACGGGGGTGGGAACCAGTGTTTTACTAGATTATGAATGAGCTGCTATATTAGGGTCTCAATTTGTAATATTAGGGAGCTGCTAATAGATATCAGCTCCTGCGGTTCGTAGGACTCCATGGAGAGTTGGAGACATACATTGGGTTGAACAGAGTCGACAGATGAACACTGGGAACTACTTGCTCTGAGTGTCCTGCTGGCACTGAGAGATGGTGAATTACATCGTCCTCTGCATTGTGGAACCAGTGGAGAGTATAGAATGTTTTTATTTTTGTTTGTCTGTTCGTCACAACGGCTGCCTTTTTTCAGGTAAATAAAATAAGTTCTATGACGTTTGGTAATAACAGCATCTGTTACTCAGTTGCTAGTATAGGCCCCGTTCACACCGTGCGATTTGAAAATCACGATTTTCCGCCGATTTTCATATTCGCGACATTGTGCGACGTCACGGTTTTGTGCGATTTTTGCAAAGCACCACCAATGCAAATCGCAAAATCGCAGATAGCAAATAGCAAAAAAAAGGGTCATGTACCAGCGACATGCGACATCGCGCAGCAAGATGTGAACAGCTCCATTGAAATGCATTAGAGAAGCTACACAGCGCGACGTCGCGGCAAAATCCGCACGATAAATCGCACAGTGTGAACGGGGCCTTAAGCAAAAGTGCTCATCTTCGTTTGTTCAAATTATGGATGTTTACCCCGCTCAGGCTTCTGAACGGTGAGTGCCCCTCCACGTTAACATCAATAGCCTAAACGTCTCTCATAAAACTAATGCAGACCGACATATAATTATTGTGCCATTATTCCTTCAATTCATCTCACTCTCCTGCGGCCTTTATCAGTTTTGCACCTTTGATGTCTGTATGAAAAGGTTATTTAAGGAGATTAAATGTCCTGGATTTCATTTATTCCAGTTTTTCAGGATCTCTTCTGCTGCATCCAGGGTTTCCTCTTGCTGCAAATATAGAAGTGAAATAGAACATAGTAACCATTTTTCATCACTCTCTAAAATCAGGGGTGAGCAATCTTGGCCCTCCAGATGTTTCGGAACTACATTTCCCGTGAGGCTCGGTCAATCTAATGAGTAACTGAGCACTATGGGAGAAGTAGTTGCAAAACATCTGGAGGGCTAAAAAGGTAGCGGGCCCCTGCTCTGTATGCATTGCCACGTAGACAAATAATCCTAAAGGGAATGTAATTATCTCAAAGGGAGTCCCTTTCCAGGGCAAGCAGTATTACATAAATAAAAGTGTACTTTTCTCATGTTTAAGCAACATCACAGACACAGGAACAATTTCTGCAATTCAATGGCAGAGCAATGAAGTGCCACGTAAATGCTCTGACCAATATCTAAGGCTAGGGTTGTGGGCATTTATGAGTTACTCGGTTATATACACGATACCTAATGAATAAACAAATTCCAAGTCAGTCCGTCCAAGTCAGGTGTAAACGTAACTAAAGCTCTTTCAAACCTACCGAGACCATTAAATACGGTAGAGTTGGCAAATTTACAAAAGTGTTGGAAAAAGATTACACTTGACTCTGAATGTGGCCCTGAAGTTTGGTGCCACCATCAGAGATGGACCCAACAATGTTTCGACTCTTAGGCTAGGGTCAGATGAGCGCATTTTGTACAGACTGTGCGTCCGAGCAGTAGCACGTACTTACTGACTGACAACAAGGTAGTGGCCACACAGTCCGTTTTTTTCACTGACGGATTTCTTGACTGATGTAGCAGGGAAAATAAATTAAAATGAAAAAACATGCTGTCCGTCAAAAATGCTGGACATATAAATGCAGTCCGTCTGACCATGCTCCATCACTCACACACAAAGCTATGCGGATGTTGTGGACGTGGCGCACTCTGCACGTCCGTTCTAGGAGTATTACGTTCTTGCCTAACCTGCGTCCGTTTGCAGCGTCCGCCAGCCCCGCACTTCTGTGCGGACGTACTTCGTGTGTGGGGCTCCATTTAACACAATTGTATGCTATCACGGACGTACTTGTGTGTGGCAACACGGACGTTAACACTGCGTTCGTCTGACCCCAGCCTTACAGATGTTCCACGAGGTGAGGCTGGTGGAATATCTGTAAAGGATAGAAACGTTACTAGTCAAATAAAAGGTCTCCCCCCCCCCCCGGGTCTTCCAGAACGTTGAGGAAAACCAAAAGAGGTAAAAACATTAGAACGTGTAAAGCCATGCAGTATGATGGTTCATCTGAATAAAAAGTCCTCTATATTGGATTCACAACTGTGTCATTAGAGGTGACTCTAGAATTGGGCAAAGGAGGTGGTCTCCTAAGGCTTCAAATTAAACAAGGGTCTCAATGGATACAATGGGAGGCCACGTACCAACAACGTTCCATAGACCAGGCCTCAAAATTTCCACTCGCCTGCTCGCATTTGGCGACTGGAAATTACATGAGGGCGAGTGGGAATGCAGAGGCAGGGCAGGATGGGGGTTAGGTGGGGCGAGTAGCTTTTAAGGCCTGGCTAGTAGCTTGGGACTTGAAATTTTGAGTCCTGCCATAGACTATCCTTTTTAAATTGATGTGCCCAATATTTAAAAAGATAACCCAAACGCAAAAGGTTAAATACACACATTGGCGCATGCAGAAAATCTAGACCTCTTGAAGACATAAACATGTATTATTCACAGAGCAAAAATAAAAAAGTGAATTTGGTCATGTTACGATGACCCCCCCTAGATCATGGTACCCGAGGATCCTACTATAATTTTGATATGGCTTTTCCTGCCTCGCCTCATCACATGTGTAGGGGTGGTGTCCGGCGAGAGCCGGGTTGGGACCCATAAAGCGGGCAAAGAGCCCTATAGGCAGGGGTGCAAAACAAACAAACGGACAGACAGTAAATGAAATAAACACCCTGATGGGCAGGACTCAATACAAATGAATATAGGAAGGGAAGGTGTAAAGGAAGGTCAGAAACAGCAACAAACTGAAAGGGAAAACGAATACAGCGGTCCTACGGTGGCCGTGTACAGTCAGAAGGGAAACAACAAAATCAGTAACTGCTGGGAAGGACAAAACAAGAGAACCAGAAATTAAGGGGTTAAAGGGTGGATGCCAAAATATATAGACACAGCAGAGAACCAAAAGGGGAACAAAAACTAGTAACAGTGGCTGAGTTAGATATACAAAGGGGAAACAATGAACTCAGCACACTGCTGGGTAGAGTTATACAAGAATAATACGAAATCAGAAAGGAAGGTGTTAAGGGTTGAAACCAAAATATACACACGGCAAGGAAGCTAAAATAAATCCTAAACTAAACAGTCCTTTAAGGTGGCCGCTATAAATCTAACTAAACAGAAATACAAGAAATAACAGGAAACAGAGCGTAGTACCAAAAAGGGAGAAAATCTGAATAGTCTATAGTAAGCCAATTTCGGTACACAGGATATCAAGCAGGTAATATAAAAGGAGAGGGAACAAGGAAGGGAAATATACCAAAATATCAGGAAGCAATAATATACAGTTGTGTTCAAAATTATTCAACCCCCACTGAAATTGAGTGTTTTGGCCAGTTTGACATTGATTTTGATCATTCAGTCATCTTGCTTACAATTAAATCAAAGAGGCACGTGTAGGTCAGACAAATATAACATAACATTTATAATGAAATAAGCACGTCTTTTCTGTGCTCACATCATTATCAGTTTTATTCAACCCCCAAGTGACATTCAATCTTAGTACAACATCCTTTTACAGTTATAACAGCTTTTAAACGTGAAGCATAGCTTGACACAAGTGTCTTGCAGCGATCTACGGGTATCTTCGCCCATTCGTCATGGGCAAAAGCCTCCAGTTCAGTCACATTCTTAGGCTTGCGCACTGCAACTGCTTTCTTTAAGTCCCACCAGAGGTTCTCAATCGGATTTAATTCTGGTGACTGCGATGGCCACTCCAAAATGTTCCAGCCTTTAATCTGCAACCATGCTCTAGTGGACTTGGAGGTATGCTTGGGATCATTGTCATGTTGAAAGGTCCAACGTCTCCCAAGCCTCAGGTTTGTGACGGACTGCATCACATTGTCATCCAATATCTCCTGGTACTGAAGAGAATTCATGGTACCTTGCACACGCTGAAGCTTCCCTGTACCTGCAGAAGCAAAACAGCCCCAAAGCATGATTGACCCCCCGCCTTGCTTCACAGTAGGCAAGGTGTTCTTTTCTTCATAGGCCTTGTTCTTCCTCCTCCAAACATAGCGTTGATCCATGGGCCCAAACAGTTCTAATTTTGTTTCATCAGTCCACAGAACACTATCCCAAAACTTCTGTGGTTTGTCCACATGACTTTTGGCATACTGCAGTCGACTCTTCTTATTCTTTGGAGACAGCAAGGGGGTGCGCCTGGGAGTTCTGGCATGGAGGCCTTCATTACGCAGTGTGCGCCGTATTGTCTGAGCTGAAACTTCAGTACCCACATCTGACAAATCTTTTCTCAGTTCCTCAGCAGTCACATGGGGACTTTTCTCCACTCTACGCTTCAGGTAGCGCACAGCAGTCGAAGTCAGCATCTTCTTTCTGCCACGACCAGGTAGCGTTTCAACAGTGCCCTTTGCCTTGAATTTGCGAATGATGCTTCCTATGGTCTCTCTTGGTATGTTTAACATCTTTGCAATCTTCTTATAGCCATTGCCCTTCCTGTGAAGAGTAATCACCTCTTCTCTGGTCTTCCTGGACCATTCTCTTGACTTCACCATGTTTGTAACCACACCAGTAAATGTCTAGAAGGAGCTGAGTATCACAGTCATTTTAAAGCTGCCTAATTGGTGCTTATTATGCTTTATTGCTGCTCCGTGACATCCACAGGTGTTTTGAATACCTGATTGAAAACACTTGAATGAACCTCTGTTCTTCAGAGTGGTAGTCTTTAAGGGGTTGAATAATTGTGTCAATGAAGAATTCACAAAATAAACATTTGCTACTGTATTACAAAACCAATTGATGTCATTTTAGTTGCATATGGTTCTTTAAAAAGTCCTTGTAGGATTTCATTCTGAATACAATTACAAATGTACACTAAATTCCCTAAAACCCTTTACAGCATTGGGGGTTGAATAATTTTGAACACAACTGTATGCAAAAAGGAAGGTCAATCAAACAGAGGGAATAATATTAACCAAAGGGAACCAGGAACAGAAGAACAGCGCTGAAAAGCGAAAAGGAGAAGAGTAACAGAGACTAGAAATATATAGAATACAGGAGGAGTATAACAATTGGCAAACTTTCAGGAAGACCTATTTTTATGCAAGATCATTGCATAGGGGGAGTGAAGGTCTTATATAGGGAGTTGCTTAGTCAGGTGGTCAGGCTGCAGAGAATCCTGGAGTGGACCGACCAGTAGGATGGAGCTGACACAGGTAAACCCCGGCCTGGACTCTGAATAAGGCCATAACCACGGGTCACCAGGCTAGGAGTCTGACAGCAGGAGTGGCCCTGTATGTGAAAAACAACATAAAAACTGACCAAATAAAAGTGAGCGAGGTGAACCTAGAGTCAGTTTGGGTTACACTAACATTTGGCAATCATACAGTAGCTCGTGTAGGTGTGATCTATAGACCCCCTGGACAAGTAGAAGAGCTAGATAATCTGCTGGTTGAGGAAATAGCCAAAATGGCAATGAAGGGGGAAGTTATTATCATGGGGGACTTTAATCTTCCTGATGTGAACTGGAAAACCAAAACAGCTGGGTGCACCAGGAGTACAAATATTCTAAACTCCTTACTGGGATTATCTCTAACACAAGTAGTTGAGGAGCCGACCCGTAAAGAGGCCATATTGGATTTAATACTCACAAATGGAGGTTTGGTATCGGACGTTGTTGTAGGTGAAAATTTGGGATCTAGTGATCACCAGTCAGTATGGTTTAATATAAGAACAGGGATGGAGCCGCACCACACAAAAACAAAAGTTTTAGACTTTAAAAAAACAGATTTTTCTAAATTGAGATTTTGTGTGAAGGAGTCATTATCAGACTGGAGGAATTTAAAGGGAGTCCAAGAGAAATGGGATTATTTAAAGGAAGCATTATTGAAGGCCACAGGAAATTGCATTCGGCTTGTTAGCAAAAACAAAAAAGGGAAGAAACCACTGTGGTACTCTGCAGAAGTGGCCAAAATAGTGAAGAACAAGAAGATAGCATTCAATAATTATAAAAAAACTCAGCGTGAAGAAGATAGGCAAACCTATAAGATTAGGCAGAAAGAAGCAAAGCAATTTATAAGAGCTTCCAAAGCACACGCAGAAGAGAAAATAGCTCAGTCAGTAAAAAAGGGGGACAAAACATTTTTTAGATACATAAACGAGAAAAGAAAAGTAAAACAAGGATTAGTTAGATTAAAAACAAAGGAAGGAAGGTATGTAGAAGAGGATAAAAGTCTCGCTGACTGCCTCAATAAATATTTTTGTTCAGTCTTTGCAGAAGAAAAGGAAGGAAAGGGACCTCAGTTAGGAGAGAACACTAAAGAGACATTTACATATGAGTTTACAGAGGAGGAGGTTCTAAAGCAGCTGTCTAAAGTAAAGACAAATAAGTCAATGGGGCCTGATGGGATCCACCCTAAATTATTAAAAGAGCTCAGTGATGTAATAGCAAAACCGTTAACAGATTTATTTAACCAATCCTTGTTAACAGGAGTCGTCCCAGAAGACTGGAAATTAGCAAATGTTGTGCCTATTTACAAGAAGGGTAGTAGGGAGGAATCGGGGAACTATAGGCCAGTTAGTCTTACGTCAGTAGTAGGGAAATTAATGGAAACCATGTTAAAGGAAAGGATTGTTGAACATCTAAAAACACATAGATTACAGGATCAGAAACAACATGGGTTTACCTCAGGGAGATCATGCCAAACTAATCTTATTGATTTTTTTGATTGGGTAACAAAAATAATAGACACAGGTGGTGCAGTAGACATTGCTTATTTAGATTTCAGTAAGGCTTTTGATACTGTTCCGCATAGAAGGCTTATCAATAAATTGCAATCTTTGAGCTTGGATTCCAATATTGTTGAATGGATTAGGCAGTGGCTGAGTGACAGACAACAGAGGGTTGTGGTAAATGGAGTTTATTCGGCGCAAGGTCTTGTTACCAGTGGGGTACCTCAGGGGTCAGTACTTGGACCCATTCTCTTTAATATTTTTATTAGTGATATTGCAGAAGGTATTAATGGAAAAGTATGTCTTTTTGCTGATGACACAAAGATTTGCAACAGGGTTGACGTTCCTGGAGGGATCAGCCAAATGACAAATGATTTAGGTAAGCTAAAAAAATGGTCGGAGTTGTGGCAATTGAGTTTTAATGTGGATAAGTGCAAGATAATGCACCTGGGACGTAAAAACCCAAGGGCTGAATATAGAATATTTGATACAGTCCCAACCTCAACATCTGAGGAAAGGGATTTAGGGGTTATTATTTCAGAGGATCTAAGGGTAAGTAGTCAATGTAATAGAGCAGCAGGAAATGCTAGCAGAATGCTTGGTTGTGTAGGGAGAGGTATTAGCAGTAGGAAAAGGGAAGTGCTCATGCCACTGTACAGAGCACTGGTGAGACCTCACTTGGAGTACTGTGTGCAGTACTGGAGACCGTATCTCCAGAAGGATATAGACATCTTGGAGAGAGTTCAGAGAAGGGCTACTAAAATGGTGTACGGCTTGAAGGAGAAAAGTTACCAAGAAAGGCTTAATGATCTTAACATGTACAGCTTGGAAAAAAGACGAGACAGAGGAGATATGATAGAAACATTTAAATACGTAAAGGGAATCCACAAGGTAGAGGAAGGGAGTATATTTAAAAGGAAACAAAATAGCAAAACAAGAGGACATAGTCTTAGATTAGAGGGGCAAAGGTTTAAAAGTAACATCAGGAAGCATTATTTTACTGAGCGGGTGGTGGATACATGGAACAGTCTTCCAGTAGAAGTGGTAGAGGCCAAAACAGTAATTGAATTTAAGCAAGCATGGGATAGGCATAAGGCTATCCTAAACAAAAGATAAATCCAGGTAAAGTATCCATGTAATTGGGCAGACTAGATGGGCCGAAAGGTTCTTATCTGCCGACATTTTTTCTATGTTTCTATGTCCCCATGCCCATTAATTCAGAAGAGCAATGATTTAAAATGATAGCTCACCTTAATGAAACAAAACCGGATGTACTTTTCAAACTGCTTCTTCGTTTCTGTTCCGCAGAATGCGGTTACTGGGATGGCTGCAAGTTTCTGAAAAGAGAACAGGCATAAACAATGTATGTACTGCAGCCTCAGACAGTATGGACTGAACAGATATTCACACAAGTGACGCATCTGCTAAAGAGTGAACTGTGGAAACTCCTTTACTTTGTTATACACCCCTGGTCCTCAAGTCCCTTTAACAGGCCAGGTTTGCCAGATATCTGAAGCACATGTGATCTGATTTGCTGCTCAGTGATTGCAGGTTTCAGTCTACATTTCCCCAAGGTGATCCTTAAAATCTGGCCTGTTAAGGGGACTTGAGGACCGTGGTTGGGAACCAGTCATACACGATTGTACTAAGCAATAAAGCCAAGTCAGATGACATTTCCCGATCCAGACTAGTTATCCTTTGAGAAAGGAACATGTAGGTGCCAAAAACATTGAGCTTGGCTGGTCTCTCTTCTGTTGGATAGCATTGAGTGTTTGTGATTCCTGCTGTCTATCAGGATATTTCACTTTCTTTTGGGTGTGTGTGTGTACGTGTGTGTACGTGTGTGTACGTGTGTGTGTGTACACAGTGGCAAGAAAAAGTATGTGAACCCTTTGGGATTACGTGGAGTTTTGCATGAATTGTAGGGATGCACCGATACCACTTTTTTAAGACCGAGTACAGATCCTTTTGTTCAAGTACTCACCGATACCAAGTACCGATACTTTAATTTTATGTCACGTGACGCTTTCCAATAAGAACAGACCTCATATAAAGCCCCCAGGTCTCATAGATATGCCGCCCCTCCCCCCCCCAGCTCATGGATATTGCCCCCCCAGCTCATGGATTTGCCCCCCTCCGCTCATACTTACCTCCCTTTAGCGACGCCGGGAAAGTCTTCACGCGCGTGCGCTCTCCTTGGAAGGTCCCCAGCCGCGACCACGTGGGACCATGTGATCACGGCTGGGGTCCTTCCAACGAGCGCACGCGCGAAACTTTCCCGGCATCGCTCAGGAAGGTAAGTATGAGCGGAGAGCAGCTGCAGGGCCTGTCCAAATGCTCTATCGGCATTCGGACAGGCCCTGCAGCTGCTCTCCTCACTTTGTTTAATACTTACGTCGCTAAGGAAGGCAAGTATTAAACAATGCCGATAGAGCATTCGGACAGCCGCCGCAGCCCCTCGGATGCCGGCAAGCAGGCTCAATGCCGGCTTCCGGTATCGGAAAAAAATAATCGGGGGTACTGCACGAGTACCAAGTACTCCTGCAGTACCCGGTATCGGCACCGATATCGATACTAGTATCGGTATCGGTGCAACCCTAATGAATTGGTCACAAAATGTGCTCTGATCTTCATCTAAGTCACAACAATTTGAAGAACACAGTCTGCTTAAAATAATACAACACAAACATTATATGTTTTCATGTGTTTATTGAACAGAACATGTAAACATTCACAGTGCAGGGTGGAAAAAGTATGTGAACCCCTAGCCTAATGACTTCTCCAAGAGCTAATTGGAGCCAGGAGTGATCCAACCTTGAGTCCAATCAGTGTGATATTATTGGATGTGTTGCTGAAAGCTGTCCTGCCCTTTAAAAACACACACCAGTTTTGGGTTTAATGGTTTCAAGAAGCACTGCCTGATGTGAACCATGCCTTGCAGAAAAGATCTCTCAGAATACCTACGATCAAGAATTGTTGACTTGCATGAAGCTGGAAAGGGTTACAAAAGTATCTCCAAAAGCCTTGATGTTCATGTGTCCACGGTAAGACAGACTGTCTACAAATGGAGAAAGTTCAGCACTGTTGCTACTCTGCCTAGGCGTGGTCGTCCTGTAAAGATGACTGCAAGAGCAAAGCGCAGAATGCTTAATGAGGTAAAGAAGAATCTTGGAGTGTCAGCTAAAGACTTACAGAAATCTCTGGCACATGCTAACATTTTTGTTGACACATCTACAATAAGGAAAACATTAAACAAGAATGGAGTAAATGGGAGGACACCATTGCTGTCCAAAAAGAATATTGCAGCACATTTGAAGTTTGCAAAAGAGCACCTGGATGTTCACAGCACTACTGGCAAAATATTCTGTGGGCAGATGAAACCAAAATTGAGTGGTTTGGAAAAAACACACAACACTATGTGTGGAGAAAAAAAAGGCACAGCACACCAACATTAAAACCTCATCCCCACTGTAAAAGATGGCGGAGGGAGCATCATGGTTTGGGGCTGCTTTGCTGCCTCAGGGCCTGGACGGATTGTTGTCATTGATGGAAAAGTGAATTCCAGAGTTTATCAAGACATTTTGCAGGAAAACGTAAGACCATCTGTCCGCCAACTGAAGCTCCGCAGAGGATGGGTGATGCAACAGGACAATGACCCAACCTGATTGAAATGCTGTGGCATGACCTTAAGAGAGCGATTCACACCAGACATCCCAAGAATATTGCTACACTGAAACAGTTTTGTGAAGAGGAGTGGTCCAAAACTACTCCAGATCGTTGTGCAGGTCTGATATGCAACTACAGGAAACGTTTGGTTGAGGTTATTGCTGCCAAAGGAGGGTCAACCAGTTATTAAGTCCAAAGGTTCACATACTTTTTCCACCCTGCACTGTGAATGTTTACATGTTCTGTTCAATAAAAACCTAATGTGTGTGTTGTATTATTTTAAGCAGACTGTTTTTCAAATTGTTGTGACTTAGATTAAGATCAGAGCACATTTTATGACCAATTCATGCAAAACTCTTTTTATGACCATACATACATATACACAAACATACAAAACCGGGAGGCTGCACTCAACCAGAATATGCATATTTTTATAAGACCATAGAACACAAAAATGCCAAAAATCAGAGCACTCCAGGCAAACATACCTCCTAAAGATTTGAAAACACGTGACTTCAGGAAAAGTATGAGTGTTCAGTTACAAAAGGTGATCACACATTGAATAAACCTGCCACTACATTAATGTACTCCACCATGGTGGCAGCTCCCATCTAGGATAATGCTTGCACTTTAGGTCGAACAATATTGAGTAGTTTTGGTAGAGTATGCTCGATTACTGTGAGATTTAACAATTGTGCTGTTACCTTTGTATGTTGTAATGTGGAACTGATATTTTCTAAATACTATTAATCACGTATAATCTTGCTGTTGATTTTTTTACCTTTTTTTTTTCTTCCAATTTCAAATTTTTTATTTTGCAACAAGTCATCCATACAATAGACATAGAAAGTATGACAAAATCCAGCAGGGGAACAAAAGGGACACTCAAAAGTATAGGTCAGCAGAATCAGAGAGGTGGTGGAATACAAGCCGATGGGAACCCTAAAAAAATAAAAGGAGGGGCAGGGGATGGGGCAGGCGGCAGAAGCCACATCTGTGACATTCCTGGCTCACTCCTAAGGGAGGCCATGGAAGGACATTGTCACGGGGCCCGAGGGCCAAGTATGGCAAACAGAGCCATGGTGGATGCCACAGTGGCGCGCCTCAAAACCACCCAAAAAATGCCGCCATAAAAATATGAAAATAAAGATAAAAATAAATAAAAGAAAAAAAAAAAAAATTTTTTTGGGGGGCCATCAATAAGTCAGCAGGGAACCACCTCTCTGTAAAACGAGGTCCACAAAAGAGTGTCCAAAGGGAGAGGGGTGTCCCCGAATAGGTTAGTATTCGGGGGTATTCATCTTGATGAGGGTAACAGCAATAAAGAAGGTACGAGGTTTATCTCAAGGGGGGGGGGGTCGCAAGGACCCAAGGAAGGGAGGCCATCTCCGTACGGGGGAGTCTCAAGGGGTCATCAGGAGGTGGTGATCCGGAGGGGGGAACTCAGCGGGTCAGATCAAGCCAGGGTCAGAAAACAGCGGGGAGGTGGTCATCAAGATAGGTCCCCTTATCCAGTGTCCAGCGGGAACGTGAAGCAAGGGTCTTCCGCAGATCCGTAGGCTGCCCCAAACACTGTTGGCCTCCGGTAACCAGGTCTCGCCATCCGCTGCAAGGAGACGCAGCCGCGTCATCTTGAGAGGTGAAGGGGGGGGGGTGGTCCGCCATCTTAGGCCCTGACAAGGAGCCGCCACCATTGTCTCAGCCCGGTCTGTCCCTTTCCTGGAACCTCGAGTCTCCAGCTCGCCATTTGCTCTCGGGGCCACGACCTTGGGGTCAGCACTTCATGCGGGGCACTGCTCCCGTCCCAGCTCTCCAGCACAGCCGTAAAAGGCGGGTAGGCCGCAGCTGCACCCAAATCCGAGGTGACTTCCAGCTCCTCTGCCCCGGGGATCATCTTCTCCCGACAGCTCCGCAGGGTAGCGAGCATCCGGCGCCAAACCCCCCTAGTGAGCGGGGCATTGGCATCCTCCCCATCCAGCATCCGTAAGCACGCGTCCAGGCCGTAGGCCAAGGCACCCTCGCCACCCACGGGGAAGGGGGACCTGTCACTTCACCTCACCACGGTCGTGTCCGCCTCCACCGCAAGACATTTTCTGGGGGTGGCCAGGAGACGTGGGCCCTCCATCTCCTTGGCCCTCCACATATTCATAGTCAGGGACAGGGTGGTACAACTAGGAAGGCTGGACAACAGCAGGAGACGAGCAGCGGGCCGCAAGATGGCCGCCGTCACCACGATGCAGCAGTTCTCAATAAGGTCTCTCATCCGGAGGGGGTAACCAAGCGGGCTCCGGACTGCACAGCACCGAGGGCCAGCCGCTCAGGGATCGTAAAACAAATAATGTCCTCCAAAATAGCCAGCTGTGGGTACCTATACAGAGAAGACGCGCGGAGCTCCACCGAGACACGTCCTCTCCCTTGAGCAGCTGCGTCCTAGTTCTTTATTTATTCTTTACACACTTAGGGCACTATTGGGTGCCCTGAGCTAAAACCAGGCTGCTAAGGGGAAAAATTTGCATTTGCGTCCCGGTTTCACCAGCGGATTACAGAGCAGGCGCTGAGTCCAGCAGCCTGCTCCGTAGCAGCCGCTAGGCTCACAGATCCTCAGGACAGTGCTAGCACCGTCCCGTGCATCCCCTCCATGGAGCCTATAGTACTCCACGGAGGCTTCTGCTGCCGGGTCACATGACTGGCAGGATCTTGCCTCTCGCAACATCCTGCTGGTCGGCTGAGTGATCGCAGAGGGAGACTGGGGACTTTATTTTCCGCCCGTCTCCCTCTGCTCCCAGAAGCGGCGGATCAATCCGCAGGATGAGAGGTGAATATTTGATTTTTGGGGGTTGCTTTTCAGCTGCTGCTAACTGATTCTGCGGCAGCGTAATCCGTTAGCAGCAGCTCAGAACTGCTGTAACTTTTTTAGTTCGGACCAAGTGATCCTAACGCT
This sequence comes from Leptobrachium leishanense, assembly GCA_009667805.1. NCBI lineage: Eukaryota > Metazoa > Chordata > Amphibia > Anura > Megophryidae > Leptobrachium > Leptobrachium leishanense. Next base: position 55,317,442 of record CM019070.1, on the reverse strand, counting down.
AGTTTCTCTGTGCTTGCACTTTGCGCTCCCTATACTTAACATGGGGAGCGCAAAGTACAGTAAGCTCGTGGTATAAACCGCTAATACCGATTCGCTGGTTTTTTTTTTAACCGGTTAGCGAATCGGAGGTCATCCATGCGGAGCACTATCACCTCTTTTAACCTCCCTGACGGTTTTCCCGAGTGTGGATCGGGGTTAACGTTTTGTACCGAAAGCGGTATCCCCGAGCCACACTCGGGCTGTATACTTACATGTCCTGCACTCCCTCGCTGATCCCCACAGTCTCCTCCAGTCACTCACAACGTCACACTGCCTGGATCTCTTCACGCGAGGAGTGAAACCAGGAAGTGTGACATCGCGATCGGCTGCAGTGTGACTGCGGTGACAGAGAGGGAGCCTGTAAGGGAGCATGTACCGTAAGTATCGGCCCAAGTGTGGCTCGGGGATACCGCTTTCAGTATTGAAAGTTAACCCCAAGCTACACTTAGTGCTATAGTCAATATAGTCTATTGGTACTCAAGGTGGGGATTATCCCTAAATTTATGAGAATTGTCTCTACTAACTATGCCACGGCAATATATCTTTAGACCATATAGGCTGTATCTGTGACTATAGGAACCAGATCCATTATTTTTCTTTTTGGTGAATAATATACATCTCTGAACGTATTTCCACAATTTATTGGGTCCAGTCTCCGTACTGCGTTACCAAGCAACCAATTGATACATGGTAATTAAGCTTGCCACATAAGGTTGGGTCACTCATAGCTGTGGGCTATTGAATTCAAATCATTAACGCTACCGGCCAAGTAGATGTCATGTCACGGTCATGCACTGTAGTCTATTAAGGTGACTTACTTTTTAGTGCTATTCGCAAAGTCGGACTTTGCAATTATTTATGCTTGCTCGGTGGAACATTAGCATTATCTCTCCAGACAGCAGCTCTGTTACGAAGTACACAACTCATAACCTACTATTCAACCATTTAGTGCATTTTGGATTAATCATAAGTCTATGTTGTTGTAATTATTGTTTATATTTTATTATTGGATTGCCAAAATACAATTAATTTTTAATTCTAACCGATCTACAGTTCCGGGAGTGGTTTTTCCACTTTGGAACGCTCATTTTTGTAATTTCAAGGAGGGTTTAATCTCAACTGGTTAGAACGCTCCTAACTAATCACCATCTCCTAGGAGATTAGTGAACTGTTTTCTACCACTAGGGGGCCAGAATAAATAGGACCGATTCTGACATACAGTTGTGTTCAAAATTATTCAACCCCCAATGCTGTAAAGGGTTTTAGGGAATTTAGTGTACATTTGTAATTGTATTCAGAATGAAATCCTACAAGGACTTTTTAAAGAACCATATGCAACTAAAATGACATCAATTGGTTTTGTAATACAGTAGTAAATGTTTCTTTTGTGAATTCTTCATTGACACAATTATTCAACCCCTTAAAGACTACCACTCTGAAGAACAGAGGTTCATTCAAGTGTTTTCAATCAGGTATTGAAAACACCTGTGGATGTCACGGAGCAACAATAAGGCAGCTTTAAAATGACTGATACTCAGCTCCTTCTAGACATTTACTGGTGTGGTTACAAACATGGTGAAGTCAAGAGAATGGTCCAGGAAGACAAGAGAAGAGGTGATTACTCTTCACAGGAAGGGCAATGGCTATAAGAAGATTGCAAAGATGTTAAACATACCAAGAGAGACCATAGGAAGCATCATTCGCAAATTCAAGGCAAGGGGCACTATTGAAACACTACCTGGTCGTGGCAGAAAGAAGATGCTGACTTCGACTGCTGTGCGCTACCTGAATGGTAGAGTGGAGAAAAGTCCCCATGTGACTGCTGAGGAACTGAGAAAAGATTTGTCAGATGTGGGTACTGAAGTTTCTGCTCAGACAATACGGCGCACACTGCGTAATGAAGGCCTCCATGCCAGAACTCCCAGGCGCACCCCCTTGCCGTCTCCAAAGAATAAGAAGAGTCGACTGCAGTATGCCAAAAGTCATGTGGACAAACCACAGAAGTTTTGGGATAGTGTTCTGTGGACTGATGAAACAAAATTAGAACTGTTTGGGCCCATGGATCAACGCTATGTTTGGAGGAGGAAGAACAAGGCCTATGAAGAAAAGAACACCTTGCCTACTGTGAAGCATGGCGGGGGGTCAATCATGTTTTGGGGCTGTTTTGCTTCTGCAGGTACAGGGAAGCTTCAGCGTGTGCAAGGTACCATGAATTCTCTTCAGTACCAGGAGATATTGGATGACAATGTGATGCAGTCCGTCACAAACCTGAGGCTTGGGAGACGTTGGACCTTTCAACAGGACAATGATCCCAAGCATACCTCAAAGTCCACTAGAGCATGGTTGCAGATTAAAGGCTGGAACATTTTGGAGTGGCCATCGCAGTCACCTGACTTAAATCCGATTGAGAACCTCTGGTGGGACTTAAAGAAAGCAGTTGCAGTGCGCAAGTCTAAGAATGTGACTGAACTGGAGGCTTTTGCCCATGATGAATGGGCGAAGATACCCGTAGATCGCTGCAAGACACTTGTGTCAAGCTATGCTTCACGTTTAAAAGCTGTTATAACTGTAAAAGGATGTTGTACTAAGTACTAAGATTGAATGTCACTTGGGGGTTGAATAAAACTGATAATGATGTGAGCACAGAAAAGACATTTGTGGTTATTTCATTATAAATGTTATGTTATATTTGTCTGACCTACACGTGCCTCTTTGATTTAAATCGTAAGCAAGATGACTGAATGATCAAAATCAATGTCAAACTGGCCAAAACACTAAATTTCAGTGGGGGTTGAATAATTTTGAACACAACTGTATAAAATATGTCAGAATCGGACCGCCAGGGAGGTTAAGATAGCGCTAACATTAGCGCTAGCATGGTACACATGATAAAATAACTAAAGCATCTCAGCTCAAATGCTAGCCTGCCGGAAATAATGAAAAAGATGTGATCACACAATATAACTTTTATAGTATTTCACACAAAGCAAATATTATTGTAGAGGGAAAAAAAAAAAAAAAACACACAATTATGAAAGTGATCAAATTTTTATATTTTGGGTATCCTTGAGGAACACTCAAAATGTCATGCTATATTCTTATGTGTTAGGTGTTTATTCTATTTAAAATATTTTCTGGATTTTATAAATGAAAATAAAAATGGAAGATAAAGAACTTTTTAAAGTGCTCCTTAGATGTGGAGACACAAAAAAATAAGCATTAATAATCAGTAAGTCACTGAAAATGAACTGTACTTTCCTGGGAAATAGGAGTGCATAGTTGTCCATATTTACCTTGGTTTTAATCATCCACTTTACGAATTTGTAATCATATGGTTCATCTTTTGTCATTTCGGATAGATCTACATCTAGAAAAAAAAGTGTACAGAAGGAAATAATATTAAAATGTATATAATATAACCTTTGTCTAAAATTAATGTATAAGAAACCATGTTAATGAATTTATAAAAAAAAATGTAACATTTAAAATTTTTCATTTGAGAAAAAAAAAAAAATTCTAAATCCCCTACAAAAAAAACCCACAAACTACACACAACTGTTCAAAACTATACAATTTTAGAATACGTTATAGGTTGCTTCCCCCCACCCACCCTTCCTTCAAAATGAACTACAGCCGTTAGTTGGAAGAAATAACCTATTCAATTGTATATTGACAATAATTTCCATTAACTTCTTGTTTTCACTTAGTGAATTTAAAAAAAGCCAATTTCCTAATACACCACCAGTGGTGTTGTAAGCAACCACTAGATGGCACCAGAATACAGTCAACAAAGTACTGTATATGCGCGGTCCTTGATGGAATATTAGATAAGCGTTCAACTGTACCCTAAATATTCTTTCTGGTACAATCTGTCATGATTCTCTATAAATCTGTGAAAAGCTCTGTTACGTAATGAAATGCGTTGCCTTTTTAGCCAAGAAAACAGAAGATTTTTTTAAAACAGTTTTATATTTTTCCCCCGCAGAGATTTCGGTGTTCCGGTCTCTAACTCTGTAATGTAATACCAATACTCTATCCCAGCAAAGGACACCAGAAACTCTCACCCCCTACTAGAAATAAGCGAAATAAGGAGCAGAAAGTGGAGTCTACAGTATCAACATGATTACTTGTATGTATAAAAACAAGCAAATTATTTCTATTGCCAAAATGCTTATTTTACCAGTCATGTTTTCTTGAGAAACAACTAGGAACAACCCTTTAAGACTTTTAACATGAAATATGTGCCAGGATTTTATTATTATTATTTAATAATTTAAGTTATGAGGAAAGACTAACAAGCTTAAACCTGTTTAGTTTAGAGAAACGGCGCCTTAGAGGGGATCTGATAACCTTATATAAATATATACGGGGCCATTATAAACCATTGTCTGATAACCTATTCATTAACAGGACTATACACGAGACACGAGGTCACCCATTTAGGCTAGGGTCAGACGAGCGCATTTTGTACAGACTGTGCGTCCGTACAGTACAGACGTACTTTCTGACTGACAAGGTAGTGGCCACACAGTCTGTTATTTTTTGACTGCTGTAGCAGGGGAAAATAAATTAAAATGAAAAACCATTTTGTTTGGTCAAAAATGCAGTCCGTCTGACCATGTTCCATCACTCACACACAAAGCTATGCGGACGTTGCAGACGAGGCGCACTCCGCACGTCCGTTCTAGCAGTATTACGTTCTTGCCTAACCTGCGTCAGTTTGCCGCATCCGTCAGCCTCCGCACTTCGTGTGTGGGGCTCCATTTAACACAATTGTATGCTATCACGGACGTACTTATGTGCAGCAACACGATGTGAACACTGCACTCGTCTGATCCTAGCCTTAGACTGGACAAAAGGAAATTCAGCCTAAAGCATAGGAAGGGTTATTTTACGTTGAGAACAATAAAGCTGTGGAATTCTCTGCCTGTTGAGGTGGTTGGGTCAGAGACTGTACAGACTTTTAAGCAACGACTGGATGACTTCCTGCAAAAACATAATATTAAGGGTCATAATATATAATATGTAGGTAAAAGCTTCTTGATCCAAGGAGAAATCTGACACCATTCTGGGGTCAAGAAGGAATTTTTCCCCCAGTGTGTTGCATATTGGCGAGCGCTTCGGACTGGGTTTTTGCCTTCTTTTGGATTAACAGCAGTCAGTGAAAGGCTGAACCCAATGGACACACGTCTTTTTTCAGCCTAGGTAGCAATGTTTCTACGACAAACACTCCCGCGCAGAGCCAGCATAAGAGATTTGTGATTGTAGGAGAAGAAAGCTGGACATTACCACAAACGGTGTCTGAGGATTTAAACATACATCATGTGGCATTTTTGCATTTATGGAATACATTATTAACAGTGACACTTTAGGCACTGTGACCATTAAGTGCAAAGTGAATGTCCTCTCCTCTCCACCTCCTCTTAGATGGTCTCAGAGGGATGACTGCTTTGCCATGGTTAGAACAGATTTGTTTTCGGTTTTTTAATAATTTTAGCATTGCGAAGAAAATAAAAGCTTGAAATCTACAAAACATAAGAGGAGCTAAAAATATATTGATTTACCATAAAAAGTTCATGCCAAGCAGGAAGGATCATCAGAGACATGACACGACAGTAACTACCTCTGGGATTTGTAATCCTGCCATGTGACTTTCTTTGTCCACAAGTGATCAAAGTTGTATGATCAGTTTGCAAAAAGAAAATAATAAACCATTACCTAGTACAGAAATATCTGCTATTATGAAATATCCTCCTTCCGGAACGACTGGCTTTAGTCCAGCTTGTTGAAGTAGCTGTGCCATCCTGTCACGCTTGGCTTCCAGTTCTACGGCAAGCGAATTAAAGTAACAATCTGGCTCATCCATCCTCTTAAAGTCCTTGAAAAGAGCTTGAGCAAGTGCTTCCTACAAAAAACAGATACGAACAGGTAATGGAGAAGACATACAGAAGAAGAAAAAAAAAAAACACAATTAGTATTTTCTTTATATTCGCATCTGGTGGCTGCACACGCTAGGAAGACATCTGGGGCCTGTTTCCAACTCAGCCGTTAGTCCAACGGCTCTAGCCAGTAGTGTTTGTAGCTGCAGCCGCAATGTTAATGGCTTGAGACACCATTCCTTTGTATAGGAGCCGTTAACGACAGCTGCGCCTGAAAACAATGAGATATGCCAAAGCAACCCACTGTTCGACTCGAGCCGGTAAGCCGACTTCAATATCATGGGACATGATAGATCCAAAACCTCTGTATTGCCGAGGATAGCCGTCAAGGTTATAGGTTAAGGAACAATGAATAACGTAAGCCTGGAGTCACAAGGACGTACTGAGTGCGTCTGTCGTGCCACCTCACAGCGTCCATCGTAGCATGACGACAGCTGGATTAGGAGGGCTACACGGGGTAACATGCATAATAGTATCGCACGCTACAATGGGCTTGCTGAAATTCTCCCGTCGAAACGCTACAACGTACGTTGTATGGGTCTGCAAAGCACGATCCTCCATAGGAGGCTCGCGCTTTGTAGGGCTGAGCGAGCAAACGTGCACTCAACACGGTAGTCACACATGCGTCCGAACAGAAAGAGCGGCCATTCTCACGAAAATGTTCCCTCCATGCTCGTGTGACCCCGGCCTAAAGCGTTATATGACCAACAAGTGTTAGGAGGCCTCAGGCACAAAATACCACTTTACATAATTTTCTCAAATGCAGACATAATTGCGCTTGTAGCACATGCCAGGTAGTGTATGGTATAAAAATGTGGTATTAACATACACAAAACTGGGAATACACAAAATCCACATTATATATATATTCAATTATGTATGGATATAGAGAATATGGATTTCGATAACTTCGTACCAATTCACTCAGATCGTAAGAAGTTGTAGGCATATAAAAAGGTATCTTTAGTGTTACCAATTCGCTGATATCCCTTGGTTTACCCCGCCGTCACAGGACCACCATGGAAGCCGGTATAAAGGTAGTGTATGGTGTCTTGTATTAAAGAGTCGTTTAGGAGAACTGATCTACCTTATTATGATGCAAGATGTTCCAGGGTCATCTCAGAAACACATCACCCCATCCACACATCCCCTGAACCCCCCATACCTCATGTTGTCCATAACGTACAAAAGGAAATCTGACACGAAAGGTTGTGCTTACTTGCAGTGGCGTGGCGCAGGTATAGATGCAATTCTGCTGGACAGTCATCAAGGGCTTTATCAGATGTGCAGGACCAATGGACCAGCCGAGCTAGAAGAATATGAGAGTGCGTTAGTGGACTTCTGCTTTACCAGAGAATAAAAGGAGAGCTTGCACATTATGAAACAAGAAAAATCAGAGCCAAAGACTGTCTGCTGCACCTTCATTTAACACTGGCGTAAAAAAGTAGATAAAAAAGCAGAATCTGTTGTCCAATAATGGAGCAGAATTTGTTGGTTAGGGTTAACCCACACCCAGAACTAACACGAGCCTTGTTTTTTGCATTTTGGAACCGTCAGACAAAAAAGAAAAATGCCGTAAGTCACATCGACATGTAATGGACAGGAACATCGATCATGTTAAAACCTATGGTAAATCTACGTAAAGGTCACATTGTGTTAATGCTGGACGTACCTTCCATCCAGTGACACTGAATGTTTTTCCTGCACTTCCTATGGTGATGGTCCTGTCCCACATGCCAGGTAAAGTAGCTACACATAAATAAAACACAAAGCATTAGAACAGTTCAAGGTTCTGCACCTGCCTATTTATTAAACATATAGAATAGATGCTCATATCAATATTGCCTTGAAATACAGTAAAAGCAAAAGAGATTTTTCCCATCTATTGGCTGCAAGAACATTACAATCATAACGTTGGCTGTTTCTCTAGTGCCGTTTCGCTAGAGCTGGACGATTCCCTCGGATTTCACATGATTAAATAGAGTTTGACGTTGACCAATTTTACTTTTATGAATATCTGAAGAATCAGGATTTTTTTTATTGACCGAGTGTCTTTATAAGACTCGGCATAGCGGATAAAGTCCAGGAGGCGTCTGCTGTACCCGTCGGCTCTGCTGATGCAACGCCAATAAAAAGAAAATCCTGAGTTCTCGAATATCGTTAAAGTAAAAAAAAAAAAAGTTTACCTCAAGCTCTAATCATGCTAAATCAAGGAAATCACCACATTACAGATTTTCGATGCTTCTGGGTTTCAGAATCTGATATTTTAGAGAAAGGAGATCGCGGTGGAAGGAGAGTCGTGAGCCGCACTGTGGAGCTCTCTGCAGCATTTCTCAGTGCCTGGAGTCAGTGTGACGTCAGGCACCATGTCACATGCTGGGGTTTGCCCAGAGGCTCCTGAGTGTCAGCGGCCGTCCTGAGAACCCCTCGTCCAGAATTCGTAAAATCCAAACAACTCAGAAAATCACGTTTTTTGGAGTCAGATTTTAAAATTCCAGCCACGGGGTGCTCGACCTGTAATGCATGACATCTATTTTGCATTGTATGGCGTTTAGTTATGGATAGAGTGGGCCTTCCCGTAACAAAATACCATAGCAAGAAGTGTCACCTTGCGTCACATACAGGGTTATTCAAAGAGATCCGAATGGCTGGAGAAAGGTAACCGAACGCTGAAAATCAGCGTTCAGTTACCTTTCTTGGCCATTCTGCTATCCAGAGAGCAGGCAATTCGCCAAATCGGTGCCTGTTCGAGGGCAGTGAAATCCCCATAGAGAAGCAATGCTTTGTCTATTCAGAGAACACAAACCAGCAGTGAAAGGTTCCCGAAATGCCCTGTTATTTGGTGGTTTAATTCGGCAGGTTTATTCAGGCGAATCCCATAGGCCTCAATGTTAAAAATATTCCCGTTTTAATTCAATATCTAATAAATCGTTCATTATAAAATTTTGCAGTAAAGAGTCTATTTATAGATTTGGGATTTTTATTTAAAAAAAATAAATCAGACTTTTAAGTTTACTTATTTTTTCTGTAACAGCCCTTTTTATTATCATTCCCTGGATCTCATATGTAAATTTCAGACATTTTCGCTCAGTAGTTTCTTTGCAAACAGCGTTTCACTTTTCAAACATTCAAGCAAACTGTTTTGCTAATTTATTCACTTCACTCGTCTGCGGTGTTGGGTTTTTCCGGAGGCTTCGCTGTGTGTGATCGGCTCCTGCTCTGGTTTTTCCGGTGTCTTCGGCGGGTTAATCCAGATGTTTTTGCGGGTTTCGGCGTGCATTCGCCGGGTTTTTGCAGTGACTTTTCGTCGGGTTTGCGGCAGCTTTTCCCTACGCTTCGACGGCCCTGTGGTGCTTGCTGAATACTCCGCAGGGTCGCCGAATCGGCCCGAATTGAAGAGAACGAAAAGTCACCGAACGTGCGGTGACTTTTCGATTCTCTTTGAATAACTGATAGTAATCCTAACTGTACAAGCATTTGCGATCACAGCCTCCTGCTAAATGTGTGAATGTTTTTGGCTCTGAAGGAGGATTCAGAGGACCCTTGTGAGATTAAATTGAGGCAGGAGGAGTCCACGTGTATTTTTTCTCAGGGAAATGCTGCAGACGAACTCTCTGGACAACAAAGCAAAAAAGAGCACCGTTATCTCCACTAACGTCATGAAATCGACCATTCCACCACAGCTCCTTGTATATGGAAACTCCATACATGACCCGATCTTAAATAACAGTTGTTCATAAGTTTACATAATTATAATTGTGCAAATGAAAAACGCACATTTCTTTAAATGATAGTAGTATTGCATTACAGATAAAACTGCTGCATTATCGAAGAACTCCCAAAAGAACATTTTGCTTCCGGTTGTTACTGCTTCAGCCTACAACAACCCGAGCACAAAAGCAATTTGTCTGAGTTTCCTATCGGTTTATAAATTGTATTATTTGCAGAGGAAATCCGTACCTATTTTAATATGTCTGTTTCCAGGATACACAAGCCACTCGTAAACTTCATCACTGATACAAATAGAATCATGTTTTATACAGAGATCAGAGATCAACTGCAATTCTTCTTTAGTATAGACCTGCAAAATATACATCAGGTTAGCACAGGCAGAAAAAAAAGACATGCGTCCATCGAAGTCAGCCTTTCACACATCAGATTGTGCTGTTGGTCCAATATGTGGATAGAACAAGGAAGCATTTTATGAATGAAATGGATTTAAATGTCTGTATGTGCCTCCAGTCTTTTAAGGGGTCTCGTCAAACACATTACTTTACAGAAGCCTATCAGCTCACTCTGTAACTCCCTGACTGCACCTTTCCTGATCTATCTCCCACACAGCCCCCATGCATCCCATTATTTCTCCATTCTGCAATTTACCCTCACCTCTGTGTGTCAGTCTTCTGTTAGATTGTAAGCTCACTCGACCAGTATCCTCTTTCCCCAGCAAACTCTGGTTTAAATATTAACAATTCTGTTTGTTTTATCCAACACATTGTACAGCGCTGTGGAATATGTTGGTGCTTTATAAATAACTGAATATTATTATTTTTTTTTTTATTTTTTTTTACAGGTTTATTTTATAAATGGAACAACAGGAAGAAGTTTACATAAAGATAACAAAAACATGTAGTTTATTTCAGAATTATCCTTACCTTGCCCATTGGGTTGTTCGGCGTATTAATAATAATAGCTTTGGTTCTGGAACTGAACTTGCTAGCCAGCTCTGCTGGGTCCAATATCCAATCAGCGCTAGAAACTGTACTCTTCCCACTGCATTTCTGAGAATTTAAAGATAGTAAAAGCAAGACATCATGAAGCGGCAATGTATTTATATGTAGTTTGGGCCATCTTTTCCATTGAAAGACTCTGCCACATAGAACTCTTAGGAGCCTCAATATTTACAAGTGTAAATAACAGATAATGAATAGTGTGTATCTGCAGAATGAATACCCACATTAACTAAAAAGGTCATGATGATTTAAATCAACTCAAATGTAATCAGTTTATAATTTTATTTATTGTTGCCATGTAGTCCTTTGCCGTAACATATTGATGCCACTGTCTCAATGTAGCAATCCCTTGCCATACACACACGACTGTGGTTTTCGTAACAAAACAAAAGAACAGCATACATAGCTAAAATCAATACACATAATAATAATAAACAAAGCTAGAATAGAGAAAAACAAACATCACATCCAACATTCTAGCACAGCATCAAAAGCAAAACCGATAAGCATCGACAGGCTTCCAAAAATCACAATAACGTCAAGAAAATATAAACAGAAGCACAAAAAAAAGCACAAAGTAGCATAATCATAAAAGCAGCACAAGAGAGTAGAGATAGACCCTAATTTTCCAGCACTATTTCCTTTTTCACAGGTAACCTGGATAAAGTTTGGGATGTGACATTCGTTTCACTCTATTCTATTATTAGGATGGTAAAACCACAATAAAGTGCATTAAATGCTAAATGCTCCTTTTCTTGACATTTAATTTTCAAGCTTTGTATGTAAATCACAACTTTTTTTCTTGCAGTTTTTCTGTATTTTGCAAGTTTTGTGTATTTTGTCTATTCAATTTTCGCTCCAGATGAAGCCGGTTGCTACCGGCGAAACATATGTCGAGCTGAGTGTATAAATCTTTTGGTTTTAATGCTGTACGTCTTGTAATGCATTAGTGAGGGCAAGAGCAGAATCGGATTAATCTTAGGGACAGCAGTAATTGTGTTAGACGGTCATTTGGTGTACCTATGCCTCTGAATATTTGAGGGTACTGGCCTTGTATTTGGACTTCATCCCTAGGTACTCCGTATTCCTTTGAGGCTATTTGTTACTTCTATTCATTGGCAAATTGGTTGACCCACTATCTTGCTATATAAGCTGTTGCATTAAATATATATATATATATATACTCCCCACTATGCTTTTGTTTCTATGTTGTTTTTAGTTGGTATTTGGGAGTGTCTCTTTGTGATTAAAGGCAATTTTGCCGCTCCCGGATAATCAGTGACTGTCCATTTGGTCGGTTCACTGGAAAATATATTATTTTTGTTCTATACACACAGTGTGCATCAGAGTCATATATTGCTCATGGTTTTTAGCCCCATGTCTCCAGTCCCTGCATTGTGCTTTGCAGCCACATTGCTGCTTTGGATACACACAGACACATACTTTAGTACGCTCTCCTCTTGCCCTTCATTTGTAGCCCTCTGGGTACAGACAACTGAGGAGGTGCTGTACCAAAATAACATTTCAGAGAGCACACATTCCATGCTCATATCACACTGCCAACAGAGAAAGTTTAGTCTGGCTAAATGCCTGGACACATGTTTGCACATATAGGGCCCCATTACAATGTTAACGCAAAGGTTAACGCTCACTTGCGTGAGCATTAACGTTTGCCGCGGTAATTACCGCATATTACAATCCAAACGGGTTAAAAAACCCATTTGCGTTTGGTACCTTGCGCTTCTCAGCGCGAGGTTACTGTACTTTGCTCTCCCCATGTTAAGCATAGGGAGCACAAAGTGTTAATCAGCGATAGGATTACAAAGTCCCAGCGCAGATTAACGCCTGGCTCTGGTTAGCGAAAAGTTAACCAGAGCCAGGACCTGGTGTTAACGGATTCTGCTTCTGCAGAATCCGTTAACACAGCCTTAAAAATAATAAACCACATACTCACCCTCTGTCCCGCGGCGAGGACCGCGGCTCCAACCGCCTCCTCCGGCCGGCAGAAGCAGGGAAAGCCTGGGGGAAAAAGTCCCCCCAGTCTCTCCCTGCGTATCACTAGGCTGACTGGCCGGATCTCGCAAGAAGAGATCCGGCTGGTCACGTGGCCGGCAGGGAGGAACTCAATAGAGTCCTATGGACTCCAGCAAGTGGATGCTCGTGGCTGCGCTCAGCGCTGCCGCAAGCATCCCTAGTTTTTACGGACGATAACAATGCAGGCAGCATTTTTTGCGCCTGCATTGTAATCTGGCGTTAAAAAGTGGCCGCAAGGGGGAAAACTGCAGGCGCAGTTTTTCCTCCCTTGCACCCGCGTTTTAACGCCAAGATTGTAATAGAGCCCATAGTGTGTAAGCACTGATTGCTTTGCGCCGTGCAATAGGCTCTCGATGTGAACAGGAGCTCAAAACCGCCAGTATTAAAAATGCACATATTTTGCAATAAAACCGCTATCTGGAACAATTTTTTCATTAAACTCAAACAAAAAGATCTCTCTAAAGGCTGGGGCCACACAGGCATGGGAAGAATGTCCATTGTTTCCATGCGGACACTCATGTGGCCACCTCACTATGCACACAAATCTATGAAGCGTAAGCCTCCTATGGACACTTGCGCTTTGCAGGCCCGTGTTACGCCAGTCGTAGCGGCTCGAAGGGGAGGTAAAATCCAGGTCTCTTGTAATGTGCGTTAAAAGTACGCATGTTACATTGCGTGGTCCTCCCAGCCGATCCATCGAGACACCAAGACGGCTGATGGAAAAGGGGGAGGGGACATTTAGTACACCAGTGTGGACTCAGTCCAAGTTGTTCAGATTCGTCATGAATGCAGACATAACACTTATAAAGGAGATTAAACTGTACACTGAACTTACATGTCTTAGTGGAATTAAAACTGGGGTGGCTCCTGCCATTTTCACCATGGGAACATAACAGTCATAAAAAGGCTCAATTATTATTACCTGTCGCATAAAAAAACAAAAAGCAGAAGCTGGTCAGATCACAGTTAAATGCAAACATTAAAAGACTGTCATCGTACTTCAGCAGCAATGAGTGAAGCTGCACTACAAGGATTATGCTAAAGAAAAAAAAAAAGTGACAGGGGGCTGTAATTCAACCTTTCTGCCAATTTAACCAGAGGCGTTGTAAGCATAGCATCTCCATAGACTTCAAATGGCATGTAACGTTTACACAAGGAATGAAATCGGGCCCCTGGGTTTTACAGACTAGTTACTGCTCAACATGCAATTCCAAGTCAAGATCCTCAATCTTGCGTTCATGTCCGGTTATGTCCTATGGATTCCAAATTGTGTGTCAGTAGCAGCGATTGCTACTTTTTACTAGAGCTGGTGCTAGATATCCCTCACAAAGTATTCTATGTTGACATTAGGCTCTCTGGTTTAGTAATACGGCAACAATAATGGAGCAAAATAAAGAAAAAAAGAATTTGTGAACAAAACTTTGTTGTTAAGGGAAACCAACAATCTGCTGTGTCCATAAAGCCCTGATGTGCGTGGACGTGTTACATACTCAGCCCCACCACAGAATGTGACAGAATCTGATTGGCTAAGCCACTTCCTGGTTATGGCAGAGTTGAATGAAAAAAATTCTAAATGTGAGCTTCGGTTATAATTTTAGATTACAATTACTGAATATTTTTAGTAATGCATTGGATATACTTGTATATGCAACATGCTATGCAATCCCACACCCCCATGAATAAGGATATTACTCCTCTTTCATTCCAATATGCCTAAATATGCTGTATCCACAGCTCCAACCTGTCAGCAGCTTTTACATTGGGCTGAAGACTATGCATTTTACAACGGTTTCTTGAACCCAGGACACACTTGAAAAAGAGAGAAATCTCAATGTATCCTTTCTAGTAAGATTATTTATAAATAAAGTAATTTGCGTTCACCCCTGTACCTCCATGCCAAACAAAACAGAGGTTTTGGTTTACTTGAATGGCCATTTAAGTGTAAGTTTACCTGCCCCGTCACGGCACCTCTGGTCAGGTGAGGCCTACCTAATGAAGCCACTTTGCTTTTTAAGCAACTTCATATGCTCATGCTGCTTTTCAGTCATGAGAGAGACAGGTGGGTTTACTTTTATACCCTCACCAGGGACAATTCCACTTTGGGATAAAAAAAAAAACACGGAAAGAGGCAGCTGCAAATAATGACCTGGCTGGGGGAATACAACAAATATACATATGCCATGAAAAAATGATTTCACGCCTTTTCCTCAACAGGGTGGCTGCGTGAACCAGAAGTATCCAGCTTAAGCAGCTTTGTTTCATTAGGTAGGATTCACCTGACCAGAGGTATAGATGTATAACATGTAGATTTGTTGTAGCCTCAGCCAGGTCATTATTTGCAGCTGCCTCTTTCCGTGTTTTTCTTTTTATCCCAAAGTGGAATGTTCCCTGGTGAGGGTATAAAAGTAAACCCACCAGTCTCTCTCATGACCGAAAAGCAGCATGAGAATATGTGGTTGCTTAGAAAGCAGCTTGGTTTCATTCAGTGGCGTAGCGTGGGTTGTTAGCGCCCGGGGCCAGCCAAAAATTGTGCGCCCCCCCCAACCTGTGGACACGTTATCGATATTGCCCCAGCTCACACATGGATATTGCCCCAGCTCACACATGGATATTGCCCCAGCTCACACATGGATATTGCCCCAGCTCATGAATTTCCCCCAGCTCATGGATTTGCCCCCAGCTCATGGATTTGCCCCC
Organism: Leptobrachium leishanense; assembly: GCA_009667805.1. NCBI lineage: Eukaryota > Metazoa > Chordata > Amphibia > Anura > Megophryidae > Leptobrachium > Leptobrachium leishanense. The sequence continues at coordinate 55,302,000 of CM019070.1, read as the reverse complement.
AGCTTACACATGGATTTGCCCCCAGCTTACACATGGATTTGCCCCCAGCTTACACATGGATTTGCCCCAGCTCATGGACATGCCCCAGCTCACTCATGGATTTGCCCCCAGCTCATGGATTTGCCCCAGCTCACTCATGGATTTGCCCCCAGCTCACTCATGGATTTGCCCCCAGCTCACTCATGGATTTGCCCCCAGCTCACTCATGGATTTGCCCCCAGCTCACTCATGGATTTGCCCCCAGCTCACTCATGGATTTGCCCCCAGCTCACTCATGGATTTGCCCCCAGCTCACTCATGGATTTGCCCCCAGCTCACTCATGGATTTGCCCCAGCTCACTCATGGATTTGCCCCCAGCTCACTCATGGATTTGCCCCCAGCTCACTCATGGATTTGCCCCAGCTCACTCATGGATTTGCCCCCAGCTCACTCATGGATTTGCCCCCAGCTCACTCATGGATTTGCCCCCAGCTCACTCATGGATTTGCCCCAGCTCACTCATGGATTTGCCCCAGCTCACTCATGGATTTGCCCCTCAGCTCATGGATTTGCCCCCAGCTCATGGATTTGCCCCCAGGTCACACATGGATTTGCCCCCAGGTCATGGATTTGCCCCAGCTCTCACCTGGATTGTTGCCCCAGCTCCGGCAGGGGGTTGAGGGACCCAGATACCGGGCAGCGCGGGAGCGCCTGCCCGGTCTTGAACAGTTCGTCCTGTGAAGTGGATGCGGCTGTGTGCGTGCGCAGCCGGTCACGCGGTCCGGCCAGTCAGGTGGTACAGAGACTCAGTACCACCTGATTAGCCGGACCACGTGACCGGCTGCGCACGCACACAGCCGCATCCACTTCACAGGACGAACTGTTCAAGACCGGGCAGGCGCTCCCTCGCTGCCCGGTATCTGGGTCCCTCAACCCCCGGGCCAGTTTTAGGGGCGCAAATGCGCCCCTAACAAAACTGCGCCCGGGGCCACGGCCCCCCCAGCCCCCCCCCCACGCTACGCCACTGGTTTCATTAGGTAGGACTAACCTGACCAGAGGTGCCGTGACGTGGCAGGTGAGCTTATATTTTAATGGCCATTCAAGTAAACCAAAACCTCTGACCGTTTCACATGGAGCGTCAGGGGTGAACGCAAATGACAACCTTTTTTTCTTGTTATGTTTTACATATGGTTCAGGCTTTTGGTCCACACGGCCAACCTCTTAGGGAATAGTTGCGAAACCGTGTTTTCTATACATATTTTACAACGGTATCCAGCTAAAGGTAGCTTAGTTTCATACACCATCTCTGTGGCACTGAGGACAAAGTCTCTTAGTCTCGAGGAGAAGTAGCAGTTTTCCATTAGCAGACACAGCCTTCAGATTGTAAGGAAGTCACATCTATAAGTACTAGAACATTACTGTAACAGACGGAAACTCACTTCATCTCCTTCTTCAATCAGCCCTTGGACCGCATTGAAAAGAGCCCCATAAGCTCCCAAAGAGACAAGGATTTCTGTGTTCGGCTCAAGCTTTCTTCCCAACACTCGGCCATAGACCTGGGAGAGAGCTTCTACCAGTGGTGGGTGACCCTTTAAAGAGCAAAAAAAAAAAAAACACACATTATAAAATCAGGATTTTTTTATTAAATTACATGGGGAGCTGAAAATGTTAACCTTATCATCAATCTACCAGCTCCATAAATCATATAGTCAAAGCCTGATTGTATTGTGGAAGAACCCACGCTGCATGCATACCACTGGAAATAGAATCCCCTCCATCTATCCGCGTGGCAGAAAGGAAAATCAATGACAATTCCAATGATAGGTTACTCTAGCAAATACTATAGAAGAATGGAGCCTCAGTGTCAGAGGAATACAACTTACAAATCCACGGGTGTACTGATTGAGTCTGTCGACAGCTGAAGCTTGAGCTAGCGCTTCTTTCACGTAGGACGGAGGGGGCATATCTGGGAATCCCTGGCCAAGATTCACAATGGAAGGATCTGCAGCAAGTGCCGTGAATTCAACCCTGCAAGAAGACACTGTTTACTATGCTGAAACTGTTATACAGTCTTCAATCACCGTTTCAAAGATGCAGTTGCTTTGGTAGCATTGGAGACACCAATAGAACATTTCTTTTTTTTTTTTTCTTTTTTTTTGGGGTAAACTAGAGGGACTCGATCACTTAGGCTAGGGTCAGATGAACGCATTTTGTACGGACTGTGCGTCCGTGCGTTACAGATGCACGTTCCGATGGAAGACGCAGTAGTGGCACACGGTCTCTTTTTTGTCGGATGTAGATGGGAAAGAAAAAAAACAATTTGTCCGTCAAAAATGCTGGATGCATAAATGCAGTGCGTCTGACTACGTTCCATCACTCGCACACAAAGCTATGCGGACGTTGCGCACTCTGCACGTCCGTTCTAGAGGTTTTACGTTCTTACCTAACCTGCGTCCGTTTGCCGTGTCCGCCACTTCTGTGCGGACGTACTTCGTGTGTGGGGCTCCATTGGTCAGAATGCTATGCTGCCACGGACGTACAAATGTGCGGCAACACGTACGTGATAACTGTGCTCGTCTGACCCCAGCCTAAGCTGTGAAAGCAATTTTGAGACATTCAGCCTGAATATACCTGCACGAATTGGAATGAGAGGCCGAAGATTCTGATCTTTGAAAGACACTAGGCAGTTCATATTGTTATTTTAATTACCACACGGTCCAGATTGGTACATGAACTGGTAATCTTAAAGTGAAGCTGTACTGCCCAGGTAAGCCTGGTCTGCAGCTTCTCATCAAGGAGTAGATATCACCTTAGTCTCAAAGAGCAATACAATATACCTTATTTTAATGAATGTGTTTTCACCTCAATCCAGCAACAGGTGCCGCCATGTTTTGCCCTCAGTGGGTGGAGCCAACTGGGGACCGTCAAGCAGTGATGAGTGATAGGCCCTCAGCAGTGACAATGGCACGTCAGCAGTCACTGGTGCACAGACTGACCAGAGGACTGTCCTGTACGATGGCTCTTCGTTCACAACTGTCACCCCCCCCCACCCCAACCTGTGGCATGCCTCAGTCACAAGAGGGACAGGGAAATTTTGGGAGGCTATAACTTTCTTTTTTAAAATATATACATGTCAGGAAAAAATGCTGACACATAAAGGGAGTGATTTCCTGTCAAATGAGCCCAACTTGTTTTGGAGATGACAGTGTCCCTTTAAAAATTACAATAGACTTTCACTTGTGAGGATTTAGAAACCCCATGGTTTTAGACATGCCTATTTTCTAGCTTACATGGTACTTTCCACTGTCCTGAAGCAGACACAAAATGCTATGTAAATATAGCTGTCTCCATGGAGGGCTAGAACAGTTCATGAATATGTGTGACCAGTGCAGCTTGTGATTTTTTTAAGATGGTGTGGACAGTTTGGTGAACTTGTCCCTGCAGATCACCAGCCACCTCAAAACATGCCATTAGTATTTAATTCTTTTGGACAAATTAAAAACCTCAGCTTCTTTCCAAGGACATTTGTGTCTAATCACCGGTAAGAAGAGTGAAATCTGTTAGGAGGGGCAGACTGAGCATGTGCAAAGTGCCTTCAGATGGGGCAGATTTCAAAAATGTATCAAATGACAACAGTCAGCAGTTTTGTTTTCACATTTGACCTTATTATTACATGTAAATTCTGCAACGTCTTTATTTGTTACTATAAATATAAGTGGAGAAATAGAACACATAGATACGCGCTATTTTAGCTTTCTCCTTTAGTCTCCTGCATCTTCACTCAATTCCTATTGGTAATTTTAATATACAATTGTCAAGAAATTGCTGTAAAGAAAGAACTCAAGGGGAAAGATAAAAAGGGAATGAGAATCCCCAAAGATCGGAAAGGAATAAGTAGAAGCTATTGCTTCTAATCGACGGGGATTCTCATTCCCTTTTTATTTTTCCGCTTGAGTTCTTTCTTTACAGCAATTTCTTGACCATAATATATTAAAATAACTAGGGATGCACCGATACCATTTTTCTAGGACCGAGTACAAGAACCGATACTTTTTAAAAGTACTCACCGATACCGAGTACCGATACTTTTATTTAATGTCATGTGACCACATTTCAATAAGAAAAGACCTCATAAAATGCCCCCAGCTCACACATTGCCCCCAGCTCATGTTGGCCCCCGCGCTCACCCTGTCAGGCTCCTCTGGCGTCTTCTTTGAGCGGCTGCACGCAGAGGTTGTAGCCCGGCCGCCCATTGAGAACCACATGCACAGCCTCACGTGACTGCGGCTGTGCACGTGGTTCTGAATGAGCATCCGGTCTACAACCTCTGTGTGCAGCCGCTCAAAGACAGAAGATGCCGGAGGAGCCAAGCAGCGCCGGAGGAGCCTGGCTGGGTGAGTATTCTGTCAAGCGGCTGCATGCAGAGTTTGCAGGCCGGCCGCTTGTTGAGAACCATGTGCACAGCCGCAGTCACGTGAGGCTGTGCACGTGGTTCTCAATGAGCGGCCGGGCTACAACCTCTGCGTGCAGCCGCTCGAAGACAGAAGACACCGGAGGAGCCTGACAGCGTGCCTAACACTGCGTTTGGCGGCAACAAAACCGACCGGCAAGCCAGCCCAGCACTGGCTTCCGGTATCGGGGGCCCCTGCACGAGAACCAAGTACTCGTGCAGGTCCCGGTATCGGCACAGATACTAGTATCGGTGCATCCCTAAAAATAACAAATAAACACTTGATGAATGCCACATAGACCAGCTTTATACAGCCTCATTGACATAAAATGTACCAAAGCACACCCATCTGAAGTTATATCTACTTAAACCAGCAATAATGACACAGGTCGACAAGCTTTCTGGGGCAGAGCGGACAATAGGTCACACGTAACAACCGGTGACACCTCTTACCAAACATTGCCATCAAGTCCTTCGATTCGTTTTGTATTCTTGTGTCTTGAAGACATTGTCTGTAGGTAATAGAAAAATATAATAGTTAAAAGATTATATGTAGATAGTGAAGTTTTTTTCTACAAAGTATAAGATGTTAGCAATGTCACAAATTTCGCAGTGTTCCAAGCGACGTATCCCATCTACATTATGCAAGAGATTGGCACACCTCAGGCAGTGATGGCGACTCTTGGCACCCCCAGATGATTCTGCACTACATGTCCCATGATGCTCTGCCAGCCTAAAGTGTAACCAAGCATCATGAGTTCCAAAACATCTGAGGAGCCAAATTTTATTATCACTGCCTGTCCTAGGAGGTTATTCGGCAACTGCCAGTGTTACAAAGCCAATAAATGTTGGCAATTCACAAAATATAAATCCGATAAAAAAAAATTACACTAGGTTATTCAGAGAAAAGTGAAACTCTGGGAGAACTTTTGGAGAAGTGCAAATTCTAGGTTAAAATAACCAATTTGGAAAGTGAGATAAATAGAATTTTTCACCTAGAATTTGTGATCAGATATGTTTGCTATCGTATTTATACAGGTTTAAATGGATGTCACTAAGTGAGAGCTAATTAATTTTCTGGCTGTTAACATTTGCCCTGGTCTCCATATTCAAATGAAATTAAGGCTAGGGTCAAATGAACGCATTATTCGCAGCGACTATCAAAAAGTGCGTCCGAACACATTGCCGTATTTTTTCACGGAATGCGGGAAAACGGTCATACGATGCGCATTTTTGTGCGTGATTTTTTACGAATCGTCAATAAAACACTTTTTGCGTCTGGTCTTATGTTGGCCGGACATGAGCAGCGTCTGACGTCTCCTAATCACGCACACTCGCCACTATGCCGCCGCAGCGCACTCTGTACGTCAGTACTAGCTGTTCTGCGCTCTCGAAAAAATGCGTTCATTTTCCACTTGCGTTGCGCAGCCGGACTTTCGTGCGGCCGTACTTCGTATATTGGCCGTCATTGCGCGTCATTTGCTGCTACTGCGGCCGTGATTAAGTGCGCCTAAACGCACGTTAAAAATGCGCTAGTCTGACCCCAGCCTTAGTCCTGCGTGAATGTTAATAGGAGTTAACCTTTTGTGTGTTCTTTCAGTTGCTCTCATCATGATACGTCAATAAATATTTGGCTTAGTGTCAAGCTCAGTATGAAAATATGTACGATTCTTCAGATAAGAAGAAAAACAACTAATTCCGTACAGTCTGATTGACTTGGAAAGTTATTGGGGACTTTGCGTGATTTGCCAACTCCAAAAATCTAAACATTTATTCAAGGTGTAGAATATAAATAAATCACAGGAAGTAGAAACAGTAAAACAAACATTCAAACAAATGTATCAGAGTTTGACACACAAAAGCAAAGCCAAAGCAATTACAGCGTTCACTGGGTATGTATCTTTACTTCCAAAATTAACATTCCAATTTGTTATAACAATGCTTTTTTTTCCTCTAGCCCCAATGTCAATTCTGTAATAGTCCTGTGTTTATACGTACTGGCGAGGTAGAGGCCCTGACGCACTGAGACGAATTTACAGCCTTCAGCGGTTGCAAACGATTTCCAAGGTAGCGGACACCACGGAAAGCACACAGCATGCCTGCAGAGTGGGTTGATAATAGACACAGCGTTAGGCAATCTGAAGAAGAGACACCATAGCAAGAATAAGGTACTTTCTGCGCTACAGCCGATGGCGGCCGCCAGAGTTAAGCAGAGCATCGTGAGAGCAGCAGCTGCAGGGGCCTACAACAGATGAATGATTATGACGGTTATATTTGCTGGTAAAGATTTTCTAAGCAAATGTAACTGGTGAAGGAGCAGCTAATATCTGAATTAATGTGTGTTGGAAAATAAAACATGAGCGACTAACAGGAAATGTACATAACATTTTTAAGAAAAGAAAAAAAACAAAACAATCAGCACCATATTAGCAGCATTTTACTAATGCCAGTAAAGTGGAAAATTGATGATAGTTAGTATTCGGCAAGTGCAAACACCAACAGGGAGAGCAGAAGATGGGGAGAAGACACTCAGGTCAGTATTACAAAGTTGGTGCTAACTTAACCATAGCTGTTGTAAAATTAACAACTCCATAGACCAGGGCTCAAAATTTCCCCAGGCTGCACAGTGGCAAGGATCAGCTGCCTAACCTGACCCAGCTTGACTCTGTCACTGACAGGGGATGGAGAGGAACTTCTCTGCCTCCTCGCTCTGCTCACACTGGGCTCTGATGACTGGGTATACATGTATCTGAAATATGATGCCTGGGTATACATGTATCTGGAATATGATGCCTGGGTATACATGTATCTGGAATCTGATGCCTGGGTATACATGTATCTGGAATCTGATGCCTGGGTAGACATGTATCTGGAATCTGATGTCTGGGTATACATGTATCTGGAATCTGATGCCTGGGTATATATGTATCTGGGATCTGATGCCTGGGTATACATGTATCTGGAATCTGATGTCTGGGTATACATGAATCTGATGCCTGGGTATACATGTATCTGGAATCTGATGTCTGGGTATACATGTATCTGGGATCTGATGTCTGGGTATTAATGTTATTTTTGTAACTTTATTCTAAATAAAACCTTTAACAGTGTACTTTCATAAGATAATTTAAGGGTGTGTGTTTAGGCGCAGAGTTAAGGGCTGGGTAGAAGTTAGGTGAAGCAACTGGTGGCGAGTAACTCTTATGGCCTGGATAGTAGCTTAGGACTTGAAATTCTGAGCCATGCCATAGACTATAATGGCTCTGGTTAAGTTAGCACCAACTTTGTAACACTGCCCCCAAAGGGAGCATCACGGACTGTCTCCCTCTAAACAAGCTACAAAGCTTCATTTCCATAAAATAACAATCGTCATTCCTTTTCACAGATTTAAAGAGAATCAGGATGCAGCTGGTAGCGTTTAGGGGACAAGTGTACGCTACACTCTAGATCAGTGTTTCCCTAACCTGTCCTCAGGACCCGCTGACTCACCAGGTTTGCCAGATATCTGAAGCACAGCACAAGTGATAGGATTTGCTGTTCAGTGATTGCAGGATTCAGTCTGCATTTCCCAAAGGTGATCTGCAAAATCTGGCCTGGCTGAGGGTCCTGAGGACAGGTTTGGGAACCACTGCTCTAAATCAAGTCTATCAAACTCACAGCCCCCCCAGATGTTAATGCCTACAATTCCCAGAATTCTTTCAAAGCAATAGATGTCCAGGAAATCACGGCAATTGTAGTTCAGAAACATCGGGGGGGGAGCAGAGTTCGACAGCCCTGCTCTAGACCAGTGTTTCTCAAACCTGTTCTCAGGACCCCCTAAAGCCCTGTTCACACTGTGCGATTTATCGCGTGGATTTTGCCGCGACGTCACACTATGTAGCTTCTCCAAAGCATTTCAATGGAGCTGTTCACATCTTGCCGCGCGTCGCAGAAGCATGTCACTGGTACATGACCCTTTTTTTGCGATTTGCTATCTGCGATTTTGCGATTTGTATTGGTGGTGCTTTGCAAAAAAAAAAAAAATATCGCACAAAACAGCGATGTTGAGCGACATTATCGCACCATGTCGCGAATATGAAAATCGCGCGACTTTCAAATCGTGCAGTGTGAACGGGGCCTTACAGGCCAGATTTTGCAGATCACCTTGGGGAAATGCAGACTGAACCCTGCAATCACTGAGCAGCAAATCATATCAGCTGTACTGTGCCTCAGCTATCTGGCAAACCTGGCCTGTTAGGGGGTCCTGGGGACAGGTTTGAGAAACACTGCTCTAGACTGTAAGCCACTGTTTGGGTGGAGTAGAGGTAACATCATTGCTCTGCATGGAGAGAGCATGTGGAGACATGGGTTTGATCCCGGCGAGCACCTCTCCAGTAAGTGTCCTTGGGCAAGACACCTAACGGTACATACTCGCCACCCAGGACATACTTGAAAACGAGAGAAATCTCAATGTATCCTTCCTGGTAAAATACTTAAACAAAACAAGGAATGACAAGGAAATCTAGACCTAACTAAATGAGCTGGATCTTTCCTATGTTCTTACATGGTCATTTATACAGTTTGTTTTTGTTAATACTCACAATTTGGTCAGTGCTTAATTTACTAAAACATGAGCCCTTCCAGGTGTAATAGTTTGTTACATCCTTCAGGTCTACAAACAATAGTGTGTTTGATTCCTATCTGGTCTATTCACAATGCATGACTGGTGCCTTCCAGCAACTGGCAGCATTCACACCAGAGGGAAATAATCTGATTAATTTAACTTTAGCGATAAAACCGTCCATATATAACTCGCCATGATACGAAAATACTGCAAGGTCAATACAGAGCCATCCATACAGTCAGATGACATAACCTTTATACTTCCCTTAGATTTACCTTATAATAACCCATATAATACACTGCCCCTTCACCTCTACACCTTATAATAACCCATATAATACACTGCCCCTTCACCTCTACACCTTATAATAACCCATATAATACACTGCCCCTTCACCTCTACACCTTATAATAACCCATATAATACACTGCCCCTTCACACCTTATAATAACCCATATAATACACTGCCCCTTCACCTCTACACCTTATAATAACCCATATAATACACTGCCCCTTCACCTCTACACCTTATAATAACCCATATAATACACTGCCCCTTCGCCTCTACACCTTATAATAACCCATATAATACACTGCCCCTTCGCCTCTACACCTTATAATACATTGTCCCCTTTACCAACATCCTAAAGCATACAGACCGTTATACGGGTTAATAGAACATAATACACTGACCCCCCTCTACCTGCCCTCTGTCTGATAATGACCCATGTAACACACTGCCCCCTTTACCTGCCCTCTGTCTGATAATGACCCATGTAACACACTGCCCCCTTTACCTGCCCTCTGTCTGATAATGACCCATGTAACACACTGCCCCCTTTACCTGCCCTCTGTCTGATAATGACCCATGTAACACACTGCCCCCTTACCTGCCCTCTGTCTGATAATGACCCATGTAACACACTGCCCCCTTTACCTGCCCTGTCTGATAATGACCCATGTAACACACTGCCCCCTTTACCTGTCCTGTCTGATAATGACCCATGTAACACACTGCCCCCTTTACCTGCCTCTGTCTGATAATGACCCATGTAACACACTGCCCCCTTTACCTGCCCTCTGTCTGATAATGACCCATGTAACACACTGCCCCTTTACCTGCCCTCTGTCTGATAATGACCCATGTAACACACTGCCCCCTCTACCTGCCCTCTGTCTGATAATGACCCATGTAACACACTGCCCCCTCTACCTGCCCTCTGTCTGATAATGACCCATGTAACACCAATGCCCCCTCTACCTGTACTGTCTGATAATGACCCATGTAACACACTGCCCCCTTTACCTGCCCTCTGTCTGATAATGACCCATGTAACACACTGCCCCTTTACCTGCCCTCTGTCTGATAATGACCCATGTAACACACTGCCCCCTTTACCTGCCCTCTGTCTGATAATGACCCATGTAACACACTGCCCCCTTTACCTGCCCTCTGTCTGATAATGACCCATGTAACACACTGCCCCCTTTACCTGCCCTCTGTCTGATAATGACCCATGTAACACACTGCCCCCTTTACCTGCCCTCTGTCTGATAATGACCCATGTAACACACTGCCCCCTTACCTGCCCTCTGTCTGATAATGACCCATGTAACACACTGCCCCCTTTACCTGCCCTCTGTCTGATAATGACCCATGTAACACACTGCCCCCTTTACCTGCCCTGTCTGATAATGACCCATGTAACACACTGCCCCCTTTACCTGCCCTGTCTGATAATGACCCATGTAACACACTGCCCCCTTTACCTGCCCTCTGTCTGATAATGACCCATGTAACACACTGCCCCCTTTACCTGCCCTCTCTCTGATAATGACCCATGTAACACACTGCCCCCTTTACCTGCCCTGTCTGATAATGACCCATGTAACACACTGCCCCCTTTACCTGCCCTGTCTGATAATGACCCATGTAACACACTGCCCCCTTTACCTGTAATCTGTCTGATAATGACCCATGTAACACACTGCCCCCTTTACCTGCCCTGTCTGATAATGACCCATGTAACACACTGCCCCCTTTACCTGCCCTCTGTCTGATAATGACCCATGTAACACACTGCCCCCTTTACCTGCCCTCTGTCTGATAATGACCCATGTAACACACTGCCCCCTTTACCTGCCCTGTCTGATAATGACCCATGTAACACACTGCCCCCTTTACCTGCCCTCTGTCTGATAATGACCCATGCAATAGAGTGCATTCACTTACTGTACAAGCTGCTTGCGTCACTCAGTCTGACTCTTACCAGACCCCTCCCTTTCCATTTTCTATTACAATCATTGGAGGAAAAGGACAGATTCTAGCACATTGGTGCAAAGGTGGGCGTATGCCGAGGGCTGCTGCAATGTATGCAGTGTGTGATTGGCTAATTTTATGATAGACAGGACAGGAAGCCAAAACACATGCCCCGTCGGTAGAAGGCTTTCCAGTGTTAGACTGGTTTTATAAACACGATTTCTATTGGACATTGGTCCGACTGACTGACTACGATTGGAACCAGTAGGAGTCAGAGACTCCTCCCTGCGGCAGCGCCCATTGGTTACTGTATAGCTGGCTGGCATCTTGTGTCCTGGTAGTAGGAAGAGGCTTGTGTTTGAGGCCAGCGCCGCTGCAGATCTATGGATGAGGTGTGACTGAACCACGTAAGTGATGGGACAGGCTATACTGGGAGGGCAGGCTTCCTGGAGGAGCTGCTAGCAGGTGCAACACCCGGGCGTCCATGTAATACACATAATATACTCCTGTATACAGCTATTCATGGCTATTCACCAGCTTCATGACCATTAAATCCTCATTAATGGGAAATAACACTTACCCATATGCTGCTAGTCGCCCCAGAAGTCATCATATATTTTATTTTTTTTACGCTGTAAAATGTAATGGCCTTCTTTATGTTTAGTAAACATACAGACACCTCCTGTTTATTGGCTACACATGAAAAGGGCTGCCCTGTAGCCAGTCGAATTCCCATAATGCATGCTGAGAATGGTTCCAGCCTCAGTCAGCTGCTTTGCTGGTGGTGGTATGTGAATCCTGGAGGGCAGCACTTTTCATTTGGTGCTATATGACACCTGCAGGGCAAGGCTTTTCATGTGCAGCCCATCTGCAGGAAAGGTCCACAGGTTTCCAAGGAAACATGGAGGACGTGGCAGGACATTGTGTCTGGCTGTGTTGGTCTTCCAGGTAGATATGTCTGGACTGGAATAAACAAATGGATCCACTGCATCTTCACACTGATTGCTGCCTCGATCAGGGTTATTCAGAGAGAGGTGAAACTCAGGAGAATGACTGGAGAAGTGAAAAATTCTAGGTCAAAATAACCAAACCAGAAAAATTCTCCCATTTATCTCACTTTCCAAATCTGCTGTTTGGTCTAGATTGTTCTCTTCTCCTGCCAGTTCTCCTGGTTTTCACCTCTCTCTGAATAACCCCCTATGTATTTCTAGGGGTTTTCTGTGGGCAGTGAGCCAGGTTTTTGTTTTAGCAAATCATAATGTGAGAGCAATTACAAGGGACTGGATCTGACAGCGTACCATTTATTATTATTATTATTATTATTATTATTATTATTATACATGGTTTTTGTACAACTGGTTTAAAGCTAATGTCAGATGAATGCAGTCTGAGCGCACTCTGCGTGCGTGCGCAACGGACAGACCTACTGACGGAAAATTCTGTAGACCCCACACGGTCCGTGTTTTATTGACAGACGTAGGAAAAAAAGGGAACTATGGGAAATAAAATTAATATATGAAAAATGATAAAAATTTGAAAAGGATATGAAAAGCCATTGTGTGCGTCAAGGTGCTGGATGTCGCAAATGCGCTGCGTCTGACATCTCATTACTCGCACAGACCGCTACGTGGATGTGGCGCACACTACATGTCCGTCTAACGGTTTTACGTTCTTGCCTAACTTGCGTCCATTTGCCACGTGCATTGTGTGTGCGCAGTTCGGTGCACACGTACTTCGTGTGTGGGTCTCTATTGCTCATGATTCTATGCTACGACGGACGTTAAACTGTGCGGCGACACGGACGTGATCACTGCGTTCGTCTGACATTAGCCTTAAAGGAAAACCCTGCTAGGTCTATTAAATCTGGTGCGGATTGGAGTTATCCATTATTCTTTAAGATATTGTAATAAGCCCCTCAGAGCTATTGATTTTATAATAACTACATTTTCACCTTTTTGAAGTAGGAAAACTCCTGCTTTCTGCATAAATACACAGTAAACATGTCTTTGTGATATTAACAATTAGTATATATATTTTTACCTGTATACTTTGATAAAGGCCACTTGTTGATCGAATTGTCAGTGTTTCTGTTACTTCGAATTTTATTCAAAATTTTGTTTTAGAATTACAAATCCATTGTTGCAAGGATGCATCCTGTCCTCAATAAAACATAATATTTATCAAAATAAAATAGGATCATGCTTCAGCCCTCAGGGAGCATTTATTGTCAAGATTTAGTTTTTTCTTTTGCAACAATGTTTATCAACAGCGTTTAGGGAATAACCAATTCAGTGGCAATCATTAAATATATTTGTTACGTAAAGGACTTTAAATTCACCCATTCCAATACAAATATAGTATAATAACCCAATGCCTGAAGGAAAAAAGTGTGCAAATTTAAAAATTCACTATAAAATACATAGGGTAATCTGCAACAGATCAAAGGAATATTATTCTTTTGAGTCCCCAGACCCACATTGACCGGAAAACAAGACTTAAACATAGAAAATGTCAGCAGATAAGAACCTTTCGGCCCATCTAGTCTGCCCAATTACATGGATACTTTACCTGGATTTATCTTTTGTTTAGGATAGCCTTATGCCTATCCCATGCCTGCTTAAATTCCATCACTGTTTTGGCCTCTACAACTTCTACTGGAAGGCTGTTCCATGTATCCACCACCCTCTCAGTAAAATAATGCTTCTTGATGTTACTTTTAAACCTTTGCCCCTCTAATCTAAGACTATGTCCTCTTGTTTTGCTATTTTGTTTCCTTTTAAATATACTCCCTTCCTCTACCTTGTGGATTCCCTTTACGTATTTAAATGTTTCTATCATATCTCCTCTGTCTCGTCTTTTTTCCAAGCTGTACATGTTAAGATCATTAAGCCTTTCCTGGTAACTTTTCTCCTTCAAGCCGTACACCATTTTAGTAGCCCTTCTCTGAACTCTCTCTGCGATGTCTATATCCTTCTGGAGATACGGTCTCCAGTACTGCACACAGTACTCCAAGTGAGGTCTCACCAGTGCTCTGTACAGTGGCATGAGCACTTCCCTTTTCCTACTGCTAATACCTCTCCCTACACAACCAAGCATTCTGCTAGCATTTCCTGCTGCTCTATTACATTGACTACTTACCCTTAGATCCTCTGAAATAATAACCCCTAAATCCCTTTCCTCAGATGTTGAAGTTAGGACTGTATCAAATATTCTATATTCAGCCCTTGGGTTTTTACGTCCCAGGTGCATTATCTTGCACTTATCCACGTTAAAACTCAATTGCCACAGCTCCGACTTGAGTATCATTCGCAATTTAGTAAGTATAGAAACATAGAAACATAGAAAAATGTCGGCAGATAAGAACCTTTCGGCCCATCTAGTCTGCCCAATTACATGGATACTTAACCTGGATTTATCTTTTGTTTAGGATAGCCTTATGCCTATCCCATGCTTGCTTAAATTCAATTACTGTTTTGGCCTCTACAACTTCAACTGGAAGACTGTTCCATGTATCCACCACCCTCAGTATAAAAAAACAAAACGCTTGAATTCTATTGTAGACCAGAGAGTGCGCCCCTCACAAGTATAATGTGTCTAGATATACTCTGCAGATGCCGTATAGTCTTTGCTGTCCATGTCCTACCTTTCACTTGGCCAGTTCAGAATAAAGGAATAATTATAATTTTTAGTGTGTGTGTGTGTGTGTGTTTTTATAGTTGGAGACAACATTTACACATGTCAGGAATTCAGAAAACTGCTTTTCCCACAGAACTCCTGTGCTACATTCCCCAAATGCAGCAAGGAACTGTGGGTAAGACATGCAAATGCGGTCTCCAATGTCCCACTTTTTTGCACACAGAACCCTCTTTGCCAGTGCAATGCCATACTAGAATATATATATATATATCTTTTATCAGTTTGTATTCATAGCAAAATATCTGTGTATTTAACATAGAAATGTAAATATTTATTAAGAAAAAAGATACCAGAGTAGTATTTCTGTCAGTGTACACTTGCTTGAGGCAACTCAAAACGCGAAAACACTTAGCACCGCACCCACACGTTTTATAAGCAGAAGAATCCGATCCCTTTACTTTTATTGCTGTAAAATGAGCAGTGAAAAGGGAAGGAGCCAGCAAAATGAAGCCTTTTATTAGATTATGCAGAGCGGTAAACAATATACGAATATTGTTTACCGCTCTGCATAATCTAATAAAAGGCCTTCTTCTCGTTGTTCCTTTTAAACCCTTCACTACCAAGTGATTTTTTTTTTCTTTTCCAAAAAAACATTGTCAGAAACCAGTAATTTTTTTTTATTATTTTTTTTTTAAACAAAAAATGTAAAATCATTTTTGTTTAGTTGTCAACTATCCTCATCATTGATTAATCGATCTGTGTACAGTACACATTGTTTAGAGTCAGACTGCACAATAACCTCAGACTTTACTCTGGAGCTGATTTGGAGAAGACGTGCTTTACTCGCTATGATTTAGTTCTAGGGTTATAATTAGACATTACCAGTTTTGTTTTTATTTAGTTTACAACAGTAGCAGAACCATTGTACAGCCACTGGGTGGAGGAGCTGTACTACGTTTGTTTTAACCTTTCTTGGAGCTGGAGTCCTGTGCCACCCTCCCTGCCTCCCCCTATGGTCCAATCCCTTCCACCAAAGTCCTTCCCACACTCGTGTCCGGTCTCTTTCCCAATCCCACTCCCTCTCACACTCGGTTGTCCTTGGCCAAAATCATGCACTGCCACCTCCCGACCCTCCTCCCACTCAGTTTGTTCATGAAATTATTTTAAAGGGGACCCTCTACGCACCCTGACCAACTTATTAAAATGCTCAGGCTGCGTGGAGTGCCCCCACTTCTCACCCTGCTTTCATGCTGACATCATATCTATCAGAGTGCCCGTAGTAGCATTCGTTTGGAGAGAAAGCAGGAATGGGCTTGAGCTGTGCATGCAACATCAATCCATCACTCTGACCAGGCGCTCGCATACCGTGTACAAAAAGTACGCAAGATATGTAATTTATGTACGTATGTATGAACAGTGGTGTATTTAGGTTTTGTGCTGCCCTAGGCCTGACTAAACTCGTGCACCCCCTAATTTAAATTTGACGCATCCCTTCTTGTCAAGGGCACACCTCTTCCTGGTTAATCCCCACCCTTCCTCTTTAAGCTCCACCTTTTCCTCTTAAAGCTCCGCCTTTTCCTCTCTTTATATTAAAAGTGGATACCAAGTGCCTACTTGTATATTTTGTATACCATTTCAAATGTATCTATTGCGATAAAGAAAATTATGAAATGTTTAAATTCAAGCATTTTTACAAAGAACAGCCACGCATGTCAAGTAAGCGGGATCACAGCCGCTCTAATTGGTTGAACAATTAAATCCACAGAAACGTGCACTGCATATGAGCGTATCACAGAACTGCACAGCAATAAAACTCACAGTAATGTGCAGTGTGTATGAGTGTATCCCAGAGCTCCAGGGCAATAAAACTCACAGTAATATGCAGTGTGTATCACAGAATCCACAGCAATAAAACTCCCAGCAATGCAATGTTTGGTGTGTGTCAGCGTATCAGAATCCACAGCAATAAAACTCCCAGCAATGCAATGTGCGGTGTGTATGAGTGCATCAGAATCCACTGCAGTAAACCTCCCAGCAAACCGAGTGTATATGAGCACACAGCAATTATGCTGTGGAGCCATCTTGTCAGCAGTGGGGTGCCACTGCCAGAGGGTGCACTGTAGCTTTGATTCCCTTCCCGGTGGGTGTTCAGTCCAGAATAGAGTCTGTGTTAACGAAAGGGCGGGCAGCTGCGCGCGTGCGTTTCACGTGGTTCAGCCAGTCATGTGGTACTGAGACTCAGAGAAATGGCAGTGAAATGCCCTGATGTTCGGTGGTTTCAATCTGCAGGTTTATTCAGGCGAACCCCATAGGTTTCAATGTTAAAAATATTCCCGTTTTTTTGCAATATCTAATAAATCATTTATTATTTTAATCTGCAGTAAAAAGTCTTTACTTATTGATTTTTTTTAGTACCTTTTTAGTAATTTTTCAGATTTTTTTGGGCAAAATTCCCCCCCTTTTTTTTTTAATAGCAGTTTTTCTTTTTTCTGTAACAGAACTTTTTATCATCAATCATAGGATCTTCTATGTAAATTCCAGACATTTTCATTCAGTAGTTCTTTTGAAAACAGCAGGCCACAGGTTTGCGGTGGGTGCATTCAGCGGCCGACTCCATGCACTTTGGGGACCCTGCGGTGAATGGTGAATTCACTGCAGGGTGGGAAAATTTTATTCTCCTAAGTGCAGGGAACTACAGAACACCAAAAAGTTGGCGTCATTTCGGTGCTCTGAGTAACCCATTTAGTGGTGAGGTTTTTTGCTGCCCCCTGGAAAGTGAAATTGAAAGTGTAAATTAGTGAAATCTCAATGTATCCTTCCTGGTAAAATACTTTGCAAAAGTAAAAAAAAAAAAATTATTTTTTTATTTTTTTAGGGGTGGGGCCACCCAGTGCGGGCCGCCGCCCCCTGGAAAGTGCCGCCCTAGGCCTGGGCCTAGTCGGCCTAGGCCAAAATACACCAGTGTGTATGAAAGTTATGTACACTATGCAAATTGCTTACGAAAAAAAGGGGGAGGCAGGGGTTGAGTTTTAAACAATGTTGGTTTTTAAGTAAATTTAAAAAAAAAAATTATCCACTGAATTGATTTTATGAAAATTATCGTTTGTTGCAGCCCTACAGATTACAAAAACAGGCACAGGGCGACTTCTTCAACATAGGAGAGGGCAGGGAAGTAATATAGAACATGAGGCCTGCACCTCCCAAATACATCTCTAGGCCCATGTACCCCAAGTTCAAAGTGACGCGTTTCACAGAAACGTTTCCTTACTGACTCCTAATTTTAAAATAATCTTATCAAGATTCCTTGGCATCTCCCTTTTTTTAAGACCGATTACTTGTTTTGTCCCGCGAACTATAGAGGCCACTGTTGTTGTGTGTAATTGTATCTTTACGATCCTTTTCCATTCCATACCCTCTTGTTCCATTTGTAGAAAGTGTTGCCGATCTGCTCCCTGTGGTCAGCCTGCGTGTGTGTGATCCGTCTCGTTCTTTGACAGTGAACCATTGTCAATATAGGTTTAATTTGCTCTTCATTACAAATATCCTATTCACACGATGTCTCAGCCGACCCATTTAAAAGGCCTTCTTCGCATGTCTTCTTTTGACGAGCACGTTGGGATTGCAGCCATCCTAGATGGACTCTGACTCATACCGTATAATCTAATTTCACTCTCGATTGAACGGAAAAGGCTGTTTTATCATTCTGTCTTTTATAAGAAGCAGCACATTGTCTGCTAAATATTCACATCTCTTGGACACATGTAACCCAGACGTTCTGGGGCCTCCATCCTTTCCTAATATTTTCCCTGTGCTCTTTGACACCCTGTCAGTGTGCTGTGGTTTATTTCGGTTTATTTGTCAATATTGTATTCTAGTCTCTAATTTGGCAACAATTCTAACCATGGATCAGTTGGTTCTCAGGACGGGGCCCTTTTTCTAGGATGTAGGTATCTACCAGCTTGTCTTTCTGGCTTTGCTTATGTCTTCAACCTATGTATGATAGTAATCCCTGTTCCTGGGTAAAAGCTTCTTGATCCAAGGAGAAATATGATGCCATTCTGGGGTAAAGAAGGAATTTTTTCCCAGTGTGTTGCATATTGGCGAGCGTTTCAGACTGGGGTTTTTTGCCTTCTTTTGGATCAACAGCAGTAGGTGATGTGTGAATGGTTGAACTCGATGGACGCATGTCTTTTTTTTCAGCCGATGTAACTAACAAATTATGTGGGCTCCATGCAATCACAATCAAGACCGTAAAACCTTGACGCTTATAATGAATAAATATTACATGACTTTTATGTAAGCCTTCTTGTTAGCAATTTTAACCCCTAACGGACCAAGGGTCTTTAAAGTCAATGCATTTATGACATAACAGTTACGTCACTGGTCCTTTTGGGGTTAAAGTGAAACTGATGCCACATTTACATCCCAGGTGCCTGTAGGCACAGGAATCTGGGTTCCCATTCCCCCTTGGAGGGAATTTTTTTATATATATATTTTTGCTTAGCGGAGCAAGCAAATATAAGACATTTTTAAATAAAGTATCCAACCCAGTGTCAAAGGCTTCCGTGACATCATCCCGGCGTCTGACGGGGAGTGGACACTGGATGCAGGAGGACTGTCACCACTGGAGGAGCTCCGGGTCAATGTAGGTGAGTATGTGTAGGCAACATACTCTCCTACATCCTCCTACTTTGGCCCTGAGCTCCTCCAGCTGCTTGGCCGGTCTCCAGGCTCAGGTGAGTTCCTGGCTCAGTCCGGCCTCCAGGCCCAGGTTCTCATGACTGATTTTTGGTATTGATTTTCAGCCAAACCGATCCCGAATTTTCAGTATCGGTTGGATATTTAAATTTCGATGCACCACTACGTGCAATGTTTTTTTAGGTGGAAGTAGCATGATTTGGTTAGAGACTGAATTTGAGGAGTAAAACATAGATTGGAGTCCAAGAGGACCCCCGAGCAACGAGCCTGAGGTAGAAGTAATGGTGGCACCATTCACCTGAAGGGAAATGGGCGCAGGAATCGGGGGCACACGAGACGTTTTCTTTAACCCACAGTACGTGCGTTAAATAAAACGCTAACGAACCAGCGTCCACTCGACGCCCGCCTGCATCCCCCCCCCCACTCAGCCCTGCAAAGCGTGATCTTGCAGCCCCGTCGATGCGCATCATCACCTAGGATGCGCGTTGACGGGGCTGCGCGATCCTCCTGCGTTCAAGTGCGCATGCACGCTGCATTTGACGCCCAACGTTGCGTCAATCCTAGCGCAACAGCCTTTGTGTTTTCAAGACGGATGTCTTCAGCACGCGTTGTGCGTGTGGTCTTCGCGTTATGTGTAATTATATGCGGCTACGCGCGTTAGTGCGCACTAAAAACGTCTCGTGTGCACCCGGCCTTAGAGAGAGGGAAGATCAGATGTTCAGTTTTTGAGAGGCTGAGCTTTAAGAAACTGGAGTTACTCCTTAGGCTAGGGTCAGACTAATACATTTTTCGCGTTGTCCATGAAAAAGTGCGTTCGAACGAATGGACGTATTTTTTCACGTACTACGCGATAGCGGTCATACGATGCGCATTTCCGGCCGTGATTTTGTACGGATCATCAATAAAACCCTTTTTGCGTCTGGACGTTATGTTGGCCGGACATTAGCAGCGTCTGACCTCTCCTAATCCCGCACACACGCCGCTAGCAGACGCAGCGCACTCTGTACGTCAGTACAAGCGGTTTGACGTTCTCGAAAAAATGCGTTTGTTTGCCACTTGCGTTGCGCGGCCGCACTTTCGTGCGGCCGTTCTTCGTATGCTGCCCGGCATTGGACGTCATTTGCTGCTAGCACGGCCGCGATTAAGTGCGGCTAAACGCACGTTAATATTGCGCTCGTCTGACCCTAGCCTTAACCACTGTTCACAGTTGTTGCAAAAAATTGTGAAAATCTCCATTATTGCTACAGTGGAGGAGTATAGCTATTCAGATGAGCAAAATTCAAGAACGGTAAGCAAAGCTGCTTCAAACAACGGTAATAGTGTTATTCTTCCGTAGAAGGAATCCCGTGATCCACCGGAGAAGAAATCCAAGATTATTTCAATAAAACAACGGTGCATACTGAATAACCCCTTCAGCATCTTTTACCCTTTTTGGATCAAAAACTTTCATGTTTTCCAATAATGACTCTGCTTGTGAAAGGAATAACACAGGTCAGACAAAGCCTCTCGATTTCTAATATTACTAATCTGCCTCTGTGTTATGTAATGGGACAGTAAACACGACAAAATACACATTATAGTGGTTTCTTCGGTCATATCATCTGGCCATTAAACTGTAAAATGAGATGAGGGGTGTGCTCAGGCTTGTTGATGTCTTTTGGGAAAAATAAAGGCTTGAAGAGCAACACAACTAAAACCTGTCATAGAGGAGCTGGTGCATACAAGTAAATCAGTTTACTGTTTTTTTTTGTTTTGAATAACCTGACCTAATGTGACAGGGACAAAACAATCAGCAATATTGTATAAAACCACCTTCAGATTATGTTTTATAAAACTGCATTTTCGTGTTTAGACGGGTCTCATCCCAAAGATGTGTCTTCATCATTACCTGCAAGTATTTCAAGATCTGAAATCGTTCTGGCCTAAAGCATTTGGAAAAAGGGGTTACTCGACCTATTTTGAGTTCTGTATGCTGTTCTGTAGCATCGCCAGCCATTGATCCGTCATGTGTGCCGTAGACATGATTGATGATGGGTTTTGCAGTCAAACCCTCCGTGCCTCCTGAAATTCTGCACGTTAAATTCAGCTAGAAGATCACCCACCTTATTCATCCACACGTTCCCGTACTTGGGGAAACGTCTGCTAAATTGACCGGTTTAATTCAGCCCAGACATCATAAAGTAAATAATCAGGATATGGTGGGTGCCAAGTTCTGCATCTACAGCAGGCTGTTCTAGTAAGGTAGCTATACTAGCGAGAAGATGATCGTCAGACCTGGAGAAAAGCATGTCTTTAGGTTTTGCTTGAAAGTAACACAGCATTGATGCTGCGTATCCAAAGAAGGGCAGAAACTGCAAGAATACACACAAGAGTACATGGAAGACGCTGCTTAGAAACGTCATTCTATTCATAGGTTAGACCAGGGCTCAAAATTTCCACTCGCCTACTTGCATTTGGCGAGTGGAAATTAAGTGAGGGCGAGTGGAAATGCACACGCTGGCAGCACAATAAATTATTTCTTGCTGCGTATTCCAACGGTGCCATCTTGCAGCCCCACCTTTCCCAGGCTGCACGGTGCCAGGGATCGGCTGTCTAAATTGACCCAGTTCGTCTCTGTCACTGGCAGGGGGGTGTGGAGAGGAGCTTCCCTGCCTCCTCGCTCTGCTCACACTGGGCTCTGATGACATCTATCTGGGGTCTGATGTCTAGGTATTAATGTTATTTTTGTAACTTTATTTTAAATAAAACCTTTTAACAGTGTAATTTCATAAGATAAGTTAAGGGGTGTGTTTAGGCTGGGGTGAGTTAGGCTGGGGTCAGACTAGCGCATTTTTAACGTGCGTTTAGGCACACTTAATCACGGCTGTAGTAGCAGCAAATGACAGCCAATATACGAAGTACGGCTGCACGAAAGTTCGGCCGCGCAACGCAAGCGGCAAACGAATGCATTTTTTCGAGAACGTCGAACCGCTAGTACAGAGTGCGCTGCGTCCGCATAGCGGCGTGTGTGCGTGATTAGGAAACGTCAGACACTGCTCATGTCCGGCCAACATAACATCCAGACACCCAAAGTTTCCTGGTTTGGATCCGTAAAAAAATCACGCACGAAAATGTGCAACGTATGACCGTTTTCGTGCATTCTGTGAAAAAATACGTCAATGCGTTCGGACGCACTTTTTTACGGACGACGCGAAAAATGCATTCGTTTGACTCTAGCCTTAAGGGCTGGGTAGGGGTTGGGTGGAGCAACTGGTGGCAAGTAAGTCTTATGGCCTGATTAGTAGCTTGGGACTTGAAATTTTGAGCCCTGGGTTAGACATTGGGTATTGTGCAGGTGTGTACATTTTGGATGAAGTGAATATGGCAACCCTTGGATCTAGAAGAAGAAAAAAAAAATGTAAAAATGATTTATAAGAATTAATTTTTTATTTTTTTATTTTTTTTGGGGGGGGGGTTTCCTTTTCCCAGTTGTGTTATTCGTTAGCCATTGTTTAGCATTTGCTGCATACATTTAATGTTCTAGACACACAGGGAAGCACATGGAGGTTTGTTTTATTTGTTCGCTCCCACGGCAGTGATTGTAGGGAGTTTCTCATAGCCCAAGTCATTAATATGTAATTCCCAAGAACGCACAATGCACGGAGATTTGTATGAATTCAATGGAAGACATGACAAACCCACTGGCCAGGAAGCCATTGGCTCAGAGGTCAGCAACTTGGACCCTCCAGATGTTTTGGAATTGCATCTCTCATGATGCTCGGCTACTCATTAGATTGGCTGAGCTTCATGGGAAATGTAGTTCCAAAACATCTGGAGGGCCACGGTTGCTGACCCCTGCATTAGTTCATAAAATCTTACATCTGGATTCTGAATTTCTGTGCTGTCGTCCTCTGGAAATATCCATATAGAAACTCTTTCCCGGCAGCTAAAAATGTGTACTTCACTTATATTTTTTTTTTTTTTTTTATGTTTTCTTTTTCTAACTTTGACATCCGTTTGTCAAATCCTGTTTTTAAAATTTAATTCCATAAAATAGAAATAATCATGGATTGGCAACTTTGTCAGAAAGTACTTAATTTTAGTGACTCCATTTAAGTTCCAGTTTATTTACTTAGTGACACTGCCACTTACATAAACTACTAGATTGCTTGTGCATTGCAAGCACGCTATAAAACATATGCTGCCGTTTGTTTTCCTTTTGTTTTGAAGTAATCGTATGTAAAAAGGAAAAATTGTTTAATCTTCCGTTACCATTTTTTTTTTCTCCCCATGAGACATCTACCAAAATCTGTGCAAAGGTTTTTCTGTACCTCCTGTGGTTTGTCTAATCTACAGTATTTAATTGTTAATGAGGTGGAGGAGGAAATGTTTAGATAAAGCAGCAGGGGGTCTATTGTTCTCTAAGCAACTCAAGATAAGAGATGGCAGCTGAATGAGATATGACAGGGAGTTTTAAAGGCTTGAATGTGCTTTGATGTGCTTTGAATACATCCCACACAGTACAATGATTCGAGTCAGTGATCGACCAATAGACTCCATTCTATGGTCATTGCCACATAGTGAGGAGTGATTGTTGTAAAGATATTGGGGAGGGGGGAATTTTACAACACAAAAGATCACACAATGGATTCACACAGGGACACACCTACAGGGTTATTCAGAGAGGTGAACGTCAGGTGAATGACTGGAGAAGTGAAAATTCTAGGTCAAAATAGCCAAACCAGAAAAATTCTCCCATTCATCGCACTTTTCAAATCGGCTATTTGGTCTAGATTGTTCTCTTCTCCTGCCAATTCTCCTGGTTTTCACCTCTCTCTGAATAACCCCCATAGTGTAAAATATTCTCTTCACTAAACATATAGAGAAAAACAAATAACATTTAAGATATCAGCAACATAAAATAAACAAAGGGCATTTCAGTTGTTGGTGGTAGTAGCCCTTAGGCTGGGGTCAGACTAACACATTTTTAACGTGCGTTTGGGCGCACTTAATCACGGCCGCAGTAGCAGCAAATGACGCGCAATGATGGCCAATATACGAAGTACGGTCGCACAAAAGTCCGGCCGCGCAACGCAAGTGGAAAATGAACGCATTTTTTCGAGAACGCAGAACTGCTAGTACTGACGTACAGAGTGCGCTGCGTCCGCTAGCAGCGAGTGTGCGTGATTAGGAGATGTCAGACGCTGCTCATGTCCGGCCAACATAACGTCCAGACACCCAAAGTTTCCTGGTTTGGATCCGTAAAAAATCACGCACAAAAATGCGCATCGTATGACCGTTTTTGCGCATTCCGTGAAAAAATACGTCAATGCGTTCGGAAGCACTTTTTGATGGTCACTGCGAAAAATGCGTTTGTCTGACCCTAGCCTTAAGGCTAGGGTCAGACTGAGGCAGTGCGAACGCTCGTGCAGGCGCACTTAATCACGGCCGTAGTAGCAGCAAATGCCGGGCAATGACGGCCAATATACGAAGTACGGTCGCACAAAAGTCCGGCTGCGCAACGCAAGTGGCAAACGAACGCATTTTGTCGAACGTAAAACCGTTAGTACGGTTGTACAGAGTGCGCTGCGTCCGCTAGCGGCGTGTGTGCGTGAATTGGAGATGTCAGACACCGCTAATGTCCGGCCTACATAACGTCCAGATGCACAAAGTGTTTTATTGATGATCCGTACCAAATCACGAACGCAAATGCGCATAGTATGACCGGTATCGCGTACTCCGTGAAAAAATGCGTCCATTCGTTCGAACGCACTTTTTCACAGACAACGTGAAAATGCGTTCGTCTGACCCTAGCCTTAAAGGGACACTTCCCCTGGTTGTCAAATTCTGTTTTTAATGAAATATCTATAAAGGGAAAAGTGGGGGGGGGGGGGGATGAGAGCCATGTCCGGCATAGAGAATTCCTGAAAGTTGGTGTTCCTTGTGATTTGGCTTATAAATTGGAATGACTTAGGTTTGTAATTTTTGTATACATTCTATATTCGCATTTATCCTGTAAAATTTATAGCATTTCACATGATTGCCAGGCATGCATTTTGGGCATATAACATTCATTTGCGAGGAAGGACATTGATCAGCAGTGTTCTTTTCTTATGTACCTTTTTATTGAATTTCTATCTGCTAGAATACCTTGTACCGTTCGGTAATTGCTAATGATGGTGGTAATATGAACATCCAATGCAATTAGCTCTGTGGGCCTCATAATAAAGGACCTAAAATCAGGTATGGCTCTATAATTTATTTAATGGCAATCTACTCCTGTCTGTCTACAGGGCATTACGAAAACACTGGTTTCAATCTCTTCCCTGCTCTGAATTTTTAACTCTTGACTTGAAATAGAAAATCTGACTCTGCGCCAATACTTCCCCCACAGATGCTATAAATCTTTCTTACCAACGTACGCATCGTTTTTAGTATCATTATTATTATTCTGTATTTATAAAGCGCCAGCATATTCCACAGCGCTGTACAATGGGGGAGTGCAGAAACTAGACATTCTAGAACACATATGGAACAGATGGCCCTGCCCTTAGGATAATTGTCCTACTGATACA
Source organism: Leptobrachium leishanense (assembly GCA_009667805.1). Taxonomy (NCBI): domain Eukaryota; kingdom Metazoa; phylum Chordata; class Amphibia; order Anura; family Megophryidae; genus Leptobrachium; species Leptobrachium leishanense. The sequence continues at coordinate 55,275,819 of CM019070.1, read as the reverse complement.
GCACTTTACACAAGTGCTCAGCCAGACATCCCGTGAGCTTACAATCTAAAGGACAGGGGTGAGTGAAACAGAAGGGGAGCAGGGGGAGTGTGGATCTGGTGGCTAGAGAGAGGATAGCAAGCCACAGGTTGATTTAGAATAAAGTGGCAGCAGGTGGAGGGGAATGAATAAGTTTGGGCCTAGGACTGGGCGGGCAGGTGGCACTGCAGGTTCTGGAGATGTGGCTGTGTGTGATGAGCTGAATGAAGGAAAGGCAGAGCTGTTAGGTAATGAGAGGTGTGGGGGAAGGGAGGCAGAAGCATGGTGGGGAAACACAGGACTTGATAGGGCAAAAACTAACAGAAATGGGGGGGGACATTAAAGGGAAAAATTTATCAGCATGGGGATTATACATAAGATGCAGAAAAGTATGCACGCAGCAGAATTGAAGCAGAGGAACGGCTTGAATGAATTCATGGTCGAGTCGTGGATACCTTTTGAAGTCCTTGAGCGTGCAGATTCTGGAGATGTGGCTGTGTGTGATGCAATGCGCAATTAGTATATCCTATGCAATTTGCATAGGAAAGCTGCAGGGACTTCTGCATTTTGGAAGTCCTGAGCTGATGCGTGGTACAAGCATGCACCGAGGGAGACCTACAGATCTAGGCCCCAAATCCGAGACATACTGAGCAGCAAGACGCACAGCTGGAGTCCGCCAGCTTCTTCTTTGATTTGCAGCATATCCCCTGCCTGCTGCCTGTGAGTTAGAGGTGGCAAGGAAGACGTGTTAACCTCCCAGCTCGGGTCTGGGTACCTCTACGTTCACTCCCTGCTTGCTCAATGACCTGCAATTAGGCAGGGAAGATGCTGCACGGGAATTCCCGAGGCTCCAGGATTTCCTTTCATGGCCAAGAGTTGTGTGGTATCGGATCGGGACTCCGTATCGGCTGATTCCCAAATACTGCACGTCCTGGATCAGCGACCTGACATTTGTAATGTAGACATCCCTACTTTCTCCACGGTGCTTTAAGGCTGGGGTCAGACTAACGCATTTTTAACGTGCGTTTAGGCGCACTTAATCACGGCCGCACTAGCAGCAAATGACGGCCAATATACGAAGTACGGCAGCACGAAAGTCCGGCCGCGCAACGCAAGTGGAAAATGAACGCATTTTTTCGAGAACGCAGAAACGCTAGTACTGACGTACAGCTTGCGCTGCGTCCACTAGCGGCGTGTGTGCGTGATTTGGAGACGTCAGACCCTGCTCATGTCCGGCCAACATAACGTCCAGACACCCAAAGTTTCCTGGTTTGGATCTGTAAAAAATAACGCACAAAAATGCGCATCGTATGACCGTTTTCGCTCATTCCGTGAAAAAATACGGCAATGCGTTCGGACGCACTTTTTGATGGCCGCTGTGAAAAATGCGTTAGTCTGACCCTAGCCTAAATGGTGTTCGCTAAGGAAGCAGCCTAATTTCACCAGCCCAGGAGGGTCACCAAAATATCAGCATCTAGTTGTCACTTGACCCTCAGCTCATTCCTGCAAGAGTTTTTTTTCTTTTATTTTGTGGAATTGGCTGGTTATTTCGGGTTTTTGTTGTTTTTTTTTTTGTGACAACACAATTCGAGACTTCACATCCTTCTTTTCTTTTTTTGTGTTTCTCTTTTCGCTTCACTCAGCAGGACATTTTGTTTTATTTTAATGCTGCCCCAGACCTAAATTAATGTTTTTCTCACTGAAAACCTTCCATGAGCCTCTTCCCCATGGGATTATCTCCATTGATTCCACACTAAATCTCTTCCCAGAGTATCTGTGGCCAACATAGAAACAAAATCTCATCCTCGAGGAAGCCCTAGTATTGTCTTTGGACATTTTAGCTGTTCTGTCTTCCGGACAGGATCTCTTTTGCGTACTCGAAACCTGATTTAACAAGATCTAATACTTCTATTATGATGAAACCGCTTTTCATGAATGGCTATGTGTTTTATGTGACAAGCTTTGAAATCTAACACTCAATAGTTTTTCAACAAGTCAGACTCCTGGAACTGGTAAAAACATATTTTTTGTTGTTTTTTTTTTTTTTTTTCTCGTGCTTTTAGGCTGTGAGATGAACGCAGTCTGAGCGCACTCTGCGTGTGTGCAGAATGGACAGATGTACTGACGGAAGATACTGTAGACACCACACGGTCTGTTTTTCTTGACGGATGTAGGAAAAAAAAAGAACTATGGGAAACAAAGTATGTAAGCAAGATACAGAGTATCTCCGCCGGGGGGTCCCGCAAAGCTGATGACGTGTGGGACACGTCCTCCTCAGCGTACAGCGGGAGTAACTGAGGACGTCGCCAGCAGTGAAGGGGTTAAAAAGTCTTTTTTTTTACTTTTTTGTCCTTGTTTCCTGTCCCCCAGGGCACTACCCGGACCCCCATACACCCTTTTTATGTCAAATATCTAGCATAAATGCCCTCTTGGAGGGCACTCTAAAAATCGAACTTTGAGTTTGTGTTTGAATTCGAACTTTTGAAAAGTTCGAATGCGAACTGAACACGGGGGTGTTCGGCTCATCCCTACCGAAGAGGCGCTGCGCATGGCGAGGGACAAAAGGTGAGTAAATTCACCCCTAAAATAAAAAAAAAATATTGGGCAGAGACTGCTGACAGCCTCTACCCAATTATTTATGGGCATAAAAAAAGACACTCTACTTAAAAAGGAACATTGTACTGAAAAGTAAAGAGTCCTAGATTATAAATAAATTGTTGTAAATTATTTTAGAATGTTTTATCATCTTGCAAATCTAATCCTTATTGTTCAAACAATGTAACCTGATTCATTGAGTAGCGAGCGTCCTGGCTTTGGTTGGACCTGCGTTTTGAAAACCGAGTCTAAATAATAATAACATATAGAATTATTTTATAAGCATCAATAATCTGTTTTATGTCCCTAAACGTATAATGATAAATATCTAAAAACCAAAGCTTATCAAACGATTCGGAAGGCCCATTTGGTCTATTAGGGAATCCGCATGACCTCTGTCTCAAATCCGTTCTACAATTTTGCTGATTTTTGCAAAAGTGTAAATCCCACAACTTCCTGCTGACTACTCACATCCTAGTCAACATGCAAGTATTTTATTGTATGTCCCAATACTTTGCAGTACCCTTTACAGCAAAGTGAGCGAACCTTCTAAACCTCTGACGTGGACAGCCTCTCCTGCAACCTCCAAAATATTCCTACAGTAAAGCTGTGCTGGTGTGGGGACCTCTTATATGATCATTTTATGTACAACAAGCTGCAGTATGTAAATTTGGATTCTATGGCTCTCCTTTTTATAGATCTAATGATGGCCTGTAATGTATGAGCGAAATGACCGTTTATTTAATGTAGAACAGGTAATTTAAGGGGTTATCCACTAAGCAGTTGCAGTTCTGGAGAATTGCACTTGATAAGCCCAAATTGCTGAATTGGAAATTTCGTTCCATTTTACACAGTGCTTATAGCGGATTTTTTTTTTTTTTTTTTTTTTCTTTTTTAACCGAAAATTTGAATTTACTTTTGAAAGTTTCCAGTAGAAATGAGTATCTAATCTATTATTTCTCATAGTATAGCTTCCAGACCTGAGGAAGAGAGGTTTCACTCTCGAAAGCTCGTCTTTTAAGGCTAGGGTCAGACGAAAGCATTTTTCCCCGCGAACATGAAAAAGTGCGTCCAAACGCATTGACGTATTTTTTCACGGAATGCGCAAAAACGGTCAGACGACGCGCATTTTCAGGCGTGATTTTGTACGGATCGTCAAAACTCTTTTTGCGTCTGGATGTTATGTAGGCTGGACATTAGCAGCGTCTGACATCTCCTAATCACGCAAACACGCCGCTATGCCGCAGCTGCGCACTCAGTACACCAGTACTAGCGGTTCAGCGTTCTCAGAAAAATGCGTTCAAATTCCACTTGCGTTGCACGGCCGGACTTTTGTGCGGCCGTACATCGTATATTGGCCGTCATTGCCCGTCATCTGCTGCTAGTGCGGCCGTAATTCTGTGCGCCAGAACGCACGTTAACATAGAAACATAGAAAAATGTCGGCAGATAAGAACCTTTCGGCCCATCTAGTCTGCCCAATTACATGGATACTTTACCTGGATTTATCTTTTGTTTAGGATAGCCTTATGCCTATCCCATGCTTGCTTAAATTCAATTACTGTTTTGGCCTCTACCACTTCAACTGGAAGACTGTTCCATGTATCCACCACCCTCTCAGTAAAATAATGCTTCCTGATGTTACTTTTAAACCTTTACCCTTCTAATCTAAGACTATGTCCTCTTGTTTTGCTATTTTGTTTCCTTTTAAATATACTCCCTTCCTCTACTTTGTGGATTCCCTTTACGTATTTAAATGTTTCTATCATATCTCCTCTGTCTCGTCTTTTTTCCAAGCTGTACATGTTAAGATCATTAAAGGGATACTCCAGGCAATATGACCACCTCAGCTTTTTAAGGTGGTCATATTGCCTGAAGTATCCCATTCCTCCCCCCCCCCCCCTTCTACGTTTTCCCGATCGGCTGATATTGCTGAGAGAAGTGGAGGACTTGCCTCCGCCCTCCCAGCTGTCAATCAGCCGATCGTGTTTCAACTTCCCGCTTTTTAGAACTCTCGGGAAAGTTGGGACGTCATCGCGCTACTAGCGCAATGACGTCCCACCGCTCCGGCAGATTCGCGGGAACGCGCAGGTGAAGGAGCCGGATCCACCACCTCCTCCTCCTTCTCCTCCGCCTAAGAGTGTTGCTGCGCACGCAACTTCGTTTGGCACGCCTCATCAAGAGAAGAGAAGAACTGTGAGGGGGAGTGGATTTTTAGACGAGCAGGCGGGGTGAACTTCAGCTCACCTCGCCTCTGAACGCGCACTGCACCGTGCATGTGCAGTTGAATGAGCAGGATTCCGGGAGGAAGCCTGCTCATTGGCTAGTTTACGTGATAGGCGCGCATGCGCGCTTTGCACGTAAACCTGTAGCCAAGTTCCAAGTGTTCCACGCCGGGAGCGGAAGAGGAGGGAGGTGAGTAAAAAAAAAAAAAACGCTGTTGGAAAAGTGTCGTTTTTAGGGTAAGTATTACATTAAATAAATATATATATATATACTCAATTACTAGTTAGGGCAATAGCTTTAATATAATGTAAAAACAAGGGGGGTTGATTTTCAGCCTGGAGTGTTCCTTTAAGCCTTTCCTGGTAACTTTTCTCCTTCAAGCCGTACACCATTTTAGTAGCCCTTCTCTGAACTCTCTCTAAGATGTCTATATCCTTCTGGAGATACGGTCTCCAGTACTGCACACAGTACTCCAAGTGAGGTCTCACCAGTGCTCTGTACAGTGGCATGAGCACTTCCCTTTTCCTACTGCTAATACCTCTCCCTACACAACCAAGCATTCTGCTAGCATTTCCTGCTGCTCTATTACATCGACTACTTACCCTTAGATAGTTAAAAGTGCGCTGGTCTGACCCCAGCCTAAATGTACCGTTAGTCCAATAAAAAAGGTATCGCTACGTACTGCAATACTCTGGTGATTTTTATATATGTATGTAAATTCAGTTGCAGCAGTGATTCTATTTTATTTTTGTGGCCTAATAATATTATTGCGGATGTGGTTTTTTTTTCTGCATGATTCAGCGTTTCCTCCTTTTCTGTTCTCAGTAGGAGAATCAAGATGCTGCTGTTATCTGCTCCGGAATGAAATCTAATGCAGAGATGTCGAGGATAAAACATTTTAAAAGGTGCAGACCCCCAGACTGACGAATCGGTCTGTACTGCTTGTTGGCTGCAGCAGAGTGTGGTGAGTTTTATCCAATGCAGAGGCAGTGTCTGAATACATTACAATGACCTAAGGCGGCTGAAATCGATTCAGATAATCCATCGATACAGCCTTGAATTGATAATCTATGCCCTGGTTATGCATGCTGTGAGCCCAAAAAAATAGGTTTTTTTTTTTCTTTAAAGCACGAATACGCAGATTTAATGTATTTACCTTATTGATAATATCACCATGCCTTAAGTTAAGATAGTTGTTATTCTAGTAGTTTTTTTTTCTTTAATTAATCTATTTTTTTTCCCAAAGCGTGCATTTCTAACCGAATAGACTAATATTATAACCTTTCAATGTTCTTGAACCCAGGACATACTTGAAACCGAGAGAAATCTCAATGTATCCTTCCTGGTAAAATACTTTATAAATAAATATCACGTTGTAACGGCATAGTTGTCCTAGAAACTTAAAGCCTTGAAAATATTCCTGTTTATCAGTCCGAGCTTCCGCTATTGGATTTGATGTTAATGTTTTCATGGATGCAATAAAAGTATTGCATGTTTATAGCAGGTTTTGGTGGTTTTATCTTATCCTAGATAGCTAACGTGGGACAGTGTGCAAATAATTTGTTGTTATAAATCATGTGACACAATATTATAAAATTCTTCTTATTGCCCAATCCCTCGGAAAGAAATACCATTGCCGAAGTTATTTAAATGGCGCAGTACACTAGGGAAGTGCTTTCAATTTTTTTTCTTTTCTCCCCAGTATTGCCATCAATTGAAGCCATGATAACCGTGACAGAGCTGAGATTTTTGGCAGACGCCCAGTCATCTTCTCACATTCTAAAGCCATGGTGGGACGTGTTTTGGTATTATATCACAATGGTCATGTTGATGATTGCTGTTCTATCTGGTGCACTGCAGCTTACACAGAGCAGGATGTTATGTCTTCCGTGTAAAGCTGAAGTAGACAATCATTGCGTTCACCCTCTTGAACAAGTCGCAGCAAAGATTAACTTATCAGCAATTCCTCACAAACTATCCAGTCACCCTGCCGGTATTCAAAATGACCTGCATCGACAACAATATGCGTATATTGACGCCGTGTGTTACGAGAAACGGCTCCACTGGTTTGCAAAGTTTTTCCCTTACTTGGTGTTTCTGCACACAATCATCTTTGCAGTTTGCAGTAACTTTTGGCTTCACTACCCGAGCACGAGTTCTAGACTGGAGCACTTTGTAGCCATACTCTATAAATGCTTTGATTCCCCATGGACAACGAGAGCTTTGTCAGAAACCGTCGCCGAACAGACGGTAAAAACACAAGTACGGAAAAGATCTCGGCTCTTGACATCTTCGTCGTCCAGTGCGGAAGACAACGACACAGCAAAGCAACCCCTGCAGGCAGGAGTTGAGTCAACCGCGGTGGAAGATGATGGGTCAAGTGTTCTGGATAAAAAAGAAGGCGAACAGGCCAAAGCTTTGTTTGAGAAGGTGCGCAGGTTCAGACTACACGTGGAGCAAAAAGACATTATATACAGATTGTACATGAAGCAAATTGTGGTTAAAGTCATAGCACTGCTTGTAATTATTACATACGTGTCTTACTTCTTGACGCATATAACATTTGAAATTGACTGCATTGTTGACATTGAGGCATTTACTGGGTACAAGAGATATCAGTGTGTCTACTCTCTTGCTGCAATTTTCAAGGTTTTGGCGTCTTTTTATGTTCTGCTTGTATTTTTGTATGGCTTTGCCTGCTTTTACAGCCTGTGGTGGATGCTAAGAAGTTCTCTGAAACAGTACTCGTTTGAAGCTGTGCGAGAAAAAAGTAATTACAGTGACATCCCTGATGTCCAAAACGATTTTGCCTTCATCCTCCACTTGGCAGACCAGTATGATCCACTGTATGCCAAACGGTTCTCCATATTTTTATCCGAGGTTAGTGAGAACAAACTTAAACAGATCAGCCTCAACAACGAATGGACAGTGGACATGCTTAGGAATAAGCTCACAAGGAATTCAAAGGACAACATCGAGCTCCATCTTTTCATGTTGAGTGGGGTGCCAGACAACGTCTTTGAACTAAATGAGATTGAGGTTCTGCGCTTAGAACTGATCCCAGATGCTAAACTTACTCCAATGATAACGCAGCTAGTCAACCTTAAAGAGCTTCATCTTTACCACTCGACGCTTACTGTGGATCTACAGGCCCTGAGTTTTTTAGCGGAGAACCTAGAGGCACTGCATTTGAAATTTACCGCCATGGAAAAGATCCCATCTTGGGTTTTCCTTCTGAAAAACCTAAAGGATATCTACATCGCCGGTTCTCTCGATAGCTACAATTCTACATGCATCGAGGGCCTTCAGGACCTGAAGAATCTGGCGTCGCTGTACTTCAAGAGCAGTCTGGCGCGTATTCCACAAGTGGTTACAGACATGCTACCGTCTTTGGAGAAGCTGTCAATCAACAACGAAGGGAATAAGCTGATGGTGTTAATCAGCTTGAAAAAAATGATAAACCTTGCTTGCTTAGAACTGATCAGCTGTGACCTGGAACGTATCCCTCACTCCATTTTCAGTCTGAGTGAGCTGCGGGAAATAGACTTCCGAGGGAATAACTTTAAGACTGTTGAAGAAATAATTAGCTTTCAGCACTTGCAGAAGCTGACCTCTTTGAAGTTGTGGCATAACGCCATTGCCTATATTCCACTCCAGATCGGGGCGCTGGCAAATCTAGAACAACTCTATTTAAATCACAATAACATCGAAATCCTGCCTCTACAACTATTCCTCTGTAACAAATTAAGAGTCCTAGATGTGAGCTACAACAACTTGTCATTTATTCCGGAGGAAGTTCAGCACCTGAGAAACCTTCAGTATTTTGCAGTGACGAAAAACAGCGTAAGTCCGTCTTTCTAATTTTTTTTTGTTATATGCCATGGTCTCAATGTATTAAAATGCTGTAATTATTCACGTGCTTAGGAGCTTTATCTGTGTATGTAAATTACACTGGCCTAACCTTGTCAACCCAAATATGTCAGAACCAAATGTCCCGTGGTGCTGGGACATTCTGAGGGCTCACTAAGCATCAGGGGGCATGTTCTTCCCAAACATTGAAGATGCCAAGGTTGGCTTTCCCTGGGTTGCGTGGTTAATCTAGAACTAAAGCAGCCTCTAGCCTTTTATTTTGGAGGACGTGGATGGTAGGAGGTTCTGGGAGAAACAGGAAAAATTGCAAATTCTTTGAAATCGCACCACTAATTAGATTTTTGGTGTTTTCTAAAAAATATGACAAAACCGTCTCATATGCGCCAATCAATGTCTCGTTGTCTGGGGGTTTAATCTGTTGGTAGCGATGTCCTTCCTCTGGAGATGCATGTAATTTTCTTTTGCTGCACCTAATGGCGAGAGAGGAGACCCATCTGTCAGCCTGTCACACATGGGTACCCATATAAAATGCTGGAAAGTGGGTAACCCAGTGCTGACAATAATGTGGGTCTTTATTGGAGACAAACACCACAAAAGCAGCGCTGTTTCAGCCTCACATGGCTTTAGTCATGCTGATATACATCGGCCATTGGGGTTCTCGCTCTGCTTTACTGTAGACACATAGATACTAGCGCTGATACTGATTAAAATGTTCGTGTTCGATTAATCCATTTTTTTTTTTTTTTTTTTTTTTTTAATCGGGTTTCTTTTTTTAAAATTTGATTTATAACGAACATACAGATCCAACTACTTTTAGCTGATCTGTCTGGGTCTTGGTCTGGACCCTGGCCCTTGGGTCTGGGTCTTGGTCTTGTCTGGGGTCTGAGCCCTGCTGGGGTTTGGCTGGGTCCGAGGCTGGACTGAGACCGGCAGCACCATACTCCCCGTTCCTCCGCTGCCCTCCGCTGCCTTCTCGTCTGCCATCTTCTTCCTGCGCCAGTCGCTGTGTGTGACGCGTGCGTTGCACACATGACTGGAGGGTGGCGCAACAGCAGTGTGCTTCACACGCCTCTGTAGGGCCGCCCAGGGCTCCAGGAAGCCAGTACAGCTCCGGATTCGATGGGCGGAGCTGATGGGGGGGGGGCCCCCGCTGATCAAAATAAATTTAATTTCCCCAGCCCTAATAGATACCCATTCCTTTTTGACTACGATCCTGTTGATGCAATGCACATAACAGACATGATCTCCTTATGTCCAAGTTTCTGATTTCACAACTCCCAATGATGACAGGCATACAAGGTGTGTGTATGTTTTGTGTGTGTGTATATATATATATATATATAATTTTTTTTTTGGGTGGGTTCTAGTGTGGTTAACCATTTAAGGACAGAGGGAATTTTACTATTTCGGAACACTTCTAAAAGTAGAATTTCAGCTATTCGTTCATTCAACCATAATTTACCTCTTTCATATAAAGTGCACCCACCCATATTATATATCATTTTGTCCAGGAGAAATGGGGCTTTCATTTTCCATCAAAGATGTGTATACAAAATATATTTTAATATGAAAAAAATTTAAAAATTATTATGAGAAAATAGGAAATTTTGCAATTTTCTAAGTTCTACACTGAAGGGGTTAAAAAATATACTTTTTTCACTTTACTTTTAAAATTACAACGATTCTCTGCCTCCCTTGCCTCAGATCAAGTGAGGAGAAGAGCGGGACAATGTTACAAGCATTGGCTGAGACATTGGGACTGTCAGGTGATGCAGATCGCCACTATTGGCTGCCAGGGAACTGCCTGCATTGCTAGGCAGCCCCCGCAGCTGGCGATCTGCGTGCTGGGAAGGGAGGCGGGCCGTTAGCCAATCAAACGCTGCGGGACGTGCTATGCCGCCCCACAGCGTTAAAGCCCACCTGCTGTAGGATGGCATCGCATGTCCGCGGTCAGCAATGGGATAAAATGTGCACACTAATGGAATGATTAGTATATTTAGCAATGTAGCCGACACGTGAAGACTTTATAATATCTTATTCCGTTCAGATCAAGATATGGTTGAAAATTAATAAAATGGGTTAAATTTTGACGTGAATGCCAACACAAATCAAAGTGAGGTCTGAACCAACTCATAATCCAGGAGGTGTAAATCAACAGGGCCTCTTGGCATGGCGTTCTTAAATACCTCTGAGGTAATCTAGTAGGAATCCTGGAAACCCTAACTAAGGCCAGTGTAGCACCTGGGACAGAGGAATACATTGACTTAATGTCAGATTTAAAATCCATACTTGGTTATATCCTTTCTGTAATTTGTTTCTCTTGTGTGTTCGTAGCTAATACAGTAAAGGGGATATTCATTATACGAAGAATATTGGTAAATTGTGAGCCATAATCACTGAATTCCCTCCATAATACCCTAACAACTCAAAGTGTTACACAGAATAGCGTTGGCTTAATATTTCGCTGCTCTCCTGACCCAGCCACAAGCTTTCAGCGTTAGTGTCTCCTTACTGTACATTAACCCCTTAGTGACCGGGCGGTTTTACACAAATCCGTCTTTTAGTGACCGCTGCTGTTTTTACGTTTCTGCGCTGTTAGTGTTTAGGTCAAATTTTCCTCTTACTCGTTTATTCGACCCACACATATTATACACTCTTTTTTTCCCGCCATTAAATGGACTTTCTAGAAATACCATTATTTCCATCATATCGAATAATTTACTATAAAAAAAAAATATGAAATATGAGGAAACAAATGGTAAAAACACACTTTTTCGTAATTTAATCCCCAAAATCTACAACCACCCAAAACGACCCCGGCTAAATAGGTTCAAAATTTTGTCCCGAGACTAGAAATACCCAATTTTTACATGCGTCTGCTTTTTAACCTCTTCACTGCTGAGACAGTTCACCTATGTGCGCTGCGCTCATTCTGACCATTTTGTGCTAATTTTTTTTAGATGACAGCCTAGGTCCTATTTAATTAATCCCCCCCCCCCCCAGACAAAATTTTTTTGAAAAAAACAAAACATTTTTTTATTTTATTTAATTTTTTTATTATTTTTTTTAAAACCAAACCTGGTCTACATGGCAGCTAGATGGTTAACTGGCCCACTGACATCCTCACACATATGGTGAGGTTGTCAGTGGGTGGGGGGGGACCTGGAGGCTTGGCTGACATCCAAGATGTCAGCCCCCCTCCAGGTTTGAATCGCGTTTTGGCGCCGCAACATGATCCGACGGCGAAACGGTTAATGCCATACACCACTGAAAAGGGGAGGCTCTCCCCTCTCCAGCAGTGCAAACGGCATCTCCCTAGCTTCAATGGTTGGGGAGATAGAGGGCTCCGAAGGAGCCCCCCCCCCTCCCCTCCATTGAAATGCATGGGGACGCCTGCTGATGACATCACCACGCAGCGTGGCGACGTCATCAGCCTCGCCTACCCATGTAAATCACATGGGCAGGCTTCCTCCCTGCCAGATCGCCGTGGGATCCAGCGAGGGAGGTGAGTATCGGGCGGGAGGGGGATTAGGCGCCGCTGACGTACCCTGTACGTCCGCGGGTCTAAGGGAAACCCGAGGACAAGACGTACAGGGTACGTCAGCGGCCCTTAAGGGGTTAACGGCCGGAGGAGGCAGGAGGTGATGTATCCAGCGGCATCCCGAGTGTTGCTCGGGGTTACCGCTTCCAACATAGGAATTTAAACCTGAGCCACACTCGGGAATACCGCTAGGGGGGGGGGGGGGGTAAAAAAAATAGACCGCTTTTTAGATGCGTTTTTTTTCACAAAAAATTAGACCACCAGGGAGGTTAATAAATTTTGTGCATTTTTAAAGCCGCTGCTGCCACTAGCTCAAAGCTGTCAATAGGAATTTTCCTCTGTGCAGGGTAAAGTGAGTTGATATCAGGTTACAGAGCGGATCGTAAGATTTTTCCAGCTAAATTGCCCATATTCCCTTCTCAGAGCTGTTGACAGAATCACAATGCAGTTGATCGTACATGGAATAACTTTACTAGAAAATCCCTTTACAGTGATCAGTGATGTTATATGCCTTTTTTTTCTGTTTTAACTGCAAAATAATGGTTTGCAATGTATGATCGACAAACTAACAATTGTCCTGCTTATCCTTTTGTAGCTCGAGACTCTGCCGGATGGGTTGTTCAAATGCACCAAGCTCCAGTACCTACTCATTGGGAAAAACAACCTGATGACTCTATCGTCCCAAGTTGGTGACTTAATGAACCTCATTAAAATAGAGCTGATTGGAAACCAGTTAGAATCTCTTCCCCCGGAGCTCGAATCCTGCCATTCTCTTAAACCAAACTGTATCATTGTGGAAAATAACATCTTACGCACTCTGCCATCATATGCGAAACCCACACAACGGTAGATGTGCGATGGAGCAGATTCTCATCACGTTCACTGACTTGCCATTACTTTGACCAGTGTGGAAAAACAAACAATGGTACTTACTACTTAATGCAGAGCTTGTGTGATGTGTGTGTTTGTTTTATGTTGTTATTAAGGCCTTGAATACCATGTCCAAACCTGGTGGTCTACGAAAGGTCTTTAAAGGTACTTAAACTAAATGTGAAATGGCAAAGAAATTATGTAAATGTAGCAAAAGTATGTAGTTGTTTTTTTTTTCTTTCAATAATTGTATCTTGGTAATTTCAAAGGTTCTGTATTAACTCGCACAACTTTGTGAATTACGCTACGAGAAAGCACAAACTGTGGTAATTGTATGGTTTGCCTAAACGCATTAAGGCATTCCTTATAATTGCCAGATTTTCTGCACAATGCTTTGGCGATGTAAAAAATAATATTTTTCGCTGTACTTTTGATGTTTACTTGTTGTCTAGAAGATTTAATAAGGAAATAATGTGTGTTTACTGAAAATACTTTTAAAGTGCAAAATTGGCTATATTTGCCATAGACCTTCTATTGGCTCAAACGATTTGCATAAAGGGATACTTCAGGTTGGGGGATGCCCCATTCAGCTGATGGTTACACTTTCGTAACTTTTTTTACTACAACTATGGTTTAAATTCTGTGTAACCAGGCTTTCTGGGTTTGGTTTGAAATCTATCAATTAGCTGATGTCCAGTAGTTTCGGTGCTAGCAGTGGCCCTTTTAAGGCCCCGTTCACACTGTGCGATTTGAAAGTCGCGCGACTTTCCGCGCGATTTTCATATTCGTGACATGGTGCGATAATGTCGCGTGACATCGCTGTTTTGTGCGATTTTTGCAAAGCACCACCAATAAAAATCGCAGATAGCAAATTGCAAAAAAAGGGTCATGTACCAGCAACATGCTTCTGCGACGTGCGACAAGATGTGAACAGCTCCATTGAAATGCATTGGAGAAGCTACATAGTGCGATGTCGCACGGATTTTGCTGCGACGTCGTGGCAAAATCCGCGCGATAAATCGCACGGTGTGAACGGGGCCTAAAGGTTTTTCTGATTTTGGAAAAACAATTGCATATTTCCTGGGTTCTCAGATTAAGTCTAATGTAAGAGAAAGGTGAAGCGATGTGCCAAGGCCCTGTACCTCCCAGGTTGCCAAACACCTTCAACATGTTTATTAACGTTAGCCAATGATTAAATATGGAAAGGGAGAACGGTCAAGTTCCTAATCAAAGTGAATGATGCATATTTATTTGTTTTATAAGGACACTCTAGGGTTATAACGAGAGGGGGTGGAAACAGAGGGATTGAACCTTAACCCCCTCCTGACCCTCCCCACAGACACTCCAATTTAAATCCTTTAGAGCAGTGGTTCACAACCGCTGTCCTCAGGTCCCCCTAACGGGTCAGGTTTGCCAGATATGTGAAGCACAGCACAAGTGATAGGATTTGCTGCTCAGTGATTGCAGGATTCAGTCTGCATTTCCCCAAGGTGATCCTTAAAACCTGGCCTGTTGGGGGTACTTGAGGACCGCGGTTGGGAACCACTGCTTTAGAGAGTTGTAAAGTCACTGGTGAAAAATAAACAAATGGAAGCAGGGCACTCCCATATTAAAAGGCAAAGACATTTAATTAGTTACAACAAACGATAAAGAGTAGTGGTGGTCTCTATCCATTATACTTGAATTGCATTTTGGCAAAATACTTTATAAAGGCTGTGAAGGCAGCCAACACCTTGCAGATCTCCAAATAAAAAAAATACCCAGCATGGGAGTGCTAGGTTCCTGTGTTTGTTGTTTATTTTTTTTTAGTTACAATGACCTTTTATTTATAAAGCAACAACATATTCCTCAGCGCTGTACAATGGGTGGACTATAGTAATGTTTTGGTCACTATGCCATGTTTGTCAGGGCCTTGACAAAAAGTTGGATAGCAACCAAAACATTGCCTTACTCCTTTTTATAAAACCTCTTTGCTTTTCATTTTGAGGCGCCCTGCTTCCATTTTTTTTATTTTTTTTTATTCATGCGTTTATTATGGAGTAGTTGCTGACTCTGAAAACTGAAGCACCCACCCTATCCCATTTACTGAGCAGTTACCCTGTGTCTGGTAACATCCAGGTGCATTGCTTTGTTGCACATTAAGGCACCATTATTCCACTGCTGGTCTGGACATGACTTTCTGCAGCTTCCACTAAAGTGATGTTGAGGGTTTCGTGGATGGTGGGTCCCAGTATGCAGAGCCTAGGAGGTGAGGGCACGGTATCCAGAGTATCGGCGGGCAGAATGCAAAGTCAGACAAGCAAAAGGTCGATTCAGGCGGCAAAGGTTCTCCATGAGAAACAAGTAGAGGTCAGGAGATTGCTTAAAAGTGTCACAAGGAGAGGTAGACAACAACCGAGCACCTGACGCCAGATTTATTTACACAACAACCAGCCCAGTTAGCCAATCCCTGTAGGATTGGAGCGAGGTGCGGCTGCTGAAGCCTGGGGCGCCATGCTGGCCCTTTTTCTCCACAGCTGGGGACCCGGCTGCTACAGCCCAGGGTGGGAGTCTCCTTCCAGAGAGGCTGCCGAAGGGACCGCCCACAGCCTGAGTTTGGGAAGCAGTTTTGCCATTACAGAGTGCCACCCACCGATCCAGACATGCTCCGGGTTGACAGCCCGAACCACGGGACGTGCCCCCACAGCGGACCCATTACGACAAACAGGGGGAAAGCCGCACCTGGTCGGGTGAGTCCCAATAAGTGAACATAGGGAGGCTGGATGCTTCAGGGAGCCAGGAAATACAGTGGCTCTTAATGAGAGTACAGTGACAGCCATTGGCTAGAGGCAATAATGAACTAGTGTTCATTCCTGACCATTTATCAAGGAAGTCCAATCAGTGATCGATGATCTGTGCTATGTGGGTGGGGCTAATCCCCCCCCCTGCTCAGAGGACTAGATCAGCCCTCTGAGACCTGAGGGAGAACGGGAATTCAGGGCATGGTCACCATACCTTTTGCATTGAAATTTATGCTTACATTTATCCTGAAAGGGATATTTCCCTTTTATTACAACGGTACATGGTTACAAACTCATATTTCCTTTTTTTTTAATGTTTTTATGACCTCATTGTTGAACATTTCAGATCAATAGGTTATTAGGCTTCAATAGCAAAGAGAACTGTGACCTCATACGGTACAAATACCCAGTGCACTTTGCAATAAAGCAATATTTCTACTTTCCACACATTGAGAATTAGACCATTCTAGAATGCAGTACACCAGTAGTCACATGATGTTTCTATGTTACTAATAGAAAAAAACATAAAGGTATTGACTTTTACTAAAATTTTTAGCAATATTACTTCGAGCAGCAGCAGAAAATCTGAATTGTGTAACAAGGTATACCGGTCTAACCAGCTCCACTGCCAATCCACATACATAGCATTCCATTTCCTGTATGGTATGATGTTTCTAGGTGTACTATAATGGTTAAATGACTAATGACTTCGATCTCTGCTTTTTAAAATAGGGTTTTGTAACTTTTTTCTTTAAATTGCACTAACATGTAGGCTTCCTGACGGACTTCATGTATTACTTCTCCAAGCACAAGGCAAGAAAGTCTAAATGGTTATTCAGAAACCAAGCTTACATGTTAACCCACATTACTCTGTTCTACTCTCAGAGTGTATAGTACAAAGTCTTAGATATCTGAGCTGAAGCTTGGTTGAAACTATAAAGCGATTCAAACCGTGCCACAGATCCTCCATCTCCATTACATTTCATGAGCAAGACCCCATACTCCCGTTGGAGTGGCTGGCAAGGTATCTCCTATATTCTCTCGCGCAGACATTATCGCAAGGACTACTCAATGGGACTGGAGCTTTCACTTGGCTCATCTGTATAAACCTGAAAGGCCATGAAGTTGTGGCCCATAAGTGATTCACTAAATGCAGAGTTGCACTTGTCAGCGCCGGCACGAGTAACCATGTAAAGACAAATCTGCTAATCTAGTGTATCGAGTGATGATTCATTTAAGCAGTTACTTAAAGGAACACTCTACTCAAAAAATCACCCCCCCCCCTGTTTTTTTATCCTAACCTATCCCTATTCCCTTAATAAATCTTTATTTTTTTCTAACTGTAGTACTTACCCAAAAATCCTCTTCTTTCCAGCGGCGTCTTTTTATTTTTATTTATTTTTTTTATACTCCCCTCCCTCCTCTTCCGCTCCCGTCCTCCTTCTTGCTTCTTGGCTTCTGGTTTACGTGAGAAGCGCGCATGCGCGCCTCTCACATAAGCCAGCCAATCGGCAGGCTTCCTCCCGGCTCCCTCTGAGGATTAGTGTTGCGCGCAAGAGGATGCTCGCAACACTAACCCTCAGAGGGAGCCGCCAGCTTCTGCGGTGAGTTGGAGACGTCATCGCGCTGAAAGCGCGATGACGTCTCCTACTCGGCAGAAGCGGGAAATATGATTCCCGCTCTGCTGACTGACAGCAGGAAGGGCGGAGTAAAGTCCTCCTCCTCTCTCAGCTGTTTTCAGCCTTTCCTGAAGATCGGCTGAGCGGAGGGAGGGGGGACAGGCAAGGGAATACTCCGGGCATCATGACCACCTAAAATAGCTTAGGTGGTTATGTTGCCTAGAGTGTCCCTTTAAGACATTGCGGAATTGTGATCGTCAGCGGCAACTCTGCACTTTGTGAAAAGAAACCTGAGAAACTACTGTTTTGATGACTTGTTGGTAATTCTTATTATTCTGGGTATGTTTTGTGCGCAGGAATATCTCTTATGCGGAACTCTGTAATGTTTGAAAATCCAAAAGAAAACATGAGTACCTGTTCGATGACAAAAAGTGGGAAAATTTCTCACCTGACCTCGTGTTAATGTGGTCAAAGCTACTAAATATGTCGTATAACATGACCTTCAGGCTATCCTATGAAACATGCACTTCGTGTTTAGACTAGGCTCCTGTCCCCAAGATCTATCAGAATTATATGCAAATATTCCAAAAAGCTTCTGTTCTGAAGAATTTTGAATAATGGATACTAAACCTCTGTACTATGATACTATTGTGTTTACCTGAAATGCAATCTTGTGACTTTATGCTGCTTTTTTTTGTCTTGTTCACTGGGAAGCACTGGGTGAGAGGCTACTGGTCCCTTTGGATCCCTCTATGTTACTACTAAAAAGGATTCAACCTATTCGGAAATGCTTTCGGTCTGTACCACTGTGCCAAGTAGTAGATGTAAGCGAAACTTGTGTTTATATTTCATATACTGTAATTGTATTGTGACATTTTTTTTATACCCTGTAATGTGTGAATTTGTCGAGCATTCTGTGCTGTTGTTGTTATTTTTAAACTTCTATAAAAAAGGATTTATAACCAACCTCTTGTAATTTTTTTTTTAATATTTTTTTTTTTTTTTCTCAAGCCCATGGAGAGTCGCCTATAAAGACAATGGATTCTATTATTTCTCCTAATTAGTATCCGCATTGACAGTAAAAATGTGCAAACTCCATACTGTAAAGTTAAAACTCTCAAATCCGTACATTGACATTTACACTGATATTATAACACGCAAGTTAGTACTTAAGGGGTTATTTCAGAGAGCACCGTAATGTCATTGACCTTTCGGTACTTTCATTCCACGCACTTTGGGGGATCAAATTCTTCAACCATCTGGGGAATTCAGCATTCTCCACAGGGTCCCCAAAGTGCAGGAAAAATCCGCCGCAAATTCTTCTGATTTGGAAAAAGGAAAAAAAAAATATTTCAGGGTTATCGGATTTTATAATTTCAGCAGGTCTGGTAGATAATCAAATCCAATTCAATAAGCCACCAGGAAACCCCCCAAAAATTATCGGATCAGATTAATTTCGGCGGTTGTGCAGCTTTTTTTTTTTTATTATTATTATTATTTTTAAATTTGCAGAAATTATCGTATTCGATCTGCGTTTGGAAAAAGCCCCTGGAGAAAGCCGACAAGCTAACGAAAATGGTTAAAAATAAATAAAACGATGAAAGTGTCAAATTTGAAACGCTGTTTGCAAAAAAATATTGGACGAAAATGTCTGGAAATAACATATAAGGTCCTATGAATAATAATAAAAAGGTCTGTTACAGAAAACCAAAAAACGCTATTTAAAAAAAAAATTGCGAAAAAAATACTTTTCTGCAGATTAAAAGATTAAACTGGTCTATTAGATATTGAATAAAAAAACGGGAATATTTTTAACATTGAAACCTATGGGATTCGTATGATTTAAACCTGCCGAATGAAACAACCGAACATCAGGGCATTTCACTGACCTTTCTCTGCTGTTCGGTGTTCACTGAATAGACTAACCATTGCTTCTCTATGGGGGATTTCGCTGACCTGCTTTCTGAATAGCCGAATGGCCACGAAATTGCATCGTACGGAGAAATTTACTGTTCAGGGCCAGATCGGCTCTCCGAATAACCCTGTTAGTACTTTAATATTTCCACCGTTCCAGTAAAAACACATCTAGAATTTATAGCTAGATGTGCTTATTTATGGGATTTATGACTCGTGTTTGCAGGATTTAAGATTACAATGCGCATGTCCTAGACTTTATATTAGAACGTACAAATACATTAAACAGTGCTACAAAGCATCCGAAAAAAACTTTAGTGACCGCTTTCGGCATACCAATAAACTGGAATTATTACCATTATAAAGTATAGCCGCAAGTGAATTTTGTCGACAATCAAAATGACAGTAAGTCCGGATCTGAATATCCCGGCCTGAAAATTGGCCAAGAAAATGTTCTGATTTTATCCATCAGGCCAAATTTAAGAAGAGGCCACTGTTTTTACTTTCATGCAAGGGGAGGGCTCTTTCAATAGACACTTGAAAAAGGCCCTGTGAATGGAGCCAAAACGTGCCAGGTCAGTGTTTCCTGGATGCCATTAAATTGGTTATAAAAATGATTTGAATTGTGTGACCAGGTTTATTTGTGATCCAGAGCTTTTAGTTCAGCCCCCCTGCCTAGTTACTGTTCAATAAAAAGTTAAGCACAGGAATTCATAGAGCATTACTGTATATGCAAGTGTCAGTAATGCCTTTGTTATTTCTGATTAGGGAATAAATCAAATTGAGATTTCCGTTCCTCTCTGCTAATTGCTAAATTGCATTACTTGTGCCACCCTGTCAATGACTCCTGAGAACTAACCAAGTGCAGATCTGGGAATGAACACTGGCAGAGGTTGACTATCACAGGACACAAAGGGGTCATATTCTGGCTTGGCCCTCAGGAAGGAGCTGTTAATGGATAACGACTCCCCATTATATCTGCTCTGGAACTCTTTACATTTATAAAATGATCAGGATGTGTGGAGCCCCCTCCACCATCTTTCCTAAAAAGTGTAAGAGTTTCACCCAACACAGGGTCACCAGCACCCAGGAAATGAGAATTTCCTGGCTGCCGGTTACTACTATCGCGCTGGCGACCGGTCTCAGTGAGGCCGCGATGGATCGAAGCTGCGCATGCATACAGCTATGATCCATCGTTCTTCGCAGGCGCTACAGGACTTTCATAGGTAATAGGGATGTGCCGATACCGGGATCTGCATGAGTAGTTGGCACTCGTGCAGATGCCCCTGATACCTAAACCGATACCGGAAGCCAGCGGTGGGCTGGCTTTCCTTTCCAGTGTCCGTGGGGCAGTGCTCGAACGGCACTCTGCCAGGCCCCTCCGAGTGCTCTTCTTCCTTTGCACGTTTGCCGGCAAAATTTGTAGCCCACCGGCTCGCCTAGGATCTACCAGCCGCGCTCTCGCGACATCGGAGTTCACGAGATCTTGTGAACTCTAGGATCTTGTGAGACCGCGGCTTGTGCGTGGTTCCCAACGAGAGGCTGGACTACAGCAGTTGCCGACAGACGCTCGAAGGAAGAAGAGCACTCGTAGGGGCCTGGCAAAGTGGAAGAGAGTGGGGCAATAGTATAAATGTATGAGCTGGGGGCAATTCTATATGTCTGTTCTCATTGAAAAACGGTCGCATGACATTAAATAAAAGTATCGTTACTCGGTAGCGGTGAGTACTTGAAAAAGTATCGGTACTTGTACTCGGTCTTAAAAAAGTGGTATCTGTGCATCCCTAATACGTAAAGTTTGCAAGTCCTGTTGCGGTGCGTAATTTGCATTTCTAACACTACGCAAGTAGTAAAGACTCCGGGACTTCTGGCTTCGGGAGTCCCTGAGCAGAAGAGGAGGAGCTGTGGCCGATGAGGGACAACAGGTGAGTAAATTCACGAAAATATAAACAATATTGTCCGAAGCCTCTGCCCAATTATTTAAGTGCAGAAAAAAAAAGACCACTCTAAGAGTAAGCTGCTATTTTAGGGGATGAACTCCTATTAATAATTGGGAACTGCAGTAATATCTGAAATCCACACGACTCTAGAGACCAGAAAGAGCTCTTCACGGGATTTACGTAAGTGATCCGCAGGACTGCTGGAAGGACACTGGGAACTGATATTTAGCAGGAGATTTGGTTGCGAGTAATTAATTGCATGTGAACTGAGAGATTTTCTCAAGCGTGGCTGCACCGGCAAAAACTGATAGTATCTACAGGTACTGTACATGCCAGAATCAACCATATCCAGTTGTCTCTGCTGTGCTGGTCTTGGTTTTCTCTACTGATATCCCACTTTTGGGGCAACTAAAGACCCCTGTCACCCCCACAGCTGCTGAGCTAGCACTGGTCTGTATCGATGTGCGAGCTGTCCTGGGTTAGCCTTACTAAATATTTAGAAATAACTCCCCATTGTGTGCTTTGGAGCTCTGTAGTGTGAGTTTAAAGACTTTCTAAATATCTCCGTTTTTAAAGTGACTCGACAGATCTGTAAGAGACATTTTATTAAGATCTGTTTGTTGGGTCTATAGAATGTATCAGCACAGTAACCGTAACCAGCCACTAGATGTCACTGACTAAGGTCAGATTACTTGCTTTTTCAAGATGGTAATAGAACGGTCTCCTGGTCCACATAAACTAAATAACTTTATGTAGTTACCAGAGATCAAGAATTCAATCCTTGTCATACTATGGCTGTCGGTGCCAATCCTAATCCATATCTTTACATACACATGGGCTGCTGTAGCACTCTAGTGGCATGTCTTGGATCAATAAACGTGTAAAGGGTTATGCACTCACAGGTTTTAACCAATTCTGAATCACATGGCGCTCTTGGAACCATGGAGCAGCCAAACTAGACGCCACATGAAATCGGAGTGCTGGATTCCATCATCATGTATCTGTAAAATTACCAGTTTATTGGGTTAGCGGCGACGTTTCGGCCGACGCAATAGCCTTTTTCAAGCTCCGTGTGGAGTTTGAGGAAAAACTGTTGTTGGTGCCTAAACGTTGCTGCTAACCTAATAAGCTGGTCATTTGACAGAGTGGAATGCTGGGTCCCTTCATCTTTTATTTAATATACTGGGTCAGTGGCACATTATCCCACACCGGCCGCCTATTCTCATTGAAAATATTTTCATAGTATACACTAATTTCTATAATTGACCAAATTTCTAAATATTCAGTATGTCCAGGGCTGCCATCAAAAATCTTGGGGCCCCTTGCTGAAATACTGTTCAGGGCCCCCCTCCTCTCAGCAGTCCATTTCAGTAAACTAATTAAAAATAAAACATTTTGCCTCCTCTTCTGTTTACCTTATTTTACATGGACTGGGATAAATCCCTGGTGGTCTAACAAGGGGATCAAAATTGTTTCCTGGTGGGAGAACATGAACCTTTTAGGCTAGGGTCAGACGAACGCATTTTTATGTTGTCTGTGAAAAAGTGCGTTCGAACGAATGGACGCATTTTTTCACAGAATACGTGATAGTGGTCATACTATGCGCATTTTCGTCCGTGATTTTGTACGGATCATCAATAAAACACTTTTTGTGTCTGGACGTTATGTTGGCCGGACATGAGCAGCGTCTGACGTCTCCTAATCACGCACACACGCCGCTAGCAGACGCAGCGCACTCTGTACGTCAGTACCTGCGGTTTCACGTTCTCGAAAAAATGCGTTCATTTTCCACTTGCGTTGCGCAGCCGGACTTTTGTGCGACCGTACTTCGTATATTGGCCGTCATTGCCCGGCATCTGCTGCTAGTGCGGCCGTGATTAAGTGCGCCAGAACGCGCGTTCGCACTGCCTCAGTCTGACCCTAGCCTTAGGCTGGGGTCAGACCAGCGCACTTTTAACGTGCGTTCTGGCGCACATAATTACGGCCGCACTAGCAGCAAATGAAGGGGAATGACGGCCAATATACGATGTACGGCCGCACGAAAGTCCGGCTGTGTAACGCATGTGGAATTTGAACGCATTTTCTTGAGAACGCAGAACCGCTAGTACTGACGTACTGAGTGCACTGTGGCGGCATAGCGGCGTGTGTGTGTGATTAGGAGATGTCAGACTCTGCTAATGTCCAGCCAACATAACGTCCAGACGCAAAAAGTTTTTTTACTGATGATCCGTAATAAATCACGCCTGAAAATGCGTGTCGTCTGACCGTTTTTGCGCATTCCATGAAAAAATACGTCAATGCGTTCGGACGCACTTTTTGACGTTCGCGGGGAAAAATGCTTTCGTTTGACCCTAGCCTTAGGCTCGGGTCAGACGAGCACAGTGTTCACGTCCGTGTTGCCGTACATTTTAACGTCCGTGGTAGCATCCAATTATGATCAATAGAGACCCACAAACGAAGTACGTCCGCACAGAAGTGCGCACGCACAACGGACGCGGCAAATGGACACAAGTTAGGCAAGACCGTAAATCCGCTAGAACGGACGCACAGAGTGCGCTACGTCCACAACGTCCGCATAGCTTTGTGTGTGAGTGATGGGACGTAGTCAGACGGACTGCATTTTTGACGGACAAAATGTTTTTCATATTAATTTATTTTCCCTTCTACATCAGTCAAAAAAAGTCAGTCACAAAAACGGACTGTGTGGCCACTACCTTGTCGTCAGTCAGAAAGTACGTCCGTTGTGCACAGACACACAGTCCGCACAGAATGCGTTCGTCTGACCCTAGCCTAACTCTGCACCTATACCTGCTGCAGACCGTACTAATCGCTCCTTCAGTGAAGAGTCAATAGTGCTCTCTCCCCACCCCTATGCCGCGGCCCACCGGAAAATTTGTTAGTATCTACAGTATGTGACTAGTCCCAGATGGCACAAGGGGACCCTTATATCTCTGGTACCTTAGTCAAGCTGCACAGGGTTTAACAAAGGCCAGGGCTCCCTGTAACCACGAGGCTAGGGTCCTCTGTAACCACTGAGCCATCTAAGGCTAGGGTCAGACTAACGCATTTTTCGCGTTGTCCGTGAAAAAGTGCATTCGAACGAATGGACGTATTTTTTCACGGAATACGTGATAGCGGTCATACGATGCGCATTTTCGTCCGTGATTTTGTACGGATCATCAATAAAACCCTTTTTGCGTCTGGACGTTATGTTGGCCGGACGTGTGCAGCGTCTGACGTCTCCCAATCACGCACACACGCCGCTATGCGGCCGCAGCGCACTCTGTACGTCAGTAGTAGCGGTTTGACGTTCTAGAAAAAATGCGTTCGTTTGCCACTTGCGTTGCGCGGACGAACCTTCGTGTGGCCGTTCGTCGTATGTTCCCCGGCATTGGACGTCATTTGCTGCTAGCACGGCCGTGATTTCGTGCGGTTAAACGCACGTTAAAAATGCTTTCGTCTGACCTTAGCCTAACATATCATTGGCTGTCACCTCCTGATGGTACAGATACAGATATCTTAATTCTCATTTAGCAGTGGTATACTACTACTAAAAGCTGCTTTTTTTCTATTGGTAATACAGGAAAATTCATCCTTTATACCATTGTTTATATTTTATAATGCTAGTCTAAGACCCTGAATATTTACATTCGTTTGCAAGGTGTTCTTGCACATTCCATACATACGCCGCAGTGATGCACATCGTGACATCGACTGGATGCGACTAAAGCTCAAATATCAATAACCTCCCGCGCGATTTCCCCCATAGAACTCAAAGTCCTAAACAGATGTGACCTCCCTGTTTATTGTGTAACGAGGAAGGAGAAATCAAGGTTATATATAGAATTGCTAATTACTTCCAGATCACATTTTTTTTCAGCAAATAAAAATATTTATTTACGATCTCAGGAATGTGATATTTTAAGATTGGGGGTTTTTTTTTTTCATTGAAATAAACATCATATAAAGCCGCTGTGTTGTTTTTGTTTTTTTATTTATTTTAAATAGAAGTATAATATTTCCAATTAGTAAATGTTCTTATCTTTTAGCGAGCATCAAGCTTTGTGTGTTTATTTTTTTGTGTTTATTTCCCGGGGTTGTGAATAGCTAAAATTACCCTGTTATTTCCATTATGCAGCAATCACGGACTTTTGTACAGATGTTTGTTCCACAAGACATGCCAGAAAATGTCTATAATTCATGAGTGGAAGGTTTAAAGATAGTCTATTGTGACAAATAATGACATGCCGGTAAGTGATGTAGCACAGGCAAACATAAATCCCGTCCTCTCGGAGCAACCCTGCACTGGACCGCCAGAGAAAACAGAATCCATATTTATTGCAGGACATAGCTTTGACTGATATGGCCCAGTGCAGGGTCTCAAGGTACGTAGCCCGGGGCCTGTGCCTTACTCTCTGCCCAAAAGGGTAGCCATGAATGTACTGTCAGGACCGAAGCCTCACGAAATGATATACCCACCAACTTGTCCTGCTTTCGACTGGCGTCAGACGAGCGTATTTGAAGAACAGAAGGAACGTCCGTGAGAGTGGACGTTCCTTCCACTCTGACGCTTGTCTGGCCACCTCGCTGAATGCAGTTAGTGCGGTCAGCGCTGCAAGGCTCGATCCTCCTATGGAGGATGGCGCTTTGCAGGTCCGTAAACACGCGTCCTAGCGCTTTGATGCAGAGGGCTGCTGAACGGACGCAGCACGGCTGCTGTAACGCGCGCTTCATCCGCGCGCTACAGCGTGTGGCTGGTCCCGTCGCGGCGTCTCAATGCTGTGATGGATGCCAGAAGGTGCGTCAGTACAGGCACACATAGAACGCTCATCTGACGCCTTAGGCAGAACTGTCCAGACTTTCAAGGGTCTGTCCCACCAAGACCACAATCTGTCCTTATTCTCCGACAATGGGATAAACCCTTTTTGCTAGGTGTGCCGCCACATTCGTCACTTGTGAGGTTCACAAACCACCTTTTTTAACCTTTCACATTCAATGAAATACCCAAAAATAGAATTTTTGCAATAACCTGGGTTTTCAAACCAATTCTTCCCCTGTTCTTTTTCATGTACTAAGAAAATATTTAAGTACTCACAGCACGGAAACGTTCAATCTAGCTGCTACAATCCCAAATCTGTGCTTGTATTTCTTTTCTCTTAATGAAGATATCGCTCTTCTGGATGAATGCATGGTCAATCATTAAGTTTATGTTGCAGCTTCAGTATAAATAGTGATACATTTACCAGTGCTGACGACTGGCACTATGGACATTTCAAGCCTTTGTCAGTACAGCCTCGACTAAAAATCACATGAATAAGTACCTGTTAGGGTTATGTAAAGGTACAATACGTTAACCCCATAGTGACCAGGCAGTTTAACCATTGTCTGCCCGAAAGTACCCACTGCTGTTTTTATATTTCTGCGCTGTTTGTGTTTAGGTCTAATTTTCCTCTTACCCTGGCTAAATAGTTTTCAAATTTTGTCCTGAAATTAGAACCCAATTTTTACATGTTTTTGCTTTTTAACCCCTCCACTGCTGAGCCATTTCACCTCTGTGTGCTGAGCTCATTTTGACCGTTTTATGCTCATCCTGTTAAAACATAATTTGTAGTCCTATTTTATTATACCCTCGTTTTCTTACATCAAACCTATTCATCTTTGGTATCATTGGAAAGGCCATGATCAGACCTTTCCAATGATACACCTACCTGCAACGGATCGGGAGATACGGAGATCCAAACGATCCCCCTAACTCCACTTGGCAGCTAGGGGGTTAACTGGCCAACTGATGTTATTGCACATATGGCGACGACATCAGTGGGTGGGGGATGACCCGAAGGCTTGGCTGACATACAAGATGTCAGCCAATTCTGTGCGAATTGCGATCCAGCGCCTATGGGGTTAAAGAGAAGTATCGCTGAAAAGGGCAGACAATAAACCCGATACGTCTCATCCAGTGGCAAGAAGGGTGGCCCGATCTGCTGCTTCTTCTGGCCGTGACTGAGTGAGACTAGGAACAAATATTCCCCAGTCTCCCTCCGCGATCACTCCGCGGTGCTGCATGAGCCCCAGCAGCGCAACCCTCTATGGAGTCTTGTGGACTCCAGAAGCTGATACTCATGGCAGCACAGAAGCGCTACCGCAAGTATTACTGAGACTAGTAAAAAATAAAGCCCAAAGGCCTATGAAGAAAACCACACTTTTAAAACTTAACATCTAATTTATTGAAAAAAAAAAACACATTTGCACACAATTCTCAAAAAAATGACCATACAGGGGGGCATGTATAGCCGCTGAGGAGAATGGGCGCAATCCTGCTGAGCTCCATGCTGTGTCGCTGCTTTTTGACTGCTACTGGCCGCTTTGCTGATTGACCCGTGGTGAGTTCTCCTTGGGCTGAGTAGTGTTCCGGGCCTTGCTCTCTCTGCCCTGCGTCTGTGGACAGGACGAGCCGCTATGTTTTGAGCGCCTTTTCTTTTGACTCGGGTGTCTGGTGGCCATCTTGTGGCCTGTACCTGTGTTGCTGCGCTCTGGGCCCTGTTTGAGTGAAGCGTACTTACCTCCATGGGGAAGAAGTCGTGGAAGCCTGGCGAGGCGGAGGTCCCTCATCACCCGGACATCAGGGTGTCGCTGGGTGTTGGGCAAGAAGGAGGGGCGAAGAGTCAATGGAGCGAAGACCTTTTTGGATTCCTCAGATGAGACCCCCTGGCCCGGGGGGATGCCCGTCGGTGATAAGTTGATGCAGAGCCGTGCAACACCGCTTACTGCGGCTGACATGCGTAAGGTCATGGAGGATTTTCAGAGCCTCTGGCGCAACAATCTGAGGGAAATGAGTCACGCCAGCTGAGGGTTGTAATTCTAAGATCTCCCATAGCACCCATATCAGATTTCTAGACACCAGACAAATAGTCACGAAACCTTTCTTATTTTTACACTCTACCTAGCAACAGTCAAGGAGACAATGACACTGCTTAAAAAGGGACATAACAATTTTTATCAATTAGGCACATGTTAAATGACACAAAAAACTAAAAGAAAAAAATCTTAACAGGGTTATTCAAAGAGAATTGAAAAGTCACCGTAAGTTCGGTGACTTTTCGTTCCCTGCACTTCGAGGCGATTCGGCAATTCTATTTCGCCGACCATGCGGTGTATTCAGCAAGCACCGCAGGGCCCCCATAATGCAGGGAAAACCCACCACAAACCTGCAGAACACTTACTGCAAACCCGCCGAACACTAACCGAACACGCATTGAAACCCGCAGAAAACCACTGGATTAACCCCGCCGAACACGCCGGAGAAACCCGACTAGCCACCGATCACAGCGCAGAGCAGCTGTCGGAAAAAGCCGACGCGCAGACGAACGAGGTTAAAAAAAAGGAAAAAAACAGTACGCTTGGAAGTTTGAAAATTTAAACGCTGTTTGGGAAAAAACTACTGAACAAAAATGACTGGAATTTACACCTAAGATCCAATGAATGATAATAAAAAGGTCTGTTACAGAACAATAAAAAAAAAACATTTGAAAAAAAAAGTGGACAAAAAAATCCCAAAAAATGCCTAAAACATCCTAAAACATCTAAAAATAAAGAGACTCTTTACTGCAGAATAAACTATTGTATAAAATAAATTATTGGTTTATTACTTTATATGTCTCTCTAGGCACCAGAGATACAGAGGTCTAAATGATTGTAAAGTTTTTTTAAATTTTCTTTTTTCAGAGCAAGCACCCCTTTTGGCAGGCGCCTGTAGGCACATGCCTACTCTGCCTAATTATAAACCCAACCCTGGGGCAGCTAGCATGAAGGTGTCGTGTGGAAAAGGGTATCATTCATTTTTTGACTGGCAACAATACCGCGTGCAAAAAGTAATTCTTTGTAAAATTTAACTGTGCACCATGAATCGTAGGCAAAAAAAATAAAAATATAGAACGAAATCTGAGAACAAAAGACAAATCTATCCAGTTGCTAAGGTTACACAATATTTTCAATGCAGGGGCATGTCCAGATAACGCTTTGTTAATATTAAAAATGTGATTCTAGCCTGGTTTATACAGACATGTTTGTAGAACGTGAATCACTAATCTAATGTAATCCAGGGTAATAGGTAACATATGGACGGATTTGTTTTGAATTAAAATACATTCGAAAAGTCAAAAGGGTAGTTAGGTCCTTAAAAAAATTTACACAAATTCTTGTAAACCACTTCCTTTTGTTTCACCCCCCACCCACCCCTAACAGATCAGAGAGAAGAATGTATGTAACATTGAACTTGTGTGAGATTAAGGAGGCGGAATATACTGTATCAGTTCATTAAGGTGATCGTTCAGTAATTGCAGTTAAATATCAGTTACTTGATTAATGTTCTTACATAAAACCTTTGATAAAGACTTGTTATACCTTGTTGGCTGGGAGTTCATACTCTCTGTAATTCTCCTTTTATTCTTCTATCGTTTCGTTATAAATAATTCACGCAGTTAAATCATACTGTAAAGAGCAATTGAGATATGAGCTTTAAAATGACAGGCAGATGTAAATAAAGGGACAGAGAAAAAAAACATGAAGACCGGGAATCCTAAACCAAGTCCAGATGCCAAGGAATGTCTGATCTACTATTGGTCCTCCCCACCATCAAATAAGTTATGTGGGGGAGTAGGGTTGCCAGATCGGCAATGTTCTCCTGGACATATACAGTGGCAAGAAAAAGTATGTGAACCCTTTGGGATTACGTGGCGTTTTGTATGAATTTGTCATAAAATGTGCTCTGATCTTCATCTAAGTCAAACAATTTGAAAAACACAGTCTGCTTAAAAAAATACAACACAAACATTATATGTTTTCATGTGTTTATTGAACATAACATGTAAACATTCACAGTGCAGGGTGGAAAAAGTATGTGAACCCCTAGCCTAATGACTTCTCCAAGAGCTAATTGGAGCCAGGAGTGAGCCAACCTTGAGTCCAATCAGTGTGATATTATTGGATGTGTTACTGAAAGCTGTCCTGCCCTTTAAAAACACACACCAGTTTTGGGTTTACTGGTTTCAAGAAGCACTGCCTGATGTGAACCATGCCTTGCAGAAAAGAGCTCTCAGAAGACTTTACACGTTGTAAATTATTGAAAATTCATATTTTATTGCATTTTTTGTTATAATATACAGACAGGTCATGACGTATACATATAATAATGACATATTATGAATCTGCCGAGTCTGACGGAAAGAACAATATATAATATGTCTGGGTCATATACTAAAATAAGCCTTCAAAACGCGTTTAAACATGATGAGCAAAATCAGTAAAAATGAGCTCAGCACAGAGGCGGGAAAAGCCTCAGCAGCGAAAGGGTTAAAAACACACACCAGTTTTGGGTTTACTGGTTTCAAGAAGCACTGCCTGATGTGAACCATGCCTCGCAGAAAAGAGCTCTCACAAGACCTACGATCAAGAATTGTTGACTTGCATGAAGCTGGAAAGGGTTACAAAAGTATCTCCAAAAGCCTTGATGTTCATGTTCATGGTAAGACAGACTGTCTACAAATGGAGAAAGTTCCGCACTGTTGCTACTCTCCCTAGGCGTGGTTGTCCTGTAAAGATGACTGCAAGAGCACAGCGCAGAATGCTTAATGAGGTAAAGAAGAATCCTAGAGTGTCAGCTAAAGACTTACAGAAATCTCTGGCACATGGTAACATTTTTATTGACACATCTACAATAAGGAAAACATTAAACAAGAATGGAGTACATGGGATGACACCACGGAGGAAGCCATTGCTGTCCAAAAAGAATATTGCAGCACGTTTGAAGTTTGCAAAAGAGCACCTGGATGTTCCACAGCACTACTGGGAAAATATTCTGTGGACAGGTGAAACCAAAATTGAGTTGTTTGGAAAAAACACACAACACTGTGTGTGGAGAAAAAAAGGCACAGCACACCAACAGCAAAACCTCATCCCCACTGTAAAACATGACGGAGGGAGCATCATGGTTTGGGGCTGCTTGGCTGCCTCAGGGCCTGGACGGATTGTTGTCATTGATGGAAAAATGAATTCCAGAGTTTATCAAGACATTTTGCAGGAAAACGTAAGACCATCTGTCCACCAACTGAAGCTCCGCAGAGGATGGGTGATGCAACAGGACAATGACCCAAAGAATACAAGTAATTTAACAAAAGAATGGCTTCAACAAAACAAAATAGGCCTTCTGGAGTGGCCCAGTCAGAGTCCTGACCTCAACCCGATTGAAATGCTGCGGCATGACCTTAAGAGCGCGATTCACACCAGACATCCCAAGAATATTGCTACACTGAAACAGTTTTGAGAAGAGGAGTGGTCCAAAATTACTCCAGATCGTTGTGCAGGTCTGATCTGCAACTACAGGAAACGTTTGGTTGAGGTTATTGCTGCCAAAGGAGGGTCAACCAGTTATTAAGTCCAAAGGTTCACATACTTTTTCCACCCTGCACTGTGAATGTTTACATGTTCTGTTCAATAAAAACATGAAAACAAGTAATGTTTGTGTTGTATTATTTTAAGCAGACTGTGTTTTTCAAATTGTTGTGACTTAGAGGAAGATCAGAGCACATTTTATGACCAATTCATGCAAACCTCCACGTAATCCCAAAGGGTTCACATACTTTTTCTTGCCACTGTATGAGTCATACGTGATGAGCAGTGCATGAAAAATGCCACCCCGCAGCATGTAGAATCCATACGCTGCAGGTAAGAGATCAAAAATGGAAACCTAGGTGACCTGCCTTGATTTCCTTCCTGCAGCATATAAATTATACATGTTGCAGGGCAGCACTTTTTCCCCTTTGCTCCCCTCTGCATGAAGTAGTAATGTGTGTCCAGGAAAACCTGGCCAATCTGACAACCCTCTGGGGAAGTGTGAGTAAATACCTCAAACTGTTACATCACCCTTGATTGTGTATGAATTGTACTCATTTTATTTATTTTTAAATTCACTCATGTACTAAATTTCAGTTCAGGCGAGCGCACTTCAGAGTGGAAGGAACGTTCATGAGAGTGGACGTTCCTTCCACTCGACGCCCATCTGGCCACCTCGCTGAACACAGTCAGTGCGCTCAGCGCTGCAAGACTCAATCCTCTTGTGGAGGATCACACTTTGCAGCCGAGTCAACCTGCGTCTAGCATTTTGACAGGGAGGCTTTGTACACAGATGCTTGTAACCCGCACATTTCATGCGCGCGCTACAGCATGTGACTGGCCCTGTTGCGCATCACAGCGCTGCGACAGACACCGGAAGGCACCTAGTGCGCTCGTCTGACACCGGCCTTACACTGCAAAGCTATGGAAAACATTTAAGGGGTAATTCAGAGAGATCCGAAATGTCACCGTAATGTAACCAGACGCTGAATTTCAGCGTACGGGGACATTTTGGGACCATTCGGCTATTCAGAGAGCAGGCAGTCTGCCAAATTTGGGCGAATTGCCTGCACATATGGTGCTGTTCGACGGCTGTGAAATCCATAGAGAAGCAATGGTTAACCTATTCAGTGAGCACCAAACAGGTGAAAAGTTGCCGAAGCAACTCAGTGGTTTCATTCGCCAGGTTTATTCAGGCGAATCCCATAGGCTTCAATGTTAAAAATATTCTTGTTTTAATTCAATATCTAATAAACTGGTTATTATTTTATTCTGCAGTAAAAACTTTCTTTATTTATATATTTTTTAGGATCTTTTAGGCATTTTTTCGGCACTTTTTTTTAAAAAAATCATTAATTTCTTTTTCTTTAACATGCCTTTTTATTATCATTCATTGGATCTTATATGCTAATTCCAGACATTATCTTCAGTAGTTATTTTGCAAACAGAGTTTCAATTCTGAAACTTTCGAGCGTACTGTTTGTTTTTTGTCTTTTTACACCGTTCGTCAGCGTGTCGGCGACTCGTCGGCTTTTTCCGTCGTGTTCGGCGTGGTCTTTGCAGCAGTTTCTGCAGGGTTTCAGTGAGTGTTCGTCGGGTTTGCGGCGGGTTTTCCCTGCACTCCGGGGACCCTGCGGTTGTACTTGAATACACCGCAGAGTAGGCGAACTAGTATCGCCGAATCACGCCAAAGTGCGAGGAACGAAAGGGCTCTCTGAATAACCCCCTTAATATTCTAGTGTTTTGTAAAGTGAACTTTAATAGATTTAGTTGTAAAAGAAGCATTTTAGCAATTCTTTGGAGTAGCTCACTTTTCTCGCTTTGCTTTGCTAATGGCTAGGAGTGATTGATGTACAGTAAGGAGCAGGAAGCGAGGCTGGAACAACACCGAGATGTATAGTGGTTCCATCCATTATCATAACAGCAGGGATAGAATATGCCCAACAAGTTAACATAATGGCTTGATGAGAGAAGGAACAGAACAAAAGAAATTAATGTACCCTGAAGAGATGGAAACATCAATACAGGATAAAAAAAAAACACCTTGGAAAAGAACAGGCAGGCAAGACTGATTATAATACATGGAAAGAAGAACTTCCACAGAGTCACAGACTTAATGGGTTATTCACTAAACTCTGACTTGCACCGAAAGGTGAATTTCAAGGCAATTCGTCTATTCACAAAGCTGTCAGTTTGCCTAATAGAGGCAAATTAACAGCAAAATACGGTGCAATTCTCCGGCGCTGGCAGCACTGAAAATGTCCCATAGAAGACTATTGTGTCTTCTATTCGCAGAACGTCGAATTGCACCGAAATTGGAGCAAAATACCCTGATTTTCGTGTTTCAATTCGACAGGTTTAAAAAGGCAAATCCTCTTGGTTTCATTGCAATAAGTGGAATATCTTGAATTTTTTTATCCCCTTAACAATGGGTGGGTGTCGCTCGTCGGGAGGGATTAACACTGGAGAGGTGTACTCTAATTTGGCCCACTCATGCAGCCGACGCGATGTCAGCCTGCTGTGGCTGCAGCCCTTGCTCAGATCGGCACAGAGCACTTGTGGGACACAGGACATCCATGGAGGGTCCTCCGAGCTGGGGAGGGAATCACTGTGACGCTCCATGGACATTCTAGCACTGCAGGGGCAGCAAGGTGGGCTGAGGGGGCCCCAATCCGGGCCCCTCCCCCATCCGGGCCCTCGGGCAGTGCCCGATGGGTCAGTCAGCCCCTGGAGAGCAGTGTGTCACAGTATGTGTGTGTGCAGGGCCGGTGCAAGCATTTTTGTCTACTCAGGCGAAGGTGCGTTTTGGTGCCCCCCCCCCATCCCTACCATGCCATGTCAATCAGCATTGAGATGCATAATAATCTCTAAAGCATACCAAGAAAATAAGTTGTCATTTGCGCTCACCCCCAGGCATGTACTGGCCATAGGGACTACAGGGAGATTCCGGTGGGCCGATGGCTCTGTGGGCCAGTGTGAATGCTGGTTCACCGCGTGGCTCGCGCTGCCTTAATGGGTGAGGTGAGAACTTCCACACTGCAAAACAGACGCAGTCTCATATTGCGGCCACCGTGCCGGTGAGACCCTCTGCGCATCCGCCTCACCTTAAGGCATGGTGCACACTTGACTTCAGTGCCACTGCGGTGCTTTACCCAATCGCTCTGCAGCAACTCCAGTATCTGTAGAGCGATTGGTTGAGCGATCCAGTTGGATTATATACTATTTTTGTGCGTATTTGCATAATTAAATTGGGCCGGTATGGATGACATCCAGGGCTGATTTTCTGTCCCAGTCCAGCCCTGCTCACCCCTGTAGCTCCATGTTAAACAAAACACAGAGGTTTTGGTTTATTTGAATGGTCATTAAAGTGTAAGCTCTTCTGCCGCATCACGACACCTCTGGGTCAGGCTAGTCCTTCCTAATGAAACCAAAAGCTGCTTTCTAAGCAACCACATGTCCTCATGCGGCTTCTCAGCCATGAGAGAAACTGTTGGGTTTTATTTATACCCTCACCAGGAGCAATTCAGGTTTATAAGATACGTCTACCTTATTGATGTACTTATACACACTGCAAATTACAGAGCTCACTTCAATAAACCTTCCAGTAATGTGCAGTGTGTAAAAGCGTATCACAGAGCTCCACAGCAATAAAACTCATAGTAATGTGCAGTGTGTAAAAGCGTATCACAGAGCTCCACAGTAATAAAACTCACAGTAATGTGCGGTGTGTATGAGCGTATCACAGAGCTCCACAGCAATAAAACTCATAGTAATGTGCAGTGTGTAAAAGCGTATCACAGAGCTCCACAGTAATGTGCGGTGTGTATGAGCGTATCACAGAATCCACAGCAATAAAACTCACAGTAATGTGCAGTGTGAATGAGTGTATAACAGAGCTCCACAGCAATAAAAAAAGGTAATGTACCAATATCAGTTTATTCAAACCCCTGCATATCATTTTACACCCCCAGTACATGATTTTACACCCACCAGCATAGCAATTTACACCCCCAGTAAATCAGTTTACAGCCCCAGACCCAGTATATCAATTTACAGCCCCCCCCCAGTATATCTATTTACGGCCCCCAGACCCAGTATATCAATTTACAGCCCCCCCAGTATATCTATTTACGGCCCCCAGACCCAGTATATCTATTTACGGCCCCCAGACCCAGTATATCAATTTACAGCCCCCCAGTATATCTATTTACAGCCCCCAGACCAGTATATCAATTTACAGCCCCCCCAGTAATCTATTTACGGCCCCCAGACCCAGTATATCAATTTACAGCCCCAGACCCAGTATATCAATTTACAGCCCCCCCCCAGTATATATCTATTTACGGCCCCCAGACCCAGTATATCTATTTACAGCCCCCAGACCCAGTATATCAATTTACAGCCCCCAGTATATCTATTTACAGCCCCTCCAGTAAATCTATTTACAGCCCCCAGACCCAGTATATCAATTTACAGCCCCCAGACCCAGTATTTCAATTTACAGCCCCCCAGTATATCTATTTACAGCCCCCAGTAAATCTATTTACAGCCCCCAGACCCAGTATATCTATTTACAGCCCCAGACCCAGTATTTCAATTTACAGCCCCCAGTATATTTATTTACAGCCCCCAGACCCAGTATTTCAATTTACAGCCCCCCAGTATATCTATTTACAGCCCCAGACCCAGTATATCCATTTACAGCCCCAGACCCAGTATATCCATTTACAGCCCCCAGACCCAGTATAGCAATTTACAGCCCCCCCAGTATATCTATTTACAGCCCCAGACCCGGTATATCCATTTACAGCCCCCCAGTATATCTATTTACAGCCCCCAGACCCAGTATTTCAATTTACAGCCCCCCAGTATATCTATTTACAGCCCCAGACCCAGTATATCCATTTACAGCCCCCAGACCCAGTATATCCATTTACAGCCCCCAGACCCAGTATAGCAATTTACAGCCCCCCCCCCCAGTATATCTATTTACAGCCCCCAGACACAGTATATCCATTTACAGCCCCCAGACCCAGTATATCCATTTACAGCCCCCCAGTATATCCATTTACAGCCCCCCCAGTATATCTATTTACAGCCCCCAGACCAGTATATCCATTTACAGCCCCCAGACCCAGTATATCCATTTACAGCCCCCAGACCCAGTATAGCAATTTACAGCCCCACCAGTATATCTATTTACAGCCCCCAGACCCAGTAATATCCATTTATAGCCCCCCAGTATATCTATTTACAGCCCCCAGACCCAGTATATCCATTTACAGCCCCCCAGTATATCTATTTACAGCCCCCAGACCAGTATATCCATTTACAGCCCCCAGACCCAGTATAGCAATTTACAGCCCCCAGTATATCTATTTACAGCCCCCAGACCCAGTATATCCATTTACAGCCCCCAGTATATCTATTTACAGCCCCAGACCAGTATATCCATTTACAGCCCCCCAGTATATTATTTACAGCCCCCAGACCCAGTATTTCAATTTACAACCCCCCAGTATTTCAATTTACAACCCCCCAGTATATCTATTTAGAGCTCCCAGACCCAGTATATCCATTTACAGCCCCCAGACCCAGTATATCCATTTACAGCCCCCCCCGTATATCTATTTACGGCCCCCAGACCCAGTATATCCATTTACAGCCCCCCCAGTATATCTATTTACAGCCCCCAGACCCAGTATATCTATTTACAGCCCCCAGACCCAGTATAGCAATTTACAGCCCCAGACCGAGTGCAGCAATTTAAAGCCCCCCCAGTATATTAATCTACACCCCCCTCCATTAGTTTATTCACACCTGGTAATAAATCTCCTCTCTGCCTCGCTCCTCCGTCGCAGCAGAGTGAAAGCACGCGGGCTGGTGGCTCCTCCTGCAGTTGTTTTCCTGGGCTATGTGGATCACGTGTGGGGGCGGCGCCAAATTACACAGTGTGCCTGCTCGTGTTAAGAACGTGGGATGGGACTGAGACAGGCACACACACTGCAGCGCCGCCGCAAATCTGATTTTTCCGCCCCTCAAACTGGCAGCAGGCCAGGACAGTAAGGCGGCCGCCTGTGCCGCCTTACATTAGCGCCGGCCCTGTGTGTGTGGAATGTATGGAGGCAGTGTATGACAGCGTGTGTGTGTGGAATGCATGGAGGCGGTGTGTGGAATGTATGGAGGGAGTGTGTGACAGTGTGTGTGTGTGGAATGCATGGAGGCAGTGTGTGACAGCGTGTGTGTGGAATGCATGGAGGCGGTGTGTGGAATGTAAGGAGGGAGTTTGTGACAGTGTGTGTGTGTGGAATGCATGGAGGCAGTGTGTGACAGTGTGTGTGTGGAATGTATGGAGGCAGTGTGTGACAGTGTGTGTGTGGAATGCATGGAGGCGATGTGTGACAGTGTGTGTGTGGAATGCATGGAGTCAGTGTGTGACAGTGTGTGTGGAATGCATGGAGGCAGTGTGTGACAGTGTGTGTGTAGAATGTATGGAGGCAGTGTGTGACAGTGTGTGTGTGTGTGTGGAATGCACGGAGGCAGTGTGCGACAGTGTGTGTGGAATGTATGGGCGGAGTGTGTGACAGTGTGTGTGTCGAATGTGTGGAGGCAGTGTGTGGAATGTATGGAGGCAGTGTGTGTGTGTGTGTGGAATGCATGGAGGCAGTGTGCGACAGTGTGTGTGTGTGTGGAATGTATGGAGGGAGTGTGTGACAGTGTGTGTGTGGAATGTATGGAGGCAGTGTGTGACAGTGTGTGTGTGGATGTAATGCCCCGTGGCGCTCCCCGTCCGGACCGCCATACTGGGACATATGCCATACTCACCCGAGGTCCCTCGTGGCGCGCCGTTCCTTCCTTTCGGCCCGCAAGATGGAGGAGAGAAGTCGCCGCACGCCCCACACCACCAACAGGATCCGAATGCCGGGAAGCGAAGCGCGCAGCGTGATCGCATGCCTTCCTAAGAGCCAAAACTCCTGGTACTCGATTACCGGTACTACATGACACCTGTTCTGGAGATCCTCGCATTCCTCCCATTGACCTATTAAGAACCCAGGTATCCCGGTTCCACCCACGAGTCCCAGGTGAAAGTTACCCAGGACATACTTGAAAACGAGAGAAATCTCAATGTATCCTTCCTGGTAAAATCCTTTATAAATAAATAAATAAATTTCTACGATTCCTTGTGCCCTATTTAAATCTGTCGCCTTTCTCAGCTCATTACCAGGTTATAATGTTGCCCTCCGCTTCAATTTCCCAGTGCTCCTCTGTGTTCCTGCTCTTCCCGTTCTTCTGACCACCGACCAGAATTTCGATAACGACCACGCTGCCTTCTTCTGCCCACCGACCCAGATTTCCATAACGACCACTCTTCCTTCTTCTGACCACCGACCCGGACTGCCACATCGACCACGCTGCCTTTTTCTGACCACCGACCCGGATTGCCACATCGACCACGCTGCCTTCTTCTGACCACAGACCCGGATTGCCACATCGACCACGCTGCCTTCTTCTGACCACCGACCCGGATTGCCACATCGACCACGCTGCCTTCTTCTGACCACCAACCCGGATTGCCACATCGACCACGCTGCCTTCTTCTGACCACCGACCCGGATTGCCACATCGACCTCGCTGCCTTCTTCTGACCACCGACCCGGATTGCCACATCGACCACGCTGCCTTCTTCTGACCACCGACCCGGATTGCCACATCGACCACGCTGCCTTCTTCTGACCACCGACCCGGATTGCCACATCGACCACGCTGCCTTCTTCTGACCACCGACCCGGATTGCCACATCGACCTCGCTGCCTTCTTCTGACCACCGACCCGGATTGCCACATCGACCACGCTGCCTTCTTCTGATCACCGACCCGGATTGCCACATCGACCACACTGCCTCCTTCTGACCTTCGACCCGGCTTGCCACACCGACTGCGCAGTCTTCTTCTGCCACCTTAGTTGCCGTTCATTATTTGGAACTTTTTCGTTACTCGTTTGCATTCTCTGCTATTCATTAAGAACCCCTGACTCTCAAGAAGACCACCTTAGTTATACCCATTGTTCTGGACTTGTGTTGCATTTCTATTTTGGTTTCACTAATACTTGTTTTTTGCTACGTGGTCTCCTGGTCTCCTTGCTTCCCCGGCTTGCCATTGGGTTCCATACTCATACCGCTACACAGGGGTTCCAAACCCTGCATTAGAGTGGAATGTATGGAGGCAGTGTGTGACAGTGTGTATGTGTGTGTGTGTGTGTGTGTGTGTGTGGAATGTATGGAGGCAGTGTGTGTGTGACAGTGTGTGTGTGGAATGTATGGAGGCAATGTGTGTGTGACAGTGTGTGTGTGGAACGTATGGAGGCAGTGTGTGACAGTGTGTGTGGAATGTATGGAGGCAGTGTGTGTGTGACAGTGCGTGTGAGTGTGTGGAATGTATGGAGGCAATGTGTGTGTGACAGTGTGTGTGTGGAACGTATGGAGGCAGTGTGTGACAGTGTGTGTGGAATGTATGGAGGCAGTGTGTGACAGTGTGTGTGTGGAATGTATGGAGGCAGTGTGTGACAGTGTGTGTGGAATGTATGGAGGCAGTGTGTGACAGTGTGTGTGGAATGTATGGAGGCAGTGTGTGACAGTGTGGGTGTGGAATGTATGGAGGCAGTGTGTGACAGTGTGGGTGTGGAATGTATGGAGGCAGTGTGTGACAGTGTGTGTGTGGAATGTATGGAGAAGATCTGCTTCAGGCCCAGCACCTCCTGTTATATGTTGTTATATGGTTTATTACAGTGAGGGTTTGGAGGCTGTTCCTAGTCACTTCAAGGTGACAGGAATGAGATTTATTATTCCCCAAGCAGACCACATATCTGGCATTAACCACTTCGCTGCTGAGGACGCGCTCAGCGCGTCCTCAGCAGTCGCTGTGTGTGCTGAGGACGCGCTGAGCGCCCTCCCATTGGGGTCAGCGTTCGGCCGGGTTCCGGCCGATCGCTGGCCCCTCCGGTGCGGGCTGACATCCTGGATGTCAGCCCGGCATCCGGACCAGCAGCCGCCAGAATTAGGTGTCATCGCGGGGGCACGATGACACCTAATTCAGGCGCCCCCCCCGCATGTGCGGAGGAGGCGCCTGAAAGGGAGGGGGGAGGTCCTTCGGACCTCTCTCCCTCCCGATCGGTGGCTCTGCGGGGTTAACCCAGGCATCATTTGGAAGGGCACAGCCTGCCCTTCCAAATGATGCCTGGCATTAACCCCTGGGGAGCTGGATCGCGAATCGGCGCTGAAAAGCGCCGGTTCGCGATCCTTTCCCGGAGCTGGCCGACATCTTGGATGTCGGCCAAGCCTCCGGGAACTCCCCCAGAGGACTGGCGTCATCGTGCGTAGCACGATGACGCCAGTCCTAGAGTTAACCCCTAACTGCCACCAACTGTGGAGATAGGGAGTTCCAATGAACTCCCTATCTCCCGATTCGTGGCAGCTAGGGGTTAAATTTTGGTATGGTTGGATCGGCCAGAGCATGGCCGTTCCAACGATACCAAACATGAAAGTGAAAATTTTGTAAAAAAAAAAAAAAATTAAAAAAAATTAAAAAAAAAAAAAAACACTTTTTTTTATTTTTTCTGGTTGTTAATGCAGCAATATTGTTCCCATTTCAATTATAATGTGAACAATGATGCTGCACTAACGATTTTTGTATGCGGTGCGTTTGTTAAAAATAGTGTAATTTTCCCCAAAAAAAAATGTAACGAGACCCCATCTCTGATTATTTTAACAAGCGCACCCCATACAAAATATAACCGCAATTGCTCACATGTTAAAATGTGGAAAAAAACACTTTACACTGTAAATTATTGAAAATACATATTTTATTGCATTTTTTGTTATAATATACAGACATGACATAACGTATACATATAATAATGACATATTATGAATCTACCGAGTCTGACGGAAAGAACGATATATAATATGTCTGGGTCATATACTAAAATAAGCCTTAAAAACACGTTTAAACATGATGCGCAAAACAGGTAAAAATTACCTCAGCATAGGGGCGGGAAAAGCCTTAGCAGCGAAAGGGTTAAAATGTTATGCAAAAGGTGTATTACATGCTCATTATTATGATTTATTGTGTCATAATGCAAACTCTTTGGGAATGAAAGGGTTTATGGGGACTTGCAATCTAATCTGATGCTTTAGAATTTCATTTATTCTCAGGCCAATAGATAGCAAACAAACTCTATTAGATTGACCCTATCGTGAAATCTAATTTCGTTTTGCTTTGTTTTTATTTATTTTTTGCCAGATCTGTTTTGCAGTTAGAAAATATGAGTTGATTCTTTGTGACATTTTCGGTCCTTTTTTTTGTTTTTTTATTTTTCCTTTCTTTATGAAAACACTGTTTATTGACAAGAGTAATGGACGACACGAAAAGAAAAATGTTGAATATGAGTACAGAACTACCACTGACAGTCACATGTGGATATAAAAAATGGAAACAAAGATACAAAAAGCTGGGTAATGCTGAGGACCGGCAATTACTGGCGATTAATAGATGTTATGTATGTGAATATGTTGTTAAACAGCATAAATCCAAATCCAAATCCATAAATCCAAATTAAGGATTTGTTATTTACCCTGCGTCAAACATAAAGTAAATACATATGTAACAATTTAGATTTGATCTGAAGGTATGAAGAATATTCAGATTAACAAATTTAAAAACCTACAATTAGATGACTCTGTTGCTTCAGAAGTTATTTTAGCGAACGTGTCCTTCATCCGAAATCTGTCAGTCACCAACATGCATGAAGAATCAATAGAACAATATTAGGCAGCACAATCCCAAAAAATTCATTGTATAAATGGATGCCTCCTTGTATCAGGAAATGCCGACTACCAGCATGCTTATCCACACAAGAGATAATACGGGCACTTCCAGGGTTATTAAACGAGAATCGAAAAGTCACCGCACGTTCGGTGACTTTTCGTTCTCGTCAATTCGGTACGATTTGGCGATCCCATTTCGGCGACCCTGCGGTGTATTCAGCAAGCACCACAGGGTCCCCGAATTGCAGGGAAAAGTCGCCGCAAACCCGCCGAAAACTCACCTCAAAACGAGGGCGAACGCACACCGAAACCCACAATAACATCTGGTATTAACCTGCCGAAAACGCCAGAAAAACCCGAGCAGGAGCTGATCACACGCAGCTAAGCCGCCGGAAAAAGCCGACACCGCAGACGAATGCAGTGAATAAATTAAAAAAACAGTTTGCTTGAATGTTTGAAAAGTGAAACGCTGTTTGCAAAGAAACTACTGAGCGAAAATGTCTGAAATTTACATACGAGGTCCAATGAATGATAATAAAAAGGGCTGTTACAGAAAAAATAAGTAAACTTAAAAAAAATCAGAATTTTTAAAAAAAATAAAAATCCAGAAAAATGCTTAAAATATCGGAAAAAAATCTATAAATAAAGAGACTCTTTACTGCAGAATTTTATAATGAACGGATTATTAGATATTGATTTAAAAATAATGTCTACGTGCAAAGATTCTCAACTCTAAATGACCTGTGCTCTCAAACGGCGTAAACAACAGGTGTTTAATTAGTGTTTGGAAATAACATGTGCTTCTAATTAGTCCGTCTCATGAATTTGATACATTGTATGCAGACTGGAGGTGCCAGGTGTTGTGTGTTGGTCTGTGCTGTGATAGCGATGTTTCCATACATCCTACAAATCCGCCACTTCACGGGCAGGTTATCGGGACCTCCTAGGCACGATATTTGAAGGAATTTTTCGTTTTTATTTTTAACCCTTAATTATTTTTTTTAATTTAACAATTTTTGATTTATTTATTTATTTATTTATAAAGGATTTTACCAGGAAGGATACATTGAGATTTCTCTCGTTTTCAAGTATGTCCTGGGTTCAAGAACATTGAAGTGTTACAGTTACAGAAATACAAAGTAATACAATGCAAGATATTAAAAAACAAAACAAAACAAAACAACACAAATATACAGATTAACAGAAAATAAATATGTAGGAAATATAGTCACTAGGTTACATGTTTACAGGTGCATTCTGTATTGAGGTATGTTAGTAAGGATGTTAGTAAGGATATTGGGCACAGAATAGTATACGAGGGTCAGTACAGCGGAGTAATAGCATTAGCAGTGAGTCATGTAGAAAATATTATTGTACAAATCACATTAGGAAGCATCGTGTGCACTTTTTTCCTTTTTTTTTTTTTCTTCCCAAATTACTCTTTAAAAGGTATCATTGTCTGGTGACTAAACAAATGAAAAATTTAGAGAATAAAAGCAAAACAATTGAAACAAAACATTCGACTGCCCGGTCAGAGTCAGTAATAAG
This sequence comes from Leptobrachium leishanense, assembly GCA_009667805.1. NCBI lineage: Eukaryota > Metazoa > Chordata > Amphibia > Anura > Megophryidae > Leptobrachium > Leptobrachium leishanense. Next base: position 55,231,691 of record CM019070.1, on the reverse strand, counting down.
GATCATATTGGAGTTGTAGTTAAGATTTGTATGTATGGGAGCTGTAAGTTCAGTCTAGGTTTATAATAGGGTGTTATCTGAGGAACCATTTACATTTAAGGCTGGGGTCAGACTAACGCATTTTTAACGTGCGTTCTGGCGCACTTAATCACGGCCGCAGTAGCAGCAAATGACGAGCAATGACGGCCAATATACGAAGTACGGCCGCACGAAAGTCCGGCCGCGCAACGCAAGCGGAAAATGAATGCATTTTTTCGAGAATGCAGAACCGCTAGAACTGACGTACAGAGTGCGATGCGTCCGCATAGCGGCGTGTGTGCGTGATTAGGAGACGTCAGACGCTGCTAATGTCCAGACGCAAAAAGGGTTTTATTGACGATCCGTAAAAAATCACGCACGAAAATGAGCATCGTATGACTGTTTTCACGCATGCCGTGAAAAAATACGTCAATGCGTTCGGACACACTTTTTGACAGTCGCTGCGAATAATGCGTTCGTTTGACCCTAGCCTTAGCTTTTATGTAGTGCAGGATAAAGATCGTAGTGGGTTACGTCCTGCTAACGGGAATATTTTTAACATTGAAGCCTATGGGATTCGCCTGAATAAACCTACCGAATGAAACCACCGAATGGCAGGGCAATTCGGCAACTTTTCACTGCTGGGTTTTGTTCTCTGAATAGACGAAGCATCGCTTCTCTATGGGGATTCACTGCCCTCGAACAGGCACCGAACAGGCACCGTATGTGCAGGCAATTCGCCAGGATTTGGCGAATTGCCTGCTCTCTGGATAGCCGAATGGCCAAGAAAGGAAACCGAACGCTGAATTTCAGAATTCGGTTCCCTTTCGGGAGCCATTCGGAACTCTTTGAATAACCCTGACAGTCTGCTATGGTCACCCTCTCTTCCCTTTAGAGCAGGGTGTCCGTAACCGTGTCCCCCCCCCCTGATGTCCTGGAACTACATGTCCTATGATGCGAAGTCTGCTCAAAGAATAGACAACCTGCCACGAAATTGCCCCGTACGTTGAAATTTGTTTGGCACAAATCGGTGGCAAGTGTGTCACTTATTGAATTACCCTTTTAGAGGTCTCTGTGATCAACAGGTCTATTCCATAAAGGTGAAACGCAGGAGAAGTGAATATTCTAGGTCAAAATAATCAAACCAGAAAAAGTCTCCAAATTTATTTCACTTTCCAAATCGGCTATTTGGTCTAGATTGTTTTCTTCTCCTGCCAATTCTCCAGACTTCACCCGTTAGTGAATTGACTTTCTCGAATTCCTCACAAAAGACAGAATGAGGCCTTTTGGAAATAATCAAGCCTTCTGCATACCCTCCTGCTGTGATTCGGAGCCACTGATTCTGCAAACAATAAAGTTTCAGTTACAAGCATTTATAAACCGCCAACAAGTTCCATAGTGCTGTATTATTATTATACTTTATATAGCGCCAGCATGTTCCGCAGTGATGAGCAATGGCCACGATATAGACAGAGCTTCAATACATTGAGACTGAAAGAGTTATTCAAAGAGATCCGAATGGCTGCCGAAAGGTAACCGAACGCTGAAATTCAGGGTACGGTTACCTTTCCTGGCCATTCGGCTATTCAGAGAGCAGGCAGTTCGCCAAATCTTGGCGAATTGCCTGCACATACGGTGCCTGTTCGTTGCCTGTTCGAGGGCAGTGAATCTCCATACAGAAGCAATGCTTCGTCTATTCAGAGAACAAAAACCAGCAGTGAAAAGTTGCCGAATTGCCCTGCCATTCGTTGGCTTCATTCGACAGGTTTATTCAGGCGAATCCCATAGGCTTCAATGTTAAAAATATTCCCGTTTTAATACAATATCTAATAAACCGTTTATTATAATATTCTGCAGTAAAAAAGTGTTTTATTTATAGATTTTTTTAGGATCTTTTAAGCATTTTTCGGGATTTTTTATCAAAATTTTTTTCCGATTTTTTTTAAACGTTTTTCTTTTCTCTGTAACAGCCCTTTTTATTATCATTCATTGGACCTCATATGTAAATTTCAGAAATTTTTGTTCAGTAGTCTGTTTGCAAACAGCGTTTCACTTTTCAAACATTCAAGCGTACTGTTTCTGGTTTTTTTCACTCCATTCGTCTGCGGTGTCGTGGTTTTCCAGCGGCTGCTCTGCGCTGTGATCGGCTCCTGCTCGGGTTTCTCCAGTGTGTTCGGCGGGGTTAATCCAGATGTTTTTGCGGGTTTCGGTGTGCATTCGCCTGGGTTTTGCGGTGAGTGTTCGGCAGGTTTTGGCAGCTTTTCCCCGCACTACGATGTCCCTGTGGTGCTTGCTGAATACACCGCAGGGTCGCCGAAATGGGATTGCCAGATCGCACCGAATTGAAGAGAACGAAAAGTCACCGAACGTGCGGTGACTTTTAGATTCTCTTTGAATAACCCTGTAAATAACATTTTGACAAACCAGTACAGGGGAAAACGAGGGCCCTATTCCTGTGGGAATTTACAATCTAGAAGTGTTGGGGTGGAAACCGGAGGAGGGGACTGCAAGGTGAGAGTGATGGACTGGTTGAGTCAGTGAGTCTGGTTGTATTCTTCCCCTAAGGAAAGTCTTAAGGGAACTTTTGAAGGAAGGGAAACTAGGGGAAAGTCTGACAGTACGAGGGAGAGCGTTCCAGAGAATGGGAGCTGTGTTTAAGAAATCCTGCAGTCTATCATGGGAAGAGGTGATGCGGGGAGAAGCTAGGCGCAGGTCACTGTTTGACCTTAGGGAGCGGGCTGGGGTGTATTTGGTGATTAGTGAGGACAGGTAGTGGGGCGCTGAGTTAGTGAGGGTTTTGTAGGTAAGGATAAGGATTTTGAACTTAATTCTGCAGTGGATGGGGAGCCAGTGAAGGGACTCGCAGAGGGGAGCGGCAGAGACAGAGCGGCGGGTGAGGTGGATGGCAGAGACGTTCAGAATGGATTGTAGGGGGGAGAGGCGGGGGAGAGGGAGGCCAGATAAGAGATTATTACAATAGTCAAGTCGGGAGATTACAAGGCAGTGTATGAGTTGCTTTGTGGTGTCAGCGGTAAGAAATGGCCGAATTCTGGAAATATTACGCAGTTGGTAGTGGCAGGAGTTATTTATTTGCAAAGTATTTTAGCAGGAAGGATACATTGAGATTTCTCTCGTTTTCAATTATGTCCTGGGTTCAAGAACAGTTGGTGGAAACAGGAGGAGAGGACTAACAAATATTAACAATACAAGGAAATCAACCAAATTGTGTTTTGCCAATGATATTATGGCAAGTACCTCATGCTGTGTATTGCAGCGGGTGATGCAGGGATCTCAAACTCCGCCCCTCCCTCCCCACATGTTTCTAAACTACAACTCCCATGATTCTCTGACATCAAATGCACTCAAAGAATTAAGGACATTATAAGCAATAAACACGGGGGGGGGGAGCAGGGGGTTACAGAGTAAAGTATAATATCTTTGCAGCATGGGATGAATAGATAGAGTGGGGGAGGGGCACATTGTTCTGCATATCTGGTGTTTTGTGTCCGTTATGAATAGCTGGGTGTCAGTTGCCTTTTCCTCATATTGTTATGGATTCCCCCCCCCCTCTCTTTTATCCCCCCTCTTTTATCCCCCTCTCCCATCCTCTGGTTGCAGGGGATTGGTCTGGCCCGGTTAGAGCTCCCCCTGGCGGTGCACTGGTGGTAGCAGTGGGGGTGGAGTGAGGCGGCTGCGTCACTGCGGGGCTTTCATACATCTGTGGGGGGAGCAGGGACAGAGTGAGAGCGCGGGGACGGGGCAGCATCACTTCCAGCAGCGCTCCCCGGGAAGCCGGTCCCGTCATGAGGACCAGCTGAGCGGCGCCCGAGCGGGACCACAGACAGGGCGGGTAAGGCGGCCACCGGGGTCTGAGTCTGACCGGTGAGTGGGCGCTCATTGTGTGAACCCCACCCTGCCTGAGTGTGAAGGGCAGCTAAGGATACAGACACAGGGTGATGCTCAGTGACATGCAGGAGCCGCTAACACAGGGATACAGGACGAGTGACGGGAAGCCTGACACTGTGTGCTGTGTGACTGTGTGTGTGTGTGTGACACTGTGTCTGATGGGTGTGATGGGATGCTTGCTGTGATGGGTGTGATGGGATGCTCGGTGTGATGGGATGCTTGCTGTGATGGGTGTGATGGGATGCTTGGTGGATGGGATGCTCGGTGTGATGGGATGCTTGTTGTGATGGGATGCTTGCTATAGTGTGTTAGTCACAGGGTGGGATGCCTGTACAGTGTGTGAGTAACAGGATGCTTGTTATAGTGAGTGCTAGTACAGGGACTCCTTCTATAGTGTGAGATTGCTGGGACATGGAATACTTGCTGTAGTGTGTGACCACAGGAATGCTTGTCACAATGTGCCTGATATGCAGTAATCCTGATACAGTGTGCTTGAATGTTGGGGTGCTCCTTATTGTGGCTTCTAGAGTATGCTAGTGGTGATGTGTGTGTGTGACAGTGATAGCTGCCTGTTACAGTATGTAGGCGTGCTGGAAAGTGTGTTCTAGTGAGTTCTGTGATGCCTGATATTATGACTTTAGTGTTTATCAATATTGGAATGTTCCATCTTTTGTCTTGGTCTGTTCGTGAGTTCTGGAATATTGGTTATAGTGATTGTGTGAGTGCTGGAATTTCACTGGAAATTCCCCAATATTTGGCAAATTTCCAGCTTTTGAATAGCCCAATGGCCATGAAATTACAATGCACGTGTGAATTCACTGTTTGGTGCAATTTCGGGCCAGTTCGGCTCTCTTTGAATAAACCTGATAGTGTGAAATTAGACACTTTTTTTAAAAATGGTAATTTTTTAATGGCAAAAAAAACGGCATATTCGTGCTATTTTTTTTGGTGTAACTTTGCATCTTCCTCGCATAAAATTCAAACTTCTCTTTTAAAATCTGTCACTATTTTGACACAGCATTCCTATTGGTGGCCACTACGTTGGAAACCTGCTGATAGGATACCTTCATCGAGAGGTTAAGCGCGCATGCGAGTACTGCTTGTTTACAAAGTGCAGAGTGAGGGTTGGTTTCCTGTTTATGGATTGTATAGTGTATATATACAGCGTCTTTATACATTACAGAGCTTTGCCTGCTTAGACAGTAATTATAATGTATGCCTGTTCATGTAGCACAGGGTGTCCATAAAGTCTCTTTACAATATCAAAAATTTATTACAAAGGCAAATGAAAAGACAGATAAGAGAAAATTATTACAAAATGAGACGTATATATTTATGGTTTTTTTTTTTGCCTCATTTAATACACCTCTATATGGGCACCATTATTTGCACGAGGCACATCTCGATTTCTTGCCATGTTGGCTATAGCATCCCCTCGTCAATGGTGGCAATGGTATCAGTGATCCTCTGCTTTCGATTAGTTGTGTCCCGCACCTTTGTTCCATACACCATATCTTTAAAAAGAAAAAAAAGCTGTATACAGTTGTTTCTCTACGTCTGTCTAGCTTTTTCACGTTGATGCCATTTTGGCGTCTGTTGCAACATGCGTTGCGTGTGCGTGATAAAGTGCGCACGTGCTTCGTGTGTTGTTCTCTATTGACTCCTTTGAAAAGCAACAACGGACAGCAAACAGTGCGGTCAGACGGACGCAAAAAGTGCGCTCGTCAAACGAGGGCCTAATCCGGGGATGTCGGAGGCTGCACACTTGAACAAATATTGGGCTGTTACATAAAGTGCTTAAAGGGATACTCTAGGCAACATGACCACCTAAGCTTTTTTAGGTGGTCATGATGCCCTGAGTATGCCCTTGTCTTTCCCCCCTCCCTCCGCTCAGCCGATCGGCTAAAACAGCTGGCTGAGAAACGCAGAGGACTTTACTCCGCCCTCCCAGCTGTCAGTCAGCAGAGCGGGATTCATATTTCCCGCTTCTGCCGACTATTGCCGAGTAGGAGACGTCATCGTGCTTTCAGCGTGGTGACGTCTCTAACTCGGCGCCAGCATAGTCTGCGGCTACGATTAGTGTTGTGCGCATCCTCTTGTGCGTAACACTAATCAAAGAAGAAGAGGAAGCCTGCTGATTGGCTGGCTTACGTGAGAGGCGCGCATGCGCGCTTCTCACGTAAACCATTAGCCAAGTTCAAGATTTTCAGGACGGGAGCGGAAGAGGGAGGGGAGTATAAAAAAAAAAAGACGCCATTGGAAACAAGTGGTTTTTAGGGTAAGTATTACATTAAAAAAAAATTATATATATATATAAAATTAATTATTTTTTTTTAATGTAATACTTACCCTAAAAACCACTTGTTTCCAATGGCGTCTTTTTTTTTTTTTGCTATATATACTGAATAACTAGGTAGGGAATAGGTATATTTTAATGTAATAAAAAAGGGGGGGGGAATTTTAGCCTAGAGTGTTCCTTTTAAGAGTTGTAAATGTGGACCTGTCACTATGGTAACCAATGGAACATTTTTGCTGGTTTCTCAAGTTTGTTGGGTAGAATTGTCCTGTGAAGTAGCGTGTAGCATAATAATGGTTGTTCCGATTCTTGCTGCACATCCTTTTGTTGACTTCTTATTGATTCTGTACGCAGCATAAACAATAAACAAGTGGCTTGTTTTAACATTTTTGGTTTTATTATTATTATTATTGTCATAATTTATATAGCGCCAACAGTTTCCGCAGCGCTTTACAATAACCAAAGGGAACAAAATACATATAAACAGACATAAGATGGAAACAAGAGGTGTAGAGGACCCTGCTCATTGGAGCTTACAGTCTAGAGGGATTGGGGTTGAGGAAGACGAGAGGAATTTGACTAGATAGCAGGATCATTAGTGCCAGTGGTTCGGGAACGGTGGGGCCATAGAAGCAGCTTCAATCATGTGTGAGTGGGTGAGCAGAGGGATGAGTTGCGTCAGTGATGTGATACACTAATCTGAAGAGATGGGTTTTGAGGGATTTCTTGAAGGTCAGGGGGTAGGGTGAGGCAAGTCATTCCACAGGACCGGAGCTGCCCTTGAAGTCTTGGAGGTGAGAGTTGGCCGTGCGTGTGTAGACCGATGACAGGTGGAGATCACCTGCTGAACAGAGTTGTCTAGATGGGACGTGCTTGCGGAGTAACGAAGACATGTAAGGAGGGGTCGAGTTATTGAGTTATTTGAACGTGAGCATCAGTATTTTAAACTGTATCCTGAAATGTACAGGAAGCCAATGGAGGGACTTTAGAAACATTTTTGTTTCAAAGTGTATAAATATAATTTTTATAAAACTTGCTGCCAGTAAACAAAACATTCAGACAAATGAATAGATTGTCTCGTAGAGTCTGATCCCTCGTTTCCCATATACAGGGAATTCCCATCACACTGGTGCGAAAGGCCAAACATGAGGAAAAGATCTCTGCTATTTTCTAAAGAATCTATTCGCTAACTACCGTTATTTTAGGCTGGGGTCAGACGAGCGTCATTGAAGAGCAGAAGGAACGTCCGTGAGAGCGGACGTTCCTTCCACTCGACGCCCATCTGGCCACCTCGCACTTTGTGTGCTCAGCGCTGCAAGGCTCGATCCTCCTATAGAGGATCCGCTTTGCAGCTCCGTCAACACGCGTCCTAGCACTTTGATGTAGAGGCTTGCGGCACGGCCACTGTTGCACGCTTTTTTTGCGCGCGCGTTGAGATCCTGCGACGGACGCCAGAAGGCACGTCAGTACAGGCACACGTAGTGCATTCGCCCGACGCCAGCCTTAATCAAACATTGATGGATTACCTTTGACAGACTACAGTGAATTTGCTATCTAGAGAAGTCGCACTGTATTTCTCCATTGTTTTCACCGCAGTTTCTGCTGTTTTTGGTCAGTGTAGTTTTCAGTGCGGTTCGTGCTTTTTTTCACTGTAGATTCTATAGGAATTCAATGAATATTTTGCAATTTAATAATGCAAAGTATATTCACTGGCTAATCAAACAACTGGGACAATGGTGTAGAGAGAATAGCTGCGGTTAAACTCTTACGGCAGAGTAATGGTGGTACACGTGTGTTCAGCAACCTCTCCTGCTGTTACTGAATTTTGCTGCTTCGGAAAGCCACAGTTCACTATAGTTGCAACAACGGTGATTTTTACCATTTTTATGTACTAGGGTGATCTGCGGTGAAACCGCTGTGCTTCAGGAATAACCCCTTAAATGTTGTGTGTCGTTTACTCTGTTGTTTTTCTTTTTTTTTTATTTTCTCTGCCGTGATGTCATAAAATTCCAGCATCATTGCTATGGCATTACTAAAGCAGCTGTCAGAAGAATTTCCTTTCGTCTTCCTTCCTTTCGTAATCACGATAAGTGCTCTGTTTTCCAGTTCTAATTAGAAATGCTTTTATATGACATGAACTACTTTTATCACTGGAATTGCCCAACGTCATATGATGCCAAGTGGCCAAAACACCTAATGTAATCCAAACACCCTGACGAATGGTTTTTAAAGAGAAATGTTTTGTACAATGTTTTATGCATAGTACATTATATATATATTTATATTATACTTGGTTTTTTTATATTTCATTCTCTGTATTTCGATGATTAAACTCTTCACCTCTTGTTACTGTTTTCTAAAGCTGTTTATAATTTTTTTAATATCCATAGTGTAAAGCTCAGCCGGAACTGTTAAAGCTGTATGATTTATGACAATACTTTAGCAATCTTAAAACATGTTCATAAAGCTATTAATTCTACATTTTTATTTATTTATTTATAAAGTATTTTAGCAGGAAGGATACATTGAGATTTCTCTAGTTTTCAAGTATGTCCTGGGTTCAAGAACATTAAAATGTTAGTGTTACAGAAATACAAAAGTAATAAAATGCAAGATATTAAAAAGAAATTGCACAAATATACAGATTAACAAAAAATAAATATATTCACTATGTTACATGTTTACAGGTGCATGCTGTACTGAGGTATGTTAATAGGGAACTCTTAAGTGACTTTAGACTGGGGGAAGATTTGATGGCGTCTTGGAGGTTATTCCATAATTGCGGTGCTCGGTAGGAAATGAGGATCGAGACACTTTCTTTTTGTATTGTGGTATTGCAAGTAAGGTGCTGGTCCTGGATCGGAGGTTATAGGATGAAGGAACTGCTGGGGAAGCAGCCTATTCAAGTAGGGTGGCAGCTTCCCAGAAAAGCTCTTAAACACCAGGTTGGAAAGGTGAAGAGTGCGTCTAGAGTCCAGCGATGGCCAGTTTAGCTCTTTTAAAATGTTACAATGGTGGGTCATGTTAGTTACATTGTGGCGCAAAGTGGCAGAATGAGTTATACAATGTAGTAAGTTTATGAAGGTGTGTTTGCGGGCCGCTGCATACACTACATCTTCGTATTCAATAGCCGGCATAAGCATTTGTTGTACAATCTGCTTTCTTACCGCAGGGCTCAGGCAGGATTTGTTTCTGTACAGGGCACCTAGTTTGGGGTAAAGTTTAGATGAGAGTTTTTCGATGTGGGGGGCAAAGGATAGATTTGGGTCTAACCACATACCTAGATATTTGAGAGAAGTGACTGTGGTCAACATGTCATTTGATCTTGTCCTGACACCTAGATGGGGAGTTTGTAATTTATGTAGTTTAGGTGCTGTACCAAAGAGCATCGTAACAGTTTTGTCAGTATTTAGAAAAGGTATGTTATCTTTGATCCACTTTTCTACTTTTGTGAATTGGTCTTGCAGCACGGCCTCTAGCTCCGGGAGATTTGGTTTGCTGGTATAGATTATGGTGTCGTCTGCGTACATGTGTACAGTTGAGGCTTTTCAGACGTTTACATATTTTTATAAGCTGGTCAAGATATAAAGTATCTATAATATAATAAGATATATTTATCATCACACATACCTCCCAAGATTCCATTCTATAAAAGGGAAAAGTCCTTATTTGGGGTCCAAATCCCCTTAACCCTCGCTACCATTCTAATAGCCCTTGTACATATTTTTGAGTGTTTGCAGGTGCATAACAGAACACGAGAGCTGTATAACCTAAACCAACAGATATCTGAACAATGATACATGTTGTTACATCTTAGTTTGAGTAAATTAAGATACGTTTGGTATTTTACTCCTTTTAATTTTTATTTATTCTGTATGAATGGTCATGAAAATCATCTTATGGGGTTATCCAAAGAGCACCGAAATTTCAGTACTCTTTCATTTGGCGCACTTCGGTGCGATTCAGCTAGTTCAATTCGCCGACCCTGCAGTGAATTCACCACAGGGTCCCTGAAGTACGCCAAATGGATCCGCTGATAAACCGCCGAATGTCTCTGATACACCACAGAAAAAAGCTGACCAGCTGTCAAACAGAGGTTAAAAAAACTCCTGCAATTTTAAAATTTTATATAAAGTCCTATAAATAACAATAAAAAGGTATGTTACAGAATAAAAAAAAGCACCATTAAAAAAACAAAATCGGAATCAAAAAATAAATTAATAAATAGACTTTTTGCTGCAAATAAAAAAAATAAATGGTTGAATAAAAACTGGTAATTTTTGTTTACATTGAACCGTATTGTATTCACCTGTTTAAACCTGTCGAATGAAAGCACTGAAAATCTGGGCATTTCGCTGCAGTTCAGCGTTCTCTGAAAAGATTAACCACTACTTCTCTATGGGGAATTTCACTTTCGCCAATATTTTTTTTTTTTTTTTTTCTTGAGAAAGGATTTTACCAGGAAGGATACATTGAAATTTCTCTCGTTTTCAAGTATGTCCTGGGTGGTATGTACCGTTAGGTGTCTTGCCCAAGGACACTTACACCATATTTCGCTGGCATTTCACCAATGTTTGGCGAATTGCCACTAAATTGCACTGTGTGGGGAAATTCACCATTCAGTGGCCATTTTGTCAGTCTTGAATAACCCCTTTTATAAGCCCCAAACAACCTTCTCACCCAGCTTGTAGCCATATTCTCTAAATTGCAGATGTCCCCCATAGACCTTTTAAGGCTGGGGTCAGACGAACGCAGTGCGAACGTGCATTTAGCCGCACTTTATTACGGCCTTGGTAGCAGCAAATGACGTCCAACGCAGGCCCACACACGAAGTACGACCGCACGAAAGTTCGTCGCGCAACGCAAGCGGCAAACGAATGCATTTTCGCAAGAACATCGAACTGCTAGTACTAACGTACAGAGTGCGCTGCGTCCGCATAGCGGCGTGTGTGCATGATTAGGAGACGTCAGACGCTGCTCATGTCTGGCCTACATAACGTCCAGACTCCCAAAGCTTCCTGGTTTGGATCCGTAAAAAAATCACGGCCGAAATTGTGCATCGTATGACCGCTATCGCGTATTCCGTGAAAAAATACGTCCATGCGTTAGGACACACTTTTTTACGGACGATGCAAAAAATGCATTCGTCTGACCCTAGCCTTAACTAAATGAGGGGTTAAATTGACATAGCTTGAGGGCAGGCCTTGAAATATCCAGGCGCCAGCTCGCCACTGGTTTTACCTCTGGATCCTTTAATGCCTTGTTGTTATTTGAAAATCAATAGACAAAATTTATTTATTTACAAAATATTTTACCAGGAAATAATCTATCAACATTTCTCTTGTTTTTATGTATGTTCTGGGATTATGATCGGAAACACATGTTGTTGTTGTTGTTGTTACATACATTTTGTTACAATAAATATTCAGACAGACTCCTCCAAAATTGTGACTGGCTCCTAAGAATATGACGTTGATTCCTAGTGGTTTTTTTTTGGGGGGGCGTTTTTTTTACTGGCTCGTACATTAAAGATAAAATTGTTGAGTCTTGCATAAGGGAATGTGTGGGGAACTGGACCAAACCATGAAATTAAAATATTGACAAAATAATACCAGATGATGGTCTTTTTTCATTGTATTAAGATTATTGCATCTGTGATTGATATCCATAAAGGTGAAAGACTTTTTACTAAGTTATGCTCAACTTCTCAGGCATCTTTAATATATCTTGGTGCATCAGCCTTATGTACTATATCCAGTATAGCAAATGCAAGGTCATACATGCTTATTTTTTTGGTGTACCCTGTTCATTTGTTTCTTTACTGGACAAAAATGTAATGCATGTGAAAAATGGACAATGCTAAGAAAATTTTTAAAGTGAACAAGTCTAAGATAGATTCACTTCCTATGTGATATCCATTTAAGGGAGAAATAGATCATCTTATCGCTCAACGAGAGGCACAATACTGCTGCTTACCTAGGTTCAGCACCAAGAGCCACCATTGCGATGCTTTGTGGGTAATCACTTGAGAGTTGAATGATTGGTCCTTTGTCATGTTGTTAACATACATCAACATGGGATAAGCCAAATACATCAACATGGGACAAGCCGACTGCAATGTAACAGCGACTCACCTGCTCTTACCTGTGTAGCGCTGTGTTTAATTTGTCCTTCTAAATTGAAACGATATTGCCACTAGAGGGAGACAGAGCATATATGTGTGAAAGACTATGCTGGACTTAAGAACTCCTATCTCCCAGAAACCCTTGGAGGAAAAAGGAAGTGAGCGTGCTGGGGCCAGGAAAGCGAATCAGGGCATCGTGCACAGTGTGGGCAGAACGAGCAGAGCAGCGTGTGGAGAGAGACATATGAGAGACACTGTCCGGGATCGAAACCAGGTTGGAGCGTGTACAGGTGGCGTTATCCAGTGCTGGAGATCAGGGAAAGAGTCTGCATCATCGTGTACCACATTCCGCTGAGCAGTTCATATGACAGGCTTGTTCCAGGAGGACCTCGAGTAAGGAGGCCGCGGACAGAATGGGAGTGCATGCGGTGGATCGATTCCTGACGGCAGAGATTCGGCATCAGAGTGGATTTCATTTGGCACCGGGTTCCAGTCAGCGGAGAGAGATCTGGTCGAGTCATCGGTTCTGGACAAGTTGTTCGCCGGATGGGTGAGAGGCCTCAAGGCCTGCAGTTCCATAACAGTGCGCACTTACTCGATTGCTTCAAATTACAGGGCCCCAACGTTGACTAGTCGAAGATATTTGTCCCCTCACTGGCCAGTGAGTCTAATATCTGGGTACCCTAGGACACCAATTTATGAGCCTTTTTGAGCGGGAATTAAACCCACGAACTGAGGGGTATTAATCGTTTATTTTCTGCCACATATTTTCCACGTTGCGTATCACGTCATTCATCCATGCTTAATTGCTTTATGCATCAAAGTATATGTGTATTCAATGCCATTTTATTGCTTCAGTAAAGCATATAAAACTTAGAAAATCCACAACAGTGTGTTGGTGTATAGTAATTCTTAGTGCGGTGAGACTATCCTGGTTTTAATCAGCGGCTCCTCCGGGGTGAGCGCTACACCTGTTAGAGGCTCATCGGCTGATGACCATCGGATAGATGTATGATCAGACCTTGGTGTCAATGGAAGTGAACGCTATATGTCTAAGAGAGGGGCAATGCTTTGAATGCGATTGACGTTAAATCCACACATATGCTGAACGTTTGGGTAGCGCAATATCCCTAATAAATTAAACCAAGTTCTGTGCGCCATGATAGGTTCAATTTAACATTACAAAACAATTCCTAATAATTTTCTTGTAGAACTCCATTAATGTTCCTTCTGTAGGACCTTGGAATTCCATGTCAACCAGTCCCTGACACGTACCAATAGTTTCTCCTATCTGCTGTATATGGATAAACTGGCGTAAGATTACAGTTCCAGGAAATAAATCCTGTACAGCCACCATGGAGAATGTAAAAAGCCAGAGAAACATTGCTTGGCGTCATTGACCAAATTAGCATGGTTTTTATTGTCTGTAATGTTCTTTTTGGAGTTTTTATATATGAAAGAATCATGGGAAATATGAGCGTATTGTCTGTCAAAGTTTATTATAGTTTACTCTATTCATGTAATCTGTAACATTTGGAATCGGTTAGTCCTTTAGATCTTTTGAATGAAGTCTGGGAAACCTTCACTAAGCCCATGTAATGTAATACATAGTATCAGTGTGGGAATTCATGTTTTCAATGTTACATACTGTAACTGACGGACTGGAATGTAATAAGATGCTTGGTATAATGCCATCACTCGACGAGCACCTGACAAAGATCTATACTCCTGTTGGAGAAGTAGGTTTTTGGAGTGCACCTACACACTTCACCCATGACACCCATCAATACAGATGTGTAATTTGATATCGTGGACATCAACCTGTCAGTTTCACAAATGGGGATAAATAGTTGGGCCTAAATAAACTGAAGAGAATGGATGACCCACCTTTATTAAAATGGCAGCATTTCCTGGTAGCCAAGAGACAGGACGTCTTTTTGGCTTGAATATAAACAGCATTTCATGAAGTAGATCTTCCTTGTCTAATACGGGGTCCAGGCAACCTCTGCAGTTAGCTTAATATATTATTCCTGTGCCAACTGGTGCTATAATCAAAAATACCTTAATCCCATTGTTATTCTGCAAATCTACATACAAACATTGTACACATTAAATGCTATGTTTCATGCAGCTCACTTAATTGAAGATTTGATTGGAGTGAAACAGTTACAAGTTTTTATAAAGCGCTAACAAGTTCCGTAGTGCTGTACAGTGGGTGGCCGAACAACGAATAATCATACAGGTTAAACACACAGTACAGTAGGTGAGAGGACCCTGCTCAAGAGCTTACAATCTAAGAGGACAGGGTGACACACTATGTGAGGGTTAATAGAGAATGTGAAGTATTGGGTGCATGTGGGCTGTGTGGGAAGATGCAGCAGAAAATGAACAGAGGGGGATCAGGGAGTGAGCTGATGGGCTTCTCTAAAGTAATGAGTTTCAGAGACTTCTTGAAGGACTGGAGAGACAGGGAGAGTCTGATGTTGCGGGGGAGGGATTTCCATAGAAAGGGAGCAGCTCGGGAGAAGTCCTGAAGGTGGGAGTTGGGGGTGAGGGTACGTGAAGCTGATAGCATCAGATCATTGGCAGAGCGAAGTGGTCGGGATGAGATGTATCTGTTAATAAGGGAGGAGATGTACTCAGGGGCGTGGTTGTGGAGAGCTTTGTATGTGAGCACCAATGTTTTGAATTGGATTCTATAGGAGACAGGAAGCCAGTGTAGAGATTGACAAAGGGGGGAAGGTGTGAGAAGGTGCGGGAGGTGAGGTGGATGAGCCTGGCACAGGCATTCATAACAGACTGCAGATGGAGAATCTGGGATCTCTTAAGGCCAGAGAGAAGGAGGTTACAGTAGTCGAGGCGGGAGATAATAAGAGCTTGGATGAGCATTTTAGCAGAGTCCTGATTAAGACCGGGACGGATGCGTGCAATGTTTTTTAGGTGGAGGTAGCAGGATTTGGTTAGTGACTGAATGTGAGTCGTAAAGGAGAGATCAGAGTCTAGGAGGGCAATGAGCCTGAGAGGAAGATGTAATAGTGGAACAGATCTGCACCAGGAGCAAGTGTGAAGGGGGAGGGGCAGGCCGTGAAAATGAAAGTGAAACCTGCTGAGCAGTTTACAAGCTTTGGAATCTTTGTAGCTCGTAGCTCACTATTCCCTCCCTTGAGGAGAAAATGTCAGCAGGCATAAAAGAGAAGCAGTTTGGGAATAGTTTAAAGAAGTTCCTCTACCTATTGGTAAAGCAGGAATGCGTCAAAATCATTACGGGCCAAATTACAATCTTTGCGCAAATGTTTGCGCCAGCGCAAAAAAATGTTACACGAGGGGTAAAACCCTTTGCGCTGACCGTCGTATTACATTGTCAGCGCAACAAATGCACGTAATCGTCTACCGCGGGTGAACCTGCGCGAACCCTGCGCGAACCCTGCGCGAGCGTACTTTACAGCACGTGTCCTATACTTAACATTGTGAGCGCAAATGCGTTTGTGCGCTGGTACGCGGATGGTATTGCAATCTATGCGCAGGAATTAACGCATAGTGTTTGTGCGCATAATTTTAGCAACTCCTATCAACCTGGCCGAACCCAAATATAACAGCCCAAAAAAAAATCTGCAAAGTATAGTAACACATACCAAACCAATAAATTTGAGAAGTTGTGTGTGCATTTATTATTGCTGCAGCATATATGCTCAGATTGACTTTGACAGGCGCAAAAACCTAACGTGAGATAATTGTGGTTCTTAATTCTGATTGGCTGAATCGCGTGCAATAAAACAGTCCGCACACTGATTTCTGCGCGAAACGTTACTGCGCGCGCATTTGTGCGCGTCCTTTTAACGCGCGTTATTGCTCGACGGATGAAAAAATGCGCGAGGATTGTAATTCCAGCGTTGATTTCCGCAAGTTAACGTATAACGCTTGGCGCACAAATTCACACGTTGCGCGTGCGTTTTTGCGTAAAGAATGTAATTTGGCTCTACATTTTTTTTTCTAGATTTTTGTTGTATAATCCAGATATCTTGAGCTGAAAATTCAAGGATGCCTTTGGATTTGTCAAGCCCTTTTTCATATCCTGTATTGACACACCTGTATGCCTATTTGTGGTGCAGGAGAAGTAATGTCTTCCACTTTTGTGAGTAACATGTTGTTCACTCTACATATATCAGGTAGTGGTAAAGCATTGCTCAATCAAGAACCAAGAGCCCTATTACATATTTAACGCTAACGTTAGAGCTCAGCTGTGTGAGCGTTAACATTAGGTTTAGCCCTAGCGCGGGCCGACCATAAATGGGTTAGAAAAACAATTAGCGATTCGGAGATTGCGCGAGTTTACTGTACTCTGCGCTTCCCGTGTTAAAAATAGGGAGTGCAAAGTCCTAAAGCTAATTATGTCCCGCTGTGGTTAACTCAAAAGTTAACCACAGCTAGGAGTTGGTGCTAAGCTATTCCGCATCAAATCCCCCAAAAATCAGATGCTCGCCTCTCATCCCGCGATCGAGAACGGTTCCCCGATCCACCACTTCTGGCCACCAGGTGCAGAGTGAGACTGAGGGGGGGAGTCCCCAGTCTCCCTCCGATCAGTCCGCCGACCTGCAGGATCTCGCGAGAGGCGAGATCCTGTATGTCATGTGACCAGGTAGTCGAAGCCTCAATGGACGGGATGCTCACGGCGGCCCTTACAGCTGCCTCGAGTATCCTGAGGCTTAGCACTGCGTTAGGGGGCACGCTGCAGTATTAGCGTCTGCCCCATAATATGGGGCTAAACGGGGAAGCTAAGGAGAAACCTGCAGGCGCACGTTCTCCTCCTTAGCATCCCCGTTGTAGCTGGCAGAATGTAATACTGTCCCAAATCTTTGTCCATGTCAAACATGGGTAAGAAGCACTAAAGAGACCAAACCTTTTATTTATCGTCAGCCTGGGAGATGAAAATATGTATTATATAATCTGTATATGAATGCAGAACTTGTGATTTACCGTCCTCATGGTTACGTCATAGTTTCTTCTAAAACCTTAGAAAACCTCTGACGTTAGGTCTGCAGCGGTCCATTAATAGATGGCGTACCTTATCATTTTTCTAAACACTATCCCTATGTTTTTCTTTGTGGCCTCTGAACATATCCATAATTACATGGAATGCCGGCTGGGTGAAGCAGACGTCTGTATCATAGGTGGAAGATGAAGGGCTCCTTTCACACAAACAGGAAAGCTATCAGACATCCTGTGCTGCAAACTGCAAACTCTACTCAATGGAAAGCATGAATTCCCGTTATGTAGGTAAACCAAGAATTTATTTCAAATAAAGCATTATGTATAAAAAAGAGGTTACATCTGAATCTGGATCGCATTGACTTATAAAACTTATAAAAAGTTGCACCGTGTGTATGTTTTTGTAGTGAGCCCTTTCAGTGTTCCTTCTTTTTCTTTTTTAGCTTTCATACTTTGTTTTATAATTGGACTAATGGTTTTATTATACTGTTTGTAAATGACCAATTAGTCGCTTGTCTGCTGTATATACGAAAGAAGGAAATATGTCTGAATCACTGGTTTTTGTTTTTGGTACATGGTTTTACGACTTTGGAATAATATAAATATTTACACGCTACTGCAGAGCCAGAGATTTATGCTTTATGTAAATCTCGGCTTTTGCTCTGAAAAATGTTTATTTTTGGCTTTTTTTTGTTTTTGTAGGTTGGATAGGTTTAATGAAAGAAATGTTTTTAGTTAATAAAGGATCAAAGTGCTTGGATGCTTGATCATGATTAGTGTTATCCAACAACAGCTGGAATGTCAGGTTCCCCTTTTCTCCTCCCCCTATTTTTTTTAATCTATGATTCAATATTTTTATTTCTGTGCTAATATTGTAATTCCATTTAGCGTCCAATCCGCTTTGTATTGATATTAAAAAAAAAAACGTGTCTTGTTACAGACAAATTTAAAGATTAATATACTGTGCAGTGGTATGTAATGAGATGAGAAAGAATTTGCAATTAATAGTCAAAATATCTAACGAAACAAAATCTATCCAAAAACTTGATGTATTTTTCTGTAGCTTTGATAGTCTGGCTCAACATTTCTATTCAATGTAGAGTTTATCCCACCTCATCATTTATAAAAGTAACCCTTAAAATTCCCTAAATTTTATTTTTACATTTGTAAGTCCCTTTTAATATACAGTATATTCCAGTATATCTGCTATGAGGGGGGGGGGGGACTGTGGAAAAATGTTAATGGTATGCATTTATTCAGTAAATAAGGGGCTAAATCATAGCTAAGCTATTAAGCTGATGGCCGGTGCTGATACACATATTGGCTCCAATTGTTGCCTTAAGGTTGTATGCCAAATTACAGCTCGGAAATCTTGGCAGGCTTCTGTAAATTAACTTGCAACTAGAAGAAGAACAAGTTATTCCAATGTAGCTCATTCTTCTCCTCCAGATACGGTATTAAAAAAAAGAAAAAGAAAAGGCATTCAAAAGCTGGTGTTAAGTGATTTTTCATTTGCAGAATCACTTAAACACTTGAATTGAAAGGGATTGAAAAATTTCTTATCAGAGATCCCACGTTGTAGAAGGCAGCTTGATTTGCAAATTTCCCCTGGCCATGAGCAGTAGAAGACTGGAAGCAAATAGTTCCCAGTGTTCTTCCGCGGTTCCTGCGTGTTCCTTCTCATCCATGAATTGAAACTTGACTTTGAATCCATCCATCACCTAGCATCATTGTCATGTTTCCACCTGTTACAGCCGTGCCCCCTGGTGGTGGGAGCAATACACGCCAGTTCTTCCCTATCTGGGTTTAGCCATTCCACCCTGTGCTGCTCCTGGTTTCCCCTGTGACTGTTAGGCCTGGAGGTCACATGTCCTAATTGACCAGTCCTGTTGACTAGATGCAAGCGGCAGAGAGGCCCATTGCTCTTGCATGGTTTCCTGTCGCTGAGAGCTCCTGTTGTGTTCATGTTCCTGGTTTCTGAGTTACTGCTTCCTATTTTCATATCTTGATTTTCTGGTTTGATCTTGGCTTGTATCCTTGACTATTCTCTTGTATGCTCCCTGCACTCTGTATATTTGATATCTTGTGTAACGAACTCTGCTTGTCTCACAATCCCTCCTGGTTCTTGATTCTTGGCTTCAGTCCTGACTATTCATATGTTTCATGTTCTGTGTATTCCAAGTAGCTGTAGATCTGTGTCAGCGAGGCCAGTATAAGGACCTCATTCTTATTTAGGGTTCCGTCTTGCTGTTTTTGTTTAACCCTCACTTTTCCTATTTCTCCTGTTTCTGTTATTCTTTTGTTAGGTTTCCATAGGCGGAAGACCATTCAAGGATCTTATCCCAGTGTTAGGGATTCCTTTGACTTCTTCTGTGTTCTCCTGTCGGTTACAGTCTTGCTATATATCTTGTCCTGTAATCCTGTTATATATTTATATCTTGTCTTGCTGTATCCTGTCTAGTATCATTGTGCTGTGGTCTTTCCATGCAGCCAGCAGCTACTTTGCCTCAATGGCTAAACATCCTGAACAAAGGGTCCTCCTTGGCTCAAGCCAAGGGCCATCGTGACAATCATACTGTGATAAAATGTAACACTATAAGCTCTTTTAAAAGCAAATCTTAAAATCTAAACACGAGACATTAAGGACCACGTTATGAAGAGTTTTAACAACAACAAAAATCAGGGTGTGGTAATTGTTTCTGTGGCTATAATTTAATTTAGTTTTCCTGTCACATTAGATGGGGAAATCTGGAAATTATAACACAAGACACAGAGGCTTCATGTTATGCTATTTTGTGGAAATGCTGGAGAAAAGACCTCAGACATAAGTCTTGGTTCGCTTATAAATAATAAAACTGATACTGTGCGGCGTAAAAGAATGATCAGCCAAATCCAATGTTGGAAACACCCTTAGACGAAATAAAATAACATAACTTTGCTGAAACCTGTTTAACCGAGCGATTGGATGGGTGAGAACCCAAACTTTGAAGAACTGCATCAGCATCCCATGTGAAAGAGCATCAGGGATCCTTATGTCAGGCTGAAATGGTAGACTGAAAAGTATTAATTGTGCTGTAAGCTTTTCCCTACTCAAAAATATAGAGGTAAGGAACCGAAAGATACTCTCTATATACAAGTGCTTATGTGATCATTATTTTGTTTCGTACTGCAATACGAGCAAAGTTTCTAAGATCATCTGTATCGCTTAAAGATCGCATGCCAATGATTCTCAAATTGCTCCATAATCTGAAAAATGAGGAAAGCTTGAGAGCTTCCAGGCGTCTGGACGAAGAGTCCCACCCAAAATTGGATTGTTCCGCATTCCTTTTGGATCTCGAAAGGAGAGATATAGGATATGATACTTGAACAAATACAGAACAATTCAGTTCGGGTTGGAATATTTCAGAATCCAAAAATTTTTTATCATTGAAATTCTCATCTGAGGAAGCAATATAGAAAGGGACCAATGATGCTGCTTCCATCTCTGTACCTTTAACCTGATTGGTTCACAGACTGGCAGTTATATTATTGGTCATACCTACTAACCATTTAAGTGCCATTTCTTTCAATATATTTTTACTAAAATGCTTTTTTGGTTTTGTCTCTTTTGAGGGACTAAGGAAAGAATTATTTCCTTAACATCATATCAAGTCTCTGGGATCAATTTAACGCAATTGCTGAAATTTAACGATATTTTTTTCCCCTTTTTTCTTTACTACTGAGCACTGGCGAGTTTTCAATTTGATTTTAATTAAGAACATGCAGACATTTCTATTCCCTTAAAAAACATGTCTAAAATATTGGCATTTGAGTCTGTACTCAATAATGGAGATTTCAGCTTTAGCAACGCAATTCCAAGTTATTGGTAAGCTGATTTTGGAAAAAATATAAAGTGTTAAAAAGTATTGATAAATGGACTCTCAGGCAGGGAAACAGTGAAAATTAGACCTTTTAAACATTGAGCCCCCTATTCCACCATTGATGCTAAGAAGGAAAATGTACGGCTTCAGATTTTCCTTACTGTCCCTATTTTACTGTACATATTTCGGGGTAGGCGCTTTGATGGTGCCTAGCCCTGGATGAAAGCGCAGGACTGACTAATACCAGCCGCAGTACTGTGCGCCGTTGGAAGTATCGACTCCTGGAGTCTATAGGACTCCATGGAACCCTGCGCAGATCTTTGCCACAAGCTGAGCATGAACTTGTTCTTGCGAAATCACTCAGCGCCACAGAGGAAATGTGGAGAGAGACTAGGAACTACTTGTTCCCAGTCTCCCTCTGCTCCCGTGAGAAGCAGCGGATCACACCACAATCTGAACTGCAGTATACAATTTTTTTGGGGTGTTTTGAAAGGGCGTTAACATCCGCTTTTAAGGAGACTATATATTCAGTGAAATAACGTCTCCTGGGTGGAAGCGCAAGCAACCTTGGGATAGCCTGTGCTTCCATTTGGAGATGCAAAATACCATCACTTATACTAAGTGTAGGAGACGTTAATTTACAGTAACCTCATGCAGGGAATCGCGACACTTGACCTGCAAACCCAGCTTGTGGTAAGAGTGGAATAGTATAACGTCTCCCGTAGCTATCTTATTAGCAGCTGTGGAAAAGGGCCCTGGATTTTTAGTAGGCATGCTTATGATGATATGCCAAAAATATGCTTTTTCAGGCTTTTTTTTTCTACTTTTTTTAAAAAAAATTGGAACTGAATCATTTTCAAGTTTCCAAATTTCTTCAGTTGACTCAAATCTATTTTTTTTTTAAATTATATATTTTTATAGTTTTACGGTCCAAGCATCCACTGCAACTGGTCATCATGCCTAGCTCCTAGCTGATGAGGGTTCAACAAACCCGAAACAGCGCTGTCCTAGGAGTGGCTTTGACCAGTTGCATAAACCTTATCTCTGCTAGAAAGCCACAGTGTGGCATAGCATTGATTTTAGGGCTCTGTGTAATAACAGATCCAGGATGCATAAAAGTGAGACGTGTCATTTGCATATCCTACCCAGAATTCCTTGCTGCATATGGGGAATGTGGCAGAGGAGCTCTGGGATGCAATTCATCGACTTGCTGTGATGTGCAAGTGGTTTCTGCAATAATAAACACAATATAATATATATATATATATATTAAAAAAAATTAAAATAAAAATCAGTCAATGCTTAATGATATTTTTGCGGTCCGACATCATTAAATCGAGCATACTGTGGCTTGTGTATACTAGAGTAATGTACAGGAATTTCAACATTTTGTTCTAACCCTGGTGTTTATTCCACTTGACTATATTGGGTTAAAGCTTACAATTAATATTTCCACTAATTCACTGCTTGGTAAATAAACTCTACTTGTGTTTTGAGTGGGAATTTTTTTTTTTTTAAACTTCGAAAAATGCCATTTGAGTGACGGTATCCAAAAACACATCCATTGCATTGTCAATCCATAAATCTGTGGCATCTCTCAGACCCCCTTACCTATAAGAAGCCGTGCCGCGTGTGTATGCCAGGGTTTCAATAAGCGCTCTTTTGAATGTGTCTTCACATTTTTCAGTTGTTTACCAGCTCAAACACAACCAGCCCCTGCTTAGCCAGCTATTAATTCCTGACCATAACCTGTTTGTTTGCCGCTAGTACACTTTAAAACTGAATTCATGTGGTTATCCTCTTTGCAGTAATGTATTCTAAATGGCAGGAAGCATCTCGTTTTCCATATGATGTTCTGTGATCAATTATGGGATGCTGCAGACCTTAATGTCTGTCGAAATCTCAGGAAAAGACGAGCCGTGCGTGGAGTCAAGCTTGATGAGTGGAGGCCGGTCATAGTTTATAGAAGTCAAAGTATATCTAAATGAGAAAATGAGAGTGCTGTATCTAATTAGAAAACTCAGTAATAAAAAGTCGTGCTAAGTCCATTTCCCCCAACAAAGATCTGTTTTGATATGATTGTCTTGGCTGGTTTTAGGATTTTTAGTTTAGCTCTGGTTTGTCTTGAAAAATTGTTTTAGTTGCTCCTGGTAAAATCTGTGGTGTTTGTGCGTGCCCCAATAAATTGTAATATTTTTATGGGGAAACAGAGCCTTGTTTGTATTAAAATATATATTTTTCCTATTAAATGTGCGGTGTTGTCTAAATTGTGATGTATGGGTTGTTAGACTGTGTAAGAATGTATGGTGTGTGTATTGTGAGGTATCGACTGTTGGTTGTGAATGATGCACTGCTTTTCTTCTGCCTTCCTACTTCCTGTTATGCTCTGAGGTGATTACTCACTTCCTGTTGTCGGTTGGGAGGAATGTTCTGGGAGATGTAAAATGGCGGCTGAAGCAGAGCAGTGTTATGAGGCAGCTCTGTGAGGAAACTGGTCTACAGAGATTAATAAAGTGCAACTTGGTTATCCAGAAGTGACTGCTTAAATACAAATCAACCAATAAAGTAAGAATATAAACACGTTTGTGGAAACAGCACATAAATACTCTTTCATGTGGCAGGGTCCCGACCCCATGCTGTGCATTTCACTTTCTGGACAGCAGCACCAGCTGCATTCTTTTGGCTTCAGCTTGGATTTGAAGTTGACAGTGGGCAATATTCATTAAATCTATGTATGAGACCCAGGAACCCAACCTTGGATCTTCTCCTGGAGTTTGTGTCTCAATAAGAATGGTCACAATGTAATCTATTGAAGGGAGTCCTGTTAATGCTGTGTTGTAGATATTAGAAGACAAGTTAAAAACCCCCCTCCAAAGACCTTTTGTTTGAAATTGTATCTAACCAAGTGAATCTCAAATCGAGCATTCTCAACCTTTTTGGAGGGATCAGTTTGGGAAGAATTTCATTGGCTTAACAGTCTATCGGCTGTTGTCGTCATCATGTAGGTATGTTGATAATGTTGCCACCTATAGGTGTAGTTGAATGTCAAGGCTAAATGGTTTGAAATAGAATGAATGCAAAGGTCCCAAGAATAAAACCGTTTGTATCTTCACATACATTGCCTGGCCAAAAGAAAAGCTGCACCCTCTAATATTTCCTTGGAACACCTTTTGCTTTGCTTTGCTTTGCTTTGATTACAACATGCATTCGCCATGGCATCTCTTTAATAAGCTCATGCAATGTCACAACACTTATCTCCAAGATCTTGTATTGATGATGGGTACGTCGCAGCACTTTGTAAAGTCATCTCTAGCACATCCCAAAGATTCCCAATGGGGTTAAGGTCTGGACTGTGTGGTGGCCAATCCATGTGTGAAAATGCTATCTCATGCTCCCCGAACCACTCTTGCACAATCTGAACCTGATGAATCCTGTCATTGTCATCTTGGAATATGCCCGCTGTGCCATCAGAGAAGAAAAAACCCATTGGCGGAAAAGTCTGCTCATTCAGTATATTCAGGGAGTCAGCTGACCTCAGTTTTTGCCGGCTGACACCTTTTAATCATTGCAGTAATTTTCCAATGGAAGGCGCTTACCTATTTGTCTAGTTAATTCCAGGTGGTGAATTCTTTTGGCCAACCAGTGTACAACAAAGAATCAGGAACTAATATCATGGACTAATATCATGAGATAGTATCTCTGTAAATCTTAGATTATTTGTGTAGCGCTGGTTTAAAACGCTGTTGCTGTAGTACTTATTTTTGGCCACCAGAGGGAGACAAGCGCAATGTAAGAGAC
Organism: Leptobrachium leishanense; assembly: GCA_009667805.1. Taxonomy (NCBI): domain Eukaryota; kingdom Metazoa; phylum Chordata; class Amphibia; order Anura; family Megophryidae; genus Leptobrachium; species Leptobrachium leishanense. Next base: position 55,206,703 of record CM019070.1, on the reverse strand, counting down.
ACTGGACAATGGGACTGTTTTCCAGCATGCTTTGCGTGGGGAACAGGAAGTGGGTGGGGAGAAAAAGACTTACATCCGCAGCCTCGTGCAGAGGAAACCCAGAGCGCGCCAAGGAGTGAGGAGAGCAAGACGCACGTGAGACAGACAACGATCGCGACCCGGCCAGAGCGCAGGTGCGGCCTTGCGGAGCTGGAGATCGGTTCACATTACTTGCCAGAGACCTAGTAATGCACCGCTGGGAAATTAACAAAGATACAGAGTTGCTGAAGGACCCTGAGTTAGGAGACCGCGATGATCTAGTGGGAGTGCAGGCGGTGAGCAGAGCATCTTGTGACAGAAACGGACAAGCAAGACAAGCGGATCCGGTGGCACAGAGTCCCAGTCAAGTCGAGCGGAGAGACGTCCTGGGTCGAGCAGAGCACAGAGTATCTGGCGGATGGGTGAGAGGCCTTCCCGGCCATAGTAAAATAATAAAGCACGCTGATAGTTTGTCTAAACATACAGGGCCCCAACGTGACTAGTCGAAGACACATTGAAATCATTCACTGGCCAGTTGAATCTTGTACCCGGGTACCAACACACGCATACACGTACACCTTCTTGGGACACAACCTGTACGGGACTCACATTCCAAAAACGAAGGGGTTAATATTCATTTTTCTTTTCCGCTGCGCGTTTCTCGCATTACGAACTTCGGTAAATATATATGTATACCGTGCTGCTCTATATATGCCAGTTTGAGATCAGTAAACTATATAACTTATACACCAGCACTGTTGTGGATTTTATATTTATTCCCTATTGCGGGGAGACTGACCCGAGGTTTAAATTCAGCGGCTCCTCCGGGAGTGAGCGCTACATTTGTTTACGTAAATTATTATAGTGAAAGATGTTTTTAAACTTTCAGAACGTCAAAGTATCAACTTGTCCCATGCCACACTGAAACTGCCAAACGTTAAGATTATTCTGGGGCTGAGTGTAATAATTGTGCACCAACCACTGGAGCTGGTGTGAATGCCAGGAAGTCAACTACAAATTGTTTTTGGAGTCAAGCTAACAGGGTTATTCCGAGAGAGGTGAAAAGCAGGAGAATGACTGGAGAATGGAAAATTCTAGGTCAAAATAGCGGATTTGGAAAGTGAGATAAATGGGAGAATTTCTTTCTGGTTTGGCTATTTTGACCTAGAATTTTTCATTCTCCAGTCATTCTCCTGCTTTTCACCGCTCTCTGAATAACCCTGTGTTTTTAATTTATGCAAATTAATCCAGAAATTTGGGAACCAGCAATAAAATTTAAGCATCCGTTTCTACTTAGCACATGTATTTTTTAAGTTCTGTTTATGAATGATTTCAACAAAATTAGACAGAAGCTGTTCCCAGTCGTGCCCAGATAGAGACACTTGGACTATTTTATGAGGGTGGCTGCTACAGAGGGTGTTCATAGGTCTGTTATTGAATGGCATTTGCTGTAGTAATATTCTGCCCTCACAGTGTGTCTGAGGCACAAAGCTTGGCAGACAGCTAACATAATAAAAATCTGGAAGCAGGATTGAAGAAAAGTCTTTACTGAACTTTATTTGTATCTTTACTTTTCAGATCTTTAAACTTTGTAAAACTGTGGAAAATATGGAATTATGGCAATATATTAGTCTAGGAATGCAAATCTACACAAATAAGTGACAGGCATGCTACCTAGATGTAAATTACTGGCTAACAGAAGTTTAACTTAATGTGAAGACAATCAAACACTACTAAACTAATCTAACAGTGCTTTGAGTTGCTAAAAATATATACATAACTAAAAACATGAAGGTTCTACTTACAGACTTATAAGCAGAAGGCCTGTGTAACAGAACTGTGGAGCTTGCTTTCTGCTTGACTCACTGGTAGCTATGCTGGTTGAATCTGGCTCTACCAGGAAGTAACTGTACTGCATGGCATCAGTAATGGCCGCTCAATTAAAGAAACAGTACTCTAATAAACTAAATGCTTAGAAATTTGTGAGTGACAGAACACTCCCCACTTTGGATAATAACATTATGCAACTATGTATCCTTTTTGAGAAGTAAGACAACTTCAGAAACAGGCCTAAAATAAACTTTTGGAGTACCTTCCTTCATGACTTTAATTTCTACCTTTCTAACTTTGTTGTCAACACTAGGTACAACTTTGATAATAAGTCCAACAGGCCATTCATTTCTATGAACTTGAGTGTCTTTCAGTAAGACAACGTCTCCGACTTGTAAGTTAGGCTTGTCAGCTTGCCATTTCCTGCGTGGCTGGAGCGTCACTAAATATTCCTGTCTCCATCGTCTCCAGAATGTGTCTGCAAGACTCTGCACTTGCTTCCACTGCTTGGTATGAAGATCTTTGAGTTCAAAATCTCCAGGAGGTGCCGTTGTTGTTTTGACTTTCAGAGTCAGAAGCATCGCAGGTGTCAATACTTCTGGCATTTCAGGATCTGTGGATACTGGAACTAAAGGTCGAGCGTTCATGATGGCCATAGTGGATGCATCTGAGAAGGTGCATAATTCTCTTCGTTGTGTGACAGACAAAGAGACAGGAACGTAAGATCTTTGGATACTGAATTGTTCAAGATCTAGTAGTGAATCCTTCCACAGTTTCCACTGTGTTTCTTTTCTCTTCAGGGAGATGAGTATCCCATTCATTTTGTTCACCTTCATTTGCGAATTCTCTCATGAGAGTTTTACCTTGCATAGTTATAGGGGCGACGAATCCCAAGGGATAGTACAAACTATTGACTGTGGACAAGACACCTCTTCTTGTAAATGTTTTTTCTTCTCTGGATACACAGAACGTGAAACTGTCTGACTTTATGTCCCAACTTAACCCTAGACTTCTCTGGAGAGGTGGTGAATCTGCTCCCAAGTCTAGGTCTTTGAGATCTTTTGCACGATCTTCCGAAGGAAATGCTTCCATAACCTTGTAGCTGTTGGAAGCTATCTTGTGTAGTTTCACGTTAGATTCAGCTAACATTTCTCTGGTTCTTTTTAAGGTGGCTATTGCTTTTTCATCACTGGGGAAGGAAGAAAGTCCATCGTCAACAAAAATTTCTCATGACAAACTGTTTAATTTCTTTCCCATGTTCTTTTTCACCTTCCTGTGCTGCTCGTCTCAGACTGTAGATAGCCACAGCTTGAGAAGGGCTGTTCCCAAACACGTGTACCTTCATTCTGTATTCCGTGACATCTTTGTTGAAGTCATTATCTTCATACCACAAGAACCTTAGGTAATTTCTGTGATCTTCACGGACGAGGAAGCAATAAAACATTTGTTGTACATCTGCTGTTACTGCAACACGTTCTTTTCGGAATCTTATGAGTACTCCGAGGAGCGTGTTATTCAAGTCGAGCCCACTAAGGAGGACATCATTAAGGGAGACACCTTCATGCTTTGCGCTGGAGTCAAATACTACGCGTATCTGTCCCGGTTTCTGAGGATGGTACACCCCGAATATTGGTAAATACCAACGTTCCTGTTTTTCTTCTAATGGTGGTGCCTTCTCCGCTTGATCGTTATCAAAGATCTTCTGCATGAAATCATGGAAGTGTTGTTTCATCTCTGGCCTTCTGTTCAGAGTGCATTGCATGGAAAGGAGACGCTTCATTGCTTGTCTTCTGTTATTCGGGAGGTGACATCGTGGTGAACGGAAAGGTAAAGGAGCTACCCAGTTGTTTGATTCATCTATGAAGACTTCTTTGCTCATGATCTCAAGGAAGAGGTTATCTTCCACAGATAATGCTTGTTTGTCATCACTTTGTGTTCTTTCGAACACCTTGCACCCTAATCTATCTGTATCTTCTGTTGAAGCTGTAGTCGCCATGTAGACCTGATGCTTCTGGTGTTGCTTTGAGAGGACTAGTCTCTCTTTGATTTGCATGTTGTTTGTACAAGGGCTCAAACATGACGTGCGTCCATTTTGCAACAGGTTCGTTTTGTAGACATTCACTTTTGTTGGCTTGTGAACTCCGTCCAGACACACGTCACCAATGATAACCCATCCAAGGTCGAGACGTTGCGCAAATGGTGCGTTGTGTAGCCCATTGTACTGTTCCCTAACCTTGTGTACTCTCAGTATGTCTCTTCCAAGTAGGAGGAGGATTGCAGAGTCTGGGTCAAGTATTGGTATCTTTTCTGCTATTTGTCTCAGATGAGGATGTCGACGTGCAATTTCGGGCGTGGGGATCTCTGATCTATCATCTGGTATCATATCGCATTCTATGAGAGTTGGGAGGGACAACTGTGTTTTTCCATCTATTGACTCGATGATATAGTTGGTTGCTCTTCTCCCTGATGTCTCTATAATACCTGAGCAAGTCTTCAAGGTATATGAAACCGGATTTCCACTATCGTTGAAGATGTTGAAAAACTCTGTTCTGGCCAAAGACCTGTTGCTCTGCTCATCTAATACTGCATACATTCTCACAGTTTTCTCTCTGTGACCTTCAGGATATACTTTTACTAAACATATCTTTGAGCATGATCTAGGACTAAATGTCTTTGTACAGATCTCTGTACACGTTGACGTTATTGCTGGTGCTACGTCCTCTTTTTGCTCCCCACCATGATCTTCTTGGGTGGTTACGTTCTCCTCTGCCCAGGGTGCTGGGCCTGGATGCATTGCAGAAAGATGCTTGTCACTGTGGCATTCTCTGCATTGTATTGCTGTCCTACAATCTTTTGCGAGATGTTGAGTTGAAGCACAGCATCTGAAGCAGATGTAATGGTCTTTAAGATAGGACTTACGTTCTTCGATTGTCTTGATCCTGAAACCGCGACATTTTTTCAGAGGATGAGGTTTGTTGTGTATCGGACACTGATCGTCTGGATCTTCAATTTTCTTTTCTGCGATTCTATTGTTGACGTATTCAGACTCAGGTGGTACTTCTGTCTTCCGTACAGACACCGTTGTCCTTGATTCCCTGTTCGGCTGCAGTGATTCTGTTCTGCTATAGTTTGGGTTTCCCAGGTTCAAAAAGGCAAAGCTTGGGTCATTGCGGGTTTTCGCTTGATTCGTTATGAACTTAGTGAAGAAGGAGAAAGGTGGAAATGCCACCTGATAGCATTCTTTGTATTTTGACGCTTCTGTAACCCATCTTTCTTGCAAGTTGTAAGGAAGCTTCACTATTATAGGGTTGACCCCACGTGCAGTGTCTAGATATGAGAGACCTGGTAGGTGTCCACCATTTTTTGCTGATTCCATCTCCAGGAGTATGTCTCCAAGCTCTCTTAACTTCTGATTGTCTTTGTTTGTTACTTTTGGGAAATTTTCAATTTTCTTCAGGAGTGCATCTTCAATTACTTCTGGTGATCCATAACCTTCCTCCAATCTCTGCCACACCATAGCGAGTCCTGTTGTTGCGTTGTGAGCGTGTACGGACCTAATTCTTTTGGCTTGTTCGGAAGATTCTGGTCCGAGCCATTTAGAGAGTAGATCTAGTTTTTCTCTGTCTGTCATGTTTAAGTCTTGGGTGCTGCTAAGGAAAGATGACTTCCAGGCCCAATAATTTTCAGGACGGTCGTCAAACTTCAGGAGACCGGAACTCACCATTTCACGGCGTATCAGGTACTTCGTTACATCTGAAATTCCAGCTGCCTCAGGTGAACGTACTCTGGGAACAGACCCCGGGCTTGGCTGTGGCTGATAGGACGGTGGGGTTGTTAGGTCAGGCTTGATCTGGTTATATGGTGTGTTTTCCTCATTGTAAATAACTCTCCTATAGCCCACATTGGTGTGTGCCTGGGTAGGAATCGTGTCGTTATTGATTTGATGTCTGGAAGAGCTGGCTAACTGGTCTTTGGGTTCGTAAACATTTGGCTTGTCGTGTTGGAACTCTGTTTTGGCTTTGCAGACTTTAGGTGATTCTAGGTAGCCGTCTGCTAGAGGAGCTTTTGATAGTTTTAATGCATTGTCAGTTTGTTGATCAGTGTACACGGTTGTGTGTAACTGAACATATTCCCTGGTACGATGAATTGCACTGAGAGGTGTCACCTGTTCTTCTATGACAGGGAATGTTTCTTTATACTCTTCTTCTGCCGCATTCATGAGAACTTCAGCTTCTGCTACTGCTTTCATGAGAACTTCAGCTTCTGCTACTGCTGCTGAAGCTGCTTTCTCGTGTTGAAGAATATGTAGAGATGCTTTTACCTCTGCTTTTCTTCTAGTAGTTTCAGCTTCATTCTTATGCTGTTCTTCCTCTATGTAGCCCTGTTCTCTTATCATTTCAGCTTCGCGTATTGCATAGGCAGCCATTGCACATGCTTTTTCTGCTTTTGCACGTGCCTTGATGGCAGCAGCACTCGCCGTCGACAGGTTGGAGCAGATTGAGTGTCTTGAACTAGTGTGTGTTTGGACCTGGCAGTTTTAGCACTAGCGATGTCAGATCTGATTTACTAGAGACTGTGGAGCTTGTGCACCGTGACCTGGTCTTTGGTGTGCTGAGTGTGCTTTGCTCTGCATCTGAAAGCTGAGGAATGGCTGGAGTAGCATGCTGCTCTGTGTGCTGCATGGTGAGACAGATTACTACTTTGCAGGATGCTTGAGGAAGTTAGAGATAGATGTGTAGAAAGAATCCACTTTTCTTTTGATTAGGTCTGCTGTGTATAAAGTCTTTTTACTGTTCTGCCCTCACAGTGTGTCTGAGGCACAAAGCTTGGCAGACAGCTAACATAATAAAAATCTGGAAGCAGGATTGAAGAAAAGTCTTTACTGAACTTTATTTGTATCTTTACTTTTCAGATCTTTAAACTTTGTAAAACTGTGGAAAATACGGAATTATGGCAATATATTAGTCTAGGAATGCAAATCTACACAAATAAGTGACAGGCATGCTACCTAGATGTAAATTACTGGCTAACAGAAGTTTAACTTAATGTGAAGACAATCAAACACTACTAAACTAATCTAACAGTGCTTTGAGTTGCTAAAAATATATACATAACTAAAAACATGAAGGTTCTACTTACAGACTTATAAGCAGAAGGCCTGTGTAACAGAACTGTGGAGCTTGCTTTCTGCTTGACTCACTGGTAGCTATGCTGGTTGAATCTGGCTCTACCAGGAAGTAACTGTACTGCATGGCATCAGTAATGGCCGCTCAATTAAAGAAACAGTACTCTAATAAACTAAATGCTTAGAAATTTGTGAGTGACAGAACAATGATCAAGGAAATTCATGCTTGAGCGAAATTGACCCAAGCAACCCTTCTTGTTAGGTCTTTAGAGTCTCTTGATGACTGCTGTGAGATACATTAGTTTAAGGAAACGGAAAATTAGAATCTGAAAGCTGGAAAGGAATATGGGTAATATTTACTCTTGTGTAGTTATGAAAGTTCCCAGAACCATACATTGAACTTTGACTGGCCAATAATGCTTACGGCAGAGAGCTCCGATTTATGTTACTCAATGAGATCATCATAGTCTATGCTTAATCTGCAAGTATGTATAATTTTTATTATCTACGGCCGTCTTGACATTTGAGAGACTACAGATGCAACTAGGTGGATTTTCTTCTGGGAAGAAGACACAGGGAGTTACCGGTAATATTTGCTGAGCACCCTAGGAGATGGGACATATATATTGTGAGCAGGCAATTTCACTAAGTGCATAATTTCCTACTATATATTAGCTCATGTTATGTGCGTGTGCTATATAATATATTGATCACATTGCACTAGAAGAGCCTTTGATGTTGGTTAAAATAACCAGTCGTGATGACGCAGAACAGACAGAAATAATCTTGACATACTTTACTTTGGCTTCTGTTTATAATAGTGACTGCCATTATGAAAGACCTTTTTAATCAGAGCAAACAAAAACCATTATAGGTAGTACAGGAAGGGTTGAGTTGCGCCTATTCCCCGATGGGGCGGCTGCAACCACCAGATGTATCCAGCCCACCAACATGTATAAAATCTAAGAAAAAAATATGTCATCTGCGCTTATTCCCATTATACCGTTTGAAACAAAACACAATTAGAGGCTTTGGTTTCTATTAATGGCCATTAAAAGAGTAAGCTCACCCGCCAAATGTAAAGGCACCTCTAGTGAGGGTGAGTCCTATACAAAAATGAAGCCACAGGCTGCTGTGTAGCCAACCATAACTGCTCACGCTGATTTTCAGTCATGAGGTAGACTGGTGGGCTTTTATTTATGCCCCCCAGAAACAAATCCGCCTTGGGATCAAAAAACAAAGACACGGAGCGGAACATGCTGCAAAAGATGACCTGGCTGGAGGTACAATAAAACATACATAGTACAGGAGGGGTGGGGTCGCGCCTATTCCTCGATGGGGCGGCTGCAACCACTAGATGTATCCAGCCCAGGAACATGTATAAAATATATAAAAAATATATATGTCATCTGCGCTTATTCCCATTATACCGTGTGAAGCAAAACACAATTAGAGGCTTTGGTTTCTATTAATGGCCATTAAAAAACTCTATAGAAACACATAATTAATCACAAGTAGGATTGATCATTGGGTCTGACATAGCGAAGGATTTCTATCTCTTTTCAGTATTCTTTAATTATAATAGTTCAATTAATATTTACATTTTAATACAGGATATTAGTTCCTTATGCACAGTATGGCTTCTCCCATAAGAGAAAATATCCAATTTGGTGACTTCAGATGAACACATGGAGTTCGTACATGCCATGTGAAGGAATAAAGAATTAAAGATGACACAAGCAAAGAGATTTCGAGAAATAAATGTTCCCTTACACTCTGCGGCCAGATGGAAGAAAGGATCTGAGTTGCTCATTTATCTCCGTCCTGATTTGGCATGGAGGTTGATTTTTCTTGTGTGCCAATCAGTTTATCTTGGCAAAGGGAACGTAAATTCTAATTAAATATGTAAAGCTGAACCCCCTAACTGAGTGAAACAAAGAATGTTACTGTAGCATTTTCATCCTTGAAATCACATCGTTCCTTTAGAATTTTGGGACCATTTTATCACAGAATATGCTGACTGTACTTCTAAACATGTACTCATACAGGGTTATTCAGAGAAAGCTGAAAACCAGGAGAACTGGCAGGAGAAGGGAACAAATAGCCAATTTTGAAAGTGAGATACAGTAAATGGGAGAATTTTTCTGGTTTGGTTATTTTGACCTAGAATTTTCACTTCTCCAGTCATTCTCCTGATATTTCACCTTTCTTTGAATAGATCTGGTAGTTCATGTGGATACATTTCCACACACTTTATCATAACATGGCTAGCTTTACGTGTAGGCTATAACGATAAACCATGGAGTTAATTATTAACAGCCTCTCCGACTGTAATGTTGTTTTGAATGTATTCTCCAACAGATTGAATAGAAGTGGACGCCCTCCTGCAGGGTCACCCTTCTACTCGTGATTTATCAGGGGGACCTTAGCTCCCCAATATCTTCCCACTGATTGACTTAAGCTTGCCAATATACTGTTCATGATTCTAACCTGCTCTGCCTTGAGTTGTTTTGCTTGTTATAAAACATGACTGAAGACTTTAGCCCTACGTTTAGGGCATTCCACACATAAAACACACATAAAAACATTAAACCAAAGCCTAACATGTGCGTTTCACTCCCGATGGGAACAAACGAAGAACTAGGACTGACTGGTAAATACCGTGGCCTTGGCAGTACAGGAACGATATTTACTTGGTTACTTTCAACTATGCATGTCCCTTTTTTATTTGGAAAAAAAATAACATATTGTCTGTTTTTGAATTACGTTACACCATGCCTTCAACACAATGTTCCATTATCTTACAAGAAAGACTTAAAGTCACCACTAGTCATATATTTTTTAATAGTCAATTTGCAAAATGGATTGTCTGGCATTACTCGATGTCATAAAGAACCTTGTATAATTTATAAATGCCAAACACAAATAGCGCGACACTGCAGCCTACAAGTATTGGCAGCTACAACTAATTAAGTTGCTAATAAATTGATGATGTATTGTCCTTTTGACAGAATTCAATATTCTATTTCTAGTAAAATCTATTCAGAATGGAAAATATATTGAGGTGTACTGAAGAACGTAGCCGAGACTAAGCTGTGCGGGGGTTTGCGTGCCATGTTATTTCCATTCTTACTGATAGAATACATACGTGCTTGCTTTTTAAAGACCTTGGGCTCTATCACCTCCTTCAAGCTAACACTAGCGTCAGCGCTAGCTTAAACGAGGTCATAGCGCTGCAGCCAGATCGCCTTTGAATCGCTAAAGGGATAAAAAAAGTTAGCGCTCGTTAATTTGCGATTCGTAGCGCGAGTTTACTGTACTTTGCACTTCCTATACCTAACATGGGATGCGCAAAGTGCAAGCACAGATTAACTAGCGTTAGGATCACTTGGTCCTAACGAAAACGTTACCACCAGCTCAGAGGTGCAGGTGACAGATTGCCCTGCTGCAGAATCCGTTACCTGCAGCTCAAAAGCCCCCAAAAAATCATACTCGCCTCTCTTCTCGCGGTGAAAACGGCGGCCCGATCCGCTGCTTCTGGTGGCCGGGAGTAGAGGGAGACTGAGGGAAAAAAGTCTTCTGTCTCCCTCTGCGATTACTCCGCCGGCCAGCAGGATCTCGCGAGAGGCGAGATCCTGCCGGTCATGTGACCTGGCAGCACGATCGTCCATGGAGTCCTATGGAGGGGATGCTGGGCCCTCAGCATCCGCGAGCCTAGCGATCGCTAAGGGGCAGGCTGCCGGACTTGATGCCCGCCCTGCAATCTGCAGGGGAAACTGGGACGCTAAGGGGAAGTTAGCAAAAGTGATTTTTTTTTTTATTTATCATTATTAGTTTGTTTCCCCTTAGCGTACCAGTTTTAGCAAGGGGCACACAATAGTGTCCCTAAGGCTGGGGACAGACCAGCGCACTTTTAACTTGCGTTTAGGCGCACTTAATCACGGCTGCACTAGCAGCAAATGACGGGCAATGACGGCCAATATATGAAGTACGGTTGCACGAAAGTCCGGCTGCGCAACGCAAGTGGAAAATGAACGCATTTTTTCGAGAACGCAGAACCGCTAGTACGGACGTACAGAGTGCGCTGCGTCCGCTAGCGGTGTGTGTGATTTGGAGATGTCAGACCCTGCTCGTGTCCAGCCAACATAACGTCCAGACACCCAAAGTTTCCTGGTTTGGATCCGTAAAAAATCACGCACAAAAATGCGCATCGTATGACCGTTTTCGGGTATTCCGTGAAAAAATACGTCAATGCGTTCGGACGCACTTTTTGACGTTCGCGTGTAAAAATGCTTTCGTTTGACCCTAGCCTTAAGTACGAACTATAATTGTAAGCATGTAAGAAATCGACCAGGTGAAGGGGGCTTGAGACTCCCATTGTTATGACAGCTGTTTCTCAAACAGTTCTTTCCTCTTTGTTCTCTTCATCTCACAATTTGCAATCCTGTGAATGAATAAATGCACAGTAAAACTCTGGCAGTTCCGTTCCATAGTTGGCGCTAATGTTGCATCTCGCTATGGAATCGTTGGCGCTAGCATTAGTAAGTGTAACGTCTAGCACCAATAATCTGATCTTGCCAGGGTGAAAACGTTTTGCAGCTTTCGCAAGCTTATTGTACTTGAACGGCTCCCCATGTTAGGTATAGTAGACGCTTGTCAATTTTAAGCATTATGACAAGTGAGGTTTTACAAAGTGCTGGTGCAATTTACCGTTGGGCTGCAAAAGCCAAACTTTCACCACTTCCCAAAAGCTGGTGTGTTATACAATTCGGCAAATGCAAAATCGTTTAATACGGTCCAAACCCCACAAAAAAAACCGCATACTCGCCTCTCATCCTGCGGTGAAAAGAGTGGCCTGATCTGTTACTCCTCTTCTCCCAGTGAGAAGAAGCAAGACTGGGGACAAATAGTTCCTAGTCACCCTCCTCTTACAGGGTTCTTCAAAGAGATCCGAATGGCTGCCGAAAGGGAACCGAATGCTGAAAATCAGCGTTCGGTTACCTTTCTTGGCCATTCGGCTATCCAGAGAGCAGGCAATTCGCCAAATCCTGGCGAATTGCCTGCACATACGGTGCCTGTTCGAGGGCAGTGAAACCCCATAGAGAAGCAATGCTTCATCTATTCAGAGAGCAAAACCCAGCAGTGAAAAGTTGCCGAATTGTCCTGCCATTCGGGGGTTTAATTCGGCAGGTTTATTCAGGCGAATCCCATAGGCTTCAATGTAAAAAATATTCCCGTTTTAATTCAATATCTAATAAGCCGTTCATTATAATATTCTGCAGTAAAAAGTCTATTTATAGATATTTTGTGATATTTTAAGCATTTTTTGGGGATTTTTTTTGTCAAAACTTTTTTCCGATTATTTTATTTATTTTTTTTAAATCGTTTTTTCTTTTTTCTGTAACAGCCCTTTTTATTATCATTCATTGGACCTTCTATGTAAATTTCAGACCTTTTCGCTCAGTAGTTTCTTTGCAAACAGCGTTTCACTTTTCAAACATTCAAGCGAACTGTTTTTCTAATTTATTCACTGCATTCGTCTGCGGTGTTGGCTTTTTCTGGCGGTTGCGCTGCGTGTGATCGGCTCTTGCTCGGGTCTTTCCAGCGTTTTCGGCGCTGTTAATCCAGATGTTTTTGCGGGTTTTCGGTGTGCAATCGCCGGGTTTTGCGGCGGGTTTGCGGTGACTTTTCCCTGCAAATCGGGGACCCTGTGGTGCTTGCTGAATACACCGCAGGGATGCTGAAATGGGATCGCCAAATCGTGCCGAATTGGGGAGAACGAAAAGTCACCGACCGTGCGGTGACTTTTCGATTCTCTTTGAATTACCGTGATCGTTTTGAGAAAGGCTGCTGCACATGAACCTGGACCCACAATAAGTAAAGAACATTAATCCCAAACTGTAGTTCAGCAGCATATGGGGGGGGGGATATCCCAGTACTAAAGTGGTCATGGTGGCCAGAGTGTTCTTTTAAATTTCTATCCCTTGAGGAGCTTACATTCCAAGATGTAGTACGTCTGAGTATTTTTAACTACATATCTTTCCTGTTCTGCTCATCTCTGTTCATCTCATGACATTTTTCTAAACATGTTGTTCCCTCCGATTGGAAGCTGCTGAGGGTTTCTTTTTGGCAACTGCCTTGACTTGCTTTCTGTCCTGCTGTATGTCACTATTAATTGAAGGGGATTTAAATGCACCTGTCGTGTATGATTTGCAGGGTATCAAATTTATAAAAAGAAACTACGCATTTTGTTTCCACACATACAACGGATTAATTGCAAATCTATAACATACAGGGTTATTCAAAGAGATTCGAAAAGTCACCGCACGTTCGGTGACTTTACGTTCTCTTCATTTTGGTTCCTTTTGCCGATCCCATTTCGGTGACCCTGCGGTGTATTCAGCAAACCCCACAGGGTCCCCGAATTGCAGGGAAAAGCTGCCGCAAACCTGACGAAAACGAACCGCAAAACCCAGCGAATGCACGCCGAAAACCTGCAAAAACATCTGGATTAACCTGCCGAAAACCACGGAAAAACCAGAGCAGGAGCCGATCACCTGCAGCGAAGCCGCCGGAAAAAGCCGAGAAAGCCTAGACCACAGACAGAGTGAAGTGAATAAATTAGAAAAACAGTTTGCTTGAATGTTTTGAAAAGTGAAACTGTTTGCAAAGAAACTACTGAGCGAAAATGTCTGAAATTTACACAGGAGGTCCAGGGAATGATAATAAAAAGGGCTGTTACAGAAAAAATAAGTAAACTTAAATTTTTTTTTAAAAAAAATCAGACTTTTAAAGAAAAAAAAATAAATTCGGAAAAATGCTTAAAATATCCTAAAAAAATCTATAAATAGACTCTTTACTGCAGAATTTTATAATGAACGGTTTATTAGATATTGAATTAAAACGGGAATATTTTTAACATTGAAGCCTATGGGATTCTCCTGAATTAACTTGCCGAATTAAACCACCGAATGGCAGGGCATTTCGGGAACCTTTCACTGCTGGTTTGTGTTCTCTGAATAGCCGAAGCAGTGCTTTTTCATGGGGTTTTCACTGCCCTCGAACAGGCAACGAACAGGCACCGTATGTTCAGGCAATTCGCCAGGATTTGTCGAATTGCCTGCTCTCTGGATAGCCGAATGGCCAAGAAAGGTAACCGAACGCTGATTTCAGCGTTCGGTTACCTTTCTCAAGCAATTCGGATCTCTTTGAATAACCCTGATAGTATGCAATGGCGGCAGGTGACATTTCAAGCCAGTGGGGTGCCAGACTGGAAACCTAAATGTTTTTAATCATGAATAGGAATATGTCTATATGACACGACTACCTCCAAAATATGTGGACGATCCCATATATTTAAGGAATAAACCTTATCGCCATATATTCCTATTAATGAGGCAAATAAAATGGCCATAAATTCAGTGATTACAAGTGTAATCCAGAAATTAGCCATAACATGTATATATAACATAACACATTATTCCATGTAAAAAAAATCTAAAAGTCAAAAAAGTGATTTTTATTATTATTTGCTAAAGATAAAAAGTGAATGTGGAACGCACTACGACTTTGTAATTAGCGCTATACCCTTGCTTATCGAAAAGCTAATTAAAGATTGTGCTACCCATGTTAAGTATAGGATGCGCAAAGTACAGTAAGCTCGTGGAAACTAGTGCAATCACCGATGGGCTAACTGATTTCTTATGGGTTTAGCGTCTGGTAGGTAATATGGGGACATGCGCTAAAGTCACTTATCCTGGCGCTAACATAGGCAGATACTTGATGGCACAGCTGCTACATTTTTAACACCATTCTGTTCTGTTGTGCTCCAATGTACACACTTTGATTTAACGGGCGCAAAACAAATGGTATGTGAGACGTAGAAACCCATAATATAACGGTCTATGGAGGCAGTGCTATAATCTCTTTTTCTTTTTGGCAGGAAAATGATTCCCGTTACTGAATTCCGGCAGTTTTCTGAGCAGCAGCCGGCATTTCGAGTGCTGAAACCATGGTGGGATGTGTTCACGGATTACCTTGCTGTGATCATGCTCATGGTGGGGGTGTTTGGCTGCACACTGCAGGTATGTTGTTTATCATCAATGTCCCAAACAGTTACCCGAGATAGACAAGTGTAAATAATTAGGAACTAAAAATGAGAATTTATAGCAGCCAAAGGGAATACCCTGGGAATCTGAATTATCTAGTCATCCCTGGTTCTGCCTTGGTAGTAGCAACTTTGAAATGTAACCTTCATTGATATATTCAGAAATTAAAAAAATACAAATGTATCGCTTGATGTAATTGTAACAAATCAGAGCAATAATGTAACCGAATGAAACAAAAGAACGGGAGGAAAAAAATACTTAAAATTCCAACTCAGAATTTCATCTCTTCTCCAAATTGGAATTTTATCCTCCCTGGCGGTATTCCCGAGTGTGACTAGGGGTTAAATTTCGCTACCCCGAGCGGTAACCACACTCCGGCTGTATACTCACCGCATCCTTCGCTCCCTCGTCATCTCCGCAGTGTGATCGCGTCAGCCGGCGACTTTGCTTCCTGGTGCCGCTCCCTGCGAGCCACGCGACGCAGGGGGGTGGGACCAGGTGGCAAATTCAAACTGAAAAAAAAAAAACTACAGTAAAAAAATTTTTTACAATAAACTTTGTGCAGTGGGTGCTGGGATTCCTGTCCAGATGTGGACCGCCAAACAATTAGAGTATTTATTCAAAGCAGCTTTACAGAAATAAAAGGCAACTAAAAATAATTTCTATAATGTAATAAGGCTTTGCAATACAAGTTTCGCTGTTGCTTGCCCAGATCCAACAGTTGGATCTGGGCAAGCACCAGTGAAACTTGTATTGCAAACAGTGGCGTAGCGTGGGGGGGGGGCTGGGGGGGCCGTGGCCCCGGGCGCAGTTTTGTTAGGGGCGCATTTGCGCCCCTTAAAACTGGCCCGCGGGTTGAGGGGACCCAGAAGATGCCGGGCAGCGGGAGTGCCTGCCCGCCGCCCGGTCCTGAACAGTCCGTCCTGTTCTTGAAGGGGAGGCGGCTGCGTGCAGTCGCAGGTCACATGGTCCGGCTAATCAGGTGGTACTGAGTCTCTGTACCACCTGACTGGCCGGACCGCGTGACCTGCGCACGCACGCAGCCGCATCCCCTTCAAGAACAGGACGGACTGTTCAGGACCGGGTGGCGGGCAGGCACTCCCGCTGCCCGGCATCTTCTGGGTCCCCTCAACCCCTGCCGGAGCAATATCCAGGTGAGAGCTGGGGCAAATACATGTGTAAACTGGGGGGCAAATCCATGAGCTGGGGGGCAAATACATGTGAGAGCTGGGGCAAATCCATGTGTGAGCTGGGGGCAAATACATGTGTAAGCTGGGGGGTAAATACATGTGAGAGCTGGGGCAAATCCATGTGTGAGCTGGGGGCAAATACATGTGAGAGCTGGGGCAAATCCATGTGTGAGCTGGGGGGCAAATACATGTGAAAGCTGGGGGGCAAATACATGTGTAAGCTGGGGGGCAAATCCATGTGTGAGCTGGGGGGCAAATACATGTGTAAGCTGGGGGGCAAATGCATGTGAGAGCTGGGGCAAATCCATGAGCTGGGGCAAATCCATGAGAGAGCTGGGGCAAATCCATGAGCTGGGGCAAATCCATGAGAGAGCTGGGGCAAATCCATGTGAGAGCTGGGGCAAATCCATGTGTTAGCTGGGGGGCAAATCCATGTGTTAGCTGGGGGCAAATACATGTGAGAGCTGGGGCAAATCCATGAGCTGGGGCAAATCCATACGCTGGGGCAAATCCATGAGCTGGGGCAATATCCATGTGTGAGCTGGGGCAATATCCATGTGTGAGCTGGGGCAATATCCATGTGTGAGCTGGGGCAAATCCATGTGAGAGCTGGGGCAGTATCCATGTGTGAGCTGGGGCAATATCCATGTGAGAGCTGGGGCAGTATCCATGTGTGAGCTGGGGCAATATCCATGTGAGAGCTGGGGCAGTATCCATGTGAGAGCTGGGGCAGTATCCATGTGAGAGCTGGGGCAAATCCATGTGTGAGCTGGGGCAATATCCATGTGTGAGCTGGGGCAATATCCATGTGTGAGCTGTGGCAATATCCATGTGTGAGCTGGGGCAATATCCATGTGTGAGCTGGGCAATATCCATGTGAGAGCTGGGGCAGTATCGATAACGTGTCCACAGGTTGGGGGGGGCGCACAATTCTTGGCTGGCCCCGGGCGCTGACAACCCACGCTACGCCACTGATTGCAAAGCCTTATTACATTGTAGAAATGATTTTTATTTGCCTTTTTTATTTCTGTAAAGCTGCTTTGAATAAATACTCTAATTGTTTTGGTACCCCTGTGTCCTGTATATTTCATTGGGAAAGGAGTCCACATCTGCACAGGAATCCCAGCACCCAGAGGAAAGAGGCATGTTTTTGGTTTGATTATATTATTGAATATAATTTATTTCCATTATTTTGGATAATTATTTGTGGGATAATAAATTATAATTTCGTGTTTCAAACCTTCTCTGACTCTGTGTGTTTACTAGACTCGTGCTTGCACGGATTTCAGTGCGTTATTCCTACAGAATACAGGCTTACTATATAAAAAAACACATTTCCTTTCCAAAAAAATTGAACCGCTTTTAGACACAAATTTTGAAAAAATTAGACCGCCATGGAGGTTAAGGCTGGGGTCAGACTAGCGCATTTTTAGCGTGTGTTTAGGCGCACTTAATCACGGCCGCAGTAGCAGCATATGACGGGCATTGACGGCCAATATACGAAGTACGGCTGCACGAAAGTCTGACCGCGCAACGCAAGTGGAAAATGAACGCATTTTTTCGAGAACGCAGAACCGCTAGTACTGACGTACAGAGTGCGCTGCGGCGGCATAGCGGCGAGTGTGCTTGATTAGGAGATGTCAGACGCTGCTCATGTCCAGCCAACATAACGTCCAGACGCAAAAAGTGTTTTACTGACGATCCGTAAAAAATCACTCACGAAAATGCGCATCGTATGACCGTTTTCGCGCATTCCGTGAAAAAATACGGCAATGCGTTCGGACGCACTTTGTGACGGTCGCTGCGAATAATGCGTTCGTTTGACCCTAGCCTAAGTAGTTTTTGTATGGTTTTTGTTTTTTGTTTCAGAATATATATACTGTGATATAACCACTGACAGACCATGCAGTGTTCAAGGCTTCACTGTACAGGCAGTATATCCAAATAAACAAGGAAATAAATCAAAAGCCCTACTTCTTATTCAGAGACAAACTGAACATTTGTTCTCTGCTCTCTGGTAATACTTGGCAGCAAAGCCGCTTACCAGTAAAATAAAAAGTTTGTACTTCTCTTTTCAACTTCAGGGCTTTTCTCCTCCTCTGCTGCTCCCAGCAAAAAGACTGCTGTCTCAGAGGGAACCACAGTACCTATAAAGGCAGGGCAGTGTTAATCAGCAGACAGCTGAGTATTAACCCTATAGGGGAAAAGGGCTTCCTCCATCCGCCTGTTAACAAAACAGAGGTCTAGCACCTGCCCCTAATCACACTGTCACAATACATATAACACACCAAAATTCAGAGCACTCCACCAAAACATACATCTAAAGATTTGAAACCACCTGATTTATGAAAAAAAATGATGATGGTTTTGTTACAAAGTAACTCATACATTGCATAAACCTGTTACAACATCAATGCACTTCATCGGTGGTAGGTCCTACCTAGCAGAGGGCACCTGGGAAATAAGTCAGAATAATTCACAACTCCATGGGGTCTACATACCCAGGATATACTTAAAAATGAGAGAAATCTCAATGTATCCTTACTGGTAAAATACTTTGCAAATAAATAAACATGCAACAGAACAAGGGAGGCGAACTTGAATAAACTGTCCATTTCATTTTTACATCCACTTGCAATTGAACACACTGCATTGAAGTCAGTTCAGAACGTGGAAAGAAGATCAGGGAAAATTAAGTCCATTTCCAGCTATTGGCATAAATATATTCAAATGGGCACCTTATTTTTAATTAATTTGTATATAACATATATCTATATCCCTTTATAAAAAGGGACTCAATCTGTGCTTGTGGGACATAGGCTATTTCAACAACAGCGCTATATAAATGATGAATAATAATAATAACAGTTTAGATAGTTGTGAGCTCTAGAGATGCCCACAGAGCTTATCTTTAATACGTTATGATATTGTCAGTTTGATTTCTAGCCGTTTTTATTAATTTGTGTGTATTTTTTAAAATTTGTATTATTTTTCCTGGTGTACTTACTCCTTCATCTTGGATAATGTTCGATTAATTTGTGTTTCTCTCTTGCGTTTCCACCCACCTGCTCTTTCACAGTTTTCTTACTCCATGTGTTGTCCTTTCTTTTTAGGTCATGCAAGACAAGATAATCTGCCTTCCCAAAGGTATAAGGACTGCTGTTACCTCTTCATTATCAAATGATTCTGGCATGGTAGCTACTACGCTACCAGTCACTGCGCCCACTCAGACAAATCCGCCGGTGGAAATGAAGGGTCTGAAGACCAACCTAGATCTTCAACAGTACAGTTACATTAACCAAGTTTGCTATGAGCGTGCTCTTCACTGGTACGCAAAATATTTCCCCTACCTAGTGCTTATCCATACTTTAATTTTCATGCTGTGTAGCAACTTCTGGTTTAAGTTCCCAGGATCAAGTTCCAAGATTGAACACTTCATTTCAATTCTGGGGAAATGTTTTGATTCACCTTGGACAACTAGGGCATTGTCAGAAGTTTCTGGCGAAGAACCAGAGGAGAATGATAATGCCAAAACCGTTACAAGCAAAGCAAGTATTAGTCCATCGGCAGCTGAAAGTCCTCTGGTGAAGACACAGTCTCTGAGATCAATCCCGGAGAAGATTGTCATTGATAAAACTGCGGCTGGAGCTCTTGATAAAAAAGAAGGGGAGCAGGCCAAGGCGTTGTTTGAAAAAGTGAAAAAGTTTCGACTCCACGTGGAAGAAGGAGATATACTGTACATGATGTACGTTCGACAGACGTTCATAAAAGTCGCCAAGGTCATAATCATCCTTGGATACAACAGTGTTCTTGTCTCAAAAGTAAGATATACAGTGCAATGTGATGTCAACATTCAGGACATGACTGGATATAAGAATTTCTCCTGTAATCATACAACGGCTCACCTGTTCTCCAAGCTTTCATTTTGTTACTTGTGCTTTGTTGGCGTCTACGGTCTAACGTGCATATACACAATTTACTGGCTGTTCTATAGGTCCTTAAAGGAATATTCCTTTGAATATGTTCGTCAAGAGACTGGCATAGATGATATTCCAGATGTCAAAAATGATTTTGCCTTTATGTTCCACATGATAGACCAATATGATCCATTGTACTCCAAGAGGTTTGCCGTTTTCCTCTCGGAGGTCAGTGAGAATAGATTGAAACAACTGAACTTAAACAATGAATGGACAGCGGATAAGCTGAGACAGAGACTGCAAATGAATTCCAACAACCGGCTGGAAATGCAGTTGTTTATGCTTTCTGGCATCCCTGACACTGTTTTTGAGATTACTGAGCTGCAATCCTTAAGGTTGGAAATTATAAATAATATTACAATACCAGCTACCATTGCACAGCTTGATAACCTGGAAGAACTGTCTTTGTATCAATGCTCAGTAAAAATTCATGCCACGGCTTTGACTTTCCTAAAAGAGAGACTGCAGGTATTAAGAGTGAAGTTCGATGACGGCCGAGAACTTCCTACGTGGATATATAGCTTGAGGAACCTGAAAGAATTGTACTTGATTGGCTCGTTAAGCCAGGACATAGCAAAAAACATTACACTGGAGACTTTTCGCGACCTGAAAAGCCTGAAAACATTGTTTATCAAGAGCAATCTAGCGAAAATCCCTCAAGGTGCAGTCGACATCGCTAATCATCTTCACAAGCTCTGCATCCATAATGATGGCACCAAGTTGGTGATGATGAACAATTTGAAAAAGATGACCAACTTAACAGAGCTAGAACTTGTGCATTGTGACTTAGAGCGCATTCCTCATGCCATATTCAGTCTTTTAACACTCCAGGAGCTTGACCTGAAAGAAAATAATATCAAGTCCATAGAAGAACTCCTTAGCTTCCAACACCTACGCAAGCTCATCATCTTAAAGCTGTGGTACAATAGCATTACGTACATTCCAGAACACATTAAAAAACTGAGCAGCCTAGAGCGCCTTTACTTCTCCCACAATAAGATCGAGGTTCTGCCTTCTCACTTATTTTTGTGCCATAAACTCAGATATCTAGATCTATCGTACAACGATATTCGGTTCATCCCACCAGAAATTGGAGTTCTCCAAAGTTTACATTATTTCTCGATCGCCAATAACAAAGTGGAAAGCGTCCCGGACGAGCTGTACTTCTGCAAGAAGCTAAAGACTTTGAAACTGGGAAGAAATAACCTGTGTTCTCTATCACCAAAAATTGGCAACCTGCTTTATCTCTCTTATTTGGACATCAAGGGCAATCATTTTGAAATCCTACCACCAGAGCTCGGCGATTGCAAGGCTTTGAAGAAAAACGGCCTGATTGTAGAGGAGACCTTGTTTGACACGTTGCCTTCTGAAATTAGAGAACAAATGAAATCTGAATGACGAGTTTCTAGGGATTTCTTCGTGCTAAGGGGCATTATATACCATTATTTACATACTACTTGGTGTCACTGGTGGTCAGGTCTTCAGCACTTTATAACGCAGAGGAGAATTGTTACTGACCATACAACAGTATGGCATTTTTTTTCTATAAATTTTGTTACAGGGCAATATGAGGTTGCGAGATCTCATAAGACTTTACGTTCCAGTTTTAAAAGCTCAGGTACTGAATGTATTTTGAGACTGTTCGGGGGTTTTGTCACAGAATACATTTTTGTTATTATTTTTTTTTTCCAGGACCAAATATTAGAATATTGTACTTTTATATCATGGTGCATGTTATGAATTACTCAGTTTGGCTGGCTTGAAACACATAATCATAGCGCTCTGATTGTAAAAATGCGTTCTCAACGCTAGTCTGTGCCTTAGTATCCCTGCAGAAAAGAAATATGATCAGTGTGTGTGTATGTATATATATATATATATATATATATATATACTCCTATGTATTACAAAATAGATTTTTTTTTCCAGTAAATAATGGCAAAGTTAGAAATAACTTCTTGTGGGAAACCCTACACTTGTCTAGTCCTTCTGAAAGGGAAAAAACAAAGGGGTCAAGCATCCCATGAAACGTGGTGCACGAGAGAATATATCTACAAGCAGGTTAACCTGTATGTCACTGTCCCATGCCTAGATAATGACCTTTACAGTCGCCTATCAGACTTAGATTCTCCAGGTGAAAGTCAGACAGTATTCAGGTTGAATCATTGGATTTAAATATGAATGTATATCAATAAAACACAAGAAATAAATCGCTTGTAATTTTTTTTTATTAAAGTGTCTTTTTTAGCCATACGAATTTAACGTAGGCGTGTGCACAGGGTGTGCCTGGTGTGCCCAGGCATACCCTAATGTTGGGTGAAGGGTTCATCTTTGACCCCCTAAATCAATATATTGGATGTTTCCTATCTAGTTCATGATAACATTGGTTATTCCTAACTAAAAATAACACTTCTTTACAAAATCATCCAAGCATAGATGTGTAATTAATAAATGTTCCATGAGTGCGCACTCTAATGAAATGTGCTGTGCACGCCATTGACCTTTTAAGACAATTCATGTTATCTTTTTATTGTCTTTGACTTATTTATCAAATTTGTTTTAGGCTTTTTTAATAAACATTTTTTATGTCCTTCCTTTTTGTTATAATTGTGCAGCGTTCACTACCGATTCTGGGCGGGTTAAGTGTAACTGATGTGGGGCTCTATTACATTCCTTGCGCAAAAACGCTCGCGCAGTGCAATTTTTTTTGCGTGCAGCGTTAGACGTTAACGCGTGTAAATTAACGCTGGTATTACGATCCTAGAGCATATTTTCATCTGTCCAAAAATATTCCGCATAAAAAATACGCGCGCAAATTAACGCTGCATGCAGAATTCGGTGGGCAGACTGTTTTTTCACGCGATTCAGCCATTCAGAATTAGGCTGGGGTCAGACCAGCGCACTTTTAACGTGCGTTCTGGTGCACTTAATCACGGCCGCACTAGCAGCAAATGACGGGCAATGACAGCCAATATACGAAGTACGGTCGCACGAAAGTCCGGCCGCGCAACGCAAGTGGAAAATGAACGCATTTTTTCGAGAACGCAGAACCGCTAGTACGGACGTACAGAGTGCGCTGCGCCCGCTAGCGGTGTGTGTGTATGATTTGGAGACGTCAGACCCTGCTCGTGTCCGGCCAACATAACGTCCAGACGCAAAAAGTTTCCTGGTGTGGATTCGTAAAACATCACGCACGAAACTGCGCATCGTATGACCGTTTTCGCATATTCCGTGAAAAAATACATCAATGCGTTCGGACGCACTTTTTTATGTTCGCGTGTAAAAATGCTTTCGTTTGACCCTAGCCTTAAGAACCACTATTGTCTCCCGTTCAGTTTTTGCACCTGTCAAAATCAATCTGAGTATATATGCTGCAGCAATAATAAAAACACGCACAACCACTCAGTTTTATTGTTTGGGTATGTGTAGAATGTGTAACTATACTGTGCTGTCTTTTTTTTTGGCTGGTGTATTTGGTTTCGGCCAGAACGTTCGGATTTGCAGTTACCACCAGCTTTTAAAAGACGTTAAAATTATGCGTGCAAACACTGTTCGTAAAAATTTGCGCATCGATTGTAATACCATCCGCATACCAGCGCACGAACGCATTTGCGCTCACAATGTTAAGTATGGGATGCGCGCACGAACATTCGCTCGCGCATGGTAACTCGCGTTAGACATTAACGCGCATTTTGTGCGCGAATGTCATAATCCGACATTCAGCGCAAAGGGTTTTTCCCCTCGCGTTAATGCGTCTTTGCGCACGCGCAAAATGTGCGCGAGGGGTGTAATAGGGCCCGTGTTGTTTTAATGCCATCTAAAAGTTAGAAAAAGAAGATGCACACCAAATTAAAACTATATAGTAAATTGTATTTCAGACACTTAAAAAAAAAATAGCCCTTGATAAAGGCCCGAAGGCCGAAACGTTGGGGTACCCGGTCTCAATTTGTTTCTGATAGATATTTATATAATGTTTATCAGAAACACATTACACCAGGATTTCTATTAATTACAAGTATCCCGGGACAGGGCAGTAAAACGACATATTGTAATATTAAATATTCCTATAAATCAGGGGTCATCAACCCTGGCGATCCAAATGTTTTGGAACTATATTTCCCTTGAGGCTCTGCAAAAATGATGAGCAGCCGAGCAATGTAGTTTCAAAACATCTGGAGGGCCGTGGTTTCCCACACCTTCTGTAATAGGTTTATGTGGCATTGGGAGACATTAAGGTTTTTTAGATCTGTCATTTGACATTGATCATTGATTTGCTGCTGTGTGAGTTTATACACATCCTTATGTCTGCTGCAAATTGATATTTGCATATGCTTTTATTTATTTTGTGGTTTGGATGTCGTGTAGTATTCATGTTTTTTTTTCTTATTTTTTTTTAAGTGTCTGAAATAAAATTTATAGTTTTGCTTTGGTGTGCATCTTCTTTTTCTATTTGGTTTATATTTTTTGGGTCATGGAGAGTTGATTTGCAGAGATAGCAAACCGTGTGCAGCATAACCAGCGTTGGGTTATTTGTTTTAATGCCATCAGCCATGCGTTCAGTCACCACGAAATACTCACAAACACTCAACATCAAATTGAAACTAATGAACAAGAACATAAAAAATAATTGCTACAAAAGGCAAAATTGATAACTGAAACAACTGGATATTCACCATTTCTGTAAAAATATGCAACGTGTATTAAATGCAACCAGATGAGACCTTCATTAATAAAAGCTCTCTGCATTATTCACAACTCAAACTATGAGGTCTCTCAAATGGCTCACAGCTCCTTTATGTGGTTTAAGTAAAAATGAGTTGACCAATATCTGTGCGGTTAGACTGTTTTTTAACAGGGTACAGCAGGTGAGGTATTGGTGGGCTGGTATGATGTCGATTTTGGCAAAACTGGACAGAAGAACTGTTTGCATTATAAACCCTAGTAACATCACAAGTTGTTGTGGCTCTTGGAATGACCTTCTGAAGAATTCTTAAACTTGGCTATTTTGCTTTAGATTGTTAAAAAAAAAATGGTTAACGGCGTACTCGAATAAATGACTCCTGGATCGCTGAAGCACTTTGTGGTCTGGGAAAAGTTCTTTCCAACTAGTGTAATTCTTGAAGATTTACAATCCTTATCGGAACGTTAAACGTCAATCTGTCTGAGCTGAGTTGTTTACATACTGCTGCCTTAGAGGATATATAATATGTATATATATATTCAGTGGTTTTTTTCAGCCGGCTGTGTACCAGCACCTACTGGCTGAGCCAGCGGCACTTTCCAGGGGGCGACTGCCCCGCCGCTCACTGTGATCTGGGGGACGCTCTGTCTGCGGCTGCCGAGCGCTGCCTCTTGAAGGCCTCCCCATCCTGCAGCCTGCTACTGTGCACTGCTGTGCTGGGAGGAAGTGATCCTATAATGTCACTTCCTCCCAGCGCTCCAACACACATGCAGATGCTTTGCGGAGGACCAAGGTGCCGCGAGGAGGACCAGCCCCCAGGTTCACCGTAGGTGAATCGAACAGGAGGGGTGGGGTTAATGAAATGAAGAGTGGGTGGGGGGCTTTAATGACATGAGTGGGGGGTTAATGAATTTGTGCTGGGGGGTTAATGAATTTGACCTGGGGGGTTAATGAAATTGATGTGCTGGGGTTTTATTGCTGTGGATTCTGATATGCTCACACACAATGCACTTTGTTGGGGTTTCATTGCTGTGGATTCTGATATGCTCACACACACTGCACTTTGCTGGAGTTTCACTGCTGTGGATTCTGATATGCTCACACACACTGCACATTACTGTGAGTTTTAGTGCTACATACCCCGGGGTGTAGGGGATATATGGTTATGTATGTGAATGTGTGGCTGGTTGTGTGTAAATGCATGTATTTCTCTTTAAACCGGCTGCTGTGTGTAAAGGTCTGCATCTGTTATTGTCGCAGTCCGGCGTTGCCCCCTTGCCCTGCACCCAAAAGGCTGTTATTACTCCTAGAATCGCCACATTATTCTTACTTTGTACAGCGCAGGCAGTAGATGACTTGTAAAATTGCCTCTGTCCTTAAAGGGTTAATAAAGGAGTATTTATTAGGACACGAAAAATAGTCATAATAATCACCTTTTTTCCCTGGCCGCGAGAGTACCACCACCTATTGTTCCAGAAAAAAAGCACTGAAATATATATATATATATATATAATCATTAATGGGTCAGGCATCACTCATCTTTGAATAGTAACTAGATAACCAATGGAATTGTACATGGACAAAGGTCCATGATGAGTTATTTGATCTTGTCAAGCCCATTCCTTTATAAATCCTTTATAAATAAATAAATTTCCATATTATTTTACAGAAACTGTCTTTTATTCCTTTTAGAGGCCGTTCCACTTATGAAGAATATAAAAAACACCTCTATATGTCCTTGGCACAATAACTGTGCCCTCCAAAGCCGTCAACCTCATTTCCTCCTCTAAAACCTGGAATCAGGGGTCAAGTTGAACAGAAACATGTGGGAACACCGTTCCTTCGCTATCTTAGCAGGGGGACTGAGTTACCATTATTGCCACACACTATAAACCTTGTATCTGGTGTACAATCATATGTTTACTTGTTATGTCACAGTAAATCCATTATTTATCATATATTTTTCACTAAAGCCCAGCCCACACATATAAATCTATCTCTTTCAAATTTGAGTGTCTGTGGTGGGTAAACATTTTTGGGGGCCAGAACTCTCAGTGACTCCCCACAATTTTTTTTTTTAGAACTGGACCCCTGCCTGGTACCACTAACCTTCTGTCATAGAAAAACCAAATAATTGTTGGTTTTGATAACCAGTAATATTTGGCATGCCCTACGGTGAAAATCCATTTATCTCTAAAGCACACTTGTTGTAGTTACCAAAAGGCACCACCAGTTTGTTGACCGCATTGGCACACCATTCTGAGGATCAAGCAGAGGTTCTGATGTTTATATGTCAGGAGAGATCAGATGAGTTGGCCTATAGGAGATCGGCATTTGCAGCACTCAGCGTTGAGTTTCGAATGTCTAGACCAGGGCTGTCAACTCCGCCCCCCCAGATGTTTCTGAACCACAACTCCCAAGATTCCCATGCCATATATTGCATTCACAGAATTCTGGGAATACTAGGCATCAACATTTGATAGCCCTGATCTAGACAGAGATAGAAGGCCGTCATGTGGAAAGACGGGCAAGTTGGATGAGGACATTCAAAATAAACAAATCCAGCAATATAAACATGTCACTATCCATTTCAATTTGTATAGAATGTTGGGATTACAGCCTAAAAAAAATCTGTGACCTTTATCGTCATACACTAAATTTAGCTAATTACTTAAACATGTTGCCAGCATCGGTTATTGTATTAAAATTTGGAAATTTAGTAGCTGGAAAATTTCAACACAATGAAAGTAGTCACAGAATTTCCTGTGTTGGTTTTGGCTTTAGAAAACTGAATGGTTATTGTGTTTTTGTATTGCTTTCAGTGTGCTTTAACTTGGCCCCTCTGTTATATCTTACTGATGGTAACTATTCGCTTGTGCCTGAAGAAATGGCAGTAGTCCAGTGATTTAAAGCAGTTGGATTCAGAACAGAAGAGACGGTTTGTTAAAGCCATTCTAATTTCTTCTGGTGATTTATATTTTGTAGAAAGCCTGGATGTGTTATGAATGGAAAGGTTAATTGCAATCCGCTGGCATTGTATTGCACAATGTCTAAATGGAATCATCCTGCTGGAGTGTCTTATTTGTTAGGCTGATGGAATATATCGCAGATGGAAAGAATGCCATTATTTTGGTCGACTTGTGATGCCACCTTGAAATTTTCCACCAGTTGGTGAATATCCTTTAATTTTGTGGATGAAGTGCAGTTAATTCGCTCTAGCTACTACTTTCAAGATGCCAAGAGTTCTGGTGATCTTCCTAGAGCCATTAAAGTCTATGGCAGGGCTCAAAATTTCCACTCGCCTACTCGCGTTTGGCGAGTGGAAATTAAGTGAGGGCGAGTGGAAATGCACAAGCAGGCAGCACAATAAATCATTTCATGCTGCATATTACAGTGGTGCCACCATGCAGCCCCTCTTCCCCAGGCTGCACGGTGGCAGGAATCAGCTGCCTAACCTGACCCAGCTCGTCTCTGTCACTGGCAGGGGGTGAATAGGAGCTTCCCTGCCTGCTCGCTCTGCTCCCACTGGGGTCTGATGACTGGGTATACATTTTTCTGGGGTCTGATGTCTGGGTATTAATGTTGTTTTTGTAACTTTATTCTAACTAATACAGTGTAATTTCATAAAAAAAATTAAGGGGGTGTGTTTAGGGGCAGAGATAAGGGCTTGGTAGTGGTTAGGTGGAGAAACTGGTGGCAAGTAACTCTTCTTATGGCCTGGTTAGTAGCTCGGGACTTGAAATTATGAGCCCTGGTCTATGGCATTTGTAAATTTGCACCAGGTTTGGGATCTAGCCCAAAGTTTCTCCACCAGTCAGTAGCTAATGAGTACCATCAAATGAATGGAATGAACGGAACTTGTCTAAGATAATTAGGGTAAGTAAACATCTGGTTTATGATTAAAGAGACTGTGAATAAGTGCCTTCAAGATGTCATAGACTATCAAAATGAATGTGTGTGTATCTAGTTTACAAAGAAGCTGCACCAGCGACACTTGTTATACAGTTCTCTATAATTATTCAGTGTATATATATGTCTAAAGTGCTTGTGTTTAGGTCACAACGTGGACGACTGGTCCCTTAAGAGTAATAATCACAGTAAGTTAGAAAAATACCTTTAGCATAAGAATTAAGAGTTTAAAACTAGAATGCTCCTTTTAAAACTTGCAATATTGTCAGTTTATTAGGCCCGAAATGCAACTGTGTGTCTGTTTTATCCATATTACCTATTTATTTCAATTATCCCATACCTGCCATCTATCCTGCTATAGCCTGGAAAGCCACGAATTTCATGGACTGACCCCCTGACACAGCCATCTGCCCCACTTTCTCAGAGATGCCATATATAGGTTGCTTATATCCATATATACTGCCTGACCAAAAAAGTCACACACTCTAATATTTCATTGGACTACCTTTTGCTGTGATTGCGGCACGCATTCGCCATGGCATCGTCTCGATAGGCTCATGCCACGTCACAACATTTATTTCCATCCAGAGGTGCATACATTTCTCAGCAAGTCCTTGTACTGATGGTGGGAGAGTCAGAGAGCTGCGTGAAGTCTTCTCCAACACATTATCCCAAAGATTCTCTTGTTTTTTTTTAAAGACTTTATTTATAGAAGTCAGGGCAGAACACAGACACAGTAGTACAAAGTCTGAGTGAATGGTAATCCATCCCCAACCCAATAGTTTAGTGATATGAAAATAAAGCATACTACAGTGAGCAGAAGAGTGAAAAGAGAGAACATAAAAGGAAAGATATAACATAGGGAAACCACACATTAGGAGGGAGAGGGGACAATACACACAAAGAACAAGACACTACTGGACAACACAGAACATAGACACACAAACAAACAAACAAAGGCACTAAAGGAGCCGAAGACATGCCGGGGTTCGATCAGAGGGTTTACAAGCCGGTCATTCCTATGAGTCAGTTACACCCCAAAGGAGTCCCAGATATCCCAGACTTTCCGGTAGGCCGGCAATGTATGATGCAGTTTCGCCGAGAGTTCGTCCATCAGTTGGATATGGTCCATGATCTTTAATAGACGTCGCTGTGAAGGAAGCCTCGGGGACCTCCAGGACTCAGCCACTGCTTTCCTTGCTGCAAGTAAGATTTTGGAAAGGAGGTGGTTGTGGTGCGTGGTAATGTCCGGTACTGGATTGGCGAACAGGTATGTCCAAGGGCCTTTTGGCACTGTGGTTCCAAAGATTTGTTCCAACAGGGCTTGCACCGAGTCCCAATATTTAGAGATCGCAGGACAGGACCGCCACATATGGGCCTGAGTGCCCCTTTCCCCACATCCCCTCCAGCAATCATCAGGGATAGCTGCGTTAGTTTTATGGAGGAGCACAGGTGTGGCGTACCACCTCATCATAGTCTTCAACCCCTGCTCCTGTAAGGTCGTGCAGATGGATACCTTCCGTGCTGCCTCCCAGATGTCCAACCACTCATCCCCCTCGAGGGTCGATCCAAGGTCCCTTTCCCATGCGGCCATGTAGGTGATGATAGGCAAGGAGGGCGTGTTCGCCAGATGGGCATTGAGTCTAGAAATAAGGCCTCGGGGTGGGTCTCTGGATAGGCACAAACATTCGAAGAAAGTGAGCGGAGAGGAGCCAGCCGTTTTGTTTTCGGTGGTAGAGGCAAAATGAAAGAGCTGCAGATATCGGAAAGAGTCCTGCGGGAGCAGCTGGGAGCGGTCTGACATGGATTCAAAGGAGTACAATCCACGATCCCGCAGGTCTCGGAGTCTGAGGATGCCCCCCTTGACAAATCTTGAAAATTGGTCCGTGCTTGTCCCAGTGGAAACTGCGGATTTCTCCACATTGGGAGCATGGATGACGAGACCTGGTGCAGCTTTTTGGAGGAGGCGAGAGAGTCCCATAATGCCATGGAATGACTGAGCGGAGGGCATGGCACCGGTTCCTTGGGACGCAAGCGTTTCGGGAGCCACATCCAAAATTTAGGATCCTCCGGGAACATGCATGCTGTTTCAAAGTCTACTCAGCGATGGGTGTTGGGCGGGGAGTGTAGTGTCACCACCTGGGACAGTTGCGCCGCTTGGAAGTAACATTGTATATTAGGAAGTTCAAGGCCTCCCAGCTCCCGTGGGCGGTAGAGTGTAGAACGTGCCACCCGGCGCCTCCCTCCCCTCCATACAAACGCATCAATATGAGATTGCAAAAACCGGAGGTCACTTGGGTCGACGGGAGATGGAAGCGTCTGAAACAGGTAAAACAGGCGAGGTAAGAGATTCATTTTGATACAATGTACGCGTCCAAGCCAGGAGATATACTCCTTATTCGACGCCTCCATCTCCCGTCGAAGTTTAGCATACAGAGGAGGGTAATTAACCTTGTAGATATCCTTATGCTTATTCGGTAAGTGTATACCCAAATATGGGATAGAGGTAGAAGCTATCTTAAACCCGAATTCAGCAATTAAGACCTGTATCCTATTGCGGGAAAGGTGGAAGGGCAATATCGATTTATCAAGGTTAACTTTATATCCTGAAACAGCCAAGAAACGGGACAGTAATGTGGAAGTAGCCGTCAGCGAAGATTCTGGGGAGGTCAGGGTAAGCAGAACGTCATCCGCATAGGCGGATACCTTAAAGGAGTTGTCCTGGACCGTTATGCCTTTGATGTCAGGGGAAGAGCGTATATGCATCAGCAGGGGCTCTAGGGTGAGAGCGAAAAGAAGGGGAGAGAGAGGACAGCCCTGGCAGGTACCATTATGTATAGGAAAAGGGGACGCCTGTGAACCGGGTATAGAGACATCAGCCCTGGGGTTATGATAAAGGGCCCGAACAGCGGAGCAGAAGTCAGGGGGGAAAGGACATATGTTCCAACAGGGCAAAAAGAAAAGGCCATTCGATGCGGTTGAACGCCTTCTCCACGTCAAGTGATAAAAGCAAGGAAGGCTGACCCTCCTTCTCCAAGTGCCAAATTGCACCTGCCGCTCTACGGGTGTTCTCGTAAGCCTGGAGTCCCTGGATGAATCCCACCTGGTCAGGGTGTATTATAGACGGTAGCAGTGGGTTGAGCCTGGTAGCCAACACCTTGGCATAGATCTTGACATCCAGGTTCAATAGGGAGATGGGACGGTAACCTGATGGGTTGGAGAGGTTTTTGCCCGGTTTAGGAATAACTACCAGGGACGCCAGTAGGGAGTCTGACGGGAAAGGGTTGCCCTCCTTAACCGCATTGAATAAAGTGACCAGGTGGGGACCTAGTATCGGAAGGAATGTTTTGTAATAACGGGCTGTGTAGCCGTCTGGTCCGGGAGCTTTATTAGCAGGGTTATTCAGAGAGCGTGAAAAGCAGGAGAATGACTGGAGAATAACTGGAGAATGAAAAATTCTAGGTCAAAATAGCCAAACCAGAAAAATTCTCCCTTTCATCTCACTTTCCAAATCGGCTATTTTGACCTAGAATTTTTCATTCTCCAGTTATTCTCCAGTCATTCTCCTACTTTTCACGCTCTCTGAATAACCCTGTAGGTTTAAGTGAGGCAATAGCCTCGGAGATCTCCTCGAGAGAGAAGTCCTGCACCAGCGCTTCCCCCTGAGTTGATGAGAGTTTGGGCAAGTCAACGCTGGAAAGAAAGGATTTAATATGAGCTAGGTGAGAGGCCGTGGGAGGCGAGTGTATAGGGGAGTGATTATAAAGAGAGGAGTAATATTCTGTAAAGGTTCGCTTAATACTTTGTGGGGATTTGATCGGTCTACCTGCTGAGTCTTTGAGGGAGGTAATACGGGTCGCCAGAGGACGCGGGCGTATCTGTCGTGCCAACAGAGTGTCCATCTTGTTCGCGGATTCGTAGAATCTGCGCTTAGACCAGGTCATTGATTTTGCGACATCGTCGAGCAATAACCTGTTCAGAGCATGTCGGGTGCCCTGTAAGCGGTCAAAGCCTTCCTGAGAGGGTGCCGATTTATGCTCTAATTCCTGCGCATGTAGCGTATGCTGCAATTCTAATACACGTCGTAACTTAAGGCGCTTGCGGTAGGAAACCTTTTTAATAATCTCCCCTCTCAGTACAGCCTTATGTGCTGCCCAAATGGTGGAGAAGGAGATGTCCCCTGTGACATTGTCTCGGAAGTATGCCTCCAACTCCCCTGCTAGCTCCTCGACCAACCCCGCATCCTTCAATGTATGGGACCCGAGCCGCCATGTTCCACACCGGGGAGCAGTCAGGGAGGCCAAGCTCCAGGACCACCTCCGCGTGGTCCGATCAGCTGATTACCCCGATAGAAGCCGCCGTCACCCAGGGGAGGAGGGAGGGAGAGATAAGGATGTTATCAATTCTGGAGTAGGACCCGTGGGGGTTAGAATAGAAGGTAAAGTCTTTAGTGGAGGGATGGGAGACCCACCATATGTCAATCAAGGCCCTCTGGGTTAGAAAAGAGCCAAACAAGATGTCCTGTCTGGAGCCCACCGTTGGGGGAGGGTTGGCGGCAGGGCGGGACCGGTCAACTGCGGGGCAGATGACCGTGTTAAAGTCCCCACACATAAGAACTTCCCCTGAGGCACACCGGTCCAAGTCAGCGTGGAGGGTATCCCAAAAGAGTTTGTCCGGTGTATTCGGAGCATATACAATAACCAAGGTGACCAGTCTCAGACCTAGGGTGCCAGAGAGGATAACATAGCGGCCAGCTAGATCAGTATACACATCATGTTTCGTAAAAAGGCAATTTCTATTTATAAGGATGGCAATTCCGTTTTGTTTGTTGAGAGCGCAGGAGGAAAACACCTGGGAAAAACGGGGATCACGCAGCCTGTTCGAATCCTGCCGAGGCAGTCTGGTTTCCTGGAGGAACGCTATATCGACATGTTTGCGTCGAAGATCGCGAAATAACACTCTCCTTTTCTGGGGGGAGTTTAAGCCCTTCACATTAAGTGAACCTTCACATTAAGGCTGTAACCTTGTTAGGCGGCATCATAAATCCTAGGAACGAGGTGATGTTGTACTCCAGCGCTCTCAACCCACAGCAGTGCCAGACTCACATATTACATAGACAGGACAACAGGCGAACAAGGGAAACAAAATAAAACAAGGCACAAAGATGGAAAGACATAAGGGGGAAGAAGAAGGGACACAAAAAAGCATAGAAGGAAAGCCCGAGACAATCTCAACAAGGTCTCGGGTAGTCCCTCGGTAGGGGGGACGGATAAGGAGGACATGGTATCCACACATGCCGCCTCCTTAATTGACGCGTGAAGCGGCATATATATGAACTAAGAGAGAACCCAAAAATAAGAAATATGACAATATAATGTATATGCAGACCAGGAGAACAGATTAACAATCAATGAATTTGACACAGAATATAACAGTGGGCAAAACCCTGCAAGTGCTGTGGGGAGGGGGAGGCAGGAAAAGCCTCCGCCCCAGCAGGGCACCGCTACCCAAGTGACCATAGGCCCATCTTTCCCAGCGCCAAACCGCGCCACCCAAGGCGCCCATGGATGCAGGCCACCAACAGGGCGAGGTCAGCCAGATGAATAGGAACCGGATCAACGGTGCATCTCAGTGCCCCACTCATGGCGGAGGGCGAGGGGAGCCTGATTGGGGGATAGTCTCCCACTCCACCTCCACCTGTTCCAAAGGCTGCAGGGAGGTGTCCGGTAGTTGTAGCTCCAAGGCTGGGAGGCCAAGCTGGGTCAAGAAGGCGGGAGCCCCCGCCAGCGATGCGCAAATGGTCGTGGTGCCTTTATGGAGGGCCAACATCTTTAGGGGAAAGCCCCAAGCAAAACGAACCCTGTGGCCCCTCAGGTGGTCAGCAATGGGCTTCCAGGGACGGCGTCGGGCCAGCGTGCTGGGGGCCAAGTCTTGGAAGACCTGTAGCTCTACTTCCTGATAGATAAGGGGAGAGTTACGCAGAGCCCGCAGCACTGCCGCCTTGGAGGTGAAATAATGAAAACAGAAAATCACGTCTCTAGGGCCCGCCGGAGGGGCTGCCCTCGCTCTCAGGGCGCGATGCACCCAGTCTAGTAGTAGCTGGTCCGCGGTATAGTCAGGCAGCAGGGTTTGTAGCATAGTCATTACCGTCTCCCCTAAGGCATTAGAGGTCACCGACTCCGGGAGCCCCCGGAGCCGTAAATTGTTGCATCTTGATCTGTTGGATAGGTCCTCCACTTGCTGCTCCAGGTATTGGACGCGCTCCACCAGCGTGTTAGACCTGTCGACTGCCGCGTTGTGGCCTCTGGACAACGTAGTCACCGCTTCCTCCAAAGCGGAAGTTCGGGCGCCAACAGCGTGGATCTCCGCTCGAATGGCGCGCGCTGATTTATCCAGCTCACCCGCCAAAAATTGTTGGACCTCGACCAGCCGGCCGAGGATCTGTTGTACGTCCTCCTTGGTAGCCGGCTCTGGAGGCCCTCCAGGGCTAGAGCACGCAGAGGAGGCTGATGGGGAGTGCTGGCCGCCATCTTGAGGAGTAGGCCCAGATGTGAGAGGGCGGAAGATCGGGGCCACCGACATGCCTGGGGTCCCCTTCGCTCGGGAAACCTTAGCGGGAGACATCAGGAGGTAATCGGCGGCGATGGGAGTCGACGTGGAAGGGATCTGCTCCGGTAAAATTTGGGTTCTCGGCTCGTCAGGTCGGAGAGATCAGCCTACACGTCTGCTCTTATCCCGCTCCAGGCCACGCCCTCCATTTTTTTATTGTTTAAATTGTACGCTGCCTTATTTACAAAATTTTCAATTTTCAATCAGACATAAAATAAGGGCCACATATGGCCATCCAAAACTGTCAGCTTAAATATAGCTTAAGAAAAACAATAAACATCCCCAGACAGGGGGGTCTCGGCGAAAAGTAACAAACAAAAGGCGAGGGTGAAAGGGTAATACAAAAATCTAGAGAATCCCCATCTGGTGGTCATCGGCAACAAAGTCATCAAGGTTCTCTATATAAAGGGGGATGGTCTTGTAAAAAGTAAATGAGCAAAAAAAAGGATCCAAAAATACAATAGAATACACGGGGCTTCGCAGAGTCGCCTCTTCAGCTGTCAAAGATTGAACGTACAAAAACAGAAACACATGTGAAATGTCCACATAAGCCGAAAGGTAAAAAAGGCATAAAAAAAATCCGAGAGGTCTCGTGAATCAAACATCGAGGAAGTAAACAAGAGAGGAGCCCAAAGTCACGAAGTCAGGGGTGGGAATACACCACATATCGAGTCGGGAACCAGCAAAAAAGAAACAACAGAGTCTACCCATAGAGGTGCTCAGCCCGAGTAGAAGGCACTTGGTCAGGAGCAAGTCCCATGCCGGAAAGTATTGCCCAAGTTTCCGCTGGATCCGCGATAATGGAGGGAACATTCCCATGTGTCACCTCGAGAGAGCCAGCCAAGCCCCACCGGTAACGGACCTTTTTGTGTCTGAGGAAAGCAGTCACCACCCGAAGGCGTCGTCAAGCCATCAGGGTCACGGAGGGAAGGTCCTGATAGAGCTGTAGTTGCATTCCCTCAAGCCTGACAGGTGCACGGGCTCCCAGAGCTGCCAGAAGTCGCGACTTAGCGGCCGCATTCCCTGCAACCGCGATTACATCCCATGGAGCGTCTGCTGCTGCCGCCGCTGCTTTTTGGATCCGGTAAACCGCATCAAAAAGGTCCGGCGAATCAGGTGGGGAGTCTAAGACGTGGCCTGCCACACGGTTTGTGAGTTTGAGCAAGTCCATTGCAGGTAACAATTCCGGGACCCCGCGTATACGGATGTTGCATTGGCGGTGACGGGTTTCCATGGCCTTAACGGAGCGGGTTAACAGGTCCACCTGAGTTCGGAGGGCATTCACTTGGGACGACCGGACCAGTTGTTCCTCTGCTAGAGCCATGGATTGAGCTTGAGCCGCCACGGCTTGGGAGCGGACCACCTCCACCTCAGCGTGGACCCCTGACAGCGAGGCAGACCAAAGGGTTTTAATTTCATCAATGAATTTCCTGTAATCCCCCATAGTAGTAGGGCGAGCGTCATCTGAGATGGAATCAGGATCCGGGGCGAGGCAGGGAGTGGGCATCTCAGGAGTTATCGAGGTCCCCAGTTCCAAAGAGGTGCCCCGAGACAGCTGGCCCAGATCCCCGATGACAAGCCGGCAAGCAGATCGTTGGGTCAGGTCCCCCACATTAGAATGCGACTGGATGTCCTCTGAGTCCTCTGTAGATGGGTCAAATGCAGTCACAGGCACCTCCAGGGAGGCCAGCGCTGCCAGAGCCTTCTTTCTCTTTTTTTGGGCTCGTTTGCACGCAGCAGAGCTCATTGGCACCCCATCTTGCGCCCGGGGGGTCGGGGCAAGCCAATTAAATCCAGGGTCACCACCCATCGGCCAGGATGTGTCTTCCTCCCCCGATGAGCCATATCCCTGGGGAAGGTTAAGGGAGGGAGCCAGTGCTCCAGAACTGCGACCACCTCGTAGGGAATCCCTGAAGTCCCTCTGCCTAGGACCCTCTGACCTGTGTGTCTGCTGCCCCTGCTTCTTGTTCCCCATATCCAGGGAAAAATGAAGGAGCGCCAGCCGGGGTGCGGATCCGCGGTGTTCAACAGGAAACTCCCGAGGCTCCGCAAAATGGCCGCTGCAGCAAGGCCGCACCAGGCCCCAGTTCTGTCCGGCTCAAAAATGTCTCTGCGCGCCCGGGAAACGGTGTGTCCGATTTCCCATGGGTGTCTTATGGGTGTCAGGTCCCCAGGGAGTCCAGGCAGAGTGAGAGGGTCGCCAAAAAAATTGTCTAAAATGCTGAAATACAACGGAGCTCTCTCTGCATGCAACCTCACTCATCTGCCATCGCAAAGATTCTCAACGGAGTTATGGTCTGGCATTGTCATCTTGGAATATGCCCGCGCCATTAGGGAAGAAAAAATCCAGTGATGGAAAAACCCTTTTAGTATATTCAGGGAGTCACATGACTTCATTTTTGGGCACATAAAGTTGTTGAACATAGACCTGACCAACTGAAGCAGCCCCAGACCATAACGGGTTTGTCGGGCGGGTGGTGACATTTTTTTGGCCATGCAGGATATGTGTAGAGGGTGCGAGTTTCCTTTGTACACTTTAATGTTGGCCTGAATTGGTCCTCTACGACCCCACTTATGATTCCACCT
Source organism: Leptobrachium leishanense (assembly GCA_009667805.1). Lineage (NCBI taxonomy): Eukaryota > Metazoa > Chordata > Amphibia > Anura > Megophryidae > Leptobrachium > Leptobrachium leishanense. Next base: position 55,168,670 of record CM019070.1, on the reverse strand, counting down.
ACACTTTTAGCATGAGCTTATCTAGTACAGGATAAAGACTGAGAAAATGGACGGTTTTCCTAAAACCACCATTTTAAATTGTATATAGAATGATAGTTTCTCTAAATATAAGTTTGTTATGAATAAATGCCCCATGGGTACACACCCTACTGGCGCACGCCAGTGCTAATATTACTTTCAGCTCTCATCGCCCCATGATGGTGACTAATATAGCTTGCAGGGAAAAACAAATTACATAAGATATATCAGTACTTTCCTTTTTCTTTTGTTTTCCAACAGACGGATCGCAGACTGTCCTCTCCGCCCTTCCTCTGTATGATCCCCGAGCGACACAGAGATAATGTGAAGGCCAAGTTGACAAAGGAGAAGCATTTCCTGTAAGATAGGAGGGGGACGCGATTTTCTCAGTAACAGTTACCAGAGTTTATTATAAATTGACTTTACATTCTGCTACCCCTTTGTGTTGTACTTACTCGATGGCGATTTGGTATTTTGAGAGGATGTAAACTGTCCCATGAACCTTTCGCAAACCACGGGCTGTAATGACTTTTTCTTATATTATTTTCAACTGTAAAAAATGCCTATAGTCGGTTTATTGCAGCATAAGTAAAGGAGGACCGCACACTCATAGGAATCCCAATAAGCACTGGGTGCTTAGGGATCCAGGTGCGGCAAACCCCAGATACACTTGAAGAAAGACAAGGACCCGGCACTACAGATGATGGAAGATGCTGCCCCTTGAGATATGCTGGTCACACAGCCGAACCGTTTCCTCTTGTGTGCTTAATTAACATGGTCCTCCTTCCATCATCTGGAGGGCCGGGTCCTTGTCTTTCGTCATTTACTTGGTTTATTATCAGAACGATATACCTGAGTTTCCAGTTCAAATGAGTTAAGGGTTATATATCCGCTCTCGGAGTTGATGAGCGCAGTACATAAATAACAATCATGGTTATTCAAAGAGAATCAAAAAGCCACCGCACGTTCGGTGACTTTTCGTTCTCTTCAATTTGGTTTGTTTGGCGATTCCTTTTCGGCGACCCCGCAGTGTCTATAGCAAGCACCACAGGGCCGTCGTAGTGCAGGGAAAAGTCGCCGCAAACCCGACGAACACTCACCGCTAAACGAGGGCGAACGCACACCGAAACCAGCAAAAACATCTGGATTAACCCGCCGGAAAAACCCGAGCAGGAGCCGATCACACGCAGCGCAGCAGCCGGAAAAAGCCGACACCGCAGACGAATGCAGTGAATAAATTAAAAAAACAGTTTGCAGGAATGTTTGAAAAGAATTGAAACTACTGAGCGAAAATGTCTGAAATTTTCATATGAGGTCCAATGAATGATAATAGAAAGGGCTGTTACAGAAAAAATAAGTAAAGTTAAAAAAAAATTAAAAAGAATCAGAAATTTAAAAAAAAAGAAAATCCCGTAAAATGCTTAAAATATCTTAAAAAGTCGATAAATAAAGAGACTCTTTACTGCAGAATATTATAATCAACAGTTTATTAGATATTGAATTAAAACGGGACTATTTTTAACATTGAAGCCTATGGGATTCGCCTGAATAAACCTGCCGAATTAGGCTAAGGTCAGACGAAAGCAGTTTTAACGTGCGTTTAGCCGCACGAAATCACGGCCGTGCTAGCAGCAAATGACGTCCAATGCCGGGGAACATACGACGAGCGGCCGCACGAAAGTGCGGCCGCGCAACGCAAGTGGCAAACGAACGCATTTTTTCGAGAACGTCAAAACGCTACTACTGACGTACAGAGTGCGCTGCGGCCGCATAGCGGCGTGTTTGCGTGATTGGGAGACGTCAGACGCTGCACACGTCCGGCCAACATAACGTCCAGACGCAAAAAGTGTTTTATTGATGATCCGTACAAAATCACGGACGAAAATGCGCATCGTATGACCGCTATCGCGTATTCCGTGAAAAAATACGTCCATTCGTTCGAACGCACTTTTTCACGGACAACGTGAAAAATGCGTTCGTCTGACCCTAGCCTCAAACCACCGAATGGCAGGGCAATTCGGGAACCTTTCACTGCTGGTTTTTGTCCTCTGAGTAGCCGAAGCACTGCTTCCCTATGGGGATTTCACTGCCCTCGAACAGGCACCGTATGTGCAGGCAATTCGCCAGGATTTGTCGAATTGCCTGCTCTCTGAGTAGTCGAATGGCCAAGAAAGGTAACCGAACGGTTCCCTTTTCGGCAGCCATTCGGATCTCTTTGAATAACCCTGATAGTATTATTTAGGGATACTCTATTGAAAAACAGTTTCCTTTTTTGCCCTTAAAATTGACAACCCCTGCACAATTATTATTTTGTTTTTTTATATATATTTTAGATTATTTTTCTCACCTTTTTGTCCGGGACTGCCGAACCCTGAAGTCCATGAAGCTTTTCTGTGCAATTTGCTCTCCTATGTAACTTGCACAGCATAGGAACCGCTAATTGTGCACCACGTGGGACTTGCACCCTTTACATACAATGAGATGGATCAAAGCTGTGTGCATACACAGATCCGATCCATCGGCTGCCTCTCTGATACCGCTAACTACAGCGATTGGTCTCCGAGAGGGTGAAGTCGATATGCTGACCAGCATCTGGGAAATTAAAAATCCCTACAAAGAGAAAAAGGTTACTGGGGTCAGGTCTTCTACATCAGTGGTCCCCAACCCAGGCCCTCAGGGCCCACTAACAGGCCAGGTTTGCCAGATATCTGAAGCACAGCACAGGTGTTATGATTTGCTGCTCAGTGATTGCAGGATTCAGTCTGCATTTCCCCAAGGTGATCTGCAAAATCTGGCCTGTTAGTGGGCCCTGAGGACCAGGGTTGGGGACCACTGTTCTACATGACCTGAAAAAATAAATCAGAAGTAATGCTGCAGCTGAAAAGGTTAATCCCCAAACGGCATCCAACCTTGGGGTAACGAAATTGTAACAATGAAGTAAAAAAAGACAGACCTCCAGCGCTGCTGATAAAGGTGCACTAATGTCACCACTTTTACTAGAAAAAACACAAAACCACAAACGTTTCGGGGACGGGCACTGCACACTGAGGAAGGGGCTGCGTCCCCGAAACGTTTGTGTTTTTTCTAGTAAAAGTGATGACACTAGTGCACCTTTATTAGCAGCGCTGGAGGTCTGTCTTTTTTTACTTCATTGTTTAAATTAAAAATCCCGGTTGCTAGTGATGCTGGGCGGGTTGAAGGAAGCACCTCCACTACACCCAGCGATTCTGCCAGATCGGGGCATCAGGGAGGGGGGTTGGAGAAGAGGGGTCACTCCTTACATCCTGACCACTTTAAAACTATACAGTGTGGTCTGGAAGAGTAAAGGAACTACTTAAATAGTCATAAAACAGGCAGTTATTATTATTATTGTCATCATTTATATAGCGCCAACAGTTTCCGCAGCGCTTTACAATAACCAAAGGGAACGAAATACATATAAACGGACATAAGATGGAAACAAGAGGTGTAGAGGGCCCTGTTCATAGGAACTTACAGTCTAGAGGGATTGGGGTTGAGGAAGAAAAGAGGAATTTCACTAGATAGCAGGATCATTAGTGCCAGTGGTTTGGGAATGGTGGGGCCATAGAAGCGGCTTCAATCAAGTGTGAGTGGGTGAGCAGAGGGATGAACTTGCTTCAGTGATGTGGTACACTAATCTGAAGAGATGGGTTTTGAGGGATTTCTTGAAGGCCTGAAGGTCAGGGAAGAGTTTGATAGGGCGAGGTAGGTTATTCCACAGGACTGGTGCTGCCCTTGAGACGTCTTGGAGGTGAGAGTTGGCTGTGCGTGTGTAGACTGATGACAGGTGGAGATCACCTGCTGAATGGAGTTGTCTAGATGGGACGTGCTTGCGGAGTAACGAAGACATGTAGGGAGGAGATGAGTTATTGAGTGATTTGAACGTGAGCATCAGTATTTTAAACTGTATCCTGAAATGTACAGGAAGCCAATGGAGGGACCGGCAGAGTGGGGAAGTACGCGAGGTGCGTTTAGTGAGAAAAATAAGCCTGGCCCCTGCATTCATTACAGTTCATTATATGTCTGCAATACATCCATTTGACCGTCCTGGTTTAACCCCTTAACACCGTGGGACGTACAGTAACTGTACGTCCCCGGCGTCTGCAGTAGGGATGAGCCAAACACTCCCTGAGTTTGGTTCGGAGCCGAACCCGAACTTCCCAAATGTTCGTATCCGAACCCGAACTCGAACTCAATACAAGTCAATGCGGCTGAAAATTCGGTTTTTAGATTGCCCTCCAAGAGGGCATATATGCTAGATATTTGCCATAAAAGGTGTATGGGGGTCCGGGTAGTGCCCTGGGGGACAGGAAATAAGGACAAAAAGTTTTAAAAAAAACGTTTTTAAAGGGACAGTGAGTTTTCCATGAAATAAGGGTTAAAAATAAAAACGAAAAATTCCTTCAAATATCGTGCCTAGGAGGTCCCCATAACCTGCCCGTGAAGTGGCAGATTTCTAGGATGTATAGAAATATGTAAAAACCAAAAAATGACATTTCAAATGACGGTAAATGCTTTTCCTTTAATCTATCCATAAACAACTGCTTGGGGCGGCAGTCTGTATGAAAAGAGGAGACATTTTCGGACACGCAGAAAAAGTTTACTGATTTTTTGGCGGTGAAAAGCAGGAGAATGACTGGAAAATGGAAAATTCTAGACCAAATAGCCGATTTGGAAAGTGAGATAAATGGGAGAATTTTTCTGGTTTGGCTATTTTGACCTAGAATTTTCTCTTCAGTCATTCTCTAGAGTTTCACCTTTCTCTGAATAACCCTGTCAGGGTTATTCAGAGAGCGGTGAAGAGCAGGAGAATGACTGAAGAATGGAAAATTCTAGGTCAAAATAGCCAAACCAGAAAATTTTTCCCATTTAGGCTAGGGTCAGACTAGCGAATTTTTAACATGCGTTTAGGCGCACTTAATCACGGCCGCACTAGCAGCAAATGACGGGCAATGACGGCCAATATACGAAGTACGGTGGCACGAAAGTCCGGCTGCGCAACGCAAGTGGAAAATGAACGCATTTTTTCGAGAACGCAGAACCGCTAGTACGGACGTACAGAGTGTGCTGCGTCCACTAGCGGCGTGTGTGCGTGATTTGGAGACGTCAGACCCTGCTCATGTCTGGCCAACATAACGTCCAGACACCCAAAGTTTCCTGGTTTGGAAACTGTAAAAAATCACGCACAAAAATGTACATCGTATGACCGTTTTCGCGCATTCCGTGAAAAAATACGGCAATGCGTTCGGACGCACTTTTTGACGGTCGCTACAAAAAATGCGTTTGTCTGACCCTAGCCTTAGCTCACTTTCCAAATCGGCTATTTGGTCCAGATTGTTCTCTTTTCCTGCCATTCTCCTGGTTTTCACCTTTCTCTGAACAACCCTGAGAGAGAGGTGAAAGCCAGGAGAACTGGCAAGAGAAGAGAACAATCTAGACCAAATAGCCAATTTGGAAAGTGAGATAAATGGGAGAATTTTTCTGGTTTGGCTATTTTGACCTAGAATTTTCACTTCTCCAGTTATTCTCCTGCTTCTCACCGCTCTCTGAATAACCCTGTGAATGTTTAATTCCGAGGTGAAAAATAACATTGCTTTAGATGTTATTTTGATTTTTTTTCAAACACCAGTTAAATGCAGCATATTAGGAAGTTTTAGGAGGGAAATTAATTCTCAAATCTCAATCAAAAACAGACACCACCCCACCCCCTCAGTACCTCAGTATAGTGTGCAATGTATCAAATTGATTACGAGACTAAAAACACCTGGTGTTATGCCCGTTTGTGAACAGAGGTCATTTAGAGTTGAGAATCTTTCCATGTATACATTAGTTTTTAATTCAATATCTAATAAACCGTTGCTTATAATATTCTGCAGTAAAGAGTCTCTTTATTTTTAGATTTTTTTGTATTTTTTTAAGCATTTTCTATACTTTTTTCAAAATGTCTTTTTTTTTTCGAACTCGAACCGAACACACCCAAAAAGTTCAAAGTTCGCGAACTTTCGAACTGCCAAAGTTCGGGCCGAACTCCGAACCGTCCGAACCCGAACAGCTCATCCCTAGTCTGCAGCCCCCCGGCGGCGGATACTCACCTCCTCCGGCGGCTCCCTCACTGCTCTGACTCCCACGGAGTCAGACCGGCACTTTTGGTGCCTCTCGGCGCACTGACGACATCGTGCCGGACGTGATGACGTCAGTTTCAGGCGTCCTATCCCAGCCGGAGCAGGGGAAGCGCCTGGAGGGGAGGGGGGGATCCTTTGGATCCCTCTACCTCCCCATCGCCGGGGGCTATCAGCTAATGCCAGGCATCCCTGGAAAGGGCACAGCCTGGCCTTTCCAGGGATGTATGGCATTAACCCCTTGATAGCAAGGCTGTGACCCAGCACCAATCGATGCCAGGTCACAGCCTTTTTCCGTTGGGGGCCACCATCTTGGATGGCAGCCCCACCTCCGGGACTCCCCATGTCCACTGACGTCATCGGGCGTGGCACGATGACGTTAGTTAACCAGGGAACCCCTAGCTGCCAAGGGATTTCCTAAGGAAATGCCATGGTGGAGATAGGGGGGTTCTTTGAACCCCTTTATCTCATGATTGGTGACAGCTAGGGGGTCATGTAGGGAATCGTTTGAAAGGCCTGATCATGGCCTTTCGAATGATATCAAATATGATCATATTACTAGTAAAATTAAAGTGTAAAAAAAATAAAAATAATAAAAAAAAATAAAAACGTGCTTTTTTTATTTTTTTTAATGCAGCACTATTGTTCACATTTCAATTATAATGTGAACAATGATGCTTCACTAATGATTTTTTTTGGGGGGTTTAGCTAAAATCACGTAATTTCTCCCCAAAAACAAAAAAAAAAAGTTCAATTTTTTTTAACAAGTCTACCCCATAGAATATATCAGCAAAGGCTCGGGTAATAAAACGCAAAAAAAAAACCACTTTACACACTGTGGATGATTGAAATTTTATTGAAAATTCTCTTTTTTTTTTACAATTTTGTTATAGAATTTTCGCAGGGCATGACGTATACATATAATAATGATATATTATTAATCTGCCAAGTCTGCCGGAAAGAACGATATATAATTTGTCTGTGTGGTACAATGATATGTGACTTAAAACCGCGTTTAAAACCGTCAAAATTAGCTCAGCAAACTTCTACTTCGAAACATCGCCGAACTTGTAAAATTACTCCCGTCCTTAAGGGGTTAAATGGACAGCTAAGACCGGGGTCAGACGAGCATTTTTCAGAGAGGAAGGAACATCCGTGAGAGTGGATGTTCCTTCCATTCTGATGCCGTCTGGCCACCTCGCTGAGTGCAGCTATGGAGGATCGAGCTTTGCAGCCCCATCAACCCCGACCTTAAAGAAATACAAATGCGCCATAGACTTCATTTAAACTGCTTGACTGCTTCTCCCGACCCAGTTTGTCTAACGAGAAGCAAAATGCAAAACCGTCCAACGTTCAGAAAATTTGTGTATTTCCTCTCATGTCTATTTTGAACGTTTCCTATTTCCTCCATGAAACATTATCTCTGCCAATTCATTTTGCCTTCTTTACGTAAGCAGTTACTTCCCCCTAGTGGACAATTTTGTGAGTGTGACTAGTATCTGGAATGGGATTTCCGTCTTCTCTAAGGCGCTCCAGTTTACCCTTCTTTACTCTGAAGCGATGTTAATTGCGACAGCAAATTTTTATTTAGTTTTAGTCATACAGGGTTATTCAGAGAAAGGTGAAAACCAGGAAAATTGGCAGGAGAAGAGAACAATCTAGACCAGGGGTCAGCAAACTTGGCTCTCTAATGTTTTGGGAACTACATTTCCCATGTTGCTCAGTCAGCCTAATGGGTGACTGAGCATCATGGGAGAGGTTGCTGACCCCTGAGCTAGACCAAATAGACTATTTTGAAAGTGAGCTAAATGGGAGAATTTTTCTGGTTTGGCTATTTTGACCAAGAATTTTCACTTCTACAGTCATTCTCCCGCGTTTCACTTCTCTCTGAATAACCCTGTCTGTCTTCTGACTAAAATGCCATTTAGTTTTAGTTATGTTTTAATCCACTAAATTAGTTACAAGTTTTACAAAGCGCTAACAAGTTCCGTAGCGCTGAACAATGGGACAAGATTTTAGTCGACTACATCTAAAGTAGATTTAACTAAAATGTAATGGTTTTTTTTTTTATGGAGAAAGGATTTTACCAGGAAGGATACCTTGAGATTTCTCTCATTTTCAAGTATGTCCTGGGTGGCGAGTATGTACCGTTAGGTGTCTTGCCCAAGGACACTTACTGGAGAGGTGCTCATCAGGACTCCACAGGCTCTCTCCATACAGAGCAGTGATGTTACCTCTACTCCACCCAGCATTAGTTAAGCATTTCTCTCGGATTTCCGCCCTCATTATATACTCCTGGAGTGAACATCTTATCTGAATATAGAAAATTCATAATTTCTCTCGTGTGATTACCTCTGATTGGTTCTCTTTCCAGATAGTCCCGCCCTAACATTTTAGTCCAGTTTTTATTCGTCCACTAAAATGTCAATGGATTTTCGTCATAGTTTTAGCCAAAATAACTTGAGGGTTTATTTAAAGAACACCGAAATTTCAATTCTCTTTGAATAACCCCTCAAGCTATTTCACCAAAATTTCGGTGCTCCTTCAATAGGCTCACTTCGGTGGCTCAATTCACTGACCCTGCGGTGAATTCAGCATTCACCGCTGGGTCTCTGAAGTGCTCCTAATTGATCCGATGATAAACCCGCCGAACACATCTGATAAACCGCCAAATGCTGCTGAAAAACTACCAAACGCATAGACCACTGAATAAAGCCGACCAGACACCAAACGCCGCCAAAAAAAAGCCGACCATCTGCCAAACAGGGGTAAAAAAAAAATAAAAAAATTAAAAGGCATTTTAAACAAAATAATGCATGAAAATAATACATAAGTTTCTATGAATAACAATAAAAAGGTCTAGGTAAAGATACAGAATGAAAAGAAAAAAAAACCGCCATTTAAAAAAATCTGAATCAAAAATTTCACTGGAAAAAATGCCTAAAATTTATTTTAAAAAATGATTACTAAAGAGACTTTTTGCTGCAAATGAAAAGAATACAAAAATAAAAAAATAATAAAAATGGGTAAATTTTATTTACATTGAAACCTATGGGATTCACCTGTCAAATGAAACCACTGAAAATCTGGGCATTTTGCCAACGTTTCACTGCTGTTCGGCATTCTCTGAATATATTAACCATTAATTCTCTATGGGGAATTTCACTGCCGCTGAATTTCATCATATTTTGCTGGCAGTTATCCAATATTTGGCGAATTGAAATCTTTCTGAATACAGAATTGCCACGAAATTGCATTGTACGAGGATATTCACCGTACGGTGCAATTCGGTGGTAAATTTGGCTCTCCTTGAATAACCCTTTAGTTTTAATCACAAATAAATTTTAGTATACTAAGGGCACTATTACGATCTACACGCTAAAACGGGGACGCTACGTAGAAAAACCTGTGCCTGCAGGTTTCTTCTTAGCGTCCCCTTTTTAGCGTGATATTACGATGCAGGCGTTAAAAAAGCTGCCTGTATCGTAATCTGGCGCTAAGCCCCGGGATGCGCGCGGCACCACTAAACACCACCGCGAGCATCCCCTCCACGGAGTCCATAGGACTCCATTGAGGCAGACGCTGGCAGTCATGTGACCTGCAGGATCTCGCCTCGCGAGAACCGGCAGGTCGGCGTAGTCATCCGCAGAGGGAGACTGGGGACTTTTTCCCCCAGTCTCTCCCTTCTCCCAGCAGCCAGAGGAGGCGGTTGGAACCGCCATTCCCACCGCAGAATGGAAGGTGAGTATGTAATTTATTTGGGGGGGATTTTTTGCTGGTGCTGCAGCAGCGGAATCCGTTAGCACCAGGTCCAGGCTGTGGTTAACTGTTGGGTTAGCCGCAGCCGGACGGTAATTAGCGTAAGTAGAATGTAATACTACCTTCTCTCTGAGAATGGAAGAAAATATATTTTCTGGAGCGTTTTGAGAAGTGGGTGCACAGTTTGCAAAAAAGCATGGAGATTGGCGATGACTATGTTGAGAAACTGACGCAAAAAAAGGCTTTATTTAAAAAAAAATTGAGTTGGCATCATTATGTCATTAATTTTAACCTTCGTTTTGGACCTCTCCTAGTTTTAGTCGAGGAATTGCTTTCTTCAAATTACAAATTTCCCTGAAAGTTTTTTTTCTAATTTGGGGAAAAAAATTTATATTTTGTCAGAAAAATGCAGCAACAGGTTTTCCATTTCTGATTTTGTTCTAGAGAATATCCAGTGGGATATACAATTACAAATGTTTAAATGTGAAGAAGTAAATTTACACTCACTAAATGTTAGAAATAAGAAAGGAAATTCATGCTTTTTTGACATTTTTTATTATATCATTTTGACAAGACACAATATATACATATAGTAATGATACATTTTGAGTCCACTGAGAAAAAGGATATATTATTTGTCTGGGTCCTACGATAAACATGACTTCAAATCAATTTAAACAGGATGAGCAAAAAAATGGTCAAAATGAGCTCAGCACACAGAATAAAATGGCTCAGCATCAGAAGGGTTAAAATCAAAAGGGGGGAACCAGCTACTCTATTGTTTCTTTCTTCCCTCCCCAAGTTTTTACCTTATATGGTTAATTTAGCAACACTGCAGTGAGAGCTGTGACATCACAGCTTATTGTGACATCATAGCTCTGGGATAGTAAAGCCCAACGCAGGACAGGTGTCTTCACTTGTTCTAAGACTTTTCTTGGAGATTCTTGTAGGCATTGCTTATATTACTTTGCGAATATTACTATAGAGATTCTGTGATAGCTTCAATAGCTTTTTCACACATTCTCTGGAATACTGCATATACCATACCATCTTGCTGAGGACCTACCTTTGAGAACCTCTACTTGAAGTAGACTTGACCTTGTGTTCCTAAGGATGGGGGGCAGCTGGAGTCGTCCGGTATCATGCAGTTCTTACGGCACAGAACCATCACATTCAGGTAAGTGAGACCACATTTCTCCTATCTTTGAAGACATTTTCTATTTACTATATTATGGGCCATATTACAAAGTTTGTGCTAACTTAACCAGAGCTGTTATAAACCTAACGATTCCATAGTCTAGAATGACTCGGGTAAATTTACAACAGCCCTGGTTAAATTAGCACCAACTTTGTAATATTGACCTATATGTTTGCCTGTACTGTCATAAGAAATGATTTAACGCTTCAAATTGTGTATTGTTTTACTGCAGGATCCACAGAAAATAATGGCACCGTCTTATCAAGTAATGATCGGGCAGAATATCGGCTACCCCCGATCACTGACGTTACTGGAGATGTTGCTGCCGGAAGTGGACCTCAAATGATTAATCCCACAGGTGAGAACATTGAATATCCACCTGGAGATTTCTTGAGATATAGACCAACACCAAGACGCCCCATAAGAGAACGTGCGCATAGAGCGAGGACCGAAAGAAATATGTCCTCTGAAAGACCAGAGACAGAGGGTCAAGAGGCACGAGAAAGACCTAGCATGAGCCAACAGAGTGAAGCGACAGATAGAAGCAGATACAGAAGTCGTTCTCCCCTCCGTTCTCCTGAAACACCAGAGAGAGAGGGTATGTCTCGCCCACACGAAGAACGCTTCAGAGATTTCAGGTTCCGTAACCCATTACTAGAAGAAAATTGTAATGATGTATACACACGCTTTGTGACAGAACAGGAACCAGAAGGAGACTGCCCCATCTGCTTAATGGAATTTGAAGAGTGGCAGCGGGCTACAACTTCAAAATGTGGGCACGAGTTTCACCATCAATGCCTCTTAAGGTGGATAAAAGAGAACCCAAGTTGCCCCATCTGCCGATACGGTTTCTTAAATCTCCGTAGAGGTCACTGTGTCCGTGTTATGGCAATAGAATACAACTGCACACGCGGCCCAGATGGCATCTGGCACAGTGTACGATTTGGCAGAATTGTGAACTGAACCCTTAATCCAAGGAGAAATCTGACGCCATTCAGGGGTCAAGAAGGATTTTTTTCCCAGTGTGTTGCATATTGGCGAGCGCTTCAGACTGGGTTTTTTGCCTTCTTTTGGATCAACAGCGGTAGGTGATGTGGGAAAGACAACTTGATGGACGTATATGTCTTTTTTCGGCCGATGTAACTAACCCCCAGAAGCCACCTGGAGATAATCCTACCGTGATTCAGAGACTCGATATTATAAATGCGCACTAAATAAAAGAAAACCTGTTGAGCTCAATAACTGGCTTGTGTGTTTTAATCATGGCATGTTTTTCCAACCAATGGAGTAAAAGAAAAAAACCTGGATATATGGCACGCGATGCTCCAGTCCTATTCTTATGAAGTCAAGACCTAGCTCAGTCACAACAAAGTGCTTGAGTCTCCAAACCTGTGTATTGGAAAAGAGGGGAGAGATTGTTTATTTGCATCATTTGCTCATTACTGGATGGCTCTATCTGCACCAAATAAAAGAGAACCTGATGAGCTCAATATCTGTTTTGATATAGTTTTTATCATGGGTTCTGTTACCAAACACTGCAATGATAAGGCTTAAGTAGGAGTTTAGGTCCAAGATTAACTCAGCATCAACACAAATACAGTCAGGTCCAAAAATATTGGGACATCAACACAATTCTAACATCTATGGCTCTATACACCACCACAATGGAGTTGGAATGAAACAAACACAATGTGCTTTAACTGCAGACTGTCAGCTTTAATTTGAGGGTATGTACATCCAACTCAGGTGAATGGTGTAGGACTTACAGCAGTTTGCAGATGTGTCTCCCACTTGTTAAGGGACCAGAGGTAATGGGACAATTGGCTTCTCAGCTGTTCCATGGCCAGGTGTGTGATATTCCCTCCTTACCCAAATTACAATGTGCAGATAAAAGGCCCAGAGTTCATTTCAAGTGTGCTATTTGCATTTGGAATCTGTTGCTGTCAACTCTCAAGATGAGATCCATAGAGCTGTCACTATCAGTGAAGCAAGCTATCATTAGGCTGAAGAAACAAAACAAACCCATCAGAGAGATAGCAAGAACATTAGGCGTGGCCAAAACAACTGTTTGGAACACTCTCAAAAAGAAGGACCGCACCGGTGAGCTTAGCAACACCAAAAGACCCGGGAGACCACTGAAAACAACTGTGGTGGATGACCGAAGAATTCTTTCCCTGGTGAAGAAAACACCCTTCACAACAGTTGGCCAGATCAAGAACACTCTCCAGGAGGTAGGTGTATGTGTGTCAAAGTCCAACAATCAAGAGAAGACTTCACCAGAGTGAATACAGAGGGTTCACCACAAGATGTAAACCATCGTGAGCCTCAAAAACAGGAAGGCCAGATTAGAGTTTGCCAAACAACACCTAACAACAAAGCCTTCACAGTTCTGGAACAAGATCCTATGGACAGATGAGACCAAGATCAACTTGTACCAGAGTGATGGTAAGAGAAGAGTATGGAGAAGGAAAGGAACTGCTCATGATCCTAAGCATACCACCTCATCAGTGAAGCATGCTGGTGGCAGTGTCATGGCGTGGGCATGTATGGCTGCCAATGGAACTGGTTCTCTTGTATTTATTGATGATGTGACTGCTGACAAAAGCATCAGGATAAATTCTGAATTGTGTCGGTCAATATTATCTGCTCACATTCAGCCAAATGCTGCAGAACTCATTGGACGGCGCTTCACAGTGCAGATGGACAATGACCCAAAGCATACTGCAAAAGCGACCAAAGAGGTTTTGAAGGGACAGAAGTTATGCAATGGCCAAGTCAATCACCTGACCTGAATCCCATTGAGCATGCATTTCACTTGCTGAAGACAAAACTGAAGGGAAAATGCCCCAAGAACAAGCAGGAACTGAAGACAGTTGCAGTAGAGGCCTGGCAGAGCATCACCAGGGATGAAACCGAGCGTCTGGTGATGTCTATGCGTTCCAGACTTCAGGCTGTGATTGACTGCAAAGGATTTGCAACCAAGTGTTAAGAAGGGAAAGTTTGATTTATGATTATTATTCTGTCCCATTACCTTTGGTCCCTTAACAAGTGGGAGACACATCTGCAAACTGCTGTAAGTCCTACACCGTTCACCTGAGTTGGATGTACATACCCTCAAATTAAAGCGGACAGCCTGCAGTTAAAGCACATTGTGTTTGTTTCATTCCAACTCCATTGTGGTGGTGTATAGAGCCAAAGATGTTAGAATTGTGTCGATGTCCCAATATTTCTGGATCTGACTGTATATAGTCACACATACCTAAAACCATTCGCTCACATTACAAACTAAACACAAAAACTGGGATTTGTTTACACTAAGTCCATGACACATTCAACTGTAAAGTGAGTGTATCCCTACATCCATGGGTCCGAATCACAATTCAAAATGATACTTTTCTTTTGGACTATAATTTGATAGCTCAGTAGAGCAGGGCTTGTGAAACATGGTCAAAATTCAGTAGCCAACTGAAAAATCTAGGAGCTAGTTAATATTTAAGCTTCTGATTGTGTATATACGCACATACATATATACTGTATATATATATATCTCTTACTGCACCAGGGATAATACCATTTAGCTCTCACAGAGCTTATTGAGTCACTATACATTTATAATTAAGCTTTTGCATCCTGTAGTAGAGGAACGATCGCAATCAGTCATTAACAGGGTTATTCAGAGAAAGGTGAAACTCTGGGGAACCTTTGGAGAAGTGAAAATTCATGGTTAAAATAGCCGATTTGGAAAGTGAGATAAATGGGAGAATTTTTCTGGTTTGGCTATTTTGACCTAGAATTTTCACTTCTCCAAAAGTTCTCCAGAGATTCTCTGAATAACCCTGCATGTGTATAAATAATAATACTAACATGATGGAAGCCCCCTCCACTGTTTAGTCGACTCTTGTCCTAATGTACTGCCTGGTAGCAGTGGTGTCACTAGGGTTGGTGTCACTCGTTGCGGTAACTCATGGTGTCACCCCCCCACCCCGAGTTTTATGGTTTCTTATTTTAACTACTCTTACTCGTGATTCAGAACTCCCATAAAACACTGCATGCTCATACACAGCGCACATTACTGTGAGGTTTATTGCTTTGGAGCTCTGATATGCTCACTCACAGGGCACAATTTTGTGAGTTTTGTTGCTTTGCATCTCTGTGATACACTCATACACACAGCACATTACTGTATCACAGAGCTGCACAACAAGAAAGCTCACAGTAATGTGCGCTGTGTATGAGCATTCCCCGCGTGCAGCGGCTGCCTCAGAGTGATAGGATAGGAGTCCTATCACTCTCAGACAGCCTTTCACATACTGAGATCAATGAGCTTTCAGCATGTACAGTCTGCTTCAGAGTGTCTGGCCTTCCACCCACTCAGTACCACAGTGGTTGAGGTGTAGGAGGGTGACAGTGCCTGGTAGTGGCACGTGACTGGGAGGTGCAGTAGTAGTGGTGTAGAAGAGACATTAACTTTGCGGCGCAGTAAAGGCAGTGACTGGGTAGTGTAGTCTACACACACACACACACACACACACACACACACACACACACACCTGGCTGCCTGGTCATCCTGCACCGAGAGAGCAGAGGCGAGGTGAGGTGAGGGGGTCCCCTGAGGTGGCATGGCTCGCCTCGTTCTGCTCCTTCTCGAATCCCGTGTGATTGACTGACGTCAGCGCCAACCACTCGAAGAGTGGCTTCAGTGCGAAGGAGTAGCTTAGCGGGAGCCAGGAACACTGTTGACTGGCGAAGACGATAGGAGCATCTCGCTCACGCTAGCCTGCTGTGTGGCTGCCGCTCATGCAGCCCGTTCGAGTGCTTGTACACACACAGCAGGCTGCGCAAGATGTTCCGTTCGGCTCCAGCCTCCGCCAGTCAACTCACCCCTGCCAGATGCAGAGTATTGTGGCGGCTTTTTTTGCCGCCCCCTGGAATGTGCCAGCCTAGGCCTTGCCTACCCAGGACATACATGAAAACAAGAGAAATCTCAATCTATCCATCCTGGTAAAATGCTTTGTAAGAGAAATACGTTTTTTTAGCACTGGGTGTCACCTTTAGGGGCACTTTCATCTGGGTGTGGTCCACACCCCCCGCACCCCCCTTTTGATGCCACTGTGTTGAAGATTCTTCATGACAAATTGGACTTGTCCAAAAAGTGCACACTCTGGGTTTCACATAATTTGAGAGTAGAACAAAAAACGTCTGAAGCGGAATTTGCCAAAAAGTTCATTGATAACAAGTCTGCCAACTTCACGGTAATTTTTACTGGAGATGGAAAAAAAATATTTTCTGGAGCATTTTGAGAAGTGGGTGGACACTTTGAAAAAAAGCCTGGAGATTGGCGGTGATTATGTTGAGAAAATGCTGCAAAAAAGGCTTTATTTAAAAAAAAAATTGAGTTGGCATCATTATGTCATTAATTTTAACCTTCGTTTTGAACCTCTCCTAGTTTTAGTCGAGGAATTGCTTTCTTCAAATAACTTTCAGGGAAATTTGTATTTTTTCTAATTTGGGGAAAAAAATGTATATTTTGTCAGAAAAATGCAGCAACAGGTTTTCCATTTCTGATTTTGTTCTAGAGAATATCCAGTGGGATATACAATTACAAATGTTTAAATGTGAAGAAGTAAATTTACACTCACTAAATGTTAGAAATAAGAAAGGAAATTCATGCTTTTTTGACATTTTTTATTATATCATTTTGACAAGACACAATATATACATATAGTAATGATACATTTTGAGTCCACTGAGAAAAAGGATATATTATTTGTCTGGGTCCTACGATAAACATGACTTCAAATCAATTTAAACAGGATGAGCAAAAAAATGGTCAAAATGAGCTCAGCACACAGAATAAAATGGCTCAGCATCAGAAGGGTTAAAATCAAAAGGGGGGGGGGCGTGGCCGGCCGCTGAAGGGAGAAGTCGCATGTTACCAGAGCTCCAGTGTTTTCTTTCTCCCTGGGGTCTTTTCCTAATCTTTTTAAGCTGAGAACCCTTATCTGAGGATCCTGAGCGGCTGGCCATCGGGGGTGTGCTGACCAGAGCCCATTTCCCCCCTCTCTGGTCCAGAGACTCGCCTGTTAGCCGCCATCTCCGGCTGGGGTGTGCTGCCGGCGGCCATTTTGCGGCCTTTTTTCTTCCCCGTTGTCTCCCAGAATACCTGCCTTGTGTGCCCTGATCCTGTTACGGGACGTGATGAGGGTCGTGGAGACGGAGGGCCCCCGTCTCCCGGCCATGCTGGATGCCTTGCTGCAAGTGCTGGAAGATGATGAGCGTCCTCTGACACGGGGGGATATGCGCCGCGTTATGGCCGTGCTGCGCACCGGACGGGCAGCTGATGATCCGTGCGGCTGCGTTTCTGGGACAGAAGGCCTGATGAGGTACTGCATGGCTGTGTGATTCTGGTGGAGGCAGATGCCGGAGTGCCGCGAGGCATGGATGGGATGCCGGACCGCGAGATGCCGCAGCGCGTTATGCCGATGGAGGTGATGTCCCCGCGGCAGACTCCAGAAACATCCAGCTTTCGAGAGTCGTTTATCCGGGCAGAGCTGGCGGGTGTGCTGGTGGCACCCGCTGGTGCTAACCGGAGCCTGGACGTGACCGAAGGCCCCTTCGCTACCGAGAAGAGGATGCTGTTTAGGCCCCGGCGACCATCCCTCGGTCAGGCGCTGCCTGCGGCCTTACCGCACGAGGCTGGAAATCGGCATAGCTGTACAAGTGACTGGCACGGTCTGTTCTACGTCGCCCTGCCTGCCATGCGAAGCCTGCCGTTCCGCGATACTGGCTGAGGATACAGCTGACTCTTTTGATGATATTCCCCGGCTGGGGACAATTTTTTGCTGATAGAGACACTTTTTGTCGTCCTTTTTGTGCTCCATGTGTTGTTACTGTCATGCTTTCTGCTATTTTGGTTTTATTATTTTTCTTTTTTATACCTTTCCCAACAGTTTGCTTTAGAGATCTGAGCATTATTTTTGTATGTGTATTTTCTCCTCCCATTTTTTTTTTTTTTTTTTTTTTGGCGTTTTCGGGTATCTGTGGGTACGCTTACGTGGCCTGGAGCCGGCGTCGGCGCCCCCAGTCCCCGGGCCAAGTGTCACTCACTCCCCCTGGCCTCCCGCGGTCCTAAGGGCCTGCAGGTTCTACCAGGGGAGACACAAGTATGGCCTCTGCCACTACCCCTAGCCCCCCCCCTTTTTTTTTTTTTTTTTCTCTTCTTTCCCCCCTTTCCTCTTTCACTCAGTTCACTAGATGTATTTAGCGGATTTCTCAGTTTATAATGCCTAACTATAGAAGAGACCCCCCTATTGGGGATGTTATATGTTAATGTCTGTCTATTTTTTGATGACTTCTTGCTTTGTTTTTCCCTTATTGATGGACATTCTTTGTTGAGACCCCCCCACTATTTGGGGATGTTTATTATTTTTCTTGCATTGTGCATATGCTGACAGTTTTGGGTGGCCCTGCGAGGCCCTCACTTTATATGTTTGACTTACGCTGACTTATATAAAATAAAAAATTTTGAATTTAAAAAAAAAAAAAAAAATCAAAAGGGGGGAACCAGCTACTCTATTGTTTCTTTCTTCCCTCCCCAAGTTTTTACTTTATGTGGTTAATTTAGCAACACTGCAGTGAGAGCTGTGACATCACAGCTTATTGTGATATCATAGCTCAGGGATAGTAAAGCCCAACGCAGGACAGGTGTCTTCACTTGTTCTAAGACTTTTCTTGGAGATTCTTGTAGGCATTGCTTATATTACTTTGCGAATATTACTATAGAGATTCTGTGATAGCTTCAATAGCTTTTTCACACATTCTCTGGAATACTGCATATACCATACCATCTTGCTGAGGACCTACCTTTGAGAACCTCTACTTGAAGTAGACTTGAGCTTGTGTTCCTAAGGATGGGGGGCAGCTGGAGTCGTCCGGTATCAGGCAGTTCTTACGGCACAGAACCATCACATTCAGGTAAGTGAGACCACATTTCTCCTATCTTTGAAGACATTTTCTATTTACTATATTATGGGCCATATTACAAAGTTGGTGCTAACTTAACCAGGGCTGTTATAAACCTAACGATTCCATAGTCTAGAATGACTCTGGTAAATTTACAACAGCCCTGGTTACGTTAGCACCAACTTTGTAATATTGCCCTATACGTTTGCCTGTACTGTCATAAGAAATGATTTAACGCTTCAAATTGTGTATTGTTTTACTGCAGGATCCACAGAAAATAATGGCACCGTCTTATCAAGTAATGATCGGGCAGAATATCGGCTACCCCAGATCACTGACGTTACTGGAGATGTTGTTGCCGGAAGTGGACCTCAAATGATTAATCCCACAGGTGAGAACATTGAATATCCACCTGGAGATTTCTTGAGATATAGACCAACACCAAGACGCCCCATAAGAGAACGTGCGCATAGAGCAAGGACCGAAAGAAACATGTCCTCTGAAAGACCAGAGACAGAGGGTCAAGAGGCACGAGAAAGACCTAGCATGAGCCAACAGAGTGAAGCGACAGATAGAAGCAGATACAGAAGTCGTTCTCCCCTCCGTTCTCCTGAAACACCAGAGAGAGAGGGTATGTCTCGCCCACACGAAGAACGCTTCAGAGATTTCAGGTTCCGTAACCCATTACTAGAAGAAAATTGTAATGATGTTTACACTCGCTTTGTGACAGAACAGGAACCAGAAGGAGACTGCCCCATCTGTTTAATGGAATTTGAAAAGTGGCAGCGGGCTACAACTTCAAAATGTGGGCACGAGTTTCACCATCAATGTCTCTTAAGGTGGATAAAAGAGAACCCAAGTTGCCCCATCTGCCGGTACGGTTTCTTAAATCTCCGTAGAGGTCACTGTGTCCGTGTTATGGCAATAGAATACAATTGTACATGCGGCCCAGATGGAGTCTGGCACAGTGTACGATTCGGCAGAATTGTGAACTGAACCCTTAATCCAAGGAGAAATCTGACCGCCATTCAGGGGTCAAGAGACTGGGTTTTTTGCCTTCTTTTGGATTAACAGCGGTAGGTGATGTGGGAAAGACTGAACTTGATGGACGTATGTCTTTTTTCAGCCGATGTAACTAACCCCCAGAAGCCACCTGGAGATAATCCTACCGTAATTCAGAGACTCGATATTATAAATGCGCACTAAATAAAAGAAAACCTGTTGAGCTCAATAACTGGCTTGTGTGTTTTTCATGGGATGTGTTTCCAACCAATGGAGTAAAAAAAAAAACTGGATTTATGGCACACGATGCTCCAGTCCTATTCTTATGAAGTCAAGACCTAGCTCAGTCACAACAAAGTGCTTGAGTCTCCAAACCTGTGTATTGGAAGAGAGGGGAGAGATTGTTTATTTGCATCATTTGCTCATTACTGGATGGCTCTATCTGCACCAAATAAAAGAGAACCTGATGAGCTCAATATCTGTTTTGATATAGTTTTTATCATGGGTTCTGTTACCAAACACTGCAATGATAAGGCTTAAGTATGAGTTTAGGTCCAAGATTAACTCAGCATCAACACAAATATATAGTCATACATACCTAAAACCACTCGCTCACATTACAAACAAAACACAAAAACAGGGATTTGTTCACACTAAGGCCATGGCACATTCAACTGTAAAGTGAGTGAGTGTATCCCTACATCCATAGGTCCGAATCACAATTCAAATTGATACTTTACTTTACGGAATATAATTTGATAGCTCAGTAGAGCAGGGCTTGTGAAATATGGTCAAAATTCAGTAGCCAACTGAGAAATTTAGGAGCCAGCCATTTTAAAGTTTTCAAATGATTGTGTACATATACATATACATACATCTCTTACTGCACCAGGGATAATACCATTTAGCTCTCACAGAGCTTATGGAGTCACTATACATTCATAATTAACCTATTGCATCCCGTGGTAGAGCAAAGATAGCAATCAATCATTAAATATATAAATAACAATACTAACATGATGGAAGCCCCCTCCACTGTATAATAGACTCTTGTCCTATTGTACTGCTTGGTAGCATTGGCGTCACTAGGGTTGGTGTCACCTGGTGCGGTAACACCCCCTCCTTTACCTCGAGTTTTACGGTTTCTTTTTTAACTACTCTTACTCATGATTCAGAACTCCCATAAAACACTGAATGCTCATACACACCACACATTACTGTGAGGTTTATTGCTGTGGAGCTCTGTGATATGCTCATACACAGATTACGGAGTTTTATTGCTGTGGATTCTGTAATACGCTCATACACACCACACATTACTGCGAGGTTTATTGCTGTGGAGCTCTCTGATATGCTCTCTCACAGGGCACAATACTGTGAGTTTTGTTGCTATGCAAGTTTGTGATACAGTAATGTGCTGTGTGTATCACAGACAGCCTTTTACTTGCTGGGATTAGTGCGCTCTCAGCATGTACAGTCTGCTTCAGAGTGTCTGGCATTCCACCCACGCAGTGGCACAGTGGTTGAGGTGTAGGAGGGTGACAGTGCCTGGTAGTGGCACGGTGAGTGGGTGGTGCAGTATTAGTGGTGTAGAAGAGACATTTACTTTGTGGCATACTAAAGGCAGTGACTGGGTAGTGTATTCTACACACACATACCTGGCTGCTTGGTCTTCCTGCTCCGAGAGAGTCCAGGTGGAGTGAGGTGAGGGAGTCCCCCGCGGCGGCACAACTCGCCTTGTTCTGCTCCTACCTGAAACCTGCTTGACTGACTGCCGTCAATGCCAACCACGGGAAGTGTGGCATCAGCGTGATGGAGGAGCTTAACGGGAGCCTTGATCACTACTGACTGGCGGAGCCGACAGCAGGTTGTGCATGCGCAAGATGTTCCTATGTGTGTACAAGCACTCGAGCAGGCTGCACGAGCTGCTGCCGCTCATGCAGCCTGCTCTAGTGCTCATACACACACAGCAGGCTACACGAGATGTTCCAATCGGCTCCAGCCTCCACCGTTCAACTCGCCCCTGCCGGAGGAAGAGTATTGCGGGTGCTGGACGCATAGTGGTGACTTTTTTTGCCGCCCCCTGGAAAATGCCTGCCTAGGCCTTGCCTTCCCATGACATACTTGAAAATTAGAGAAATCTCAATATATCTTTCATGGTAAAATACTTTGTGTAAAAAAAAAATATATATTTTTTTTAGGGTGTCACTTTAGGGGTGGTGTCACCCAGGTGCGGGTCACCCCCCCCCCTTGTGACGCCACTGGTGACAACGAGCAGCAGCTGCTGAAGTTTGAATCTACGCACACTGCTCTGATCCTCTGCTTAAGGCTGAGGTGTAGTCTGGGTCTGTAGTTGGATGACCGAATTGGTTGTCTGACTACAGACAACTTTTTTGGACAATCTGAGTCGTCCACTGCAAGTGACTATGGACATCCCCGGTCAACCGATGAGCAGACTGCCAAACACCGTCGGACTGAAGAAAACTCTGGCTGCTGTCCCTGGTGCTGAAAGGGCTTCAACATACAGGGCACTTTTAACACTCTATAGTGCCGTTGAAGAGTGCGGACTGAAGAAAAAAAAAAGCTTTTTTTTTAATTGAGAATCAAAAAGTTAGTCAAAAAGATGTTCAGAAAAATAGACTTTTTGCTGAAAATGAAAAGAATAAATGGTTTAATAAAAGAAAATGAAAACGTAAATATTATATTACATTGAATCGTATGAGATTCGCTTGTTTTACCTATCGAACTGAACCACCGATAATCAGGGCGTTTTTTTGTTTTTAAAGTTTTCTGTACCAGGTCATTTGTCTCTGTCAGACAAATCCCATTCAAATGGGAAAGATCACTAGTCTGTTGTAGTCACACAATGTTGTCTGAAGTCGTCCGATGGAAGTTGGAGACAGTGGAAGAGGGTTAATTCTCCACTGTGTTATGGGATTAGTCTGGCTACAGATGACTTGTGAGTCGCACAAATACGGACCCAGTGGACGGCCAGCCGAACCTTTACAAATATAACAGCCTGTCAGTTTGTATCCCGATATATCTGCTCCATCACGGTCCTGAAGCAAAGCTACAAACCACTGCCCAATCAATCCTCACGCAGACCAATTGGTCTGACTACTCTCTTCCCAGCAGAGATACATTGTTATCATTATTATTCTTTATTTATATAGCGCGAGCATATCCCGCAGAAAAAATGTAAGCTCGGGTACAGCCACAGTAGTGGATCAACAGAGTAGGGGTCTCTTGCTCCACATCCCCATACAGCAAACAAATATATAAAGAGACTCCAGAGTCCACGATGTAAATTCAAATGGATTTAATCCAACAACAAGAAAGCAAGGCAACGTTTCGACTGGTCTTTGTCAAGCCTAAATCACAATAATACAAACTGAAAATAAATAGTATCACAGGTCAATCAAACAATTACTCATTGTAACCGATCCGTGTGTACTAAACCCAGTGATTATCCCGCAGTGCTTACATGAAACTCATTTAAAGGGATACACTTCAAAAATGCCCCCCCCCTTTTTAACCTTCACTAGTTGGCCTACTTATAGCATCTGCCCAATTTATTTTATTTATATATTTTTTATTGTAAGTGATTTTACTCTTCTCTCTTGGTATGAACAGCTCCTGCGTTGATGTTGTGCCTTCTCTTTCCCAATCTACATGCTTTACAAAACATGTAACTTAAAGGGGGGGGGGCTTTCATATATATTACACAAAGTTGATTGTGCGTTTGGGAAAGAAAAGGCACAACAACAAATACACAATCTACGTGCTTTTCAAAACATGCAACTAGAATAAAAAAAGGGGGGCTTTCATATATTTCAGGACAAAGTTGATTGTGTGTTTGGGAAAGAAAAGGCACAACAATCAACTTTGTCCAGAAATATATGAAAGCCCCCCTTTTTTTTATTCTAGTTGCGTGTTTGGAAAAGCACGTAATTGTGTGTTTGATGTTGTGCCTTTTCTTTCCCAAACACACAATCAACTTTGTGTAATATATATGAAAGCCCCCCACCTTTATTATAGTTGCATGTTTTGAAAAGCACGTAGATTGGGAAAGAAAAGGCACAACATCAAACACACAATCTACGTGCTTTTCAAAACATGCAACTAGAATAAAAAAGTGGGGAGAGCGCACTTTCATATATTTCTGGTCAAAGTTGATTGCGTGTTTGATGTTGTGCCTTTTCTTTCCCAATCAACTTTGACCAGAAATATATGAAATGCCCCCCCTCCCCTTTTTTTTATTCTAGTTGCATGTTTTGTTACAACATGAATAAATGTATCCAGTGTAGTCATTGTGTGCAGTCATTCTCTTTAATATTTGCAAGCTTTAGTGGTTAGAAGGGGTGCTTAGAGAAATAATAACTGAGGGTTAGTTGTTAATCAGCTTGCTAGTCGTCATTACTGGCAATGAGTCCTTTCGGTTTGATACTTTTCTGTCTGATGCCTTCCTGTCCTGCATATTAATCCGTCGCAGTCGCTGCTAGTGCCTTGAGGTCAATAATATGTCTGAGTAAGCCGTCTGCCAGCGTACAAGCGGGGATGATGCGCGTTCCTTATCTGGGATCTTACCGGAGCTGTTATCTGGATTATATTCTATAACGGTGACTGTTTCGATTGAAAATGCAAAATATGTTAATCAAATGGCAATTATCTCACATGAGAGGATAAAATAAGAGACTGGACTGAACGGATGTTTCTTCGAATATAAAATCTAATGCACAGAACCAGGGGAGGCGGCACTCAAACCTAAACATGCATTTTGTATAAGGGTGCGCGATACACCAATGCGTGCAACATGCAATATACAGTGCACGCCGGTTAAATGTACTATAAGAGATTTTACAAACACTTAGCTGAGGCTATATTTATAATGATGGAGATTTGGTTACACATTGTGATCGCAAGGTGTGCAAGCACACCATAACATCAATGTACTCCATTGGTTCACAACCCTGGTCCTCAAGTATCCCTAACCGGACAGATTTTAAAGAGGCACTACCACGTACATAAGCTATAACTAGATTACGTAGGCACTAAAAACAAAACTTCCTTATAAAACATATGCTGAAGTTTTTTTTCTTTGTTTGAAGTACTTGCTAGTAAAAAAGGAAAATAAAATTAGATTTTTCATCCCCGTTTCCATCATGTTCAATTTTCCCATGATGCAACATTTACCAAAATCTTATGCTGAGTATTAATTTACAACTGTGCTTTAATTTACAGGGTTATCCAAAGAGATTCGAAAAGTCACCGCACGTTCGGTGACTTTTCGTTCTCTTCAATTCGGTTCCTTTTGCCGATTGCATTTCGGTGACCCTGCGGTGTATTCAGCAAGCACCACAGGGTCCCCGAATTGCAGGGAAAAGCTGCCGCAAACCTGACGAAACCTAACCGAATGCACGCTGAAAACAAGCAAAAACATCTGGATTAACCTTCGAAAAAGTCGAACAGGAGCCGAACAGGAGCCGAATCACACAGAGCCGAAGCAGCTGTGACGTAGAGGAGGCAGTGAATAAATTAGCAAAACCATTTGTATGAATCTGGGAAAAAGAAACGCTGTTTGCAAAGAAACTACTGAGCGAAAATGTCTGAAATTTTCACAGGAGGTCCAGGGAATGATAATAAAGAGGGCTGTTACAAAAAAAATAAGTAAACTGAAAAAAAAAAATCAAAAAAAAATCGGACTTTTAAAAAAAAAAAAAATCTGAGAAATGCTTAAAGTATCCTAAAAAATCTATAAATAAAGAGACTTTTTGCTGCAGAATTTTATAATGAACGGTTTATTAGATATTGAATTAAAACGGGAATATTTTTAACATTGAAGTCTATGGGATTCTCCTGAATAAATTTGCCGAATTAGACCACCGAATGGCAGGGCATTAGGGGAACCTTTCACTGCTGGTTTGTGTTCTCTGAATAGCCGAAGCAGTGCTTCTCTATGGGGATTTCACTGCCCTCAAACAGGGACCGAACAGGCACCGTATGTTCAGGCAATTCGCCAGGATTTGGCGAATTGCCTGCTCTCTGGATAGCTGAATGGTCAGGAAAGGTAACCGAACACTGATTTTCAGCGTTCGGTTACCTTTCTCAAGCAATTCGGATCTCTTTGGATAACCCTGTATGTGTTTCCCAAACCTGTCCTCAGGACCCTCTGACAGGCCAGGTTTGCCAGATATCTGAAGCACAGCACAGGTGATATGATTTGCTGCTCAGTGATTGCAGGATTCAACTGCATTTCCCCAAGGTGATCCTTAAAATCGGGCCTGTTAGTGGGTCCTGAGGACTGGAGTTGAGAAACCCTGCTTTATCTTATACATTATTTAACAGGTAATGAGGTGGAGGAGCGAATGCTTAGATAAGGCAGCAGCAGTTCTATTGTATTCTGCATGCTACTCCAGATAAAAGCTGGCAGCTGAAGGAGATATGACAGGGAGCTTAAAAGACTTTGAATCTACCCACTGGTGATGTCCTTTGAATACATCCCACACAATACAAAGATTCAAGTTCACTGCCTGACCCATAGACTCAATTCTATGGCCATTGCCAAACGGTAAGTGATTATATAGATACGGTGTGGAGGGGGCAGTTTACAACAAAATATCACACAATGGATGCACCCAGTGACACGCATAGAGTGAAATATTTTCTTCAGCAACATAAACACAATAAGGGCATTTCCTTTTTAGATGGTATTAGCCCTTTAAGGATCACCTTGGGGAAATGCAAACTGAATCCTGCAATCACTGAGCAGCAAATCCTATCACCTGTACTGTGCTTCACATATCTGCAAACCTGGCCTGGTAGGGGAGTTCATTCCAGAAGGATTTTCCAGTGTTTGTCTGTGGAATTTGAGCTCTGTGAAATTAAAGTTGATTCTGACATGTCTCTTTTTCCAGACAGAACAAGGATTATAATTAAACTATGGTTCTTAGCAGAGCGCCAAGTTCACAGGGTACAACTCATGGCGGTATTGGAACGCAATATGTGAGTATATTGAGTTCAGGCAGAGTATCTGCATTGGGAGTTCGGCTTGGATAAGTTATTGTTTAATGCTCAAAGGCATCAGAAAAAAATATTGCTTGGCAGAAACGACAATATTATTGCCTGAAGCAAATACAATAACCCGGGCTTTGAACAGCTATGCTAATAAAGATCATCTTGATATTATGAATCATGCGCATGCAAACTCAACGGGTGGCTGGATTGAAGTGAAGATTGATGAGTAATAAGGGAGATCCAAAATCCCTCATCTTAAACATAAAATATACCAACTGAACAATGCCTATTTTTTAACAAAGAAGCTGTATAAGCGAAATTAATAGCTAACAAACAAAGAGAGCATTGTTTTGCAAGCTTTCAGAGCTCTGTGGCTCCGACATCAGGCATGTTTGTAGGTGAGGCTCAGACGCATTTAGGCTTGGTTTAAACTTTACAGGAAAGTAGAGAAAAACAAAGAAATAAAACAACAAAACAAAAAACAGACAAATACACTAAATCAAACATGGAAAACCAAAAGAGAATAAAGCACACAGCCTGTCACTCTGCAACTGTATCCAGAAGATGGGTGATCAGTAGATCCCTGAAGGCAGAGCAACAAGCGAACAATAGGACTTGGCACACCATATATCAGTGCTTCCCAAACCTGTCCTCGGGACCCCCAACCAGGTCAGATTTTACAGATCACCTTGGGAAATGCAGACTGAATCCTGCAATCACTGAGTAGCAAATCATATCACCTGTGCTGTGCTTCAGATATCTGGCAAACCTGGCCTGGTTGGGGGTCCGGAGGACCGATTTGAAAAACACTGCCATATATAATTCAAGAAGGCACTTTATTCAGGGTGCAACGTTTC
The DNA here is from genome assembly GCA_009667805.1 of Leptobrachium leishanense. Lineage (NCBI taxonomy): Eukaryota > Metazoa > Chordata > Amphibia > Anura > Megophryidae > Leptobrachium > Leptobrachium leishanense. The sequence goes on along the minus strand of CM019070.1, from coordinate 55,140,720 downwards.
GGCTGCTGGTGCACCCTTTCTCATTCTGAACCCTGCAGCAGCAATTCAGCACCAGCAACCACTGATGTTCCCATAGAAGCTGTTCAGCATTGTTTTTACCATTGTTTCTGTAGGACAGTGTTTCCCAAACCTGATCCTCCTTAACAGGTCAGGTTTGCCAGATAGCTGAAGCACAGCACAGGTGATATGATTTGCTGCTCAGTGATTGCAGGATTCAGTCTGCATTTCCTCATGGTGATATGCAAAATTTGTCCTGGTTGAGGATCCCGAGGAGAGGTTTGGGAACCACTGCTGTAGCAGCAGGGCAGGATTTATAATTAGGCAGAGTAGGCATGTGCCTATAGGCACCTACCACAGGGGGGCATGTTTCTCTGTAAAAAAAAATTACAATGTTAAATACTTTGGGCCTCTATATTTTTGGAACCCTATGATCTAGAGAGGTGTTTCCCAAACCTGTCCACAGGACCCTCTAACAGGCCAGATTTTACAGAATACATTTGGGAAATGCAGACTGAATCCTACAATCATTGAGCAGCAAATCATATCACCTGTGCTGTGCTTCACATATCTTACAAACCTGGCCTGTCAGCGGGTCCTGAGGACAGGTTTGGGACACACTGATCTAGAGCAGTGGTTCCCAACCGCGGTCCTCAAGTACCCCCAACAGGTCAAGTTTGCCAGATAGCTGAAGCACAGCACAAGTGATATGATTTGCTGCTCAGTGATTGCAGGATTCAGTCGGCATTTCCCAAGGTGACCTGCAAAATATGGCCTGTTAGGGGTACTTGAGGACCGCGGTTGGGAACCACTGATCTAGAGCAGGGCTCAAAATTTCAGGTCCCAAGCTACTAGCCAGGCCTTAAGAGTTACTCGCCACCCAACCCTTACCGTTATCTCTGCCCCTAAACACACCCTCTAAAATTATTGTTTAATTATCATTAATAATATAACGAAGCATTGCAAACATAAATCAAAATGTGCAGTGTGTATGAGTGGATCACAGAGCTCCACAGCAATAAACCTCATAGTAATGTGCAGTGTGTATGAACGTATCACAGAGCTCCACAGCAATAAACCTCATAGTAATGTGCAGTGTGTATGAACGTATCACAGAGCTCCACAGCAATAAACCTCATAGTAATGTGCAGTGTGTATGAGTGTGAGTTTTATTGCTGTGCAGCTCTGTGATATGCTCATACACACTGCACATTACTGAGAGTTTTATTGCTGTGCAGCTCTGATACGCTCATACTCACCACACCTTACTGAGTTTTATTGCTGTGGTGCTCTGATACAGTAATGCATAGTGTGTATGAGTGTATCAGAGCTCCACAGCAATAAAACTCACAATAATGTGTGGTGTGTAGGAGCGTATCAGAGCTCCAAAGCCTTTTATATACCCCCTCTCTCTCTCTTTCTTTTTACCCCCTCCCTCTCATTCTTTTTTTCATCCCCTCTTCCATCCTCAGTCTTTTTTTATCCCCTTCCTTTTTTTTCATCCCATCTTTCATTCTGTCTTTTTTTATCCCTCTTTTTTTTCATCCCATCTCTTCCATTCTCAGTCTTTTTTTATCCCCTCTTTCTTTTTTTCATCCCCTCTTTTTTTCATCCCCTCTTTCATTCTCAGTCTTTTTTTATCCCTCTTTCTTTTTTTCCTCCCCTCTCTTCCAGTCTTTTTTTATCCCCTGCAACCCCTGCAGCCTTGTAATTACCTACCTCCCAGGCAGCAGTTCCCCTCCGCTCAGAGGGAGGGAATCAGATCACTCCTCACTTGGCTCATGCACAAACGCTTCCAGGCTCTGTGTCAGCACACGTGACACAGACCACCCGGAAGCTGGCTGAGTGCAGATGCTGGGAAGATGTGAAAGCACATCTCTCCCAACGTTCAGTCCGTCCCTGCTTGCGGCGCCGCCCCCCTCCTTCCTCACTACACACTGGAGCAGACAGGATCACATGAAAGGGAATGCCAGTGACGGCTCCATGCCGACGCTGGCATCCCAATTACAGCCCAATTTCTACTCGCCCTCCCCCAATTTCAACTCGCAAATTGCGAGGGGGCGAGTGCAAATTTTAACCCCTGATCTAGAGGGTCATATGAGGTATCGTAGGAAAGGCCAGGGTATGGCCTTTCCAATGATATCAAATATGACCTTGGTTTATATAAAAATAACAAAACACAATTTTTTTTCTAACGCTGCACTATTATTCACTTTTTAGGCTAGGGTCAGACTAACGCATTTTTCGTGTTGTCCGTGAAAAAGTGCGTTCGAACGAATGGACGTATTTTTTCACGGAATACGCGATAGCGGTCATACGATGCGCATTTGCGGCCGTGATTTTGTACGGCTTATCAATAAAACACTTTTTGCATCTGGACGTTATGTTGGCCGGACATTAGCAGTGCCTGACGTCTCCTAATCACGCACACACGCTGCTAGCGGACGCATCGCACTCTGTACGTCAGTACTAGCGGTATCACGTTCTCAAAAAAATGCGTTTGTTTGCCGCTTGTATTGCGCGGCCGCACTTTTGTGCGGCCGTACTTCGTACATTGCCCATCATTGGCTGTCATTTGCTGCTACTACGGCCGTGATAAAGTGCGGCTGCACGCGCGTTCGCACTGCGTTTGTCTGACCCTAGCCGAAATTATAAAGTGAAAAGTGATGCAGCTTCTCAATTCCCATTCTTGTACTTATTTAGGGTCAGGGTTAACACAAGTCCTAACATTCTGCTCCATATTTGCTCGATTTTAAGGCAATAGATATTGCTGCGTCTTTTGATGCTAGCCTAGTGAGAAACTGATTTTCAAGTTTTTTTAAAATGTCTATTTTTTTTTCCCCCCCAAAGCAAAAATTAAAAAGTATTTCCCCCAATTCTGGTACTTTTTTGGGGGGAAGGGAGAATAGGGGCATTCCTGATTTCTGTGCCTACGGGCTCCTTAGATGTAAATCCAGCCCTGGGTAGGAGGCAATGAAGATCCCCACGTTAGAATCACTACTTTATTCATCCTTAAGAGAGAATAGCTGCAGTTGACACATTCAATGGATGAATAACTTTAGTACCATTGTTCGTCATCATTCAGAGTTTTTTGCATCAACTTCACCTGCCATTGTTGAGTTTTTCTTCTGTGGAAAAAAACCCCCACTGATTTTTAACAATGTTTGTTTGCAAAATCACTTGATAGTGAAGGGGTTAACAATAGGTCATCATGTTTGAACACCTGTATTAAACTGCACTCGTTAACTAGCGAAGAAAAAAATATGGGCCGTATTACATTCTTAACGCAAAAACGCACGCTAAAAGTGTGTTTTTTTGCACGAAGTGTTAACGCACGAAAATCCCTGTTGGAATTACATTTCTCGCGCATTTTTTCATCTGTTGGGAAATTACGCTCGTAAAACCGATGCGCAAAAATGCACGCAAAGTACCGTTGTGCGCAGAAATCAGTGAGCGCAATGTAATTTGTAACGCGAGTCCGTCATTTTGTGCAGACTGCGCACAACAGACGTACTTTCTGACGGAAGACAAGGTAGTGGCCGTCATTTTTGATGGACCTAGTAAAAAAAACGTGCGCATCGACGTTCTCCGTTGTGAATCCGCAGTTTGGTACGGTCAGATTGTTACGATTTGCCGTTACCACCAGTTTTTCAAAGACGTTAAAATTATGCGGGCAAACGTTGTCCGTTAAATTTTGCACTAAGATTGTAATACCATGCGAGCACCAGCGCACAAACACATTTGCGCCCACAATGTTAAGCATAGGATGCGCGCACTAAATTGCACTCGCAAAGGGTTTGCGCAGGGTCACTCGCGTTAGACGTTAACGCGCATTTTGTGCGCAAATGTCGTAATGCGATGTTCAGCGCAAAGGGTTTTGCCCCTCACGTTAATGCGTTTGTGCGTGCGCGCCAGGGGCGGACTGGGCCGGGGGGCAGGGTGGCAACTGCCACCCAGGCCGCCGGCCAGCCACAATGCTGCAGCCGCAATGTGCCTCCCGAGCCTCCCATCGAGTTACTTTTCACTCGCGGCCGTGCAGCCGCGTCAGCGCCGCCCCCCCCACGTGATACATCATCCACGTAGGTGCACAGCGTGCCGTGCACCCGCTGAAGAGGAGGGCGCGGTCGAGTGTGACGTCGGACAGTGGGAGCCTGAGGCCCGTTCAATACCTCAGCAGCTGCTGAATTGCTGCAGCGCAGCAATTCAGTTTGCTGCAGCAGGGTCATTGAACGCTTTGGATGCAAATTTTGAATCCAAAATGGCCGACGATTTCTTAATGAAAAATTCAGATTGTTTTTCGGATCACTCAGACAAAATAGGATAAAGAAAAGCAGTCAGCACAATTCCTTTTTGTATGCACACACCACAAATGATAGTTTTTAATGAAGAAACGTTAGGTTTACTTCTGAAACAATATATAAATTGAACTGTAATATATGTCTATGCAGGGGGAAATAATAAATAAATATTTTGTGCTTTGGTGAACAAAAACCTCAAAATTAACATTGCTGTACGGAATTGTTACTTGCTTCGTGGCGGCGGCCATCTTGCTGTACGGCATTGTTACTTGCTTCATGGTGGCGGCCATCTTTAATACGTCACACTCAGCAACATGAAGCATCTCCTCGGGTCGCTGCAAGTGCTAGGTTAGCACTGCTGAGCGCTGAGCGGTTGAACGGCGTTCAATGGCAAGTTGCTAACTCAGCACTTGCAGCGGCTGAGGTATTGAACGCGGCTCTGGCCTGCAGCAGTGCAGATGCCAGAAGCTTTATTGCTCCGCCCCCTCCAGCGAGACTCTGGAGACTCAGTCACCATCCACATGATGGGTAAGTGTGCTTCTGTCGGCACGAGGCTGGGCGAGGAGGTGCCCCTGGCTCTGCACAGCTGCTCTGGGACCTGGCTCAGCCCGCCTACCTGGCCCTGCTGACCGCGAGGTGGCAGCTCTCCTCCACCGTCTGAAGAAAGACCTGGCTCTTCCGACTGGGAGAACAGGGGAGGCCACGTGCAAGGAGCTGGTGCTGCACATGGTCTTGCTCCACGGCTCCACCCCACCTTCTCTTTCCACCTACTGCTCAGCGAGAGGAAGCAGCTGCAGCGCCACCTACTGCACACTTCTGCCAGGTACAAAGCCAGCCTACCTCAGTGCCTTGGTTATGTATGTGACCCCCCCCCACGATGTGTGTGTGTGACCCCCCTCAGTGCTGTGTGTGTGACCCCCCTCAGTGCTGTGTGTGACCCCCCTCAGTGCTGTGTGTGTGACCCCCTCAGTGCTGTGTGTGTGTGTGACCCCCCTCAGTGCTGTGTGTGACCCCGCTCAGTGCTCTGTGTGTGTGACCCCCTCAGTGCTCTGTGTGTGTGACCCCCTCAGTGCTCTGTGTGTGTGACCCCCTCAGTGCTCTGTGTGTGTCTGTGACCCCCTCAGTGCTCTGTGTGTGTGTGTGACCCTCCTCAGTGCTCTGTGTGTGTGACCCCCCTCAGTGCTCTGTGTGTGTGACCCCCTCAGTGCTCTGTGTGTGTGACCCCCTCAGTGCTCTGTGTGTGACCCCCTCAGTGCTCTGTGTGTGTGTGACCCCCCTCAGTGCTGTGTGTGTGACCCCCCTCAGTGCTGTGTGTGTGACCCCCCTCAGTGCTTTGCGTGTGTGTGTGACCCCCCTCACTGCTGACAACGTGCTGAAAGCATCCTGATTTCATGTTTGTGTTCAGATGATGTACTCAGCACGTCGTTGAAGTCCTACAGCTCAATGCTATTTCATTGTTCACATGGTTGTGGCCGACCACCTGCGCCTGTGATGTCAGTCGCTGCTGCAGCGCAGTAAGGAGGAGGCGAGCCACGAGGGAGTCCAGACCCCAGGGCACATCCCGCTCCATGGACAGCTCATCCTCCTGAGCTGTGCGTACCGCTTTCTGGTGACCAGAATCTGGTCACACTGTACAGGTGAACTGGGGGTGCATTGCGAGAGTGACTGCCGCTGTATCCTGCAGTCTGAGTTGTATGGCCTTATTGGCTACTTCTCTCCTTGAGAACCCTAGCTGATACACATCGCGGCCTGCCAGTCTCATTACTAGGAGCCGCAGGGAGGGTCTTAAGAGTGTGCATCCTGTGCAATGCAATCGCACAGTGCACACTCTAAAGTGTAGCTGCCCTCTAGTTTCCTCACGGCGCTTCCCTCCTCTGCAGCAGCAACGCTGAGAGGAACTAATGGGGGGCCGAGGGCTGCACCATGGGCCTATGGGTTGTACTTGGCCCCCGGGCCAAAAGTTGCCAGTCAGCCCCTGGCGCGCGCACAATTGTGCGCGAAGAATGTAATAGGGCCCTACAGTTTTTCTCGTGGTACTGGCTATACTAACTTACCTTTTCTCTCTCTTTGAACTTGAAATAGGGTAAACTAAATGCAAAATTCATGGGATGAAATATCTAGCACCGCTGCGGAGTTTGTTCTCTGAATTATCGGTGTTTAGAGTAGGCATTTATTGATTGAGGAAGCTGGCCATGGATTACATCCAAGGAATAATGGTTGTTCTAAATAGTGTTCCTTTCTCCCGTCTTTCGACGTTGTCAAGCTAAAAGGATTATTGCAAGCCTGTAATTTGTGAGTAGAAGAATGTTTGCTGAGAACCAAGGGATTCGGATTTACATTTTTGGAACTTTCGACTAACATTTGCTGTTTAAACAACAAATTTTATAAAACAAGTCCATTTGGTTTTTTATCTTTTTTTTTTATATACAGGAAATTGTGTGACATTGCGGTTGTGTAAAAGTGGTCAAAACTTGTTTTGCTTATACAGATGTTTTGGCTGGATAATGAAGAAGTGAAAGGTTTTTGTTAGCAAAGCACTTCTCAGTATATGATGCGATGTCAGTAACAGGGAAATCTCTTAAATGATGCCAAACTACAATGGAGATGGGGATCATCTATGTTCATTGATTTAGGGGTTTGTTCATCCAATAACCACTGGTGTTTGTCAAAGTTGCAAATACCTGTCAACATTTTCAGTCTTGCATCGGCGACAAATGCTGGTATTTGGCAAAACTTAATCCAAATAGCAGCAGGAGAAACTTCATGATGAAGCTTCTACTGACACTTTTTTTTTTCAACCGCCAGACTGTTGCCAGTGCAGCACTGGCAATTTTTGCTGGTGAATGCAACTTCAACAATAGCCACCTTAGTCTAAGGGGGTAAAACCAGTGTGGGGGCTCAGGAACTAATACATTAACCCCCTCCTGCAATTTTTACATCATACAACCCCTTTAAATCCATTAGAATTAAGAAAAAAAGGAGGGCAATACTGCCTCAGACCAAAAGGCTGTTTTATTTTATGGGTATACTGTACAATCTTTCAGCTCCTAAGCCTTTATTAAGCCTGATAAAGGCTGTGTTTACAGCTGAGACGTTGCAGTTTGTACAGTGGCGTAGCGTGGGTTGTCAGCACCCGGGGCCAGCCAAGAATTGTGCGCCCCCCCCAACCTGTGGACACGTTATCGATTTTGCCCCCAGCTCATGGATTTGCCCCCAGCTCATGGATTTGCCCCAGCTCACACATGGATTTGCCCCCCAGCTCACTCATGGATTTGCCCCCAGCTCATGGATTTGCCCCCCAGCTCACTCATGGATTTGCCCCCAGCTCATGGATTTGCCCCCCAGCTCACTCATGGATTTGCCCCCAGCTCATGGATTTGCCCCCCAGCTCACTCATGGATTTGCCCCCAGCTCATGGATTTGCCCGCAGCTCATGGATTTGCCCCAGCTCACTCATGGATTTGCCCCCAGCTCACTCATGGATTTGCCCCCAGCTCATGGATTTGCCCCAGCTCACTCATGGATTTGCCCCCCAGCTCACTCATGGATTTGCCCCCAGCTCATGGATTTGCCCCAGCTCACTCATGGATTTGCCCCCAGCTCACTCATGGATTTGCCCCCAGCTCATGGATTTGTCCCAGCTCACTCATGGATTTGCCCCCAGCTCATGGATTTGCCCCCAGCTCACTCATGGATTTGCCCCCAGCTCACTCATGGATTTGCCCCCAGCTCATGGATTTGCCCCCAGCTCACTCATGGATTTGCCCCCAGCTCATGGATTTGCCCCCAGCTCATGGATTTGCCCCCAGCTCACTCATGGATTTGCCCCCAGCTCATGGATTTGCCCCCAGCTCACTCATGGATTTGCCCCCAGCTCATGGATTTGCCCCCCAGCTCATGGATTTGCCCCCCAGCTCATGGATTTGCCCCCAGGTCATGGATTTGCCCCAGCTCTCACCTGGATTGTTGCCCCAGCTCCGGCAGGGGGTTGAGGGACCCAGATGCCGGGCAGCGCGGGAGCGCCTGCCCGGTCTTGAACAGTCCGTCCTGTGAAGTGGATGCGGCTGTGTGCGTGCGCAGCCGGTCACGCGGTCCGGCCAGTCAGGTGGTACAGAGACTCAGTACCACCTGATTAGCCGGACCACGTGACCGGCTGCGCACGCACACAGCCGCATCCACTTCACAGGACGGACTGTTCAAGACCGGGCAGGCGCTCCCGCACTGCCCGGCATCTGGGTCCCTCAACCCCCGGGCCAGTTTTAGGGGCGCGAATGCGCCCCTAACAAAACTGCGCCCGGGGCCACGGCCCCCCCAGCCCCCCCCCCACGCTACGCCACTGAGTTTGTAACACTTCTATAAACATGTCACTTATTTTTAGCAAGGAGTGCCTGTTTTTCCTTCAAAATATACAGTTGACACAATAGATTCTAGAAACATTTCCTTTGCAAATCCAAACATCCCAAAGCAAAAGCAGCTTATTCTGACGTCTTGTCATGCATGCTATAGAACATGGCATGACACTCTATGGTTACCTGCTTTTACAGGGACACTACTATTTACATTATTTCTGCAATACGAATAAAACATATGCAGCTATATTTTTTCTTTGTTTGAAAATAATTGCATGTAAAAAGAAAAAAAGAAAAAAATAATTAATCTCCCTACCATTTTGTTGATTTTTCCCATGAAGTGACATTTACCATTTTTTCCCTTTACTTCTGTGGTTTATCTAATCTATAATATTTAACAGTGTAATGAGATGGAGGAGGGAATGTTTAGATTAGGCAGCAGGGGGCTATTGTCTTCAGGTTACTCCAGTAAAGAGATGACAGCTGAATTAGATTTAACAAGGATTTTAAAAGACTTCTAATCTACCCCCTGGGGATGTCCTTTGAATACATCCCATACAATACAATGATTTGAGTCTGTGATCAACCAATAAACTCCATTATATGGCCAAAGCCACTAAGTGAGGAGCAAGTGATGTAAAAGATACTGGGGGGGTGGTCAGTTTACAAGACAAAAGATCACACAATGGATGGACCCAGTGACACATTTTTCGTACACATACACATGATATCAGTAACATGAAAAAAAAAACACAATAAGGAATAGGACCCATAATCGTTGTACAGGCCTCCTTGAAGTATTGTGTTGATGGCAGAGATAAAAGCTCTGCACTCCTTTGGATCACTAGAATAGACATGAGAGGACAGCGTAAGGAGTCGGTGATTGACCCATACACTCCATTATATGGCCATTGCCACGGAGTGAAGAGCAAGTGATGAAAAGATACTGTGTGGAGGGGGGGTGTCACGGTTCCCGGATCTCACCACGCAGTCCTTAAAGCCCAACACTCCACAGAGCCCAAAAGCTACCAACAGGGTAGCCGTAAAAGAATCCCTAACTGTCTGGTCCTTAGAATTGGCCAGGTATATATATATATATATACTAGCTAGACAGAAAGGGTTAATCAAAGACAATGTCGTCATAAAAAAAAACAGGTCAGCAACACGGGGGTAGTCAGACGAGCCAGAACCAGGAATACAGAGTATAGAATAGTCAAAGGGAATAGCCGGGTCGATATCAGTGCAGGAGCGTAGTACAAGGAAATAGTCTAGGGCAACGGAAGGCAGAATAGTCAGAAAACAAGCAGAGGTGAATAACAGGTTCAATCACGAGAGAATACAGGTACAGGGAGCTCAGGTATGGATAACCACGATCTGGCACTGCTTAGAAGGAACTGTTGGTTTTTAAAAGACCTGGACTCCTCCGATAGGTCCGCGTCACCAGACCGTGCCCCCCTCTCAAGCCGCGCCTCATGCAGCCACCTCCCTGCCTGTCTCTATTTAAACCGGACGCTGGCAAGTGAGCAGCATCAGACATGCTGCCGCCGAGCACACCGGAGGGGCTGGAAGCCCCCAACGTTACAGGGGGGGGGGGGAATTTTACAACACACAATATCTCACATTGGATGCAACCAGCGACACAGAGCGAAGTATTTTATTAGCTAAACATACAGAGAAAAACAAAGCACATGTAAAATATCAGCAACATAAAATAAACTCAGTAAGGACATTTAATTTTCTGGCTGTAGTGGCCCTTTAAATACGAATAACACAGAGAATAAACTCAGCAGCATGGTTAGTATTTCCTCCTTTGAATTTTGTGTTCATACACAGTCATAGATATATCACACTTCACATACAAAGATACTCCAAAGGAATATATTCAATGTCCACAAGATCATATCTAACCTTTCATTCGCAGCATACAAATACAGTCCTGCATCCACAACCTCATACAAACAACAAACACATAAAAAGAGAACCAGGGCGGGGATGTCAAACGCCATCCCCCCCCCCTCAGATGTTTCTGAAATAAAACGTCCACGATTCCTTGCCCATCTATTACATACTGGGAATTGTCAGTCATCAACATCTGGGAGGGAGGAGTTTGACATCTCCGATCTAGAAAGTGAAGGGGGTGAAGATACGAATAATCAAAAGAAAAAATATAGATTTGAAACCACTAAAACAAACAGGTCCCTTCTGCATGCAAAGTAAACAAAAACACTCAAACGTCGGTTACACACACTTTGTGCACATACGAGTCTGCATTCATATTCAAACCTCCTCATATCCTGATCCTGACCACTTTATAAATGTAAGGTCAAGATGGGTAGAGTGTTCCTTTAACCAGAGTGGACAGTCAGATGGGAAGGAAAATGAAAAAGAGATAACTAAAGAGAGCAAGACTGACCCTAAAAAGTTTCTTTAGGTACATAAATTGTGAGTTCCTACGGGAATAGGGCCCTCATCTCCTCCTGTACTGTTTGTCAAATGTTGTTCAATGTATTGTAACCCTGTCTATACTGTGCTTATTGTACAGCGCTGCGGAATATGCTGGCGCTTTATAAATAAAGAATAATAATAAATTCTAAAAAACCCAAGAGTGAAAGTGTAGGTTCACTGCAATCTGAGTCAGGGGTGTTTATTAACCTGCCTGGCGGTATTTCGCTACCGCGAACGGTAGGGATGAGCCGAACGCCCCCGTGTTCGGTTCGACTTCAAATGTTCGAGTTCGAACACGATCTGAACTCAATGTAAGTTCTCCAGGAGGGCATATATGCTAGATATTTGCCATAAAAGGTGTTTGGGGGTCCGGGTAGTGCCCTGGGGAACAGGAAACAAGGACAAAAAGTTAAAAAAATAATAATTTTTAAAGGAACAGTGAGTTTTCCATGAAATAAAGGTTAAGAATAGGGATGAGCCGAACACCCCCCGAGTTCGGTTCGGGCCCGAACCCGAATTTTTCCAAATGTTCGGGTCCGAACCCGAACCCCATGCAAGTCAATGGGGCTGAAAATTCGGTTTTTAGAGTGCCCTCCAAGAGGGCATATATGTTACATATTTGCCATAAAAGGTGTATGGGTGTCCGGGTAGTGCCCTGGGGGACAAGAAACCAGGACAAAAAGTTTAAAAAAAAAATGTTTTTAAAGGGACAGTGAGTTTTCCATGAAATAAGGGTTAAAAATAAAAATGAAAAATTCCTTCAAATATCGTGCCTAGGAGGTCCCCATAACCTGCCCGTGAAGTGGCGGATTTGTAGGATGTATAGAAACACTTAAAAACAAAAAAATTATGTTTCAAATGACGGTAAATGCTTTTCCTTTAATCTATCCATAAACAACTGCTTGGGGCGGCAGTCTGTATGAAAAGCGGAGACATTTTCGGACACGCAGAAAAAGTTTACTGATTTTTTGGCTAAATTATTGTGAAACTTATGCAGGCTTTGGATGAAAGTAACAATAGGTGCTTCAAAATTAGTCCTTTAGCGTCCCCAACAGTGCCGTCACGCCGTAACCCCTCTGAGGATATGAATCTGATACAGGCGTCAGTGGCAGTGCACCCAAATATTGTGCTTTTGGTGCCAGGCCTGCAAGTACTATCATACAGTAACCCCTCTGTGGTATTGTGGAAGAATGCAGGGGTGAACCTTGCGGTCCTATATTAAAAAGATATGCATCTGGTAAAGGCGTCAGTGCACCCAGATATTCTGCCTTTGGTGCAAGACTGCCAGGCCAGCAAGTATCATCATACAGTAACCCCTCTGTAGTATTGTGGAAGAATGCAGGGGTGGACCATGTGGTCCTATAATAAAAAGATATGATTCTAGTCAAGGCGTCAGTGCACCCAGATATTGTGCCTTTCATGGCAGCTAGTGCCTTCACACCGTAACCCTTTTGTGGTATTGTGGAAGAGTGCAGGGTTGGACCCTGCGGTTCAAAAAATTAAAATGATATAAATCTGGCACAGGCGTCAGTGCAGCCAAATATTGCGCCTTTCATGGCAGCAAGTGCATTCATACCGTAACCCTTTGTGGTATTGTGGAAGAGTTCAGTGCTGGAGGTTTTGTGAATGCAGAAGACATCCCCGATCTATTCCGTTACGTCAGCATCAGGGGGTTGATAGCTGCTGATCCAGGACTGATTCATTTTTATAAATGTCAGCCGGTCTACAGAGTCGGTGGACAGACGCACTCTTTTGTCTGTGACAAAACCTCCAGCGGCACTGAACGTCCTTTCAGAAAGCACGCTGGATGAAGGGCAACCTAGTAGCTGCATAGCATATTGGCTAAATTCTGGCCAGTGATCCAATCTCAACACCCAGTAAGCCAGTGGATCATCTGCTGGAAAGGTATTCAGGTCTGCCCTTGCCCCTAGGTAGTCCTGCACCATATGGTGAAGACGCTGGCAATGGGTGCCTACATTTGACGTCCCTGGGCGTCGTGGACTAAATTTTTTAAAAAATGCATCAGTCAAGCGGCCCTGGCCTTCACCACTATTCCTCTGATCATCCGCAGCCTCAGAAGCACGTGTGTCAGCACTTGGTAATCTACCAGTGCCTGGAAAGGTGTTACACAAGTGTCGCTTTAGAGCGTCCAAGTTTTTTCATCCTGTGCTACCTCTGTGCGGGCAGGATGAGCTCTGCAACTTTACCCTTGTATCGTGGATCAAGAAGGGTTGCCAACCAGTAATGATCCCTCTCCTTGATAGCACGAATCCTGGGGTCCTTTAGCAGGCTTTGCATTATTAGGGAGCCCATGCAGCGTAGGTTGGAGGTAGCATTAGCTTCCGAGTCTTCCTGGTCAATGAGGATGACCGTATCATGCACTTCCTCCTCCCAGCCACGCACTAGCTCTTCTGTTTCTGGGCACACGAAACCCTCTCTTGAGGAATCCCTACCTTCAATGCCCCCACTACTTAAATATTCCTCCTGTCTGATCTGAGTAGGACCCGCTGGAATGCTGTCTGTGGAAAGACTGGGGCCTTAAGAGCTAGGGAAGGCCTCCTCTTCCTCCCGCTGCTCTGCCTCTAGAGCCACATCTATAATTCCCCGCAGAGTGTGCTCCAGCAAGAACACTAAAGGAATTGTGTCGCTGATGCATGCACTGTCCCTGCTCACCATCCTCGTTGCCTCCTCAAATGGTGACAGTACAGTGCATGCATCCTTGATCATCAGCCACTGCGGGGGGAAAATAACCAAGTTGACCTGAACCTGTCCTTGTGCCATACTCACACAGGTACTCATTGATGGCCCTCTGCTGCTTGTGCAGACGCTGCAGCATTGCTAATGTCGAGTTCCACCTGGTGGGCCTGTCACAGATCAGACGGGTTGTGGGAAGGTGGAATTCTCTTTGAATTTCTGCCAGGCGAACGCTTGCTGGGAATGACCGTCTGAAGTGGCTGCAGACTTTTCTGGCCTGGCTGAGAAGCTCTGGCAGCCCTGGGTACTTGGTTAGGAAACGCTGTACCACTAGATTTAGGACGTGTGCTAGGCATGGTACATGCGTCAATTTACCCTTGCGTAGGGCGGAGAGAAGGTTGCTGCCATTATCACAGACGATCATTCCCAGCTCAAGCTGGCGTGGTGTTAACCATCTCTGCACCTGGCCCTGCAGAGCTGACAGAATTTCTGGCCCGGTGTGGCTCCTGTCCCCTAAACAAACCAGCTCAAGCACAGTATGGCTTCTTTTTGCTTGAGCCATTGCGTAGACCCTGTCAGGCGTCAGTTTAACTGCCACTTCGCCAGAGACGGAGACGGAGATGGAGAAGGAGAAGAAGGAGAAGGAGGAGGGAGAGGTGGTGGTGGTGGAGCAGACAGACCTCATACAAGCAGCTTTCTGGTGGCGTGGTGGATGAACAAGCTCCAGCACAGAGCCCCGTCTTGGATCCCTCCCAGCTGCAATCAGAGTTACCCAGTGTGCCGTGAAGGAAATGTAACGACCCTGTCCATGCTTGCTGGACCACGTGTCTAAAGTCACATGCACCTTGTTGCTGACTGCCTTTCCCAAGGACTGGATAACATTGTCTTCCACGTGCTGGTATAGTGCTGGAATGGCCTTGCGTGAAAAGTAATGGCGTTTTGTAACCTGCCACTGTGGTACAGCACATTCAGCAAATTCACAGAAGGGAGCAGAGTCCACCAGCTGGAAAGGCAGCAGCTGCAATGCGAGTAATTTTGCTAAGCTGGCATTTAGATGCTGTGTTTGGGGATGGTTGGGACTATATTTTTTTCTTACGCTGCAGCAGCTGCGGCAACGTAATCTGACTACGTAAATCTTCAGCTGCTGGGAGGATGTCACATTGTGAGGAAGGACCTGGTACATCCATTACTGTAGCATCATCCCTGTCAGTGGAGGTTGTAGGCAATGACATGGCAGGACATACAGTGGGGGTAGAGACAGATGAGGAGGAGGAGGACCTACGCAAAGCTTTGTGCCAACGGGATGCGTGGCGGGTGGTCATATGTCACCTCAAGCACGTGGTACCCAAGTGTCCGGTGTTTATCCCACGCTTCAGCCTCCTCTGACATAGATTACAAATAGTAACAGTGGGGTCTGCTGCACATTTCTTAAAGAACTCCCAGACAGCAGAGTTCCTGCATGTGTTCTTTGAGACAACAGCGCTCTGCACCGGAGCAGCTCTGACATCTGATGCCTTGGACTGGCTAGTGCTACAGTTGGTCACAAAGAATGTTGTACCTCGTGTTTGCTGTGCCTCCTCCTCCCCCTCCTCCTCACTTGATTCCTCAGTTTGATCTGGCACCCAGTTGGAGTCACTGGAGCCAACTTGGCAGTATGCTGCAGCTGCTGGGGCAACATGAGTGCCAGGTTTTTGTGTGTCATCACTGGCACCCCCTTCCTCTAGGTTGATTATACTCCCTTGCTCAACCTCAGAGATTGAATCAGAGCACTGTAGTTGCTGCGCATCCTCAAGCAGCATGTCACTGTCATTGTAGTCAAACAATTCAGCTGACTCCTCTGTGTGTGATAGTGAGGCTACGGCAGGAGTAGCTGTGGACATGGAGGCTGAATTAGATGCTTTGGCAGCTGAGGTGGACTGTAAAGCACTAGAAGCCTGGCTGGCAGAGGACTCGGAGGATGAGGATGGCCTGGCTAGCCAATCCACCAAATCCTCTGTATGTTGCTGCAGGTTAAGAAGATGGCCAGCACCAGTTATAAAAGGACAAGCGTGCCCCTGCAGAGGATGCACCACGTCCACCACGACCAGAGGCACAGCCTCCCGACACAGACGCTGCTTGCCCTCTTATCTGTGTCTGGGAGCGTCTGCCTGTCCTTTTTGTTCTTTCAGACATGGTGAGTGATATATAGATTAAATATATACAGAACTCTGATTAAACTCTGGTATAAAGATTAAAGATTTACAGAACTCTGGTATAAATCAGTGAGACCCCTTGATGGGTGGCAGTGAAACCTCCTATAAATCAGTGAGACCCTTTGATGGGTGGCAGTGAAACCTCCTATAAATCAGTGAGACCCCTTGATGGGTGGCAGCCAGTGAGAACACACGGATTATAACAATTCCCAAATATTTTGTAGAAATTAGTGACCCCAAAAATACAGCGTGGTACTGGCTGTGTGACAAGACACAGGTCACCTCAATTCACAAATGTTTTAAAGAAATTAGTGAGCCCCAAAATACTGCGTGGTACTGGCTGTGTGACAAGACACAGATCACCTCAATTCACAAATGTTTTAAAGAAATTAGTGAGCCCCAAAAAAACTTGCTGGCACAGTGACAAGACACACATATCAATTCCCTGATATTTTGTAGAAATGAGACCCCCCAGACCCCCCCAGTAGCGTGGCAGACCGGCAGTAACAACACACAACAATCTCCTCTGAAATTTCCTCTGA
Source organism: Leptobrachium leishanense (assembly GCA_009667805.1). Taxonomy (NCBI): domain Eukaryota; kingdom Metazoa; phylum Chordata; class Amphibia; order Anura; family Megophryidae; genus Leptobrachium; species Leptobrachium leishanense. The sequence goes on along the minus strand of CM019070.1, from coordinate 55,124,203 downwards.
AATGCGTGCAGAATCGGCGCGTGGAAACGTTATATAGTGTGCTGAGGGACTTAGCTCTGTGAGCCCATGATTGGGCAAAATTTGCCCAATCAGGACTCTGAGCAGTGATTGGCATACTGTTGAACCTGTCTTGCACCAGACCTGTGGTCAGGTGCAAGGCTGTAGCCAATTACGAGCTTCAGGCCAGTGGGAAAATGCATTGTGGGCTATTGTGATGCATTGTGGACTCGAACATGCGCCGAACACCCGGAAATGTTCAGAGTTCGCGATCTACCCAAACAGGCTAAGTTCGGGCCGAACTCCGAACTGTCCGAACCCGAACCGCTCATCCCTAGTGAAGAATAAAAACGAAAAATTCCTTCAAATATCGTGCCTAGGAGGTCCCCATAACCTGCCCGTGAAGTGGCGGATTTGTAGGATGTATAGAAACTAGGGATGTGCATTTCGGGTTTCGGAATTTTCACGAAATTTCCCGATTTGTGCATTCGGATTCGGCCGATTTTCCGAAATTTTTCGGATCCGAAAACGCCAGATCCGAACAAATTTCCAAACCGAAATGAAAACTTTTCGGAATTTTCCAATTGACTAGAAATGTGTTAAAATCGAATATCATTTTAGTTCCATTCGTGATTTCGGCTCCATTCCTGATTTCGGTTCCATTTCAGACAACGTATTTTTCGGTTATATTGCTGATTCTGTAATTTTGTATCAATTCCCATATCAATGTATCCTTCCTGGAAAACCAGAGAAATCTCAATGTATCCTTCCTGGAAAACCAGAGAAATCTCAATGTATCCTTCTTGTAAAACATGAGAAATCTCAATGTATCCTTCCTGGAAAACCAGAGAAATCTCAATGTATCCTTCCTGTAAAACATGAGAAATCTCAATGTATCCTTCCTGGAAAACCAGAGAAATCTCAATGTATCCTTCCTGGAAAACCAGAGAAATCTCAATGTATCCTTCCTGGGAAACCAGAGAAATCTCAATGTATCCTTCCCGGGAAACCAGAGAAATCTCAATGTATCCTTCTTGTAAAACATGAGAAATCTCAATAGCAAAATTATCGTATCAACAGAAATATCGGATCCGAAAAACCATTAGTTTACGTCAAAACGAATAGACACTTTGAAACAAGGAGAACAGACGTTCCGAAAAACACGAAAATTTCCGAAATCACGAAAAACGAACTGAAAACGGACCGAACCGAAACGGAAATCGGCCGTAACGAGCCGAAACGAAAATTTACAAAAGCCGAACGAACCGAAAAAAATAAAATCTGTGCACAAGTCTAATAGAAACATTTAAAAACAAAAAAATGACATTTCAAATGACGGTAAATGTTTTTCCTTTAATCTATTCATAAACAAATGCTTGGGGTGGCAGCCTGTATGAAAAGAGGAGACGTTTTAGGACACGCAGAACATGTTTAGTGATTTTTTTGGCTAAATTATGGTGAAACTTATGCAGGCTTTAGATGAAAGTAACAATAGGTGCTTTAAAATTGGGCCTTTAGTGTCGGCAACAGTGCCGTCACACCGTAAGCCCTCTGTGGTATTGTGGAAGAGTGCAGGGTTGGACCCTGCGGTCCAATATTAAAATGATATGAATCTGGTACAGGCGTCAGTGGCAGTGCACCCAAATATTTTGCCTTTGGTGGCAGCAAGTGCCTTCACACCGTAACCCCTCTGAGGTATTGTGGAAGAGTGCAGTGGTGGAGGTTTTGGTAATGCAGAAGAGATCCCTGATCTATTCAGTTACATCAGCAGCTATAACAAAACCGGGTCAGCAATGTTTGTACACTTGTACTGCGCTACTGTATATGGTGAGAATCAGCGCACACCAGTAGCAACAGGAAGCAAACAGAACAGGCAGGGAATACACAGAGAGAATAGTCAAATGGCAGGCAAAGTCGGCAACAGATCGGGTCCTCAGAACAAGCAGGGTCAGTAACAAGTATACAAACTGATTCGGTAAGCTAGCGATACGGGAATAAAGGCTGAGACACACTGAGCGTGTAGCGATGCACAGCGTAGCGTAGCGAAGAGAAGCAAACATTTTGCAGGCTTGACTTCACTCCGCTCCGCCTCGCAGCGTGTCTACACTGCATTACGTTTGCTTCTCACCGCACTGGACAGGAATCCACTAACTACATTAAAATGTACACACAAGACCGTTTAATTTTCACAAAGCACATGTTATATAGGCAAAAAAAGTTTCTACTCAATAAAATACATCAAAAATTACTGTTAATTTAATAGGAATAGTATAAAAATATAAAAAAAGGTAACCCCTGATCATATATATTATAGGGACATGGAGCGCTGTGTATAGAGTAGGGATGCATTGATACCACACACAGACATATACATATATATCAACACGCAGACCTATATATACGTATATATCAACACGCAGATATATATATATACACCCACCCACAGACCTCAGACCATATATACACATACGCATATGGGGGGGCATGTGGACAATCTCAACTAAATGTGCCCCCCCATTTGGCTGATCCCTCCAGAAGAAATGTTGAACCCGACAGCAGAGAATATATATATTATTCTCTCCTCTATCGGGTTCAACATTTCTGCTGGAGGGATCAGCCAAATGGGGGGGGGGGCAATTAGTTGCCAAAATGTGTGTGTAATACAAGTCTGGATATATATATTTATAAGAAATTATTTATATATATATATATATATATATATATATATATATATAATCATACCTGCCTATACCTTCCCCTATAAATTTGCTAAAAATATACACACAAAAAAAACAAACCACTGCCTGAGACCCCGCGCAGCCCACATGCCACCCCCCTCTTCCTGGCTGAATGTATCTAATATATATAATAAAATACATTCAGCCAGGTAGAGAAAAAAAAAGGATTTATTTTATGTTCCCGGGGACATTTAAAAATGTCCCCTGATTTAATTTTTTTAGAAATGTGTCGCCTTACCTTAGCCTGGTGGTTAGTGGGGGCTCCCTGGATCCTGGTTGTGGGGGGGGTCTGCCGTGGTCTCAGGTGCAGTGGCTCGCTCCTGCGCCGCCTGTCTCTGCCACATGCACCCGGGTGGCTAGCCCGCAGTCGCAGCTCTGTCATCCGGCGGCCGCATCCTCCTCAAGGGGATCCTTGGGAGGCCCCGGCAGGCTGCCCTCTACAGTGCCTGATTAAAGGGCCGTGTCTGCCTGATGTTTTAGTAACAAAAATGTTTTATCCCAAAGGCTTCAATGTTAAAAATATTCCCGTTTTAATTCAATATCTAATAAACCGTTGCTTATAATATTTGGCAGTAAAGAGTCTCTTTATTTCTAGATTTTTTATACTTTTAAATTTATTTTTTTTCGAACTTTTGGCGAATGTCCCAAAAAAGTTCAAAGTTCGTGAACTGTCGAACAGCGGATGTTCGATTCGAACTCCGAACAGATCTGAACCGAACGCTCATCCCTAGCGAACGGTAACCCCAAGCCACACTCGGGCTGTATACTCCCCGCATCCTGCGCTCCCTCACCGTCCCCCGCAGTCACCGCAGTGTGATCGACTTGCTTCCTGGTTCTGCTCCCTGTGAGCCACGCGACGCAGGGGAGCGGACCAGACAGCAAATTTGAGAACTGTTAAAAAAATAATAATTTGAAACTGTAAAAAATATTGTTAAATGGTAATCAGTAAAATGTAAACAGTCCCATGTTTTACTGGTGCTTGCCCAGATCCAACTGATGAAGCTGGGAAAGCACCAGCGAAGGACCTATTACATTTTAGAAATGATTTTTTTGTGCTATTTATTTCTGTAAAGCTGCTTTGATGAAAATAAATACTCTATTACATTGCACCCTTGTTTTCGGGAAGATTTCAGTGTTTTTGGTTTGATTATATTATTGAATATAATTTATTTGCATTATTTTGGATAATTATTTTTGGGATAATAAATTATTATTTCGTGTTTCAAACTTTATCTGACTCAGTGTGTTTACTAGACTTAAACTAGAAAGTGTGTATAAATATATACACTGCACAGTGTGGGCGCCTATTACTAAGTGATCAATTAAAGTGCTAAGTGTGGTGCTAATAAATAGTCAAAAGCTGCCTATAGTATGGTGAAACACATAAAAAACAACCAAAATATGTGTCAAGATATAGATATAAGGCGGAAGAAACCATACGGCGCATCTAGAGCAATTAATAAGTTAATAAGTCAATGGATGTATAAAATCCATAAAAAAGGGTGTAAAATTCATAAAAAATATTAAAAAGGTAAGAAATGTTGATTAAAACATCATATAAAGTGCATAGAATAAAGTCCAGGTCTAAAGTCAAATGTGCAAAAAAATGCTCGAATATATAGTAGTTACTCAAAAAAGTGCTGATGAGAGATGATGTGCTGATCTTCTCTAAAGTGCTGGTGTCGAATCCTTTTATTCGTCAGTGTTCCTCAAAGAGAACATATCACACAAAAAAATGATAGTGCAGACAATCAGGACAGGATTGCTCAAATTATTGAAGTCGAAGTCTATACCACTCACATTTGTGGGAGCCTGCAAGGTCCCGGCTCGAGGAAAAACAGCCTGCAGCCAAATATAGGGTGGCACTTCCCTTCTTTCTGTCCGTAGTAGATGCTAGATAAAGCAAAAAGAATCGGGAGACAGCACTCCCATAGCGTAACTGTCACGGATCCCCCTGATTACTATAGTGGTGGTCCCTGTACGCAGGTCACTCTCTAACCTTCCGATCCTTAGAGTGGTCGGTACGACTAGACAGACTACTAGAAGGGCAGTACAGAACACATACAAGAGAGACGTCACGGATCCCTCTGCTATCTGGCTAGTGGTCCCTATACGCAGGACACTCTCTACCCTTCCGATCCTTAGAGTGGTCGGCACGACTAGACAGACACAGAATGATACACAAGAACTAGAATAGTTAACTCCTCCAAGACCCTAACAATACAAGGGGTGGTCTGATGTGTGCTTGGGGTGCCACACAGACTGACCTCAATACCAGATAGAGGAGTAAGTCAATACCAGGAGTAATTTCACAGAATCGTTGATTTGCCAATACCAGGGGTCATGCACAGAATCGTTAGTTTGCCAATGCCAAGGGTCATGCACAGAATCGTTAGTTTGCCAATGCCAAGGGTCGTACACAGAATCGTTAGTTTGCCAATGCCAAGGGTCGTACACAGAATCGTTAGTTTGCCAATGCCAAGGGTCATGCACAGAATCGTTAGTTTGCCAATGCCAGGGGTCATACACAGAATCGTCAGTTTGCCAATGCCAAGGGTCATGCACAGAATCGTTAGTTTGCCAATGCCAGGGGTCATACACAGAATAGTCAATAATATTGTAACAATATACAAGAGCTCTGCGGGAAGTAACTACCACGTCAGGGCACCGGCTTCTCTGAGAGTCTGGGCTTTAAACCCGGCGGGTCCGCGCCAGCCCGCCAGGCCCCGCCCCCCGGCGTCCCCACGTGTGCGGAAGCGACCGCAATATCACTCGGCGCCTGGCCAGCGAGCAGCGAGGAAGCTGCTGCCAGGCGCCGGGGGGGTGCGGGGGCCAACGTGACAGAATCCCCCCCTCTACGGGCGGCCACTGGACGACCCCCAGGGGCGCGGGGATGAGCCAAATAAAAAGCCCTCACCAACCGAGGAGCATGAACCTCAGTAGCCGGAAGCCAAGAGCGATCCTCCGGACCGTAGCCCACCCAGTCAACCAAGTACTGAAGGACCCCCCTAGAAACCCTGGCGTCCAGAATGGCTTCAACTTCAAACTCCTCCTCGCCCTCCACAGAGACCGGAGGAGGGGGGACACGGCCTTGGTGTACCGATTACACAAGAGTGGTTTCAAAAGGCTCACGTGGAACACATTGTGTATCCTGATATGGGAGGGCAGTGCCAAAGCATAGGAGACCGGATTGATTCGCCGCAGAATCTTATAGGGCCCTATGTATCTGGGTGCCAGTTTCATGGAGGGTACTAAAAGCTTGATGTTCCGTGAAGAAAGCCAAACCCTGTCCCCAACTTGATACACGGGTGCCGGCCTCCTGTGTCTGTCGGCCTTGATCTTCTGGGTAACACTACTATCCTCCAGTGCCCGTTTAACCCTTCCCCAAGTTTCTTTTAATGACACTAAATGCTCATCCAGAGCAGGAATCGCGGTATCAGGAAACGTAGCAGGGAGCACGGGAGGATCAAAACCGTAAACAGTGAAGAAAGGGGAATGTCCTGTGGCTTCGCTTACTGCACTGTTCAAGGCATACTCTGCCCACGGTATCAGGTCTGACCAGTTATCTTGTCGTTCGGATATAAAGCACCTGAGATATTTCTCTATATTTTGGTTGGCTCGTTCCGCTGCCCCGTTGGTCTGGGGGTGATAGGCCGAAGAGAAGGATAGGTCTATCCCCACACTCTTGCAAAACCCTTTCCAGAATCTGGAGACGAATTGGGTCCCCCTATCCGAGACAATCCCAAGAGGAATACCGTGTAAGCGGACCACATTGGAAATAAAAATGGGCACCAGTTCGGCTGCCGAAGGAAGTTTCCGAAGAGGAATATAGTGACCCATTTTGGAGAATCGATCTATGACCGTGAGTATATTACAGTATTCCCTCTTGACTCGGGTAACTCTACTATAAAATCCATAGCTAAATGCGACCATGGTCGTTCGGGGATTGGCAGAGGCTGGAGTAAACCAATGGGCGCTGTTTGGGGACTTTTATGTCTTGTGCACACCTCGCACACGGTTATGTAATCTTTAACATCACGGCGCACCGTGGGCCACCAGAGGAGTTTACGTATGCTAGACACTGTTTTGGTGATCCCCATGTGCCCAGAGGTTTTGTTATCATGATACAGTTTTAATACTTCTTCTCTTTCGTTCTCAGGTACAAAGAGTTTCGCAGGAGGTCTCCCCCAGGAGCTGTACCCTGGGCGGTCTGCAATCTCAACATCAGAGGAGACGAGACACTAATCGTGGTAAGAGCGATAATTCTTTCCTGGGGTACAATGGGATGCTGATCTTGGATGTTATGTTCGTAGGATTCGTACTGTCTTGACAATGCGTCTGCTTTAATGTTTCTTGACCCAGGTCTATATGTGAGGACGAAATTAAAGCTGGAAAGAAACAATGACCATCTCGCCTGTCTGGCATTCAACCGTTTAGCGTCTCCAATGTACGTGAGATTCTTATGATCGGTTATGATGACAATGGGGTCCCTAGACCCCTCCAATAAGTATCTCCACTCCGTCAAGGCTGCGATTACTGCTAACAACTCTCTATTTCCGATATCATAGTTCCTTTCTGCCGGGGACAACTTTCGGGAATAGAAGCCGCATGGATGCAAGGGTTTGTCGGGTGCCTCCCTTTGGGACAAGACTGCACCAAGACCTAGCTCGGAGGCGTCAACTTCAACCTGGAAAGGCAGAGCCGGATCGGGATGTCGGAGAACAGGGGCAGTAGTGAATGCCTGTTTAAGTGCCTCAAAGGCTTGACTGGCCTGGGGTGTCCATTTCTGATTCACCAGCCCTTTTTTAGTCATAGCCGTGAGGGGAGCTACCAAGGCCGAAAAGTTTTTAATGAACCTCCGGTAGTAATTAGTAAACCCGAAACCTCTGGATGGCTTTAAGCCCTTGGGGTAAAGGCCAGTCAAGAATCGCTGAGAGTTTTTTAGGATCCATTTGGAAACCCTCAGGGGTTATTATATACCCAAGAAAGTGCACTGTCTCTATGTCGAATAAGCATTTCTCTAGCTTACAGTATAACCCAGCCCTCAATAGTCTCTTCAACACTTGTTTCACGTGGGCGTGATGAGTTCCCTTATCAGGAGAGTATATCAGGATGTCGTCCAGATATACTATAACGAACGTTTGCAGAAAGTCCCTTAGGGTGTCGTTTATGAGGTCCTGGAAAACGGCTGGCGCATTGCATAACCCAAAGGGCATCACCAGGTATTCATAATGCCCGCTACGTGTATTAAAAGCCGTTTTCCATTCGTGCCCCTTCTTAACCCTGACCAGGTTGTATGCTCCGCGTAAATCAAGTTTAGTATAAATACGGGCCCCTTTTAAACGGTCGAACAATTCTGTTATAAGAGGTATTGGATATGCATTTCTTATGGTAATCCTATTCAAACCTCTATAATCGATGCAAGGTCGCAGGTCACCCTCTTTTTTGGAAACAAAAAAGAAACCTGCTCCTGCTGGAGAGGAGGATCGTCTGATGAATCCTCGCTCTAGATTCTCTCTTATATATTCCTCCATAATGTCGTTTTCCTTTTGTGACAAAGGGTATACGTGTCCTCTAGGAGGCATAGTACCAGGGAGTAACTCTATAGCACAGTCATAAGGACGATGCGGTGGTAGGACCTCAGTCCTGGTTTTAGAGAACACCTCCTTTAGCGCCATATAACATTCAGGGACTTCAGTGGACAAAGGAGGTGCTGTGGCAATATTGAGGCTACCAATCACATCAACCCTGCCCAGGCACTTTGACTGGCAACTAGGACCCCAACACTTTATATCTCGCTGGGCCAGTCAATCACGGGTTATGTTCCGTTAACCATGGGAACCCTAGAACGACAGGACAGGGAGGAGAGTCGATAACCTGGAATCGTATGATTTCACGGTGCAGAACTCCTGTAGTCATGCACACATCGATAGTGTCGTGAGTGATATGGGGACATGACAGGGGTTTCCCGTCTATGGCTTCTACCATAAGAGGCCTCTCCTTCAGAACTAGAGGTAAGAGGTGGTTGGCGGCAAAACATCTATCCATAAAATTACCTGAGGCTCCAGAGTCTAGGAACGCCTCAGACTCGAGGTGAACCCCCTCCCAGGTGAGGGAGATGGGTAACAGAATCCGAGTTTTTTTTTTCTCATCATCCACAAAGGAGGCATACAGAGAACCAATAACCTGGGTATTAACTGTTTTTTGACCTGATTTGCCACTCTCACCCCTGCTACCCCTGGGTCTCTGAGGACATTGAAGGCGGAAATGATCTGCCCCGGCACAATAAAAACAGAGCCCCCTTTCTCTCCTGTGAGCTCTCTCTGCCTCTGAAATACCCGTTTTACCTATCTGCATGGGTTCAATGGCCGGTACATCGGTCTTAACGGTCTCCAGGTTACCTGATGCAGTGGTATGCCTGGGTACTAAGGGTAAAGGAGGCAGGACCCTTCTGGGTCTATCTCTGGGGTGTCTCCTTTCCCTGATTTGATCGTCCATGGCAATGCAGAAATCAACCAAATGATCCAGATGTTCTGGTAATTTTAAGGGAGCCAATTCAAACATAAACGCCTCGTTCAGACCTTCGGTAAAGGCCAGTGTTAAAACGTCGTTCGGCCAGTGTACCTCAGAAGACAAAGTCTTAAACTCAATGGCATAGTCGGAGACCCTCCTATTACCCTGTTTGATGTGAAACAGGGATCTACCCGCATTGGTAGCCCTCCTAGAGGGATCAAAGGTACGCTTTAACTCGGAGGTAAAACCCTCATAGTCATAAATGATGGGTTTCTTGTTCTCCCACAAGGGCGTGGCCCACAATAAAGCTTTTTCGGTCAAGTGATTAATCAGATAGCCTACTTTGGCTTTATCAGACATACAGGACCCTGGATTGTTTTCGAACAAGATCTCGAGTTGGGTCAGAAAGCCCCGGCATAAGTTTGGCGTTCCATCATAACGTACGGGTGCCTTCATACTGAGCCTACAACCCTCGAGAGCGGCCGAACTGACCCTAGGCACTACTGGGTCTGGAGGGCTTGCAGTTCCAGAACTGGATCGGTTTAGCAGGGTTTGCAGGGCAAGAGCAATCTGGTCCATCCTATGGTCCTGCTCTTCTTGTCTGGCTGCAATACGTGTCAACTGATTAGAGAGGTCTGCGGGATCCATTGGCCCTGACGTAATGTCACGGATCCCCCTGATTACTATAGTGGTGGTCCCTGTACGCAGGTCACTCTCTAACCTTCCGATCCTTAGAGTGGTCGGTACGACTAGACAGACTACTAGAAGGGCAGTACAGAACACATACAAGAGAGACGTCACCTCTGCTATCTGGCTAGTGGTCCCTATACGCAGGACACTCTCTACCCTTCCGATCCTTAGAGTGGTCGGCACGACTAGACAGACACAGAATGATACACAAGAACTAGAATAGTTAACTCCTCCCAAGACCCTAACAATACAAGGGGTGGTCTGATGTGTGCTTGGGGTGCCACACAGACTGACCTCAATACCAGAATAGAGGAGTAAGTCAATACCAGGAGTATTTCACAGAATCGTTGATTTGCCAATACCAGGGGTCATGCACAGAATCGTTAGTTTGCCAATGCCAAGGGTCATGCACAGAATCGTTAGTTTGCCAATGCCAAGGGTCGTACACAGAATCGTTAGTTTGCCAATGCCAAGGGTCGTACACAGAATCGTTAGTTTGCCAATGCCAAGGGTCATGCACAGAATCGTTAGTTTGCCAATGCCAGGGGTCATACACAGAATCGTCAGTTTGCCAATGCCAAGGGTCATGCACAGAATCGTTAGTTTGCCAATGCCAGGGGTCATACACAGAATAGTCAATAATATTGTAACAATATACAAGAGCTCTGCGGGAAGTAACTACCACGTCAGGGCACCGGCTTCTCTGAGAGTCTGGGCTTTAAAACCGGCGGGTCCGCGCCAGCCCGCCAGGCCCGCCCCGGTCCCCACGTGTGCGGAAGCGACCGCAATATCACTCGGCGCCTGGCCAGCGAGCAGCGAGGAAGCTGCTGCCAGGCGCCGGGGGGGTGCGGGGGCCAACGTGACAGTAACACTGTGTGTATATAGAGATACGGAAAAGGAAGAGTAAATCACACTCACCGATTCTGGAGCCTCGCAGTGTTAGGCTCAATGTATATAGCCCTGGGCTTTCTTAAGGGTGGAAGCCCAAACCTCTTTATCTCAGCGGTAGTTGATCCAGGTATCCAAAGAAAAAGGTCGGAGAAAGGTAGCCAATGTGGAATATAAAAACAATATATTTATTGATAGTAAATAAAATCTAGGACAAGGTCTACCGAGACGCGTTTCGGCTTAAAAAAGCCTTCCTCAGTCGGTATAAAAGTTTGGTAATGTCCATAAAAAATCAATATAATATAATAATAATATAACATATTGATTTTTTGGACATTACCAAACTTTTATACCGACTGAGGAAGGCTTTTTTAAGCCGAAACGCGTCTCGGTAGACCTTGTCCTAGATTTTATTTACTATCAATAAATATATTGTTTTATTATTCCACATTGGCTACCTTTCTCCGACCTTTTTCTTTGGATACTTGGATCAACTACCGCTGAGATAAAGAGGTTTGGGCTTCCACCCTTAAGAAAGCCCAGGGCTATATACATTGAGCCTAACACTGCGAGGCTCCAGAATCGGTGAGTGTGATTTACTCTTCCTTTTCCGTATCTCTATATACACACAGTGTTACGCTATGGGAGTGCTGTCTCCCGAATTCTTTTTGCTTTATCTAGCATCTACTACGGACAGAAAGAAGGGAAGTGCCACCTATATTTGGCTGCAGGCTGTTTTTCCTCGAGCCGGGACCTTGCAGGCTCCCACAAATGTGAGTGGTATAGACTTCGACTTCAATAATTTGAGCAATCCTGTCCTGATTGTCTGCACTATCATTTTTTTGTGTGATATGTTCTCTTTGAGGAACACTGACGAATAAAAGGATTCGACACCAGCACTTTAGAGAAGATCAGCACATCATCTCTCATCAGCACTTTTTTGAGTAACTACTATATATTCGAGCATTTTTTTGCACATTTGACTTTAGACCTGGACTTTATTCTATGCACTTTATATGATGTTTTAATCAACATTTCTTACCTTTTTAATATTTTTTATGAATTTTACACCCTTTTTTATGGATTTTATACATCCATTGACTTATTAACTTATTAATTGCACTAGATGCGCCGTATGGTTTCTTCCGCCTTATGTTTACTAGACTTGTTTGCACGGATTTCAGTGAGTTATTCCTAATTATTACAGGCTTACTATATAAAACAACAACTTTCCTTTCCAAAAAAATTGAAACGGTTTTAGACACAAAATTTTGAAAAAATTAGAACGCCAGGGAGGTTAACTGAAGATCGAGATAAGGCAGAAATTTTGAATGACTATTTTTCTTCAGTATTTATCAACGAGAAACCTATAACAGGAGACATGCAAATCATTGATAACATTTTTTACTAATAAAGTGTGATTGGTTGACTCAAGAAAAGGTGTTGCAGCAGCTAAAGTAAATGTGTACAAGGACCAGGGCCGGATGGAATTCACCCGCGAGTACTGAGGGAGCTATGTGTTGAAATATGTAAACCTCTATTTTTAATCTTTCAAGATTCTTTTCATTCAGGAATCGTACCAGAGGATTGGATTAAAGCTGATGTAGTCCCTATATTCAAGAAAGGTTCAAAATGTATGTCTGGGAATTATAAATCTGTGAGCTTAACACCTGGCTGGGAAAGTATTTAAAGGGTTACGAAGAGATAATATTCAGGAATTTATTGGGAGCTATGATGTAATTAGCAAAAATCTGCATTGATTTATGAAACACAGATCATGTTGTCAGACTAACCTAATTGCATTCTATGAAGAAGTAAGTAGAAGTATAGATCACAGGGTCGCAGTGGATGTGATTTACTTGGATTTTGCCAAAGCTTTTCGACACAGTTCCACACAAGAGGTTTCTATTTAAATTAAGAAAAATTGGTCTAGATGAATATTCTTGTTCTTGGATAGAAAACCGGCTAAAAGATAGGGTACAGTGAGTGATCACAAATAGTAAACTTTCAAGATGGACATCAGTGGTAAGTGCTGTCTCTCAAAAGGTTTGTTAAAGGAGCAATTCTATTCAATTTATTTATAAATGACCTTGAAATAGGCATTGAAAGTCATGTATCAGAGTTTGCAGATGACACAAAACTAGGAAAAGTAATAATGTGAGCAGGATGTTTCTTCGCTGCAGAGGGATTTGGATAGATTGGGGGACTGAGCACTTAAATGGCAGATGAAATTAATGTAGATAAATGCGAGGTTATGCACTTTAAAGTGAAGAACACTCAAGCAACTTTTACCCTATATGCCACTGAGTTAGGGAAATCAAAACAGGAGAAGGATTTGGAAACAATCATAGATTTCAAACAGCAGCCGCCAAGCCCAGCAAGGTATTGGCATTAAAAAGGGAATTCACTCTCAGGATGAAAACATAATTTTGCCTCTTTATAAAGCAATGATAAGACGCACCTTGAATATGCCGTGCAATTTTGGGCACTAGTTTTAAGAAAGGATATTATAGCGCTAGAAAAAGTGCAGAGACGGGCGACTAAATTAATAAAGGGAATGGAAGACTTAAGTTATGAGGAAAGACTAACAAGCTTAAACCTGTTTAGTTTAGAGAAACGGCTCCTTAGAGGGGATCTGATAACCTAGTGTAGCGCTGTGTTAAAATCTTGCTGTGGCAGTACCTATTTTTGGCCACAAGATAGAGACTATCGCGATCAGAGACACTGGACATTGGGACTACAATGCCCGGCATGCTTTGCAAGAAGACAGGAAGTGGGTGGGGACTGGACACTTACATCCTCTGCCTCGTGGAGAACGCGCCAGAGCACGCCAGGGAACGAGAGAGAGCAGACGCAGTGCCATACTTTGTGAGAGGACCTAGGGCGGAGAGCAAGTGAGACCTGTCTGTTCTGTCACCAGGTGATTCAGTCGCAAGAGAAGGAGCCCTCCAAGTTCCAGAGTTGCTGCAAAAGGGAACCAACCGAAGACCTCGAGTAAAGAGTCACCGCAAGCGGATCGGGGACAGAGAGCAGGCGGTGAGCTGAGGAAAAGTCGTGGACAAGCTACGGGAAGTCAGACAACGGATCCGGCCGCTAGTATCCCCAGTCAAAATCCAGCGGAGAGACGTCCTGGGTCAGCGGAGCCTAAAGCAACCGGCAGATGGGTGAGAGGCCTCCAAGGCCGTTTATAATACAAAGAGCACGCTGCTGTTTTCTCTTTAAAGTCCACAGGGCCCCAACTTGACTAGTCGAAGACCTTTCTTAAGTAATTTCACTGGCCAGTTGAGCAGTACCCGGGTACCTTACACACATACACACCTTTTACATTCCGGGACTTAACCTGTGCAGGACTCATTTTGTTATGAATCGGAACGGGGGTTAAAGATACGTTCCGAATATATTTTCTCTTTTCCACTGCGCGTTTACCGTGATACGAAGTGATTGTATATTCTGGGGTTCCGCTACGTGTCCCTTTTCTGAATATTCGTGCAATTGCATTTTCTTTTATGTTCGGTTACGAATATTTTATTTTCCGAAATACGAAGCCTCGTGTTTCGTTTCTTTTCCGCTACGCGTTTTATCGCAATACGAAAGTACTGTAATAATATCTGTGAATACCGTATCTCAATATCTGCCAAATATTTTAGTAAACTATTTAAATGATAAAAACCCACAACTGTGTTGGAGTATATTTATTCCCTAGTGCGGGGAGACTGACCCGTGGTTCATTTTCAGCGGCTCCTCCGGGAGTGAACGCTACACTTATATAACTATATACGGGGCCATTATAACCCATTGTCTGGAAACCTATTCATTAACAGGACACGAATGTCACCCATTTAGACTGGACGAAAATAAATTCAGCCTAAAGCATAGGAAGGGTTATTATACGGTGAGAACAATAAAGCTGTGGGATTTTCTGCCTGTTGAGGTGGTTGGGTCAGAGACTGTACAGACGTTTAAGCAACGACTGGATGGCTTCCTGCAGACACAGAATTTTAAGGGTTATAATATTTAATACGGGAGTAAAAGCTTCTTGATCCAAGGAGAAATCTGACTGCCATTCTGGGGTCAAGAAGGATTTTTTTCCCAGTATGTTGCATACTGTCGAGTGCTTCAGACTGGGTTTTTTGCCTTCTTTTGGATCAACAGCAGTATATGTGTGAAAGGCTGAACCCAATGGACGCATGTCTTTTTTCAGCCTATGCAACTATGTAAGGTGAACGAGCTGACGATACATGTTAACCTTGAACACATTCTCCCAGCTCTCTTATCACATTAGATTACTGGAATTTTTAGGATTTGTACCCAGAGTACAAGGGTACTTGGCATGCAAGATTAACACAGTGGACTTGCTTAATCACCTCATTTGTCCGCATAGTCATCTGTAATATGTGTGGCTGAACAACTCTGACAAAGAAACATGATGCCAATTATGCAATTTAGAACCGCATCAAATGAATTAGACTGAAAACACTAGACCACCACTACATTCCCACCCACAGATGACAGATTGATCTGATTAAAAGTTTATTTTCTAAGCAAAGGGTTGCCTTGTGATGGGAAACAAATATACCAGCAAAGAATCAAAAAGGGACTAAAAAAAAATCATTAGAATGTAAAATTTACAATTAATATTTAATTCATCACTTGTGAACAGTAATCTACTATGGTAAAGTCACCAGACTCTCTGCGCATGCGCGCACAGGCTTCACTCACTCTGCTCATACAGCAAGCGACTGCACATGCATACACCAAGGGGGGGGGGTTATTCAATAAGCTCTGGTGTTTGCCGAAGTCGCAAAACACCAATAAAATTAGCCATCATTGTAAAGCGACAGATGTCATCGTCTCACTAAAGTCAAAACCAAACAGCTGCAGGAGAAGCTTCACTGTGAAGCTTCTGCTGGTGCTATGTAGATTTTTTTGTTTGTGAAACGCCAACGTTTTACAATGTTGCAAAAAAACGAGATTTTCATTAAACGTTTGCAACTTCAGCAAACACCAGGGCTTATTGAATAACCTCCCTATACATAGCGGCTTGAACGCCCTTAAAGTGCACACCATGCGCTCGGTGGGCAGGGAATTACTGATGTTTTTATTTATTTTCAGATAATAGCTCGAGGTGAGCATAACAAGCCACCATGGAATTGCTCATTATTTTCCAGCTGTCGGCAAATTAGCTATATTTGGAGGACTGATTGCTTTCCATGATTTTGTCCCCTCCCCCCTTGCAGGTCCTTTCTAAACCTTGGGACTGCAGAGCAGCAGGAGCATGGCTCTCCGAAGTAAGTGGGCTTCACTCCTAAGAGTGGTCATTAGGATAGGAAGGGTAGTCCCTAATGTAATGACGTACGTTGACGTTGTGGCGAGGTTTTGAGATGCGCGACCATATTCTGTAACTACGCCACCATGATGGTTCATCCCTAAACTGGGTGACTTTAATATCTTTAGAGCTATATTAAAGCGCTCTGTATTGAGTATATAGAGTTCATTGGCCTCAGAAGCCCCGTTATCAAATATGCATGTTCAGTGCAGCCATTCTGGTTTTGTGTGTAATATATTCATATTTTTATTTTTTTTTCCTTAAGATCAGGTAAAACTTAACATTTAAATGTCACCATCTGAAACAACAGGAGATAAGGTGACATTTTCCCATCAGAGCGTGCAGATCGAGGGCGCCTTATAAAGCGGAATAGGTAGGTGTTGCCTGAGCCTCTCCTTCTACACTTAACGCTAGATTTGCCAGGTCATCCGTGGTTTCCCTGACCATGCAGGGAAAAGTGCTGCCCTGCAACGTGTATAATTTATATGCTGCAGGAAGGAAATCCAAGCGGGTCACCTGGGATTCTATTTGATTTCTTACCTGCTGCAGGTTTCTGGTTTTCATGCACCCCAGAGGGCACGGCATACACTGGTATGGGTTACAGGTATTTATATAGCGCTAACAAGTTCCGTAGCGCTGTACATTAGGTCAGCATTGCCAGATTGGATAGGGTTGCCAGATCAGCCATGTTTTCCTGGACACACTGTTTATTCCTGCTGATGGGCAGTGCATGAAGAATGTCACCGTGTGTATGTGCTCTCACCCCTCAGGCACAGGTAGACGGATGTATGGGTTCTCATTCCTCAGCATAAAGCGGTAGGGGTTGCTGTCCCTCCGGCACCTCACAGAGGGCACAGTATATAGAGGTAGGGGTTGCCGCACCTCGCAGATATAGGGGGTGCTGCCCCTCAGATGGCACAGCATAGAGGTAGCAGTCCCTCCAGGCACCTCGCAGAGGGCACAGTATACAGAGGTAGGCACTGGTGTATTTTGGCCTAGGCCTAGGGCGGCACTTTCCAGGGTTGGCGGCCCGCAGTGGGTGGCCCCACCCCAAAAAAATAAAATAAAATTAAAAAAAAAAATTACTTTTGCAAAGTATTTTACCAGGGTGGATACATTGAGATTTCACTAATTTACACTTTCAATTTCACTTTCCAGGGGGCAGCAAAAAACCTCACCACTAAATGGGTTACTCACAGAGCACCGAAATGACGCCAACTTTTTGTTGTGCTGTAGTTCCCTGCACTTAGGAGAATAAAATTTCCCCACCCTGCAGTGAATTCACGATTCACCGCAGGGTCCCCAAAGTGCATGGAGTCGGCCGCTGAATGCTGCCACCGCAAACCCGTGGCCTGCTGTTTTCAAAAGAACTACTGAACGAAAATGTCTAGAATTTACATATAAGATCCTATGATTGATAATAAAAAGTTCTGTTACAGAAAAAAGAAAAACCGCTATTAAAAAAAAAGGGGGGGACTTTTGCCCAAAAAAAATCTGAAAAATTACTAAAAGGTACAAAAAAAAAATCCAATGAGTAAAGACTTTTTACTGCAGATTAAAATAATAAATGATTTATTAGATATTGCATAAAAACGGGAATATTTTTAACATTGAAACCTATGGGGTTCGCCTGAATAAACCTGCAGATTGAAACCACCGAACATCAGGGCATTTCACTGCCATTTCTCTGAGTCTCAGTACCACATGACTGGCTGAACCACGTGAAACGCACGCGCGCAGCTGCCCGCCCTTTCGTTAACACAGACTCTATTCTGGACTGAACACCCACCGGGAAGGGAATCAAAGCTACAGTGCACCCTCTGGCAGTGGCACCCCACTGCTGACAAGATGGCTCCACAGCATAATTGCTGTGTGCTCATATACACTGTTTGCTGGGAGTTTTACTGCAGTGGATTCTGATGCACTCATACACACCGCACATTGCATTGCTGGGAGTTTTATTGCTGTGGATTCTGATACGCTGACACACACCACACATTGCATTGCTGGGAGTTTTATTGCTGTGGATTCTGTGATACACACTGCATATTACTGTGAGTTTTATTGCCCTGGAGCTCTGGGATACGCTCATACACACTGCACATTACTGTGAGTTTTATTGCTGTGCAGTTCTGTGATATGCTCAACACAGTGCACATTTCGGTGGGTTTTATTGCTGTGCAGCTCTGATATGCTCATACACACTGCACATTTCTGTGGGTTTTATTGCTGTGCAGCTCTGTGATACGCGCATATGCAGTGCACGTTTCTGTGGATTTTACTGTTCAACCAATTAGGCTAGGGTCAGACTGAGGCAGTGCGAACGCGCGTTCTGGCGCACTTAATCACGGCCGTGCTAGCAGCAGATGCCGGGCAATGACGGCCAATATACGAAGTACGGTCGCACAAAAGTCCGGCTGCGCAACGCAAGTGGAAAATGAACGCATTTTTTTGAGAACGTTAAACCACTACTACTGACGTACAGAGTGCGCTGCGTCCGCTAGCGGCGTGTGGGCGTGATTAGGAGACGTCAGACGCTGCTAATGTCCGGCCAACATAACGTCCAGACACAAAAAGAGTTTTATTGATGATCCGTACAAAATCACGGATGAAACTGCGCATAGTATGACCGCTATTGCGTATTCCGTGAAAAAATACGTCCATTCTTCGAACGCACATTTTCACGGACAACGTGAAAAATGCGTTAGTCTGACCCTAGCCTTAGAGCGGCTGTGATCCAGTATACTTGACATGCGTGGCTGTTCTTTGTAAAAATGCTTGAATTTAAACATTTCATCTCAATAGATACATTTGAAATGGTATACAAGTAGGCACTTGGTATCCACTTTTAATATAAAGAGAGGAAAAGGTGGAGCTTAAAGAGGAAGGGTGGGGATTAACCAGGAAGAGGTGTGCCCTTGACAGGAAGGGGTGCGTCAAATTTAAATTGGGGGGTGCACGAGTTTAGTCAGGCCTAGGGCAGCACAAAACCTAAATACACCACTGGAGGTAGGGGTTGCTTCTCATCGGGCACCTCGCAGAGGGCACAGTATAGAGGTAGCGGTTGCTGCCCCTCGGGCACCTCGCAGAGGGCGCAGTATACAGAGTTAGGGGTTGCTGTCCCTCTGGCACCTCACAAAGGGCACATACAGAGGTAGAGATTGCGGTCGCTCAGGCACCTCACAAAGGGCACAGTATATATGGGTACGAGGAGTTCCTTCCCCTTCGTAGAGGGCACAGTATATGGAGGTAGGGGTTGCTGTGCTGTCCCTCAGGCACCTCGCAGAGGGCACAGTATACGGAGGTAGGGGTTGCTGCCCCTCAGAGGGCACGGTATACAGGGGTAGGGGTTGCTGCACCTCGCAAAGGGCACGGTATACAGGGGTACTGGTTGCTGCCCCTCGCAGAGGGCACGGTATACAGGGGGTAGGGGTTACTGCCCCTCGCAGAGGGCACAGTATATACAGGGGTAGCCCCTCGCAGAGGGCACAGTATATACAGGGGTAGCCCCTCGCAGAGGGCACAGTATATACAGGGGTAGCCCCTCGCAGAGGGCACAGTATATACAGGGGTAGCCCCTCGCAGAGGGCACAGTATATACAGGGGTAGCCCCTCGCAGAGGGCACAGTATACAGGGGGTAGGGGTTGCTGCCCCTCGCAGAGGGCACAGTATATACAGGGGTAGGGGTTGCTGCCCCTCGCAGAGGGCACAGTATACAGAGGTAGGGGTTGCTGCCCCTCGCAGAGGGCACAGTATACAGGGGGTAGGGGTTGCAGGGGAAGGCCCTGGGGAGCTGCTGGAGAGGATAACAAATGGCGAGCTTGTTATGCAATCCCCGCAGCCCTCCTCCTCGCCCCCCTCCTCCCCCCGCCCGGCCGGGCACGGCTAGCTGTGCAGGAAGCGGCAGACATGAGCTGAACGTCGAGCGGGGAGGCACCTGCAGCGAGGGCTGGGCCCAGGTGAGCGGCGGACACACACACTGCGCCTCAATTACCGCATTAACCCCCTCAGGAACTCCCTCTCTGCACAGGGTAACCCCTTGCTTTTTGCCACGGGAAGGTCCCCGGTGTCTTCTTTTATTGCTGTGTGCTGGGGGAGGGGGGATTCCACCAGGCTGACACAGGTGCCGTCTGTTTAACGTGTGCTGTGAGTCCGGCATCACAACGGTTAAACGATGCTTACACAGAGCTCCTGCCCTGGATACATTGTATCGCGCTGCTCCTCCTGGAGATCTGCCTTCACACAGCAGCAGCTCGGTGCCCGCGTCCTGCAGGAAGAATCCTCCATCTTTTCATGGACACTTCTTGGTGTTGGGCAGCGTGTGGAAAGTGCTGCCCTGCAGTATGCAGGCTGCATGTGTGTTAGACTGCAACACCAGCCAATTAAAGAGAGACCCCCCCCCCTCCTCATTCCATCACTTGCCTTATTCTTTAGCCGCAGGCAGCACTTTTCATATGTTGCCCATAAATAGGCAGGTGATGCCCAGGGAATCTTGAGGGTCTATTCATTAACACCGAACTTGCCACCGAATTGCCCCGGAAAGTGAATTTCACCATTCTTTGCAGTTTCGGAGCAGCTGGTCTTTTCACTGTGCTGTCAATTTGCCAAATACAGGAGAATTGACAGCAAAATACGGTGCAATTCGGCGATCTTCAGCGCCAGCAAAATTGTCCCATAGAGAAGTAATGGTTAATCTACTCAGACCGCCGAACTGCACCAAAGCATTGGCGAAATGCCCTGATTTTTTTTTTTGGTGTTTCATTTCGACAGGTTTAAATGGGCAAATCCCATAGGATTCAATGAAAAGCGTAAGGGATTTTTTAAGAGATGCTGCAAATATTTGAGTTGGTCTCTGTTTCACTGCGTATTGTTTATATTTGACTTTAAAATATTTGTTGCCACTCCTTTTTATTTATTTTCTAGTTATCAAACATATTAAAAAAATCCAACAGTTGACACACAGGATGCATGATTTAACCCTTCAAAAATGTGATTTATGTAAAGATTGTTATAGGTGCAAGAAAGTAAAATATTGTAAATTTGCTTACGTCCGATATTCATGAATATGTCTATCCTTTAAGGAGATATTGCTGGGAATAAAGGTTCTAAGTTCTAGATGGTGTCCCTTACCTTACACTGTTTCACATGTGGTCTTCATTATCAGCATACTGGTAGAAATGGCATTATGTGTCAACTGCAGTGAATGTGATAAAGATAGATAATAAAAACGGTCAGATCTCTGGTTTATGGGGATTTGTAGTGATCATAATGAGATTATTTGCAATGCAGCTTCCAAAAAATACCAATAGACTATAAAAATAATCTGTATGTGGCATAATGACTGGAAATTACAGTATCACCTTGTAACTGCACTGCTCTGCAATTTTGAGCAGTTATACCCCATTGACTCTTATGGCTGTACAGCAGTGAGTGACCCCAGAGCTCACCCTGTATTCTGGTCTCTTCCTGGCTGTTGTAATGCAGCAGTAAAGTTTGGTGTTTTTCTCGCAGTGAGGATGAAGATTATCGCTTCTTTATGACAATACAGTGACAGGAGTGAGCAGTCAGAAAATTTCACTTCTTCCCTTGAAGTACACTAATCATACATTAGAGGTCTGTATATAAGGTTTTGTATGCGAATTCTCCTTTGCAATTATAAAATAGACTGGCTTTGGTAGTGAAGGGGTTAATATATGACTGTTAAAATAGAAGTCTCTGGAATGCAAGAGGCTATTTTCTTTCTTATTATTATTGGGATACTTATGGAACAATGTATAGGTAGGGGTTAATAATACTTCTCAGCACAAACCACAACTTTATATATGTGGAAGGAACAGGTTTAAAACTTTGTGTTTTTGAGGTTTCCTGGCTTTGCTGAATATGGAGTCCTGTGGGTGTTAGAAGGCGGATTTCCCCCCCCCCCCCGAGGCGCTTGGGAGCCGGTTAGTCTTCTCCCTGTAATCTCTATTTACAGTATGGACTGTCCATTGCCTACAATTTCCTGAATTCTTTGAAAGCAATAGGTGGCAAGAGAATCATGGGAGTTGTAGTCAGAAGTATCCAGAGGGGGCAGTGTTTGAGATTCCTGATACACAGTATGGGCTCTATTACATTCTTCGTGCAAACGTTAACGCGAGGAGCAGAACGTCGTATTACAATGTCTGCACAAAAAATGCACATTAACGTCTACCGCAGGTGACCCTGCGTGAGCGTACTGTACTGCGCGCGACCTATACTTAACATTGTGAGGGCAAATGCCTTTGTGCGCTGGTACGCGGATGGTATTACAATCTATGCGCAGTTTGTAACGCACAGTCTTTGCGCGCATAATTTTAGCAACTCCTAAAAGCTGTTGTTAATGGCAAAGCTGACTGACCTGGCCGACACCAAATACACCAGCCCGAAAAAAATACGCAGCAAAGTATAGTTACACATTCTACACATACCAAACCAATAAATTTGAGAAGTTGTGTTTTTTTTTGTTTTTGTTTTTGTTTTTCTTTGATGCAGCATATATATGCGCAGATTGACTTTGACAGGTGCAAGAACTTAACGTGAGACAATTAAGGTTCTTAATTCTGATTGGCTGAATTGCGTGAAAAAAACACTGATTTACGGCGCGCGATTTGCGTGTCCGTTTTACACGCTTTCTTTTTTATGGATGAAAATTGCGCAAGGATTGTAATACCAGCGTTGATTTACGCGCGTTAACGCTTGACGCTTCGTGCAAAAATTCACGCGTTTACCGTGCATTTGTGCGTGAAGAATGTAATAGAGCCCTAAAAGTGTCAATCCATAACTACTTTATTGCTTAAATCTTGAACAAACACAAATGTTGCTGGAGATTTTTTTCTGCCATATATTTGGAGTTTCAGTAATGAAATCATTGCATTATCTTAATGATGATTATTGCTGTATATTATGTATCATAGCAGACATATAATCTAATTCTATTTCTTCCAAACACGTATGATCCAGGCTTGCGTATTCATGTAAAAAAGTATTTGGATTGGGCCAGGACTGGTCATCGACCAAACCGTCAAAATTGCTGGCAGGCCTCGCGCTTACCAGAGACCTAACATTCTCTCCAACTGGCATGTGTAAAGCTAGCGTTACACGTGTGTGTGTGTGGGCTGGTGGGGAGGGTCTGATCTCTCGGGCCATCAAAGCTCCTCTGTGCTTGCGCAATCTGAATGAATCAGAGCGAGTCGACTGATCTGCCCTTCAGTTCTGACCCTGCTCGTCTTTTAAACAAAACCGCCCTCGTCCCCTCCACAGGCCACATTCTGGGTCCCTGTTTGGACCAACCTATTGAATGTGTTGTGGAGAAACTGCACTTGGCATTACGTTAAAATACACCTTTATGGCAGGTAGGAACCCTCACATAACACAGGATGCGGTAAGGAGGTCGTGCATTACAGTAAAAACATAAACGGACATTGTAGTCACCTCTGAACTTTCGCTAAATCAATTCGGCGTGGTAAAACACGCATTTTCATAATTTGCACATCTCTTAGATTGTAAGCTCTTGAGCAGAATCTTCTCTCCTACTTTTCTGTGCGTTGAACTTGTATGTATATTTGTTATTCTGCCTCCTATTGTACAGCCCTACGGAACTTGTTAGCGCTTTCTAAAAACTTGTAACTGTACTTCCTAACATTTTTTTTCAAGTTTTTCCAATTTAACAGTCTGCAGACTTCTCTCTCCTGACATAAAAGCATTCTCTTTCAGCTTCATGTCAGACTAATGCAGTCTGAGCGCACTCTGCTAGGGATGTGCGTTTCGGGTTTCGGAATTTTCACAATTTCCCGATTCGTGCATTCGGATTCGGACGCTTATTATTATTTTTTTTCGGATCCAAAAACTGCAGATCCGAACAAATTTTCGTGCCGAAACGAAAACTTTTCGAATGGACTAGAAATGTGTAAAATCAAAATTCATTTTCGTTCCATTTGTGATTTCGGCTCCATTCCTGATTTCGGTTCCATTTCAGTAATTTTGGACATCGTATTTATATCGCTGATTCTGTAATTAAATTTTGTATCATTCCCATCTCAATGTATCCTTCTTGTAAAACCAGAGAAATCTCAATGTATCCTTCCCGGGAAACCAGAGAAATCTCAATGTATCCTTCTTGTAAAACCAGAGAAATCTCAATGGCAGAATTATCGTATCGTATCCGAAAAACCATTCGTTTATGTCACAACGAATAGACACTTTGAAACGAGGAGAACAGACGTTCCGAAAAACAAAGTTCCGAAATCACGAAAAAAAAAGTCGAAATGAAAATTTACAAAATCCAAACTGAAAAAAATCGGTGCACAAGCCTACACCGTGCGTGCGTGCACGACGGATGTTCTGGCGGAAGATACTGTAGACACCACACGGTCTGTTTTTTATGACTGACGTAGAAAAAAGGGAAATATGGGAAACAAAATTTAATATGAAAAGGCATTTTGGGCATCAAGATGCTGGACGTCACAAACGCGCAGGGCCGGCGCGCCCGCTAGGCGAGCTAGGCGGCCGCCTAGAGCGCTGCGCCACCTAGGGGCGCAGCCGGCCCCGAGCCAGGTGTCAGCAAGGTCAGCCCTTGCACTATCCGCCGCCGGTGCTGTTCTGTGCCCGGCGCCTGCAATACCCCGGCCATCCGATGCTCCCTATGACCTAATCAAAGGGAGCCGGCCGGCCAGGGTCACATGTCACGCCACATGACGTGTGCCATCCAATCCCTATGCCCTGGAGGTAGCCTGACCAGGAGGAGGGGGGGCGGTTCCTCTCACTGGCTGCACGCTCGGACAAGCACATCACTGTACACATCCCCATGCCAGGTCCCCCTCCCCTGGAAAACACCCCTGACCACCATCACCCATTCCCCACTGGCTGACACACCCACCCTCCCTACACCCCCTCTGTAATATACCCCACTCATCCATTACCCCCCAGTAATATACCCCACCATCACTCCCCCCCAGAAAAATGCCCCACCATCACTCTCCCTCCCCCCAGAAAAATACCCCACATCACTCTCCCCCAGAAAAAAATACCCCACCACTCTCCCTCCCACCCCAGAAAAATACCCCATCACTCTCCCTCCCCCCAGAAAATACCCCCCAAAAATGCCCCACCATCACTCTCCCTCCCCCCAGAAAATACCCCACCATCAGTCTCCCCCACCCCAGAAAAATACCCCACCATCACTCTCCCCCAGAAAAAAATACCCCACCACTCTCCCTCCAAGAAAAATGCCCCACCATCACTCTCCCTCCCCCCAAAAAATACCCCACCATCAGTCTCCCCCACCCCAGAAAATACCCCACCATCAGTCTCCCCCACCCCAGAAAAATACCCCACCATCACTCTCCCCCAGAAAAAAATACCCCACCACTCTCCCTCCAAGAAAAATGCCCCACCATCACTCTCCCCCCCCCCCCCCAGGAAAATACCCCACCAGCACTCTCCCTCCCACCCCAGAAAAATACCCCACCAGCACTCTCCCACCCACCCCAGAAAAATACCCCACCAGCACTCTCCCACCCACCCCAGAAAAATACCCCACCGTCACTCTCCCTCCCTCATCCTTCCCCCAAAATGAGTGGCCCTAATAACCCCTTCCACCAACCGTAAGGGCCCCAAGCCTCAAACCATGAGGACACTATGCACTGGAGGCAGACGTCACGCGGCGCACCCTGCAGCCAAAATCAGAGGGGGCCAAATCAGCAGGGCCACAGTAATGTATGGTGAGTATGTATCACAGAGCTCCACAGTAATGTGCAGTGTTTATGGGTGGGTCACAGAGCTCCACAGTAATGTGCAGTGTTTTTTTTCGGGGGGGGGGGGCGCAAGTAGCTGGTCTTGCCTAGGGCACAAAATAGTCTAGCACCGGCCCTGCAAACGCGCTGCGTCTGACGTCTCATTACACACATAGAACACTACGCGGACGTGGTGGACATGGAGCACTCTGCACGTCCGTGTTAGCAGTTTTACGTTCTTGACTAACTTGCGTCCGTTTGCATTGTGCGTGCGCAGTTCGGTGCGGACGCACTTAGTGTGTTGGTCTCTTGCTCATGATTTTATGCTTCGACGGACGCAAAACTGTGTGGCAACACTGACGTGATCACTGCATTCGTCTGACGCGGGCCTTACTTGTCAAAGTCTCTGTGCCGACTGATTCCTGATGGTCGACCTGCATAGCAGCGCACTGCAGAAGCAGGAGTCCGTACAAGGACCTTGCTGTAAGTATTGTCGCTCTCAGATCAGGATGGAGAAGTCTGGACTTTTGGCCGCTGCAAGAGGGGAAAATAATGCATGCAAAATAGAAGGCTAATTAACCTCCCCGGCAGTAATCCCGAGTGTGGCTCAGGGTTAAATTTCAGTACCAAAAAACGGTAACCCTGAGCCACACTCGGGCTGGTACATACCTTGTCCTTCGTTCCCTCGATGTCTTTCCGCAGTCTCCTCCAGCCAATCGCGGTGTCCTTCTTCCGGGTTCCCTTCCCTGTGTGTGCCGTGACACAGGAGTGGAGGGACCCAGCGGGAGATACAAAAAAATCCTATCCAAAAAAATGTACCTCTTTGACATTAAAAATGTGACAATCAGTCCGCCAGGGAGGTTAATACACAAGGAGTTGATTTTACTTGCAGGTCTATTCACTAAAAGGTGAAACTCAGAGCTGTCAGAAGAGAACAATCTAGACCAAATAGTCGATTTGGAAAGTGAGATAAATGGGAGAATTTTTCTGGTTTGGCTATTTTGACCTAGAATTTTCACTTCTCCAGCGTTTCACATTTTATTGAATAGACCTGATAGGGCTCTAAAACCGTGTGAACGTCACTTTTTAAAAGTTGTTTGTCCGTGAATGTAGGATGGCGTACATGTTGTAAGGCGCTATAACCAGAATTGTTTTTTTTTTTGGTTTTTTTTTGCCAGTTTCACTTGTTACAAAAAAAATCTACAGAACACTTTTTTTTTTTTTTTCCATTTATTTAAAAACATCCCGGGATAGTCCTGTATTGCGTAACCTTTCACAAGCTGCGGCAGTTTAATGTTTTCCCATGGTTCTTTATCGCGTGGTTTCTGGTTATAAAACATAATACAGTTAATCAATGAGCCCTTTTATTGTGTTTGCTCTTCAAAACGCTTCTTCGGTGCTCAGATGTGTATGTTTTAAGATCTTGTTGATAACACACACTCACCGTCCACTTTATTAGGTACACCTTGCTAGTACCGGGTTGGACTCCCCTTTTGTCTTCAGAACTGCCTTAATTCTTCGTGGCATAGATTCAACAAGATGTTGGAAACATTCCTCAGATTTTGGTCCATATTGACCATGATAGCATCACGCAGTTGCTGCAGATTTGTCGGCTGCACATTCATGATGCTTCTCTCCCCTTCCTCCACATCCCAAAGGTGATGAGATCTGGTGACTGTGGAGGCCATTGGTGTACAGTGAACTCATTGTCATGTTCAAGAAAACAGAGATGATTTGAGCTTTGTGACATGGTGCATTATCCTGCTGGAGTTAGCAATCAGAAGATGGGTACACTGTGGTCATGAAGGTGGTGGACATTGTCAGCAACAATACTCAGGTAGGCCGTGGCGTTTAACCAAAGTGTGCCAAGAAAATATCCCCCACACCATTACACCACCAACACAAGCCTGAACCGTTGATATATAAGGCAGGATGGATCCATGCTCTCATGATGTTTACGCCAAATTCTGACCCGACCATCTGAATGTCGCAGCTGAAATCGAGACTCAGACGAGGCAAGATTTTTCCAATCTATTGTCCAATTTTGGTGAGCCTGTGCTAATTGTAGCCTCTGTTTCCTGTTCTTAGCTGACAGGAGTGGCACCTGGTGTGGTCTGCTGCTGCTATAGCCCATCTGCTTCAAGGTTCGACGCATTTTGCGTTCACAGATGGTATTCTGCATACCTTGGTTATTTGAGTTGCTGTTGCCCTTCTATCATCTCGAATCAGTCTGCACATTCTCCTCTGACATCAACAAGGCATTTGCGTCCACATAATTGCCACTCACTGGAAATTCTCACTTTTTCGGCCCATTCTCTGTAAACCTTAGAGATGGCTGTGCGTGGAAATCCCAGAAGATCAGCAGTTTA
Organism: Leptobrachium leishanense; assembly: GCA_009667805.1. Taxonomy (NCBI): domain Eukaryota; kingdom Metazoa; phylum Chordata; class Amphibia; order Anura; family Megophryidae; genus Leptobrachium; species Leptobrachium leishanense. The sequence goes on along the minus strand of CM019070.1, from coordinate 55,095,932 downwards.
TGAAATACTCAGACCAGCCCGTCTGGCACCAACAACCATGCTACGTTCAAAGTCCCTTTGTTCCTCATTCTGATGCTCTGTTTGAACTTCAGAATGTCGTCTTCACCACGTCCTAAATGCACTAAGATCCCCTGCAATGTGATTGGCTGGTTAGCAATTTGTGTTAAGCAATTGAACAGGTGTACCTAATAAAGTGGCCTGCTTTAGACCGTCATGATCATGGATCCTGTCTTTTGTACACCATGACCTCTATCTAGTATTACAACTAAAATCCTTTTGTGAACTGGAAATTGACTATTGACAATGTTGTCCATTCTCCTCAAACCTCTTCAAGGAAAGCCTGGACAGTGATAAATTGGAACATTATCCACAGGACTTGCGTTTTTTCTTTAATTGCACATCTGATATCATACTTTAGTTAAATAAGCCATAACCCCGTCGTCAAACTGCTTTAAAGAGGTAGCAGCTGGTGATTAAAATGCATGTCGTTGAATGTGTTGGGTGCATATGATGGAATTTTAAAACCGCTTCTAAGTCAACATGAACAGCAAACACTTGGTGCAAAATTGCAGACATAGATAGATCTTTCTCCTCTCAAAGACCTTCATTCACTGGAACATTTTTTTTTTCCAACTGGAACAGCAATTTCCATTCTAAATTCTGCACTTCTGTCTCAGAATAACAGTTGTGTTGCAGCAGTTAATGTATAGGACTATGTATACATTTATGGAGTTATTTGCGAAGCTTGCGTATCTTGCAAAACTGGCACCAAAGTCTTATTTGGGTTCTAGAGCTAAAATGTTACAAGTAATTCTTAAATATAAAAGCCGTGCTTATGAAGTCACCTGGAATAATTACTTATGTTCCACTTGTTACATTCCTGAGATATTCACATTAGGGGTCGACCGATTATCGGTACTGCGGATATTCAGGTTTTTCCCTGTTATCGGTATCGGCATGTTTCATTGCCGATATACCGATTTAACAGGGATTCTGAGTGGCAGCCGGGGTCCTCGCTCTTGACTGGGGATATGGCGTGTGTGTTAGGGGCGGAGCTTAGGGCTCCGTGACACCTGCCATGATGCCTCAGCGGATATGGCAAAGGGCCGGTTGAAGGAAATGAGAGCGGCGGGAGCAGCACGGCGGAGGCATGGGGAGCCCGTGGAGAATATTGGCGGCTGAGAGGGCGGTTGTCAGGCTCGCGCCACGAAGGAGACATGGCAAAGCCTCTGTGTAGTGATATATTCCCAAGCGCTGGGGGTAAGCAGGCAAACAGACAATGGAGGCTGTATTGGCACAATAAGCTTGTATTGTAGAATCTGGTACACAGCAAACAGTCCTTGCAAAACACAAAAATACAAGCAATGGCAAGTGGATGGTGGGCCACGTAGTTTCTCTCTCTAGATCCTTAGGAGGACAAGCAGGGGCCTTAGGTAACAGTACCTTGATAGAAGGTCTAACTCTAGGAGAGAGCTGAGGGCTGGGAGTCACTTGAGAGTCTCTGAACCCACTGGATAGTGGACCACGCAGTGGATCTTCCAGCAAGCAGGAACCAGGTCATGCAGACACAGCAAGGATGGAACAATACTGGTATACACGGCACAGTGGAATAAATCAGACAAGGAAAACCAACAAGAGGGAGCTCTCAGGACCTCTATAGGGAAGGAAATACACAAAATGAAAGAGCAAAGGGGAGGAGGGTGTGGTCTGGTTTTATGCAAAACCTCAGGTTCAGACACAGAGTTAACCCTTAGGTGGAAAGCCGGTAATGAGAGCAAGTGACCCAGGCTGACCACAGCAGACTCTCAGGGCTGAGGCATGACAGCGGTGATGCACATTGCGGGCGGTCCCCCCCCCCATTACCAGCCCTGCATGGCAGCCTCATACAGAGCCCATGGCCTCCCCGCTTCTTCCTGTGTCACGAGTCTTCAACTCTGTATCCCTGACTCCCTCCCTCCATCCATACCGAGCCCTGTGTCTCCCCATCACCCACCCCTTGCACAGAGCCCTGTGTCTCCCCATCACCCACAACCCTGTCTTCCCATCACCCTCCTCTCTGTGCCACCCCCTTGCCCAGAGCCCTGTGTCTCCCCATCACCCACCCCTTGCCCAGAGCCCTGTCACCCCCCCCCCTCCTCACCCCCCCTCCTCACCCCTGTGTCTCCCTTTCACCCACCTCCCTGTGTCTCCCTTTCACCCACCGCCCTGTGTCTCCCCAGCACACACCCCAAAATTTAAATGTATAGAATATCGGCTATCGGCCTGGACGGCTGCCGATTATCGGTGCCTAAAAAAAGTGATATCGGTCTATCCCGAATTCACATACTGCAGGGGAATACAAAAGAGTGAAGCGCCCACTAGAAATTAGTGCACAACCCGCTCACTAAACGTTGCGTATGGAGGTTCCTCTAAATAACCTTATACACTGAACATGGAAAGTATACAACGTAGCACCAGTAACTATCAACTACCGGGTTGCGAGATCATACACACTACACGTCCATGGAAAAATGTTCTCTTTTCTCAATTTTTCAAGAGTTCGCCTCCTTTTTGAAGGGGTATTAGCAATACTACAGGAAAATCCAGACGTGCAAATCTAATCACATTGATTATTCAACTCACATCTAATGTGGGGCCACACCTGGCTCTAGGATCGATTACTTTATGGGGCTTTTTTTTTTTTTTTTTTGGTTCTTTCAGGTGGGTATATATCTATTCTTACTGCAGGGGAACTTTTCTGGAGTCTACAGGATCCCAAAAGGGGTTAATGGGCACCGGAAAGAAGAAAAAGGCCCATAAAGTAATCTGTCCAATGAAAACACTGAACAGCAGGGCAATATGGCAACTTTTCACTGCTGGTTTTTGTTCTCTGAATAGCCGAAGCATTGCTTCTCTATGGGGATTTCACTGCCCTCGAACAGGCATTGTATGTGCAGGCAATTCGCCAACATTTGGCGAACTGCCTGCTCTCTGAATGGCCAGGAAAGGTAACCGTATGCTGAATTTCACTGTTCGGTTACCTTTCAGCCACAATTGATCTCGTTGAATAACCCTGTAAGCATACAGGTTCTCTATATCTGCGTCTCTATTCAGCCCCAACTGGGAGATGAAATGGATGACCAACTGTCAACAGCCAACCGCCAAAAGAAACGCCCAACTACACCACAGTGAGAGTGTACCGTTAGGTGTCTTGCCCAAGGACACCCATTGGAGAGGTGCTCTGGCCAGGATTCGAACCTGTCTCCAGTCTCCACGTTTATAGAGCAGCGATGTTACCTCTTTTCCACCCAGGGGTAAATCATGAAGTGTCATGATTGCAAATACCGCCCGGAAATCATCAGTGTTGTAGTCCAGACAAATGCCGGCATTTTGCAAAAGCTACGATCCAAAGTGTAACAGAAGAAGCTTTACGGTTTGCGTTCTAGATTTCTGAAATGCCATTGTTTGTCGGCCGATTCACAAATCTTCATTGATTTGGCATTGTAATTTCCTATTGTATTGTAAGTGCCTGACATCACTACCATTCAAGCTATAAATCCAGACACCCACTTTTCCGGAACCGTAATTTATGTCCTTTCGTCTGTACTAGCAGAGGTCAGGAAGTTGGACACTGCTTCACAACTACCAAGTAAGCCCTTTTTTTTTTCTCCTTGCAATCGCAGCTTTTGAACATGGTTTCCTGACTTTAATAGCTTTTAAGTTAATGATTTACAGCAATGTAATTTGCATTGTATCTACCTGGTAATATTGTAACTTGCAAAACTCACCCGCGCATTCCCAAGGTTCAGCTAGAAACTTTATTTAGTTTTTTCTTTTTTTTTTTTTAATATATTGGGGCCAGAGATCAGTTTTATTATAGAAGCTGAAAAAACAACTTTGGTCCCAATATATCAATAAACCTGCTACCACTAAATAGAGGAAAAAAAATGACAAGTGACTTTCCTCCTAATTTTGAGACGTTCTAGAAAAACCTAGTTAAATCGAGCATGTCATGATTCACACAACCTTTTATCATTTAATAAGGAATTAAATTCTATATTGATTATACATTATGCTAAACAGCTAGCAAATGTATAGGAAAGGTTCGTTTTGCCGTCATTCGCTTCTGGTGGCATGCCGCGGGCTGAGTGATGGCTGACAGCAACAGAGTTGTCTTATGGGACGGCCCTCCACTTGCTTCTGGTATGTCATCGCATGCCAGAGCACTGACTGAGGTAGATGTTACTTACGCTCAGGTGTGAACCCAGCCTGTCAGGTGTTTTAGGAGCGTATTACCTGGCGTTTTTGACAATAAGAAAACGCGTTGTACGTGCATTTTTTTTGATTGACTACAGAGGCGTTCAATGAAAACGACTTTAGTGCCTGTTGCCATGTGCGGAACGCGCATTCAAATGTGCATTTTTGATGACAAACGCCCATCGCCGCAAACGCGCTGTAATACGCCCCAAAGAAGATCCTGTACTTTTTGGGGCGTAGGGCGTTTTACAGCGCATTCCTACGCGCTGTTAAACACCCAGGTGTGAGCCATGCCCATAGGAAATAATGGGATTTCAGTGTTTGAGCGTTTTACAGCATGTAGGAATGCGCTGTAATAATGCCCAGGTGCAGGCCAGCCTTCAGAAATTTTGGGGCCCCTTACTGACCCTCAGAATAGGGCCCCCCCTCTCCCCATAGGAAATAAATTTTTAATGTGAATCGTGATCACATTACAGAGTGTTAGTCCCAATATCTTAAAATCACACATATTGTTCGCACAACAGCACATTTAACATAAAAAAGTATCTATCTGGTTCAAATAAGTTAAGACAGTAAGAAATTCAATTTCTTATTAAAAAAAATATGAATCAAGATCGGATTACAGAGTGATGCTCCCAATACCTTTAAAACCACACAAAATGTGTATTCGTGCAAACAATGTAGCATAAAAGTATAATTAAATAATTCCACTGGCAAAGCACCACAGCAACAGAACTCTCAGTAATGTGCAGTGCGTATGAGCATATCAGAGCACCACAGCAACAGAACTCTCAGTAATGTGCAGTGCGTATGAGCATATCAGAGCACCACAGCAATAGACCTCCAACAGTAAAGGCAGGGAGTATGAACGTACACAGGATCCACAGCAATAGACCTCTAACAGTAAAGGCAATGGACCACATTACATACTTGGTGCTAACGTTTACACTCACCTGAGTGAGCATTAACGTTAGCCCAAGTATTTAACGCATATTTCAATCCAAACGCTAATGGGTTAAGTAACCCGTTTGCGTTTGGTATCTTGTGCTTTTCAGTGCGAGGTTACTGAGCTTTCGCTCCCTATACTTAACATGGGGAGCGCAAAGTGTTAATCAGCGTTAGGATTACAAAGTCCCAGCGCTGATTAACGTCCGGCTCTGGTTAGTGGAAAGTTAACCACAGCCAGAACCTGGTGTTAACACCATCCAAAAAAATTAAAGTGAGCAGATACTCACCTCCTGTCCTGCGGCGAGGACCGCCTCCTCTGGCCGGTGGGAGCAGGTTAAGACTGGGGAAAAAAGTCCCTGCAGTATCCCACTGAGTATCCCTGCACTCACCGTCCGGATCTCGCAAGGCGAGATCCGGCTGCTCATGTGACTGCCGGCGTCTGCTTCAATGGAGTCCTATGGACTCCATTGAGAGGATGCGCGCAGCTGCGCTTAATGCTGCCGCGAGCATCCCGGGTGTTAACGCGCAGTAACAATGCAAGCAGCATTTTTTGCGCCTGTATTGTAATCTAGCATTAAAACGCGGGCGCAAGGGGGAAAACTGCGGGCGCAGTTTTTCCTCCCTAGCGCCCACGTTTTAACTCTAGGAATGTAGCGTTACATCCAGAGGGATGGATGGATAGACAGTGGGATGGACGGACTGGTATGGATGGACAGACAGTGGGATGGATGGATGGATTGACTGACCTCTCCCCAGCCCCCTGTGTTCTCTCTGTCACCTCTCTAGCCCCCCTCTTCTACCCTTCCCAGTGCAGCCCCTGTTACCTGCCTCTGTCCAGATCCAGCATGTGCAGGGTGTCAGGGCAGCTGCTCCTCAGCCTGGCTTCTCTCCTTCTCCCATCCACAGGCACGTGCTTGTGGTGGTGCTGTGTGAGGAAGGGGCAGGGCAGGCAGTGTGCAGACTCCTGAGCCAGGGGAAGCAAGGGGCAGCCATGATGGTGGAAGGGCTGCTCCCCCTCCTCTCCCAGACCCACGGCTGTCACATGGAGAGGCGGGGCTTGTACCGGCCGGGGGCGGAGTTTCTCAGCACAGCTTTGATCTCTCCCCACAGAGACACAGCGCTGCTGAGCACACAGAGGTAGGATGATACAAAGGCTGGCCCTGAGTGGTGTCACCCTCCAAGAGGGTGTCACCCAGTGTGGGCCCGGGGCCCCCTCCCCACGTGACTCGGCGGCCATCTTGCTGCTCACAGGGCAGCCAGGCCCAAGTAGGCCGCAGTACCTCCTCCAGAGGCCTGCGGCCTAAAGTAATCAAAGCTACCGATGGCGGGCCCCCCCAGTCGGCCGGGCCCCTTACTGCAGCATGGACTGTAATGCCCTGATGGCGGCCCTGCCCAGGTGTGAACCAGGCCTTAGGGTCAGTAGTGCAGTGCTGCGCAATCACCTCTTCCAGTGAAGCCTACAAGCCAAGATGATTGCGCTCACAGATGGACCTAAAAAAGCTGCGGCTAGCCTCATATTATGTCAAATGTGTTATCACAGGAAAAGGTTTGCTTGTCTACCAGTAGCATACCGGCGGGGGGAGGGCGGTATGGCTTCTGCCCGAGCAGTGCGACAGCAGGCACTTGATGCTCCAGGCAGGTGACGTCCTGTCATTGATGATGGCCATTTTATTTATGGTCACCGGCATGTTTATAGGTGGCACTCTAGACCAAATGCCCTGAGTGGCAAAAAGGCATGGTACACCCCTGCTGTCCACTACAACCTCGGTTTAAGTTACCTTCCAAGATTTATTGAATCCCAGCTTTGATGGAGTAGCTTATAAGGTATGACCTATAGCAGCGATGGTGAACCTACAGTTAGCATGCGGGCCCGATTTCCTGCCACGCAATCCCTAAGTTGGCAATCACTGTTACTGCTGACCCGGCGGCAAAGCAATAACTCAACGCTGCTGTATGGCATAGCTCATCCACCTGTTGTTGAGGCTGACCTTTGGCCCGTCTAGCTTTGTGCGTGCGCTGATTGCATCACTGGCTACCAATGTCGTGATCGGCTCTCTCGTGCAATGTGGGTGGGACTATTGTGTCTATGGGCCGACTGCAGGGCGTGCTAAGCCGGCCCACAGCATTTGGTCCCACCCATCGTTGGGACAACATACTACCCCCCCCCCCCGCAGCATAAAAGTGTTTACAGCGATCGGCAAGGTGTCATTGTTCCCTTGCAATGTTTTACTAAGGTACATGACACACAGCAGCACACTTCCAGGGAACATGTCCCTCATTAGCATGATACACCACAATTTGGTGTGTTAGTGACAAGTTCCTTTGCATCCAACTAAATTACTACATTAGACATCGACCAAATCTGCAAAGCTCTGTACTTGCCTAGAGATGACGCCGGATTATAAAGCACGTGTCTACAGTAACGCTTTCTATTATGTCTTCACCACAATTACATTTTTAGTAAATGGACCCCTTATTTGTTGTTTCTCACTGTTGATGGTCAAGTTCTTTCAATAAAAAACTGTAAGAAAAAAATACAATACAAGGAGGTTTTAATCAAAGACTTAACCCCTTAAGGACGAAGGGGTGGCGCCCTTAAGGGGTTGATTTTCGCCGGCTAGGCGTACAGGTACGCCTCGCCGACAGGTGCCGTCGCACGGCACTGATTCTGGGTCCTCCCCGCAGCCGGCGTGCAGTGCGCGTCATTGGCTGCAGGGGACGGCTTGATTTCAGGCGGTCCCTCTGCAGCCAATGACTCGCACCACGAGTCAGCACGCGCAGGCTTTGGGGAGCGGCCGAGGTGGTCCCATTGAAGACAGCAGGGCGTACATGTACGCCCCGCGTCTTCAAAGCCCGCCTGCCGCCAGGACGTCATGGAACGTCCTGCGGCGTTAACGGGTTAAGCACATAATGAGCTCAGACAGCCGTATGTAGTGGTTTTTCGAAAATAAATCGTCAGCATTCAGGTCTAATTGCAGGATTGGCAGTTTGAGTCGCAGAAGTTGGTTTAGTGATCCAGTTTGGGCACTCGGGCTCTAAAAGGTTCGCCATCACTGACCTAAAGCATGAGGCTACATGACGAATGCTATATCTAATCGCCTCCATGAGATCAAGGAGATATTCCAACCAATGCTGGTCTCCAGTCCAGTGTCGGACAAAGCAATTTTGATTGGTCCATTGCAGTTGTAGAGTTGGAGTATTGTATGGTGGAAGGCGCTGGTCTTTCGCCAGCCCCTAGTGCAGTGATGGTGAACCTCAGCACCCCCAGATGTTTCTGAACCATATGTCCCATGATGCTCAGTCAGCCTTAAAGATGGTGGAGTAGCATGGGACATGTAGTAAAGAAACCTCTGGTGTGCCAAGGTTCGCCATTACTGCCCTAGGGCCTCTCTAATTGCTGTTGCTGCAGATCTTTGCAATTGTGCACGCCTCGTGAGATCTCCGGCTACAATATACAAACGTAGAAAAAAAAATTTGCACACAAAGAATAAGAATGTCTCTCCAGGAAATGAACGGACAGAATGTCAGACTCGTAAAATGAAATAGTTACGGTTTAATTTGATCATTGCCCATAAATTAATGTAATCCGTGTAGAGCTGACAGACTGTCAATGTTCCTAATCTGATTGCAGGTAGGCAAATTGCACGGGGGGGGGGGACTCTATCTCCCATAATAGGCTTTGCCTGTGTCATCCTGTTGACACTTACCAGCACATTATGTGTCTAACGGTGACTGAAACTGCAAGCTGAGAGTGACAAAGCCATAATACAACCGGTAAAAAACCACAAGTCACGTGAATCGCTGACGAGGGTTAAATGTGTTCCCTTTTGCTTCCATCTGCTGTGTGGGTGGTTCCTATAAGCAAGCACGGAGGTTTTCTATGCTGTTTTCGGAATAACCAGCCTGCCACTTGTGTTGGAGCATCATGTCTGCCGATCATATATGCTCCCCTCCATCACCTTCAATTCAAGGGAGGCGCTGCGAAAAACACAAGACCTGAACGACTCTGCTCGTGTGACGGAAAAGGTAGTAATTCCGTGTATTATTCCGGCACGCAGTCTGTTGGGTATAGCGTGTCGTCGAGCTGTAGGAGAATAGCATGTTGTTTCAGAAGCTTGATGGGTTTTGTTGTTTTTCCTCTTGCGTACGACACCGACTCGCAGATTAACTACCAGCAGCATCCTGTGTCTCGCATGTCCGACCATCGCATCGAGCAGCCTGCTTTTCCTGTGACACTATGCAGCATTTCAGAATGTCACCCATTCCTGCCTGCAAAGGGTCTCTTCAGAAGCTGAACGCATGGATTGCCTGAGTGGCTGCTGAGTGACGTCCTCCTGGGTTAATTGCATTTTACGTAACCATTTTTTTATCTGCAGGATTTTGTTTTAATCTAATTGTTCTCTTCGTCGTGATATCGGTGTCTTTTTACATGTTGACTTAAATTGCTTTCATCCATTATGTAGAATATTTGTCGCTGCTGAAGAAAGCTACGTATTGCAGGAGATGACTCTAGGTACTTGCATGGACTGGGTTGCATAGAGTGAACTCGGCGGTACATGATTACGAACTTGTTGCCTGACATTTAGCGCTGTGCAAAGATTTTAAGCCGCGTCAAAGATCTGATCCGGCTATATTCAGAGATAAGTGTCGTCCTGAGACTCGGCAGCAATTCTTCAGTCTAGAGTAAATCTCCATGTATAGAGGGAGACCTGTATATTTTGTGTGCTTAACCAATACAGCTCATTTTGGCTTTATATTTTTTTTATTTTTTGCTCCTCACCGTTAAATGCTATCGTAGAAGCCAGACAAACTTTATGGGGTTTTGTTTTTTTTTAACGTTTACTGCAGGGTTGAGTGACCTTGACGATCGGGATGTTCTAGAACTAAACTTCCCATGAGACTTGGCAAATCTAATGAGTGGCTGAGCTTCATGGGAGATGTAGTTCCAGATCATCTGGAGGGCCAAGATTGCTGACCTATACTTTACATTGCAGTGTTTTATCATTGGAAAGGCCAAAGTGTGACCAGTTCAATGATGCCTCATTTGAATTTGTGGGGTGTATAGAATGGAGATCCCTGCCTTTCCTCCCAGGGGTGCAGGCACTTTTGGTTTAGATGACACAGTGCCTACCTAAATATGTACTGCATCATCTTTTCCACAAATGCGCCCAGCATGGGAAATGAGTTGTGTTTATTGCAGCGGCATTGTTTGTTCCATATGGGAAACGAGGATAATGCCACTGTACCAATACAGGGGGGAAAAAGTAGAGAAAATCCAGACCCCTGCATCCATTTCCAAATTTTATCCAGCTCTGGAGTTGAGTTTTCTGCAGGACGATCAAAGAAGACTCGAGCAATAGCGGGTGCGACTGGTAATTGGCTATGGTGACGCGACCCTTGCGTCTTCCGCAAAACTGAGTTTATCTTGCTGGCGTCAGGGAGGGTCACATCTTCTACAGCAAGAAGGCTAATTGCTTTGGAACATGACGGTGCTCCTATTCTGTTCTTCAGAGAAGAGGGCAAAGCGTTAAATTCCATTTTTTTTTTTGTGTTTTTGTTGTGTAAATACATCACTAGCAAAAAATGTTGGTAAATGGATTTGAGAACACTTTCAAGAAAAAAAACACAGCCAATAAAACCAACCTCACAACCAATTTTAGAGCAAGGTTAATGTTTTGTCTCTGGAGAATCAAAGATTTCATATTAACCTCACTCTGTCCACATTATGACTGCAAAGGAGCTCGACGGAGGACTCCCTACTCTCAAACTTTATTGCTGCAAGGGAGAGGTTCCAAAATTAGAAAATTAGGGATGTACCGAAATTTCAGCCGCCGATATTATCGGTCGAAAAATGGTGCTTTCGAACAAAATGAAAAATCGTCTGAAAATCAGCCATCCAACCTAGGCCTGGAGGCCCGGCCAAGCCGGAGACTCGCCTGAACCTGGAGGCCAGCTGAGCCAGGGACATGACGGGCCTCCAGGCCTAGGCGAGCTCCTGGCTTGGCTGGGCCTGGAGGCCTGACCGAGCGGGGGGCTCGCCTGAGCCTAAAGGCCTGCCCGAACCAGGGGATGACGTCATGGGGCCGGAAGCCTTTGACTCTGTGCGTCTCTGTGGACCAGCGCCTCTGACACGTGATGTGCATACAAGGTGAGCATGAAGCAGGACTGCACTGGAGAGCTCGGAGATCAAAATATGTCCATGTAGGGAGCTATGGGAACGTAGGTGTCACCCTCCCAATCAGTTATCCAAACCTGAGCCCTGGAGCCCCCAACTTGGCTGGGCCTGGAGGCCCGGCCAAGCAGGGGGGCTCGTCTAGGCCTGGAGACCGGTCCAGTCGAGCCAGGAGCTCGCCTGGTCCTGGCAGCCGGCTGAGTCCAGAACTCGGCCAGGCTCAGGCGAGTCCCCGGCTCAGCTGGGCCTCCAGGCCCGGGTTCGGATGACTGATTTTCAGTCTTGGTTTTCGGCTGAGTTACGTCACCATTATCCGTTTCAGCCTGAAATTTTCATTTCAGTGCATCACTATAGAAAATCATAGTACATTTACTACTGCATTGTTCAAGCCACTCTTTCCAGCGATTTACTCACAATAATTTATAATTCTGTAGTCGGCATGAGGTGTCTTTTCAGACTGATTCCCTTATCAGAAGGTCTGACATCATCTAGCATGATGAATGGGTGTGTTTTTTTTTTTTGTTTTTTTCTTGCATTGCTATTCTTGCAAACACGATTTGTGTTTGAGTGTTTTATTTCCAATTTTGTTCTGAAATTCTTAACAGGAACATCTTAGTGTTTATTTTACTTTTTATTTCTCTTTATAGTCCCTCCCCATTTAATGCACTAATAAAAACCGTTTAAAACACACAAGACTTGTGTTTTTTAATTTTGTTTTTTGGAAGAAAGTTTTGCCCAGCATGTGATAAATTCTATTGGTGACCAGAATTTGTTAGTTTTACGTAAAGTAAAAATAAAATATTGTGAGGGATATATCCGAACGTGAACCGCTAACTCAATTCATTTTTTTGTTGTAATTTTTGTTTAATTTTGGCAATCGTGTAAATTGCGCACATTCAGCATTACTGTTGACCACTGGATGACAATGAACTTTGGTTATAGCTTTTCTTGTTCTGCCACTCAACTTCTTTTGCCCAAAAAAATCATAGAAAACATGACGGGGCGGATAAAGTAAGGAGAATTCTTTAAATATTAAACACAGTCCGTCCAAGAAGCAAAGGTTAGGCTTTGTGTAAGTTCATGTATACATTAATGAGCTGCTGATCTTTCCGTACCGTGCTTCTGAACACCGTGCTTAACCATTACCTTTCCTTTGTCCAGTCGTTGGTTTCCTGTTACGTTAAGGTAATACGATCAGTAATGTTTATATAAAACCTGGAAACAGATGATTATCTAAGGCACATTGATGTGACATATCCTCCTTTGTTGAATTTGTCCATCCATGTCCCTAGTGTTGTATTTTCTTTAAAATAGATCTTTTTGCCAGAATAATATTTCATAGCAACTAGCTGATGTTCTTTAGTCACTGTGCTTTGTACTACTTTGACCACACCATACCACAAAATGTATTTGCTGATTGTATAGATTATGGGCTCTATTAAGGCTAGGGTCAGACGAGCGTGATTTCTACGGACTGTACGTCCGTGCACACGGACGTACGTCAGTACGGAAGACGCAGTAGTGGCCACACAGTCCGTTTATTCACTGACATATATTTTGACGGCTGTAGGAGGGAAAATAAATTAAAAAGCAAAACCATTTTGTCCGTGAAAAATGCTGGACGTATAAATGCAGTCCGTCTGACCACGTTCCATCACTCACACACAAAGCTATGCAGACGTTGCGGACGCAGCGCACTTTGTGTGGCCGTTCTAGGGGATGTACGTTCTTGCCTGCCTTGTGTCCGTGGGCCGCGGCCGTTGTGCGTCCGCAGTTCAGTGCGGATGTACTTCATGTGTACTTCTTGGGCTTTCTGTCATGCTATCACGGACGTACTTTTAGGCGCAATCACGGACGTGAACACTACGCTCGTCTGACCCTAGCCTTACTGCTTCACGCAAAAGTGCACTCGCAGTGCAATTTTTTGCGTGCAGCGTTAAACGTTAACGTGCGTAAATTAAGGCTGGTATTACAATCCGAGCGCATTTTTCATCCGTCAAAAAATGACGCGCGTAAAAAAAAAAAAAAGATGCGCAGAAATCGGTGGGCGGACTGTTTTTTTTTTTTTTTTTATTTTTTTTCACGCGATTCGGCCAATCTGAATTAAGAACCACAATTGTCTCCCGTTCAGTTTTTGCGCCTGTCAAAATCAATCTATGTTGCAGCAATAATAAAAACACGCACAACCTCTCCATTTTATTGTTTGGTATGCGTAGAATGTGTAACTATACTGTGCTGTGTTTTTTTTTTTTTTGGCTGGTGTATTTGGTTTCGGCCAGGACGTTCAGATTTGCCATTAACCGCAGCTTTTCAAAGACGTTAAAAATTATGCGCGCAAACGTTATCCGTTAAAATTTGCGCATCGATTGTAATAACATCCGCATACCAGCGCACAATGTTAAGTATAGGACGCGCAATGTACATTACGCTCGCAAAGGGTTCGCGCAGGTTCACCTGCAGTAGACGTTAACGCGCTTTTTTTTGCACAGACATTGTAATATGACATTCTGCGCAATGGGTTTTGCCTCTCGCGTTAATGGGCTTTTGTGCACGACGCGTTAACATTTGCGCGAAGAATGTAATCGAGCCCTATATGTAGACTCACGTTGGTAGAGGACAAACTTGTATGTAGGTTAAATAGTGTCGGTGGCATAAAGACTGTAGGCAGAGTTTGTGCAGTCCTGCCATTTATATCAAATGTTCGCCTGCTTGGCTATGGTTTGGTTCCCTGGAAAACTGAGAACCTGGCAAATTTATTTCTTTTGCCAATTTCCGTTTTGTAACGCAACGAATTCTTCTTGGACTTTGAACAGACTGCCCTTCTGGTAATTGGTTATCTACTTAGTTAAATGGATATGACAATTGAGAGATCAACCACTGCGTGTGTTTGAGGGGGTTGTTGTATCCTTATTAAAAAATAAATAAAAAAAATTCACGTCGGAGACCCAGCAGATAACTGTACGAAATGTGTTGCGACACTTTTATGACCATGGGATGTACACATTGCTCGACTTCACATGATGCGGAATTGTCTTGTGGTGGAACATGTTGCTCAACGTAATGGTAGTCCACTGAACACTAGGATCACAAATCGAGTCTGTTCTTGGCAGTTATTAAAATTTGATCTTTAACACTGCCAATTTTTAGACAAGTGTAGCTTTGTTCCAAGTAACAGAAGTCTGCATTAATGTAACCTAATGAACAGGGCTTTAGAAGTTCTACAGTTTTTTGGACATTCTCTCCTGATACGTAATTTCATGTCTGAAGATAAAATAACACCAGTGTTTTGTGTTGCTTTAGAAATTGTCTTGGAAAGGATCGGTACAAAAGATCAGGCCTAATAGAGATAATTACATAACATATCTTTTTTAACAATTACAATATCAACAGCCAGCTATTCCTTTTGACCCACTGCCAATTATGTGATTTAAAATACAGCTATGTACAAATAACACTCTACGTATTGATAAATTTTTGAAGGGCCTCAAGGAACTGGAAAAAAAATCGATAATCTGATTGTTATTTATTGACCTGTGCAAGCACCCTTTTTTAAAATTTATTTTTATTTGTATTATTGAACAGTGTTCCCCGTGGCAGCAGTGCTTTGAGCAGCCTTGGCCCTTTTCAGCTGATTTATGGCAGTCATGAAAAGTCGATTTGTCTTGATGGGATTCTGTGTATATTTTGGATCCTGTTTTCTTCTTCGATTTTATAAGGGCCTTCGTTACTTTGCACTAAAACTAACACACTCAAATCTTTTAGTGTATGGTGTTCCTAAGAAACAAAGGGCAAGACGACCAGAATGGCTATCTCTGACCCGAGCCATGTAAAGTGCTTGGGTGTTTCAATAGTCACAGAGCTTCTTTTGGGTTGTCTCCAAAACAATGGAGTTCATAAACCTGGTTTATCGAACTTTCTTTGAAGAGATACTCTATTAAAAATGAGCCTTTTTTTTGGGGGGGGTTTTACCCCCCCCTCCCCCCCTAAATAATTGGGCAGATACTGCTGGCAGCATCACAATGATCCGTATGAGTAGAGTGCCACTTTTAATCTAGTAGGGCAGTTTTTGAAATGGTTTGCTGGTTGTAAAGCTCCACATGATGATCTTTCTGAAACAGGACAGTTTTTTAGGCCGGGGTCAGACGAGGGTTTTTAAGAGTGGAATGGACGTTCTTCCCACTATGAAGCCCGTCTGGCCGACTCGCTGAGTGCGTCGTAGCGCTTCGAAAGGGAGGCTTTCTGCACGGACACAGCACAACTGCTGTAGCGCGCACCCTACAGCGTGTGGCTGGCCCCATCGACGCGTCACAACCCTGTGACACACACGGGGAGGCACGTCAGTACAGGCGCACATAGTGCACTCGTCTGACCCTGGCCTAAAATATTACATTTTTCTCTGGAATATCAGATTTGCTAGACTTCTTCTTCCTTGCTCCTCTTCCGTTTGGAGATGTGTTCCCACCACCTAATGTGATAATTTGCTTACTGCACAATACGGCTTATATTGCTTGTGGGGTGTGTTTTTTTTTTTTGTTTTTTTTCTGTTCTCTTCTTTTCGTCCAAATTACTTTACATTTGAGAGCGTGATCATCTTGTTTTGTTAGTGATTATTCCATTTGCTTATATTGTAAGGCCCCATCACAGGGTTAAGTTGTTTATTAGAAATTTTATATTTCTTCATTGTAAAATCCTTAAAGAAAAATCTTACATTTTTTTTTTTGTCCAAAAAAAGGCTGTTTCTGTTTAAAGCTGGCGTCAGACGCGCGTATTTGAAGAGCAGAAGTAACGTCCGTGAGAGTGGACGTTGCTTCCAATCGACGCCCGTCCGGTCACCCCGATGAGCGCACTTAGTGCGATCAGCGCTGCAAGACTCAATCCTCTTATGGAGGATCATGCTTTGCAGCTCCGTCAACGCGCGTCCTAGCCACATTCGTGCGCAACAGCGTGTGGCTGGCCCAGTCGCAGCATCTCAGTGCTGCGATGGACGCCAGAAGGCATGTCAGTACGGGGGCACATACTGCGCTCGTCTGACGCCAGCCTAATGCTAGTTTAGCTAGTGATTGGTATTTATATATGCTATATATTTTTTTATTTTTCTAGTGCAAGATCATGCAACCTATAACCTCTAAAAATGATACTCCATAAAATGACGGCGGAGGAATAGGAGGTATTTCCCAAATGGCTCATTGTAGATTTTTGTGATCGGTTTTCAGCTGCCATCCAGAAAGTCCTGACACGAACTTGTACCAGTATTTGTTAGCACGGAATCCGGAAATCTTCACACGAGATATAATAAAGGCGGACTCTTAAACAATAGTGTCTGTTCTGCAGCTCGCCTTTTAAAATATATTTAAGAACCACTGCGGACAATTACTCATTGTCTTAGATGAGTTGGAGATGGTGGTCATGGCTGTGTCATTTTGTTATCAGTTCACAAAAGCTGTGACCTGAACCTGCAGTGGGATGTAGGAAACACATTGTTCCAGATTTAATACCTAGTTTTGGTGAGTATGGCCAAGTTAGAAAGGGAGGAAATAACAGCTTTACAAAGTTGGACACTTTCTTCCCTTCTGTTATTTTTGCCTACTTTATGCTGGTTTCTTCTTTGCTCAGCTACCATAACCCAGATAATTTGTAGTGACAAAAAATAATGTCCGTTGCCTGGGTCGAATGAAGCAGGAAGATCCACGGCCTCCTTTCGCTTGCAAAGGAAATTTTCTTCTAAATCAGTGTTTCCCCACCCTGGTCCTCACGCCCCCCTAACAGGCCAGGTTTTAAGGATTACCTTGGGGAAATGCAATCACTGAGCATCAGATCACCTGTGCTGTACTTCAGATATCTGGCAAACCTGACCTGGTAGGGGGACCTGAGGACAGGTATGTGAACCCTGAAGAGCAAGGTCAAACTTCTATATAAGAAACTCAAAACAGAGTTTTCGGGTTGGGCTCAGTGTACAGGACCAGGGAGTTGTATGCATATGCTATACAGTGGTTATGCAAGTCTGAGAGCGTTAAAAGCTGCCGAGACCCAAGGGATTGACACTAGTTAAGTTAGAAGTAAATACTAAGTCTGGTAATGAAAAAATGGGAATTAAAGGCAAAAGGGGCATTAGGAGCATTTCAGAGCCGACAGTAAGGTATCGGAGCTAGGATTCCCATTGTAGGACGTTTCTGAGTCTTATCAACTCTTGGTAAACTACTCATGCATTCTTGTTTCTGCATGGTGTCAGGGCTGTTATGTCCCTTTTTGTGCAAAGCTCTATTTAGGGTAGCTCTTGCCTTGCTAGATCTCCTCCAATATTTTCATTAGAAGTAGGGATGTACCAAAATTTCGGCCACTGAACATTATTGTCCTCGAGCGTAAAAAAAAAAAAATCAGTCATTCGAACTTGTGCCTAGGCCAGCTTCCAGGCCTAGGTGAGCCCCCGGCTCGGTTGTGCCTCCAGGGCCCAAGTTTGGATGACTGATTTTGGGGGTGAGATTGCGTTGTCTACATTAACATACTTGCCTACATTCACATATTTTGGCCCTGAGCTCCTCCAGCGGTGTCTGTGGCAGATCTCCTGTATCCGATGCACAGGCCTCGCTCGCCTTGCGTGCACTGTCAAAGCCGGTTGCAAGATGACGTCAGTGAGGCGGAAGCCTTTGACCCTGCTTTCGGCTGGACCATTGACAGCTTTGCAGCTGGCTGCCCCCTCCCCAGAGTAGGCCTCCATAGGCCCAGGTTAGGGTGACTGCATTTCGGTTTTTGGCCTAGCTCAGCATGCGTTTTCGGTGAGTGACCACCTTGGAAGCAGCCCGGGAGCTCCTGGTGGTTTTATCTATAGAGGCTTGATTGGGACGTGATGTTTTATCTGGCAGTGGGTGAGATCAAATCCTAAACCCACTACCTCTTTTTTCTGTACGTATATTATGTCAGTAGATTTATATACACATTAATAAACGGTATAACACTATCGAGTTTATCTTTTTCCGAGATATATACTTTTTAATGAAGATTCACCAAAGAAGTGGTCATTCGTTCCAAAGTCTTGGAAGATTTCACTGAAAAACCTTTCTACAACAGAGACTGGATATCCATTGAACGAACTATTGAGAAATAGAACTTTCTTTCTCTTTTTTGCTGTGCAGTATAGCATGCCTTCAAAATAGACCACACATAAGTTTTTTTACTTTCCTTTAGCGCAACACCACCAATTTGTTTTTCACGTTTTCGGTATCTGCCCAACATTTTCATTTTGGTGCATCACTAATTAGAAGACCCTTATCTCAAATATTAAAGCGCTTAAGCTTGTATCTTCTTGATCGCTACTTGAGGTAGGTTGCTGCACATGGACACCTTGTAATGCTTTACTCCGATTTCTTTCTAGTCCTGATTAACCTAATAAACGGTGCATGAAGAATGCTTTGCTACATTCTAAAGTCACTGTATCAACATGATGAACATGAAACTTTATTTAAAACCTGACATTTCAGTGTCTGGCTTTTTTTATTTTTTAAAAAATGTAAACTTTTTATCTTGGCCCATAAGAACATCAATTGTGTTAATGGATGATTTGTGTAGTGTAACTAATTCCGTGTTTTGTGTTTTTTTTTGTTTGGGGAAAGGTTGGCCAATTTTGACATTTTCCCATTCTTCTCCAATTGTAGACGTGAAAACCGAACTACTCTGCATCAATCGACAGGCTGCGTTGTCATTCAACTGTCACTATGTATTTGCTAACTAGCCTTAAATCTTCAATCTTGCAAGACTTGTAATGTTATAAATAGCAAGTCTCTCAATTATTTCTGAGGTTCCAGCACATGCTGGAGACCTTGCCGGTGATTCTGATTACCTTTTAAAAAAAATGCACTGGAGTTGTCAAGAATGTATAATTATATTCCCCAACTAAAGAATGTTGTTAAGGCAATATCGTTAAATTAACCCCTTCACTACCAAGTGATTTTTTTTTTTTTCCAAAAATCCACTGCCAGGAACCAGCGGATTTTTGGAAAATAACTTTTAATTATAACGTATGAAATATTTAGGCATATTCTCAATGTATTTCTTACTGAAATAACCTATTTGGCAGGCAGATATCGCCATCTACTGGGCAAATAAAGTTACTTCAGGTAGAATTGCAGGCCATGTCTGCTAGGTAAAGTCCCATGTGTAAGGGGACATTCGGTAGCAGATTTTAAACTGTTTTAGTACCTTGGGCATCATGCCCACAGGGCTAAATCCTTGAGGGCACCTTCTGGACCCACAAAGCAAATTAAATTCATTTGCAACAAACTAACTTTATTTACAATCGGAGCACGGCCCCAGATAGTGTTAACACTATCTCAAGCTGCTGTGTCTACTACTACCACCAATCGGGTGTACATGATCATAGTGAAGAGGTTAAGAGCACGTAATGCATATTAAAGTTTTGGTAAAACTGCACTGTGGGACCAGAGGTTGCAGGCTCAGAGTGGATGGTGTGATCTCACTCCTCTTGCAGATGGAAAATGAGAGCAAATAGTTCCTGCTGTTCTTACCAGTGACGGTGCACAGCATCCTTGCCATTACCAGTGGCTCCCATCTATTAGGAGTAGAGAAACTAACCTAGCATCTCCATGCAAGCGCTTATCCCTTGATCAGTGCTGGTATCACCATCTTGGGTGGCCCACAATGATGGTCATTGTACAGTGCTGTGCGGTTGGCGCATCAAAGTGCCTACACTCAATTGGGTGCAAGGACTCAGCAGGGTCATTCTCTAGGACCGCTTTTCCACTCACAGCCACCGTAAGTAACAGTACAACAAGCATTATTATTATTATTATTATTATTCTTTTATTTATAAAGCACTGGCATATTCCGCAGCGCTGTATAATAGGCACAGTATAGAGAAACAGTACAGGAGATGAGGGCCCTGTTCCCGTAGGAACTCACAATCTAGAAGGGTTGGAAACAGGAGGAGAGGACTGCAAGGTGAGAGTGATTGATGGTTGCCTGGGAATTATAAACCTGGGATTAGTAAGAGTAATTAGAGAAAGAAGTGTACAGCTGGAAAGGATGCCTGAAAATAGAGGCGGGTCCTGGGTGAGGGGATGGATGGGGAGGGAGGGTGGGTGAGTGGGACTGCTGAGTGTCCCTGTGTGAAGAGGAAATGAGTTCAGGTAAGTGTTAGGCATCAGAGGCCTTTAAAATGGGGGTGGGGGCAGGGGGGCACAGGTTAAAATCTATAAAAAGAGGGGGCGTGGCTGGCTACCATCGGGAGCGGACGTGTTTTGGTGGAGCTCCACACGTCTGCTACCCTTAGGCAGGCCAGCCATCAGGAATTTTGGGGCCCCTTACTGACCCTCAGAATAGGGCCCCCCCTCTCCCCATAGGAAATAAATTTTTAATGTGAATCGTGATCACATTACAGAGTGTTAGTCCCAATATCTTAAAATCACACATATTGTTCGCACAACAGCACATTTAACATAAAAAAGTATCTATCTGGTTCAAATAAGTTAAGACAGTAAAAAATTCAATTTTTTATTAAAAAAAATATGAATCAAGATCGGATTACAGAGTGTTGCTCCCAATACCTTTAAAACCACACAAAATGTGTATTCGTGCAAACAATGTAGCATAAAAGTATAATTAAATAATTCCACTGGCAAAGCACCACAGCAACAGAACTCTCAGTAATGTGCAGTGCGTATGAGCATATCAGAGCACCACAGCAATAGACCTCTAACAGTAAAGGCAATGGACCACATTACATACTTGGTGCTAACGTTTGCACTCACCTGAGTGAGCATTAACGTTAGCCCAAGTATTTAATGCATATTTCAATCCAAACCCGTTTGTGTTTGGTATCGTGTGCTTTTCAGCGCGAGGTCACTGTACTTTCGCTCCCTATACTTAATATGGGGAGCGCAAAGTGTTAATCAGCGTTAGGATTACAAAGTCCCAGCACTGATTAACATCCGGCTCTGGTTAGTGGAAAGTTAACCACTGCCAGAACCTGGTGTTAACGGATTCCACTTCTGCAGAATCCGTTAACATCATCCAAAAAAATAAAAAAAGTGAGCAGATACTCACCTCTTGTCCCGCGGCGAGGACCGCCTCCTCTGGCCGGTGGGAGCAGGTTAAGACTGGGGAAAAAAGTCCCCGCAGTATCCCACTAAGTATCACTACACTCACCATCCGGATCTCGCAAGGCGAGATACGGCTGCTCATGTGACTGCCGGCGTCTGCTTCAATGGAGTCCTATGGACTCCATTGAGAGGATGCGCGCAGCTGCGCTTAATGCTGCCGCGAGCATCCCGGGTGTTAACGCGCAGTAACAATGCAAGCAGCATTTTTTGCGCCTGTATTGTAATCTAGCATTAAAACGCGGGCGCAAGGGGGAAACTGCGGGTGCAGTTTTTCCTCCCTAGCGCCCACGTTTTAACTCTAGGAATGTAGCGTTACATCCAGAGGGATGGATGGATAGACAGTGGGATGGACGGACTGGTATGGATGGACAGATAGACAGACAGGGATGGATGGAGGGATGGATGGACAGATAGACAGACAGGGATGGATGGATAGACGGATAAGGATGGATGGATTGACTGACCTCTGTCACCCTCCCCAGCCCCCTGTGTTCTCTCTATCACCCCCCCCCACAGTGTACAGTCTGTCACCTCTCTAGCCCCCTCTTCTACCCTTCCCAGTACAGCCCCTGTTACCTGCCTCTGTCCAGATCCAGCATGTGCAGGGTGTCAGGGTGGCTGCTCCTCAGCCTGGCTTCTCTCCTTCTCCCATCCACAGGCACGTGCTTGTGGTGGTGCTGTGTGAGGAAGGGGCAGGGCAGGCAGTGTGCAGATACCAGAGCCAGGGGAAGCAGGGGGCAGCCATGATGGTGGGAGGGCTGCTCCCCCTCCTCTCGCAGACCCACGGCTGTCACATGGAGGGGCGGGGCTTGTGCCGGCCGGGGGTGGAGTTTCTCAGCACAGCGTTGATCTCTCCCCACAGAGACACAGCGCTGCTGAGCACACAGAGGCAGGATACAAAGGCTGGCCCTGAGTGGTGTCACCCTCCAAGAGGGTGTCACCCAGTGTGGGCCTGGGGCCCCCTCCCCACGTGACCCGGCGGCCATCTTGCTGCTCACAAGGCAGCCAGGCCCAAGTAGGCCGCAGTACCTCCTCCAGAGGCCTGCGGCCTAAAGTAATCAAAGCTACCGACGGCGGGCCCCCCCAGTCGGCCGGGCCCCTTACTGCAGCATGGGCTGTAATGCCCTGATGGCGGCCCTGCCCTTAGGGACCCACAGCTGACTAATTTGACGACTATTCCAACATTGGGGTGCCTGCGGGGCTAGCCACAGGAACTGAGCTTTCCGGGGTCCGATTGTCCCCCCCCTCGGACCAGAGACACGACTCCTGGAGCCTTCGTTTCCTGCGGCGCACACACTCTCCTGTCGGCCATCTTGGGGCCTTGGACAAGTCTCCAGACCTGTTTTTCCTGCGATATCGCATCTAGGAGTACGGCTGCTGCGAGTTTGGGAGATGGAGGGCCCCCATTACCCGGCTGTTGTAGCTGTCCCTGGAGCGACTGAGGGATCTGACTGGCGGAGACGGTTGGTTTGCCCTTACCCCGTCAGGACTCTGGAGTCTGTTTTGGACGACCTTGAGGCCTGTCTGGATGCGGCGGAAGGTGAGGACGATGACAAGCCGCTTACACGTGGCACATGGCGCCGACTTATGGAGGTGTTGGGCGGACGAGCGGAGGCGCCGGATCAAGAGGACGCGGGAGGCGGATCAGAAGCGGAGACGCCTGAGAGTGAAGGGGGTGCCGAGCAGCTACCGGCAGAGATTGAGGTAGCAGAAGACCCTGTGCGGTTCCTTGTCACCCCACATAAGCTGAGACCGCGACGGTACCCTAGGAGGCAGTTGACCGGTGGGCGGCGGCGCTTACCTGGGGCCTCTGCGGTGGAGGAGTTAACCCGGAGGATTTCGGCCGGCTGCGCAGTATGGGAGAAGACACGGCAGGACACGACTGATCACGCGGCCTTTTCGCTGGATACGGGCTGAAGCGCTCTGTTTAGTCACTTATTTGGCCGGTTTTCCGTTGCAGATCTGGGCGATTTTCATCTGATGACCCCCCCATGCCGCTTTCTGCCATTTCTTCTGCTGTGCCCCCCATTTTATTTTATTTTACCTTGTTATATGAGACACTTTGTTTATTATTGACGGACACTGAAATTTTTGTCCCCATTCACGTTTGATTTTTCCTGCAACACCTTTGCAGATCTTCCCTTATACCTTGCTGTGTTTCGAGACCTCGCCTGCTCTGCATCAACCTGTCTGCCCCACTGCTCCGGCAGTTTCGAGACACTGGCTGACAACAGGTCCGCATTTTTTCCCCATTTACTTATTTGACACCAAATTGATGTTCTCTCAGTTGTTCTCCCCTCCCCCCCACTTAATTCAGAGACGCTTCAGACTTTATTTTATTTCTTTTTTCCCGATGACATTCCCCGGCTGGGGACATATGAGACTTTCTGGTTTTATTATCTGAAGTATTTTTGATGTCTTTTGTTATACCCCTCTCCCGTTTTTGGACATTTTGCTGATTTTCCATTTCTAACTATTGCTAAGTAATCGCTGTTTAACCTTTTCTTCCATATTCGAGCAGTCTTAAGATGATCTTTGTGATATTTCTCTTATTTTCTCTATTCCTAACTTTGAAGTCTCTATATACTATTCTAAGCTGACAAAGTATGGCCCTGTGCGGCCATTCTATTTACAGATGACTAGCTTTGGCCCTGCGAGGCCATTTTCTTTATGATTGTTTTGATGACTGTTTCAAAATAAAAAAAACTTTAAATATAAAAAAAAAAAAAAAAAAAAAAGATCTATAAAAAAAAAAAGCAGGATTTTTAGAAAATAAAATCAGCCAAAAATTAAATGCAGGTACAAAATACAATTGTGAGGATAGCATATTGTGGAGTGCACTGGTGGCCATCATGTTGAAAACTGGATACCTGGAGTGTTCTTCAGATGCTTGCAGCAGGGAGAACAGTGTGTGAATGGATCCTGGCATTAAAGGAACACTTTACAAATCCTGACCACTTTATATTTTTAAAATGGTCAGGATGTGAGTGCACCCTCCACCCCCAGTTTTGCTAAAAAAAAACTGAAGTGGAGGAGTTTCTTCCACCCCATACAACATCACCAGCAGACTGGGAATCAGAATTTCAAGGCTGACGTTTACTACTCTGTTAGGCTAGGGACAGATGAGCGCATTTTCTGCGGCCACCGTCAAAATGTACGTCGATGCGTGCGCACGCATTTTTTCACGGAATACGCTTAAGTGGTCAGACGACCACAGTCGCACAGTCGCAGGTACTCACCAACGCAATTCTAGGGAAATCCGGCTGTTTGAACGTTATGTAGGCCGCACACTAGCAGCGTCTGACGTCTCCTAATCACGCACACACGCTGCCATGCGGCCGCAGCGCACTCTGTACGTCTGTAGCAGCGGTTTCACGTTCTGAGAAAAATGCGTTCATTTGCCGGTTGCGTGGTGTCAGCGCACTTTTGTACGCACGTACTGCGTATATTGGCCGTCATTGGCCGTTATGTGCTGCTACTGCCGCCGTGATTTAGTGCGCCTGCACGCGCGTTCCGACTGCCCCACTCTGACCCTAGCCTAACAGAGCTTCGATTAATTGTTCTGCACAGGTGCTATGGGACTTGCATATGTAAAGTTCGCAAGTTCTGGAGCGCAAATTGCACTGAAAAGGTTCAGGGACTTCCAGGATCAGGAGTCCCTGAGCCGAAGAGGAGGAGCAGCGTGTGGCTAGTGACAAAAAGGTTAATGAAACTGGACAAAATTAAAAACCATTGGGCAGAGCCTCTGCCCAATTTTTTTAAGGACATAAAATGGACAGTTTTCAGTAGTGTTCCTTTTAACACTGCCACATGTATAGGAGCAGACACAGTGGTGGACGAATCTCTCTAAATCAGGGTTGTCAAACTCCGTCCCACAGATGCTAATGAACTACAACTCCCTTGATTCTCTGTCCATCTTTTTGCATTCAAAGAATTCTGGGGTTTGTAGGAAATTAACGTGGGGGACAGAGTTTAAGATCCATGCTCTAAATAAAGATGACCACATACAGGTCTATTCACTAAAGGTGATACTCAGGAGAATTGGCAGAAGTGAAAATTCTAGGTCAAAATAGCCAAACCAGAAAGATTTTCCCATTTATCTCCCTTTCCAAATCGACCATTTGGTCTAGATTGCTCTCTTCTCCTGCCAATTCTCCTCCGGTTCACCTTTAGTGCATAGACCTGTTGGAGTTTTGTTTGAAAATAAATCTTTTTGCCGGTTGGCAAGTCTGCAGAAGGATTGAGACATCTGATTGGCTGTGTTCACACTTTACAAAGTTTCTATTTATTCAGCTATTAGTTACCGTATTTTTCGCTCCATAAGACGCACTTTTCTTCCCCCAAAAAGTGGGTGCGTCTTATGGAGCGAATGCCCCATGATATGCCTCAGCTCACCTGCTGCCGCCGCGTTCGGCTCCCTCCTGAGCGTGCGTCCAGCGGCAAGGAGCTTGGGCACTCGCCTGGGGGAGCCACGTGACCGCGAGATCGCGGTCACGTGGCTCCCCCAGGCGAGTGCCCAAGCTTCCTGCCGCCGGACACACGCTCAGGGAGCCGAACGCGGCGGCGGCAGGTGAGCTGAGGCATATCCATGAGCTGCTGGGGCATATCCATGAGCGAGCTGGGGCATATCCATGAGCGAGCTGGGGCATATCCATGAGCGAGCTGGGGCAAATCCATGAGGGAGCTGGGGCAAATCCATGAGGGAGCTGGGGCAGTATATCCATGAGGGAGCTGGGGCATATCCATGAGGGAGCTGGGGCAGTATATCCATGAGGGAGCTGGGGCAGTATATCCATGAGGGAGCTGGGGCAGTATATCCATGAGGGAGCTGGGGCAGTATATCCATGAGGGAGCTGGGGCAGTATATCCATGAGGGAGCTGGGGCAGTATATCCATGAGGGAGCTGGGGCAGTATATCCATGAGGGAGCTGGGGCAGTATATCCATGAGGGAGCTGGGGCAGTATATCCATGAGGGAGCTGGGGCAGTATATCCATGAGGGAGCTGGGGCAGTATATCCATGAGGGAGCTGGGGCAGTATATCCATGAGGGAGCTGGGGCAGTATATCCATGAGGGAGCTGGGGCAGTATATCCATGAGGGAGCTGGGGCAGTATATCCATGAGGGAGCTGGGGCAGTATATCCATGAGGGAGCTGGGGCAGTATATCCATGAGGGAGCTGGGGCAGTATATCCATGAGGGAGCTGGGGCAGTATATCCATGAGGGAGCTGGGGCAGTATATCCATGAGGGAGCTGGGGCAGTATATCCATGAGGGAGCTGGGGCAGTATATCCATGAGAGGAGCTGGGGCAGTATATCCATGAGGGAGCTGGGGCAGTATATCCATGAGGGAGCTGGGGCAGTATATCCATGAGCGAGCTGGGGCAGTATATCCATGAGAGGAGCTGGGGCAATATCCATTATTACACTATTTGATTTCAGATACGGTACTTTTTTTTATTTTCATTTTGTTCTAGGAAGGGTAACTTAGGACTCTGCAGCTGTATCACTGGAGAGGTGCCGATACCCTTTCTCATCATTGTGTCCTATGCGGAGACTGCTTGAGTTGCAGTCTTGAAAGTGCACTGTAAGCGGACAGGGATTAGACTTCCCCCTCCAGAGTATCTATTCCCTGTTTAAAGATGTGCTTTGCAACTGTCTTTGAGTTTCTGCCATGAACGTAATGCATTGCACGTACAAATGTGCTTGGTGTCACGCAGGGCCAGTTTGTACTTCTCTTCTCCACACCTGAAACTAGCAGGAGCCTGAAGGTCTTTCACGTCTCTATTTTTGTGACCTTTTCATTTTTATAAGCTTTCTTGTTGCTAAGGTGTAGACAATAAATAGTCATTAATTTAAAGAGCCGAAGGGAATAACATGTACCCAGGCTTATCGCTGCGTGATGGTGACCTGTTTTCTGCTCTGCATCTAGAGCTAGTGCCCCGCATGGTGGTTGGTTCTTTATGTAAGCCTTTTAGTAAAGGAAATAATGAATAATTGCTTCTAATTTACTGACAAGAAGCTGTGTTATTGTCTGCCACTAGCTGGAATAAATGCTTCTGATGTTTTATGTCCAAACGTCTATGTTCTGCACATGAGGTATACTTGATAATAGTGAGGAAAAGAGGTTTGTGAGGGTCCTGAGGACGAGCAATGGCACTAGTGGCCTGCTCTACGGTGGGGCCCGCTCAGGACTCAGAGGGTTTTCGATTGATTGTGCCATTACAGGGATGAATGCTCCATATGCAAATCAGCCTGCTCTCACCCCAAAAGGGTGGCCAGTTCTGCATGCCAAGGGTCCTCATCCCTGCACTAGAGGCTCAGCAACCCCCAAATATTGTTTCAGCCTTGTTAGACCTCGTCAGGAGGGTATAGCTGACACCCCTCTAGAAACCTCAAGCAAAGGGGGTCCACGTCTGGATTACCCTGTAAACTTAGAAAAATAACTAGTTTCTTCCTAGAGGTTTACAGGGTCATCCAGACGTGCACCCCTTGCTCGAGGTTTCTAGAGGGGTGTCAGCTATACCCTCCTGACGAGGCTGAAACGATCGGTTGCTGCATCTCTCGTGCAGGGATGACCTCCTTGGCATTCAGTACTGGCCACTAGGGTTGCACCGATACTAGTATCGGTGCCGATACCGGATACTGCAGGAGTACTTGGTACTCGTGCAGTACCCCCAATATTTTCCCCGATACCGGAAGCCGGCATTGAGCCGGCTTGCTGGCATCCAAGGGGCTGGGGTGGCTGTCCGAATGCTCTGACAGGACCTGCAGCTGCTCTCCGCGATGATACTTACCTTCTTGGGCGACGCCGGGAAAGTTTCCGCGCATGCGCTCGTTGGAAGGCCCCCAGCCGCGAACATATGGTCCCACGTGGTCGCGGCTGGGGGCCTTCCAACGAGCGCAAAGACTTTCCCGGCGTCGCCCAGGAAGGTATCATCGCGGAGAGTGCCAGGTGAGCTGGTGGGGGGGGGGGCAGCGGCGGCTATCTGTGAGCTGGGGCATATCCAATGTGTGAGCTGGGGCATATCCATGAGAGCTGGGGGCATTTTTATGAGGTCTGTCCTTATTGGAAAGCCGTCACATGACATAAAAAGTATCGGTACTCCGTATCTGTACTTGAAGAAAAGTATCGGTACTCGTACTTGGTCTTAAAAAAGTGGTATCGGTGCATCCCTACTGGCCACCCTTTATGGGTGTAGCAGTCTGATTTGCATATGGAGCAGTCTTCCCTGTAATGGCACAATCGCGCTAAAACCACGGGAGTAGGAGCTGGCCCCACCGTTGAGCAGACCACTAGTGCCATTGCTCGTCTTCAGGACCCTCACAAACCTCTTGTTTCTCCCTATACTTTGAAGGTAACAAAATCTTATCAAGTATATCATGGGTTGCATCAACCAGTTTAGTTTCAAAATGTATATTAAAGAGTGGAATTAAATTAATAGTAAACCATAAAATTATAAGCTTTATAGATTTATATACATCTAATAAAGAGTACAAAAAATTACTTTAGTTATTAAAGTAACATTCCAGGTGTCTAATTTTTGGGACTCCTTCCCCTGGTCCAGAAAGTTCATACAATAAATGCAGAACGGAGAGAAAATATGACCATAGTGTCCATTTGGTTCCTTAACAAAGCACCTACGGCGGTCTGATCTGTACAAATCTTGCTTCCGGGTCTCTGCTGCATACATTCCACCAAACACATCATAACCAGTGATGATTTAATGTCCTCTAAAGCATAACTCCAGGCTCTCCTCCGTTCTTTCGTGTCTGCGTAGTTTGCATTTTGGTCAAAAACCTGTAAGACTTAAAAAAAAAAAAAAATCAAAAAAAAAATCCTGGTCATATGATCTGTCACTAACATATCATTTAACCCCTTAAGGACGGGAGCAATTTTACAACTTCGGCGCTGTTTCGGAAGTAGACGTTTGAGCTCATTTTGACCGTTTTTAAACGCGGTTTTAAGTCACGTATTATACCACCGATACAAATTATATATCGTTCTTTCCGGCAGACTCGGAAGATTAATAATATATCATTATTATATGTATAACAAAAAATGTGTAAAAAAAGTGAATTTTCAATAAAATTTCAATCTTCCACAGTGTGTAAAGTGTTTTTTTTTAAATTTTATTATCCGAGCCTTTGCGGTCATATGCTATGGGGTAGACTTGTTAAAAAAAATTAGAACGGGGAACCCATTTTTTTGTTGTTGGAGAAATTGCGTGATTTTAGCTAAACCCCCCCCCCCCAAAAAAAATCATTAGTGCATCATCATTGTTCACATTATTATTGAAATGTGAACAATAGTGCTGCATTAAAAAAAATACACGTTTTAATATTTTTATTTAATTTTTTCATTTTTTACACTTATTTTACTTGTAACATGGTCATGTTCCATGCTCTGGCCTTTCCAGTAATATCAGACATGATCCCCTAGCTGCCACCGATCAGGAGATAGGGGGGTTCTTTGAACCCCCCTATCTCCTCTATGGGATTCCTTAGGAAATCCCTTTGCAGCTAGGGGGTTCCCCAGTTAACTGACCTCATCGCGGGGGGGGGGGACCCAGAGGTGGGGCTACCATCCAAGATGGCAGCCCCCACTGGAAAAAGGCCATGGTCTTGCACCGATTGGTGCCAGGCTGCAACCTGGCAACTAAGGGGTTAACCCCCTACATCGCTGGAAAGGTCAGGCTGTGACCTTTCCAGCTATGCTGGCCACAGCCTCCTAGTCCCCGGGGATGGGGATCCAAAGGATCCCCCCCTCTCCTTCAGGCGCTTCCCCTGCTCCTGTGGGGGGGGGGGACACCTGAAACTGACGTCCTTGCGCCGGGCGCGATGACGTCAGTGCGCCGGGAGGAGTAAAACCTGACGATCTGACTCCGCGGGAGTCAGAGCAGCGAGGGAGCGACCGGAGTAGGTGAGGATGGCCGGAGGGGGCTGCAGACGCCGTGGACGTACCATTACGTCCTGCGGCGTTAAAGCCCGCCTAATGCAGGACATAATGGTACGTCCTGCGGCGTTAAGGGGTTAAGGCTAGGGTCAAACTAACGCATTATTCGCAGCGACCGTCAAAAAGTGCGTCCGAACGCATTGATGTATTTTTTCACGGATTGCGTGAAAACGGTCAGGCGACGTGCATTTTTGTGCATGATTTTTTTTTATGGATTGTCAATAAACCACTTTTTGCGTCTGGACGTTATGTAGGCTGCACATTAGCAGCGTCTGACATCTCCTAATGACGCACACTCGCCGCTATGCCGCCGCAGCGCACTCTGTACGTCAGTACTAGCAGTTCTACGTTCTCAAAAAAATACGTTCATTTTCCACTTTCGTGCAGCCATACTTCGTATATTGGCAGTCATTGCCCATCATTTGCTGCTACTGCAGCCGTGATTAAGTGCGCCTAAACGCACGTTAAAAATGCGCTAGTCTGACCCCAGCCATAATCACATAATTTTACACTTGTATAAGCGAGGGTATAAAGACCATGCATTTCCCAGATGTCAAAGATAACCTGACTGGAAGGGAAACTTTTCGGGTGTACAAATCAGAAAGCACAGCTGTACGTCCTGTGTTAAGATTTCTTCTGTAGCAATTTATATGAATTGGAATGATCAATGAAGCTGGTAAAGAGGATGCAATACTTAAACACACTGCAAACCAAGCTAAGGAGCTCCACTTTACTTTTATGGAACTGTTATGTTTCCTGGTACATGAATCCATCGTTTACTGCAGATTGCAACAAAACCTTGCCTTGAATTTTGTAAACAGACCTTGGGAGTAAGAAAGCTGGATATGTGGTATAAACTATTGAAGAATATTCGGTTATATTGCTTAAAGGAACACCTCTACACATCCTGACCCCCCTCCCCCACCTTTTTTGCTAAAGCTGGGTGAAGTCGGAGTTTCCTCCACCCCAGCCAGGAATTAGAATTTCCCGGCTGCCCGTTACTAATGCCGTTGGTACTCAGGGAGCGTGCTGACGTCACTATATCTGAGACCAATCGCATTGGCAAATAGGTCTTGGATGCCGCGATGGATTGGAGTGATGCATGCGTGCAGCTCCGATCCATCACTCTGCGCAGGCTCTACAGGACTTGCATACGTAAAGTTGCAATTTAAAGTTGTTGTAAAAATTTTGTATAATCTGAATAAATTACAAGAAGGCAACCTATTTAACCAAGAGAAAACAATATCATCTGGCGGCAGTTAGTGTAGTATTATTCCAATATTTGGCAATCGCCGTGCTTTTATTCAGATTTCTGGTTTCCTGTGGATTCTGCTATAGGAATTTTGTCCTTTACTTGAACCACAGTTGGAATATTAAGAGATTCTCTGAAGACTTTAAAAAATGTATTAAAGACGTATGTGAATAACATTTGTTTACACATTTCTCCTGAAACGGTCATTGAATCTCAAGGCCATTTTATCGCAAATCTTCCATACCAGATGACTAATGCATTGGAATGTTCTTGTTATGATCCATGAGGGTCTAATAAAGTCTAACTCCTGACCAAGGCTGTTATAATCAAACTTTCACAAAGCTTTGTCAGTAAGGGTTTTGTTTCTAAATACTGTGTTGTGGGAAATGATAAGGGAGGCTAGTTACCTGGTCACACGTGTGTGTGTGTGTGTGTGTGTCCATACATGTTTCTTATGCACACGTTTAAAAACTTCGTAAATTTACACCAGAGTAAGGGACATGTTGTGTATTCTAGCCGCAATCAAATATTCAGAGTCAGCGTGGGTAGGGAAATAAAGCAAACGTTTTCATATAAATGTGTGTTTAAATATTCCAGTACTAGTATTGGGAACCAGTCCCCCTTTTCCACGAGTGAACAAGATGAGGCTGTCTGTCTACTGGGTCTGTAGTCCGACAACCGACTGTCTTCCAACTATGGACAGCACTGTCGCACGACCCAGGTCGAAAGGCAGACAGGCTGCCAAACAATGACAATGGAGATAAAAAAATGCTGCCGGGGGGAGGGGGGTTCAGCACCAAGGACAGCATCTCTGAACAAGTGGGAAAAGAAGAAGAAAAAAACTTGCTGGGGGGGGACTGACCCTGTCCTTGGTGCTGAAATGGTTTTCAGCACCAAGGACAGTACTGCTGTGTTCGGCCAGAAAAAAAAAGCATAGTCCTTGTTAAGATAAGAAATTGTGAATTTAACATTTTGCCCGACATTTTTTTTCCAAAAAAAATCTATAAACAAGACGACTTTTTGCTGTGTATGAAAATAATAAACTGATGTGCGGTACATGGAGATGTATTGGGGGGGAGGGGGTGCAGGCATGATGTTCTGTATCTTCCTGCCCTCTTGTTATGTAACAATGTTATTTTCTGTCTTCTGTTATCTGCTGATAGGTTTGCTGTCAGGAATGTGTTAATATCGATTTTATATTTGAGTAGTATGTTAATCTTCTTTGTCAGGCAAACCCTGCCCCATTATCTGCTGTCTTTAGACTCTAATCGTGTAATATAAACAATGTGTCATTGTCTGATCTCATCTAGGAATGTTGAGCAAATGTATCTTATCAGTTTTAGTCGCATTATTTCTCCCAACATTTTCTAGGGAGTTGGATGTAAATGACCCACGTTTGACCGTATAGATATGTATGCCTATCCCCAATTAAGAGTTCCATTCTGACCCTGAAAACTTCTAGTTATACAGCCTCGTCTTATTTTTGGGGGATGCTAGCAGGCTCTCTACGTATCCTGGTCCTCAAGCTTTGTCTGAGGACTGGAGGAAGGCACAAGAGTCTGCCTTGGGAGAACACTGGGGGGGGGGTCCGGCAAGGAAGTGGCATTGACAGATGTGACCCTGTTGGGGTACTGGGATCTGTCACACGGTTGAATAAAAACCAAAAATATTTTTTTACATTGAATCCTATGGGCTTTGCCTGTCGCACTGAACCACTTCTCTACGGGACAATTGCCTTGCCTCGGAAGGGTGATTTAACTATACAAATCATCTTTTTTTCCGTGTGAATTGTACCGGATCGTCCCGGCGGTGTCCAACAAATCCCATTGAAATGGGAAAGTCTGTTGTCACAAAAATCGTCTGAAGTCATCTGAGGCAGTGGAAAAGGGCTGATGCACCTCCATGTTGTGGGATTGGTTCGACGATAGCAGATGATCGTATGAATACAGACCCAGTGGACAGCCAGCCTAATGGGTTCAATGTACGCATTTGTGAGTTATCACAGGGTTAACCCTTCTCTGTCCAGACTTCTTACCTTGGAATATGCATCTGTCTATTCTCTTGGCTAAAGCACCCATTGGCCTCTGTATCACAAGCTCTCCATTGGATGCTACCATTTTTCAAAATCTATTGCTGTAGCGATGTTTTGCTACATTTTTCCAAATGTAATTTTATTAACATGGGCCATAACTTCCTCTAAATTAAAAATCTAACCTGGGCTCTGGCTCTAACCGAAGCATGTCATAAAAACCTTGGGCGCTATTCATAGTAATGATAATCTGCAAGCTGGCTGACATTACTGCTCCCTGTAGCCCGCTTGCATGAGCGAGTTACCGCAGACGTTCCAATAGTAGCACAAGGCATTTTATGCCAAGCGCTACTAAATTGAGTAGCGACAGACATTGCTCCTGGGATGCACTCTGGCCTCCATTGAGTGTCCACCGTGAGATTCTCCACCATGGAAGGAGACCAAGGAGCTAATTTTCCTAGTCTCCTTTCGTTGTCATGGAAACAAGACAGTGGAACGGGGTGAGAACCCCATGGGAGCCTGACAGGTGAAATTTAGCTGTAGGCACTCACAAATTAACTTACTGCAACTGCACTTCCTATAAGCAGGCATTGAGTTTTTTTTCTCTTGGAACACTAATGACGAGCAATATGGTCATTTCAGCGCTATTGCAGGTATACACTTTCTATGCAAATTGTAGGCCATGCAAACTTGCAGTACAGGCACACCAAAGCTGAACGGTAATAAAAGATGGCGCTCGAAAAAAAATATGTATGTATCTATATCAATCATGAAGGGGACTGCACTCGAGGTCTTCAATAAAAAATGAAAAAAGTTTTATTAAGGACACATTAAAAAAACGTTTCGGCCCAAACACGGGCCTGATTCAAGGTTAAAAACCTAATGTATCACAATACTTTTATACTACGAATAACCATCAAGACTTACCAAGCCTGTGATGGTTATTCATAGTATAAAAGTATTGTGATACATTATGTTTTTAACCTTGAAAAAGGCCTGTGTTTGGGCTGAAACTTTTTTTTTTTTTTTTTTAATGTGTCCTTAAACTTTTTTCTTTTTTTATTGAAGACCTCGGGTGCAGTCCCCTTCATGGTATTTTTTGTATGCAGTCTTTGGGATTGTAGTGCACCGAGGCAAGAAAGTGGCTCTTTTGCTGTTGCGGAGGAGTGCTGATTCCTGTGGATTATTTTGTGTATGTATGCCTGTATGTATATACAGTATATAGATCTATATATCCTGCAAAGCTTCGAAATTCGAAAACGAATCGCTGGTCGTATTCGATTTTTGAATTCGACTTTGCATGTCGTTTTTTTTTTTTTGTTTTTTTTCTCGAATCGCAGCATGCCACCGATACCGGAAGCCAGTGCTGGGCTGGCTTGCCGACTGGTTTCCATCTGGCAGTGCATTCTCTCCCCTCTGCAAGGCTCTCCTTCGCGTACTGTTCAGTGTCATCCTTCGAGCGGCCGTCGGAAGAGGGGCTGTAGCCCTGCCGCTCGTCGGGATCCACCAGCCGAGATCTCGAACTCCGGGATCTCGCAAAACCGCGGCTTGTGCGCTGCGTGGTTCCCAACAAGCGGCCAGGCTACAGCACTTTTCCAACAGCCGCTCGAAGGATGACCATGAACAGTACCCGAAGGAGAGCCTTGCAGGGGGGGCAATATTGGTGAGCTGGGGGCCAATATATATCTGAGCTGTGCCATTAGCCCGCAGAGCTTGCACTCTTTTCTCATCTCTCCAGACTTGGGTGGGGGGCGAGGAGGCTGTTGATATTTATTTATAATCTGTGTGGGAGATAATAAATAAGACCAGCACCGATTCGATTAGAATTCGAACCTTAACAGTGTATTCGATTTGAGGGAAAATTTGTGATTCGCAGGGTCCTAATATAAATATATATATACAGTTGTGTTCAAAATTATTCAACCCCCACTAAAATTGAGTGTTTTGGCCAGTTTGACATTGATTTTGATCAAAGAGGCACGTGTAGGTCAGACAAATATAACATAACATTTATAATGAAATAACCACAAATGTCTTTTCTGTGCTCACATCAGTTTTATTCAACCCCCAAGTGACATTCAATCTTCGTACTTAGTACAACATCCTTTTACAGTTATAACAGCTTTTAAACGTGAAGCATAGATTGACACAAGTGTCTTGCAGCGATCTACGGGTATCTTTTCTTCATAGGCCTTGTTCTTCCTCCTCCAAACATAGCGTTGATCCATGGGCCCAAACAGTTCTAATTTTGTTTCATCAGTCCACAGAACACTATCCCAAAACTTCTGTGGTTTGTCCACATGACTTTTGGCATACTGCAGTCGACTCTTCTTATTCTTTGGAGACAACAAGGGGGTGCGCCTGGGAGTTCTGGCATGGAGGTCTTCATTACGCAGTGTGCGCCGTATTGTCTGAGCTGAAACTTCAGTACCCACATCTGACAAATCTTTTCTCAGTTCCTCAGCAGTCACACGGGGACTTTGCTCCACTCTACGCTTCAGGTAGCGCACAGCAGTCGAAGTCAGCATCTTCTTTCTGCCACGACAAGGTAGCGTTTCAACAGTGCCCTTTGCCTTGAATTTGCGAATGATGCTTCCTATGGTCTCTCTTGGTATGTTTAACATCTTTGCAATCTTCTTATAGCCATTGCCCTTCCTGTGAAGAGTAATCACCTCTTCTCTTGTCTTCCTGGACCATTCTCTTGACTTCACCATGTTTGTAACCACACCAGTAAATGTCTAGAAGGAGCTGAGTATCACAGTCATTTTAAAGCTACCTAATTGGTGCTTATTATGCTTTATTGCTGCTCCGTGACATCCAGAGGTGTTTTCAATACCTGATTGAAAACACTTGCATGAACCTCTGTTCTTCAGAGTGGTAGGCTTTAAGGGGTTGAATAATTGTGTCAATGAAGAATTCACAAAAGAAACATTTACTACTGTATTACAAAACCAATTGATGTCATTTTAGTTGCATATGGTTCTTTAAAAAGTCCTTGTAGGATTTCATTCTGAATACAATTACAAATGTACACTAAATTCCCTAAAACCCTTTACAGCATTGGGGGTTGAAATAATTTTGAACACAACTGTATATATATCTCTCTCAAGCGGTGCAATAGCAATTGCTTGAGGCTCTGTAATAATTACCAAGCCGCACGCAATCCTTACCACATGTAAAGGAATAGAGCCCCTTATGTTCCTCTTTGGCAATTTATTATATATCGAGAGGTGCGTGTACAGGCTGCTTTTATTTCTATTCTATTAAAGTATGGTTTTGTGATCTGAAGATATTTCCCATAGAAACCTATAAACTTAATTATACGGTTTATAGGTCTATTCCATAAAGGTGAAACTCAGAGAATTGGCAGGAAGTGAGAAATACAGGTAAAAATGGCCAAACCAGTAAAATTCTCCCATTTTCTCACTTTCCAAATCGGCTATTTGGTCTAGATTGTTCACTTCTGCCAATTCTCCTGAGTTACACCTTTTAGACTGCTGTCACGCAAGCGCTTTTGAGAGCGTAAGGAACATCCGTGATAGTGGACATTCCTTCCACTCTGACGCCTGTGTGGCCACCTCACTGAGCGTAGTTAGCACGCTCAGCGCTACAAAGCGCGTTCCTCCTATGGAGGATCGCGCTTTGTAGTCCCATCCTACGTCTTTCGTAGGTTTTGATGGGAAGGCTGAAAGCACGTCCGGTGGTAGCGCACACAAGTAATGCGCACGCTACACCGTGTGGCACTCCCTTCGAGCCGTCACAAAGCTGCGATGGACGCAGGTAAGGGCGGTCACACAGACATCTGCCGACATTTTCTATGTTTCTATAAGAACCTTTCGGCCCATCTAGTCTGCCCAATTACATGGATACTTTACCTGGATTTATCTTTTGTTTAGGATAGCCTTATGCCTATCCCATGCCTGCTTAAATTCAATCACTGTTTTGGCCTCTACCACTTCAACTGGAAGGCTGTTCCATGTATCCACCACCCTCTCAGTAAAATAATGCTTCCTGATGTTACTTTTAAACCTTTGCCCCTCTAATCCAAGTTTTGCTACTTTGTTTCCTTTTAAATATACTCCCTTCCTCTATCTTGTGGATTCCCTTTACGTATTTAAATGTTTCTATCATAGCTCCTCTGTCTCGTCTTTTTTCCAAGCTGTACATGTTAAGATCATTAAGCCTTTCCTGGTAACTTTTCTCCTTCAAGCCGTACACCATTTTAGTAGCCCTTCTCTGAACTCTCTCTAAGATGTCTATATCCTTCTGGAGATACGGTCTCCAGTACTGCACACAGTACTCCAAGTGAGGTCTCACCAGTGCTCTGTACAGTGGCATGAGCACTTCCCTTTTCCTACTGCTAATACCTCTCCCTACACAACCAAGCATTCTGCTAGCATTTCCTGCTGCTCTATTACATTGACTACTTACCCTTAGATCCTCTGAAATAATAACCCCTAAATCCCAACCCTCAGATGTTGCGGTTAGGACTGTATCAAATATTGTATATTCAGCCCTTGGGTTTTTACATCCCAGGTGCATTATCTTGCTCTTATCCACATTAAAACTCAATTGCCACAGCTCCGACCATTTTTTTAGTTTACCTAAATCATTTGTCATTTGGCTGATCCCTCCAGGAACGTCAACCCTGTTGCAAATCTTTGTGTCATCAGCAAAAAGACATACTTTACCATTAATACCTCCTGCAATATCACTAATAAAAATATTAAAGAGAATGGGTCCAAGTACTGACCTCTGAGGTACCCCACTGGTAACAAGACCTTGCGCCGAATAAACTCCATTTACTACAACCCTCTGTTGCCAGACGCACTCAGTGCACTCGTGTGGCTGCAGCCTTAGTGAATAGACCTGTATGTATATTTTGCTGCTGGTTTTGAAATGCTTGCAGGACTCCAACAATACTCCGATTTCCTAAGAACACTATGTAGTGTTTTTCTGCACCACCCAAAGAAAGTGGTTTCCCCTTTACAAAAAAATTGCTATATCAGCATCTAATCGAAAAAGGAAGGGAGTTTATACAGTGTGAACTGGACAAGCCTGTTCCTTCTTGTATTAAATGTCAATTTATGCGCTGAACGGATGACACTAAACCTATATATGGATTTTTTTTTTTAAATCTTTGATCTGTCTTCTTTTATACCACCTTTTTTAGTTTACTGATTTTAACGTGAGCAAAAAAGTTAAGGTATCCCCCCCCCTCCCTAATTAGTTCTTTGTACGTATTATTCAAATCTCAGATGGGGGGTAACGGGGACGTGCACCATTTCACAATTTTTTTTTTCCAAATCGCAATGATTTTTCAGTTTCAATCTTCACAGGAGGAAATGACTTAGCCTTGTTTACTTTTGTTCAACACGGATTTCTCATTTAAAGTAGTTATTTCCTGTTAACAGTAGACATTGCTGCGTTTACCATAAATACACACAGAAGGTATTTGCCTCCTCATTTTGCTAAGCTTTATTGTCTATGCAATAGTCTGTTGCTCTTGTGTTTTTTTTTTTTACTGTTTAAGATCTGTAGCTTTGTTCACTAAATGGTGACTTTCTGATAAATACTCTGGCCTCCTTGACCATTTAATTGGCTTAGGCCGGGGTCAGACTAGCTTTTTTCTGAGCAGAAGGAACATCTATGAGAGTGGACGTTCCTTACACTCTGACACCCGTCTGGCCACATTGCGGAGCGCAGTTAGTGCGCTCAGCGATGCAAGGATTGCGCTTTGCAGCCCTGTCAACCGCATTGTAGCATTTCGACGGGGAGGCATTCAGGGCGCAATTCGTGCATGCGCTATAGTGTGTGGCCGACACCATCGAAACGTTGCAACAGGGTGGAATTCAGAATCCTGACTGCTGGTGCCTCTGGGTGTGGTGGCAGAAATTCCTCCACTTAACACAGCGATCCCTCCAGACCGGGGCAGTTGGGAGTGGAGAGAAGGGTCACCCCTCACATCCTGACCACTTTATCTTTTTAAAGTGGTCAGGATGTGTTGAGTGTCCTCTTTAATGGAGTGCATATTTGGTTCAACCGAATTGAATGATATCAAACGCTGTCAGCTTTTTTTTAGTTTTATTGAAGTATGCTGACTTTGCAGATGTCCCATTTGGCAACAGTACAAATGTCAGGCTTTCTGCCTGTCTTTTCCTTTTTCCTGATGATCCTCTTTTGTAGACTCCTAAGAAAAGTACATAAGGAATGCATTTTTAAACAAACTCTCAATGACTCGCGAATTCCAGCACGTAACTAAT
This sequence comes from Leptobrachium leishanense, assembly GCA_009667805.1. Taxonomy (NCBI): domain Eukaryota; kingdom Metazoa; phylum Chordata; class Amphibia; order Anura; family Megophryidae; genus Leptobrachium; species Leptobrachium leishanense. The sequence continues at coordinate 55,055,964 of CM019070.1, read as the reverse complement.
AGTCCATCTTAAAAGCTTTTTCAAGCAGTAACCGCAAAAAAGAGGGACCAGGCAGCTCCAATTGCTAGAAGACACTCTTATTTGAGCAGCAATTTCAGCTGATGTAGCCAAAACATTGCACTGCTGTTCAAATAAACGTGCACTGCACAGCAACTGGTACTCCTTGATCCCCCTTTGTTGCTATTGAATCTGCTGAGGAGCAGGTTACTCCGGGGGCCCATAGAACACCCACACACTTATGCTGTACAGTCACTCGGAGACTGGTGTGTGCAGGACATTTCCCTGTTGTGTTTTTTACTTGTCAAGCCGGAAGACCTTCAACTGATTGCTAGTTGCATCCAATTTGGCACAAATCCATTCCAACTTTCTCTCAATCCACCACTTACCCAATCCCCGGCTCGTACAAGGCGACACAGAGACCAATGTACAGAAATCTGACGTGTTCAGCCTAGACGGGCATTGAAGCTGTGCTCTGACTTTTATGCGGTTGTTATTGATACTGTATTTTATATTTGTAGCTCTGGAATCTGTTTTATCAGGTTTACCAATTTTATTGGATTAAAAGGGGGAACGAAAAATGCCAATTTGTTACAATCCAAGAAATCCTCCTGTGTAGCTTTGTTAAATGCCAGACACCCCTCTTTTTCACATTTCTGAACAAGAATTCTAACAGTTTTGGCACAATGTGTTTCATTCATGCAGAGGTTACAATCCATTAACATTCCAGCCATTAGCATTTTAAAAAGGCACAACGGGCATAATTAAATACAATCGATGCCATCTGCCCACATTTCAGCTGGATTTCTTTCTTTAGAAAGCAAATTGTTAATGGGTTTTGGTTTTTAATTGCTAAATTCATTTCCGTAAATGAAGTGTCCTATAAGAAGACAGTCACATGGTTTTATACTTTATTTTCTAAAAAAAGTGCATTTTAATTAAAGGATGGCTGCTCTAAAAATGTATGTGGTAAAATGGGTGTGAATAGTTAACTGTCCAGGACCGATGTCCATTTTTATGTTTAATTTACATACTAACTAGTTGCTAGGTTGTGTTATTGGAGAAATGTGGAGAGTGGGGTAACTGAAGCTAAGGTTCATGTTCTATCAAGGTTTGATTGGAGCCCAATGTGTTCTAAAGGAGTAATTTAAAAGATGGTGGGCTCTATTTTAACCCTAGCGTAAACTTCACCAGTGCTATTGGAAACTTTCCAGAGACATTATAGGGGCTGATCATAGCCTGGATGTTAAAGGCAAGATGCAAAAGGAAAACATTTTCGTCTGCCATTTGCAGCTCGCATTTAACATCCATATTATGCTGCCGAATCACAATCTGCTAACACCAGCACAACTTCGTACTGCTGGTCTTATCTGCTCCAGGAGTCCATAGGACTACATGGAGATGGAGGAAATCTAGTTCATGCGAATGAGATCTGAACAGGTGGTGGAGGAACACTGGGAACTAGTTGTTACCAGTGTTCCTCTGCCAGTGGCGGAACGCAACGTTTTCTCCAGAGCGATCTGAGGTGAGTATTAGATTTTTGGGTCGGTTTAGTTTTGTATGTTTGATTGTGAAGTACAATTACAGAATACCACCAGGGTCTGAGAAAGGTTATTCTTTTCAGACTAACGTCAGACACAGATGGGGAACAAGTAGGTTGTAAAAGCTCGTTCTCCATCTGCAGGGGCTACATTAGAGTCTCCCATACAAAGTACAGGAGATGCTAATGGGAAGTAACCGGTCGCTCAGCTTGCATCTTGGATGGAATAGAATGGGTAAAATAATGACATGTTGTACGGCTTGAGCACGGTGCTTGGCGCCCAGGCTGTGATCTGGCTCATAGCTTTGAGTTGCTAATTTTATCGCTCTGGATAAGATTACACCAGGGTTGGAATATATCCCACTATGTATATGAAAGGTTAGTTAGCATTGTTTCAGTTGGCACCTATTAGTTTGTGACTCTACGATTTTTAATGGGCATTGCAGTTTACAGGTCATTAAAGATGGGTATTCTATAAAAATAAATGTAACCATATATTCTAACGGATTTGGTTTTCATGTCCGCTTTGCAATATTTAGATGCTTTCACTTCTGCCAATGTAAGACTATAAACACTGCTCAATGTTCTAAAAAAACTTATGTGAAATAATGTGAATATCTTACTGTTTTTTTTTCTTTTTCTTTTAGGAATGTTCACCCTTTCAGAGGTTGCATCATTGAATGACATACAACCCACATACCGCATTCTGAAGCCATGGTGGGACGTATTCATGGACTATTTGGCTGTGGTCATGTTGATGGTTGCCATATTTGCTGGCACTATGCAGCTGACCAAAGATCAAGTCGTTTGTTTGCCAGTATTAGAATCTGCTGTAAACTCAAGGACTGCAGCAATCCGATCAAATGAGGACAATGCACAAATCTCTTCAAATGTTGAAGAGACAACGGAAGCCAAGGGACTGGGGCAAATGACCATTATTCATGTTACACCAGAGCATACCGAGATCCCATTAGTAAGGCCAACAGATTTTGAAGATGCTCAAAGTAAATCTTCAGACAAGCCGTTAAAGCTGGAACAAAGAGATCCAGGAGGGAGAAAAACAAATCTGGATTATCAACAGTATATCTTCATCAACCAAATGTGCTACCACGTGGCACTACCTTGGTACTCAAAGTATTTTCCTTATCTTGCCTTGATCCATACTATTATTTTAATGGTTAGCAGCAACTTCTGGTTTAAATATCCAAAGACCTGTTCAAAAATTGAACACTTTGTGTCTATACTTGGCAAGTGCTTTGAATCTCCATGGACCACAAAAGCACTGTCAGAGACAGCATGTGAGGACTCTGAAGAGAATAAGCAGAGGCTGACGGGTGCACAATCACTTCGCAAGCATCTCTCAAACAGCAGTGAAGATGGAAGTCCAAGTCCTAGTACTCCAATGATCAGCAAGTCGGGACTGAAATTCTCTGCGGACAAGCCTGTTGTTGAGGTACCTGGCATGACCATTTTGGATAAAAAAGATGGAGAACAGGCTAAAGCCCTTTTTGAAAAGGTTCGAAAATTCCGTACTCATGTTGAAGATAGTGACTTGATTTATAAGCTCTATGCTGTCCAAACGGTTATCAAGACTGTGAAGTTCATTTTCATTCTTTGCTATACTTTAACATTTGTGACTGCAATAAGCTTTAAACATGTCTGTCGTCCTAATGTTGCGCATCTTACAGGCTACCAGACCTTTGAGTGCACTCACAACATGGCCTTCATGTTGAAGAAGCTTCTCATCAGCTATATTGCTCTTATTTGTGTTTATGGACTTGTTTGCGTGTATACATTGTTTTGGCTTTTCAGGAGACCCCTGAAAGAATACTCGTTTGAAAAAGTGAGAGAAGAAAGCAGCTTTAGTGACATTCCAGATGTTAAAAACGACTTTGCATTTCTTTTACACATGGTAGACCAATATGACCAGTTGTATTCTAAACGTTTTGGTGTGTTCTTGTCAGAGGTCAGTGAAAACAAATTACGGGAGATTAGTTTGAACCACGAATGGACTTTTGAAAAACTCCGGCAGCATATTTCTCGAAATGCTCAGGATAAACAAGAATTACACCTGTTCATGCTTTCTGGAGTTCCCGATGCGGTGTTTGAGCTGACAGAGCTGGAAGTCTTAAGGCTTGAGCTGATTCCAGAGGCTAAAATCCCAGCTAAAATTTCACAAATGACTGCTCTTCAGGAACTTCATCTCTATCATTGCCCAGCAAAGGTGGAACAGACAGCGTTTAGCTTTCTCAGAGACAACTTAAAGTGCCTTCATGTGAAATTTACTGATGTAGCTGAAATACCTGCCTGGGTATATTTGTTGAAGAATTTACGAGAATTATCCTTGATGGGAAACTTAAACTCTGAAAACAATAAGATGATTGGACTTGAATCGTTAAGAGAGTTGAGGCACTTAAAGATTCTTTATGTGAAGAGCAATTTGACCAAAATCCCATCTAACATTACAGATGTTGCTCCACATCTAACCAAGCTGGTCATTCACAATGATGGCACCAGACTCGTTGTACTAAACAGCCTTAAGAAGATGATGAACATTGCAGACCTGGAACTCTACAATTGTGAATTGGAAAGAATTCCCCACGCAATATTCAGTCTAACCAACTTACAGGAGCTGGACCTGAAGTCGAATAGCATACGGACAATTGAAGAAGTAATCAGCTTTCAACACTTAAAAAGACTGACTTGTTTGAAGTTATGGCACAATAAGATTGTGAGCATTCCACAATCCATTACTCAAGTCAAGAACTTGGAAGCTCTTTATTTATCCAACAACAAGCTTGAACTCCTACCATCAGGACTCTTTCAGTTACAGAAACTACGATACTTGGATGTCAGCCACAACTATATCTCTTCAGTACCTCTTGACATTGGGCTGCTCCAAAATCTTCAGCATTTCTACATCACTGGTAATAAAGTGGATATCTTGCCAAAGACCTTGTTCAAATGCATCAAGTTAAGAACTTTGTGTTTGGGACAAAATTGTATTACTGCTGTGCCCGAAAAGATCGGACATCTAGTGCAGCTCAGCCACCTGGAGTTAAAGGGAAATTGTTTAGACCGTCTGCCCTCGCAAATCATCCAATGTCGCCTTCTTAAAAAAAATGGGCTCATCGTGGAGGATCACCTTCTTGATGCTTTGCCTACAGAGTTGAAGGAAGCATTGAACCAAGAAAACGCCCCATTTGCTAATGGGATATAAAAAGGATATGTGGAGAGTTTGACAGTGTCAAACATTTTTATTTTGTGTGAAAAGCATTAATATTTTATGAATTGGGTCGCATACATTGCACTATTTGATTATTTTTTTTTCATTTTCTTCCTTTCTATCATATGTAGTTATCAAATTAATAAAAAAAAAAAAAATTGTGACCACTGCAAATAATTCAAGAAGTTCTTTTTATATAAATGTAATGTGTAAATTCTTAACTAGCCGCTGAGAAATATCATAGTCAAAAATTATGTGGCTTTTGCGGCTAACGATTTACACCTGACTTGTTTTTAGGGTTTAAAATTAATAAAACTATCAGATATTTAATCTAGTAAATTGGAGCTACTTGGACTATTAAAGCAGAAGAAAATGATCACTCCTTGTATCTTGTGCTCTGAATAAACTGCAAAAAAACAAACCATTTACCAAAACATCTTAATAACTAGATGTCCCATTCAGCCTATTCCCCCCCCCCCCCCCCCCGCCAATCCGAGTCGTGTGGCATTCTGGATCGACCGATCCAAAGTACAATTGATACCACACAGCCAGACTTGTGGACCAGTTGCTAAAGAATTCCGGGGCCTTGGCTTTCACCGCACCATCTTCCCTGCTTGCTCACAGGGAAGACCCTGTGGGCAAGCACAGAGGCATCCAGTATTGTTTAGAAGCTGTGTTCTGTGAAATCTGCACACTGCCTTCGACAATCTCCGTAACATTGCCCTTACTCCCCACAAAGGGAAGTACAACTACTGTGTGGGTATGGGAGCCGCTACAGAGATTGCTGAAGCCTGCATACAGCTCTCAATACAACAGATAACTCTGCGCTCAGAGTTTCAGGCAGGAAAGATGCTGTGGTAAATGTTGAGGCTGCAGGACTCCAGCTCAGATATCTCCCCCGACCAGCATTCCTCTGCACCCTGAGTGGTTCAGATTGTCCTGAACAGCAATCCCAAAAAAATGGTGCGATCAGATCTGGACAACCCTAGTAATACCTGGAAAATAAAATCAAAAATGTGTTCAATGAGTCCCATTTGCCTTACTTACATTATATTTCTGTGTGTATAAAGGCAAATATTCAAGAGCCATCTGGGGTAGTTATAGCATTACAAATTTAATTTCCTAGTGCTTTCTAATGGTTAATATACAGGGTGTCCCTAAAAACATCTCCATGCACTGCTAATATTTTGCTATTGGAGAGAGTTTCCAAGGTCCTGGATTGGTCACCCCCGTCCTGTGATGCAGCCTCAAAAAGGTACCCACATCTTCACTGACATGAGAGATATATATAATATATATATTATATAATTTTTAATTTTTTTTCCTTTTTTGTTCTGTGATGCATTTTGAAGGCCATGATATAGCCGAAAAAGATACAAAATATGTACCACGTGTAAAAGTTGAAGTGTAATTACAATGGTGTTCACACAATAAGGCCCAAACCGGTGCTGCACCTTGATCACTGAGGCCGCACCTTTCCTGTGATACTCTGTTACGTCCTTGCTGCAGCTCTCGCACAACACGTGACTAACAGGGTTATCCAAAGAGATTCGAAAAGTCACCGCACGTTCGGTGACTTTTCATTCTCTTCAATTCGGTTCGTGTTGCCGATCCCATTTCGGTGACCCTGCGGTGTATTCAGCGAGCACCACAGGGTCCCCGAATTGCAGGGAAAAGCTACCGCAAACCTGACGAAAACGAACCGCAAAACCCACCGAATGCACGCCGAAAACCCTCAAAGATCTGGATTAACCCGTCAGACGCTGGAAAAACCAGAGCAGGAGCCGATCACACGCAGCGAAGCCGCCGGAAAAAGCCGAGACCGCAGACGGAGGTGAATAAATTAGCAAAAGAGTTTGTATGAAAGTGAAAAGCTGTTTGCAAAGAAACTACTGATCGAAAATGTCTGAAATTTACACAGGAGGTCCAGGGAATGATAATAAAAAGGGCTGTTACAAAAAAAATAAGTAAAAAAAAGAATTCAGAAAAATGCTTAAAATCTCATAAAAATTTTATAAATAAACAGTTTATTAGATATTGAATTAAAATGGGAATATTTTTAACATTGAAGCCTATGGGATTCTCCTGAATTAACTTGCCAAATTAAACCACCGAATGGCAGGGCATTTTGGGAACCTTTCACTGCTGGTTTTCGTTCTCTGAATAGCCGAAGCAGTGCTTTTTTATGGGGATTTCACTGCCCTCGAACAGGCACCGTATGTGCAGGCAATTCGCCAGGATTTGGCGAATTGCCTGCTCTCTGGATAGCCGAATGGCCAGGAAAGGTAACCGAATGCTGATTTTCAGCATTCGGTTACCTTTCTCAAGCAATTCGGATCTCTTTGGATAACCCTGTAAATATGTACTGGCTGCCCCTAATAAAAAGCTACGCCTCCAAACATCCAGTACTCTAACATTGTAGTCTTTAGCTCTCAGAGTAAAGACCTAACTGTTGTTGCTTCTCAGACCGTTTAACATTGCATTGCAACCTGCCTTACCACAATCCTCGTACCTTACCAAGAACCCTCCTGCCTTCCAGTGACTCGCGTCTCCTGGTTCCTGCAGCATTAAAGGGCTATGCAGGTCTAGAAAAAGTATTTTTAAATTGACATTTAAGCACTTTATATACCTATAGACAAACTAGAATAAATAAAGTTTTAAAAGTGTATTCTTTTTATTTTCTCGCTTTAACCCCTTAGTGACCGGGCGGTTTTACACAAATCCGTCCTTTAGTGACCGCTGCTGTTTTTACGTTTCTGCGCTGCTCGTGTTTAGATCAAATTTTCCTCTTACTCGTTTATTCAACCCACACATATTATACACCCTTTTTCCCGCCATTAAATGGACTTTCTAGAAATACCATTATTTCCATCATATCCAATAATTTAATATAAAAAAAATATGAAATATGATGAAAAAAATGGTAAAAACGCACTTTTTCGTAATTTAATCCCCTAAAGCTATAACCACCAATAAAGACCCCGGCTAAATAGTTTCCAAATTTTATCCCGAGAATAGAAATACCCAATTTTTACATGTTTTTACCTTTTAACCCTTTCACTGCTGAGCCAGTTCACCTATGTGCGCTGCGCTCATTCTGACCATTTTGTGCTAATTATTTTTAGATGACCGCCTAGGTCCTATTTAATTAAACTCCCCCCCCCCCCCCCCAGACAAAAAAAACTTTAAAAAAAAAAACTTTTTTTTTTTTTACATTTTTTTTTAAAACCAAACCTGGTCATGTTTGGTATCATTTGAAAGGCCATAATCAACCATCTAGCTGCCATGGATCGGGAGATAAAGGGATCCTTAGGATCCCCTTATCTCTACATGGCAGCTAGAGGGTTAACTGGCCCACTGACATCCTCACACATATAGTGAGGTTGTCAGTGGGTGGGGGGGGACCTGGAGCAGTGGCGACTCTAGGAACAATATTTAGGGGGGGCACAGAAGATACCGCAGTCAAAACTGGGGGGCACTAATAATTTTCACCACTAAATCATACCACTGAATAAAAGTAAGGGCCCTATCACCTGGTGTGAGCTAAAACACCATCACTAAAGGAAACATTTAGTGCGAGTCGCTAAAACTTACAGGGTTATTCAGAGAGAGGTGAAAAGCAGGAGAATGACTGGAGAATGGAAAATTCTTGGTCAAAGAATCGGCTATTTTGACCTAGAATTTTCCATTCTCCAGTCATTCTCCTGCTTTTCACCGTTTTCTGAATAACCCTGTTAGTGCCTGACGACCTACTAACAGATCACCTTGTCTGCAGTAGTCCATGAACAAGGTCGTTTGGCGCACGCTACGGAAACTCTAAGACCCAAGTTGAGACCCAGCGCTAATGAGGTTGTGAACAGGATAGAACTGTTTTTTCTTTTCCATACCTATCCCCCGCCCTCACAAGCTTGAATATGAACACATCCAGTGAATAACCTCTCACCCCTGCATTATTAAAATCCTCCACGGTGGCCGTATCATCCATGTTTTGATGCACACATATATTAAGGCTGATGGGCATTGCATGATAAATGCCTCCCAGCAGCATGTAGAATCATTACACTGCATTTAATAGATCCAAAAGGAAGGCCAGGTGTACGACAAAAATTTCCCTGCTACAGCATATAAACAATACATGTTTTAGGGCAAGACTTATCCATGTGTTCCTTTAACCATGTTCCACACAGTCACCCTAATAATCAACTGCTTACATACTATGAATAGCCCCCAGCATAAAATGTTTAAAATTAGGCAATATATTAGAATTAGGATATATGTGGATAAAGGATACATTTATAATAGAGCCGACTGCAACAGCAGCGACATTGCTGACCATATCCATTACTATGGTGTATGGGGCCAAGAGAACACCTGTGTTGCATTCCTTTCAATTGCCTGTTAATTTTGGACGAGGACCTGTTTTTTCTGTTTTTTTGGAGTTAGCACCAGGGCTGAGCAGTAGGTAAAATGTTGCAATTAGTGCACCTCAAATTTAGTGCTGGCACCAAGTGATCTGTAAAGATATCTAGCACTCCCCGTGTTAAGTATAGGACGCGGAAAGTACAGTAAGCTCGCGGTACAAATCGCTAATAGCGACGCGCTAAGTGATTTTTCCCATTTGTAGCGGGAAGCAAACAATCTGTTGGTCCGGCGCTAGACTGAATTAAAATCACGCCGACGCAAGGGTTAGCTCACACCAAGTAATAGTGCCCTAAATAAGTATATAGGGTTTTGTAATCTTATTTATATAGAGTACTGTGATGCAATGATGCCTTTTTGTTGTACTAACCTGATACTTAAATTCAATATTTTATTTGACGCAATTTGGCAGTTTCCGCTGAATGTCTGATTGCTGCTTCAGCGACTCCACTTTTAGCAAATTACAGTGACCATTCGCTAAATTGGGAATTCACCTTACCTTCTGCAAAATAAATTCCCCGACATGTGACGGAAAGCAGAGGATCTACAGATCATTAGACCCTTTAGATTCTAACTTCCATAATAACCCCTAAAATGTCTTAAACCCAGAGAAATGCAATAAAAATAATAAACAATGTGGCATTTAGCTACCCCTTAACCCCTAAAATGCCATTAATCAAGGGAAAACATGAGATGAATACACAGCCATGTAGCCAACCCATTAACCCCTAAGGCTAGGGTCAGACTGAGGCAGTGTGAACGCGCGTTCTGGCGCACTTAATCACGGCCGTGCTAGCAGCAGATGCCGGGCAATGACGGCCAATATACGAAGTACGGTCGCACAAAAGTCCGGCTGCGCAACGCAAGTGGAAAATGAACGCATTTTTTCGAGAACGTTAAACCGCTAGTACTGACGTACAGAGTGCGCTGCGTCCGCTAGAGGCGTGTGTGCGTGAATTGGAGATGTCAGACGCTGCTAATGTCCGGCCAACATAACGTCCAGACGCACAAAGTGTTTTATTGATGATCCGTACAAAATCACGGATGAAACTGCGCATAGTATGACCGCTATTGCGTATTGCGTGAAAAAATACGTCCATTCTTCGAACGCACATTTTCACGGACAACGTGAAAAATGCGTTAGTCTGACCCTAGCCTTAAATGCCATTAATCAAGGAAAAAACAAATGTATACTGTGAGGGATGAAGCCTGCCCATTAACCCTTAATATACAACTAAACCAAGGCATAAACTAATGTAATACACAATGTAATGTATAGTCTGAACATTAACCATTTCACTGCTGAGCCATTTCAACCCTGTGAAAATGTTTACGTTTAAGTGCACGTTTTTATTTGATGTTTTATGACTTTTACATCACACTGAATATGGTCATGTGGGGTATCATTGGAAAGGCCAGAATCTGCCCTTTCAAATGACACCTAGCTCATCCATATACGATGCATAACTACGGAGATAGTTTGGTCCAAATTAGTGTGGGAAGCTGGATGCTGATTTTTGGTGGGGGGGGCGCATGGGGGGGGCAAGAAATAACCTAGGGGGGGCAATTGCCCCCCTGTAGAGTCGCCTATGACCTGGAGGCTTGGCTGACATCCAAGATGTCAGCCCCCCTCCAGGCTTGAATCACGTTTTGGCGCCAATTGGCGCCGCAACGTGATCCGGCAGCGAAATGGTTAATGCCATACACCGCTGGAAAGGGGAGGCTCTCCCCTCTCCAGTGGTGCAAACGGCATCTCCCTAGCTTCAATGGTGTCACGTACCCCCGTTCCGGCGGCGCCTGGCAGCAGCGTCCTCGCTGCTCGCTGGCCAGGCGCCGAGTAAATAGAGCCGGTCGCTTCCGCACACGTGGGACGCCGGGAGGCGGGGCCTCGCGTGATGACGCGGACCCGCCGGGTTTAAAACCCAGCTTCTCCACTATGCCAGTGCCCTGACGTGGTAGTTACTTCCCGCAGAGCTCTTGTGCGTTTCTGGCTAGAATTATTCTGTGTATCGACCCCTGCATTGGCAAAACGACTATTCTGTGTATCGACCCCTGGCATTGGCAAAACGACTATTCTGTGTATCGACCCCTGGCATTGGCAAAACGACTATTCTGTGTATCGACCCCTGGCATTGGCAAAACGACTATTCTGTGTATCGACCCCTGGCATTGGCAAAACGACTATTCTGTGTATCGACCCCTGGCATTGGCAAAACGACTATTCTGTGTAGACCCCTGGCATTGGCAAACCGACTATTCTGTGTATCGACCCCTGGCATGGCAAGCGACCATTCTGTGTCTAGACCCCTGGCATTTGTATCACTCCTCTATTCTGGTACGGAGGTCAGTCTGTGTGGCACCCTAGGCACATCAGACCACCCCTTGTATTTTGTATGTGCTCTGTACTGCCATCCTAGCAATCTGTCTAGACGTGCCGACCACTCTAAGGATCGGAAGGGTAGAGAGTGTCCTGTCTCAAGGGACTACTAGTCAGAGAGTAGAGGGATTCGTGACGTCTCTTTTTGTATGTGCTCTGTACTGCCATCCTAGTAGTCTGTCTAGACGTACCGACCACTCTAAGGATCGGAAGGTTAGAGAGAGACCTGCGTATAGGGACCAACAATATAGTAATCAGGGGGATCCGTGACATTACGTCAGGGCCAATGGATCCCGCAGACCTCTCTTCTCAGTTAACAAGAATTGCAGCCCGACAAGAAGAGCAGGACCACAGGATGGACCAGATTGCTCTTGCTCTGCAAACCCTGTTGAATCGATCCACTGCTGGTACTGCAAGTCCTCCAGAACCAGTATTGCCTAGGGCCAGTTCGGCCTCACCCGAGGGGTGTAGGCTCAGTATGAAGGCACCCGTACGCTATGATGGTACGCCTAACTTGTGTCGGGGTTTTTTGACCCAACTGGAGATTCTATTCGAGAACAATCCGGGGTCCTGTGTATCCGATAAAGCCAAAGTAGGCTACCTAATCAACCATTTAACTGATAAAGCGTTACTATGGGCCACACCATTGTGGGAAAACAAAAAGCCCATCATATATGACTATGAGGGCTTTACCTCTGAACTAAAACGTACGTTTGACCCTTCTAGAAGGGCCACCAATGCAGGCAGGTCCTTATTCCACATTAAGCAAGGTAATAGGAGAGTCTCTGACTATGCCATAGAATTTAAGACCTTGACATCTGAGGTACACTGGCCTAACGACGTTTTAACCTTGGCGTTTACCGAAGGCCTGAACGAGGCTTTGATGTTTGAGCTGGCTCCCTTGAAGTTGCCCGAACATCTGGACCATTTGGTTGATTTCTGTATTGCCATGGACGACCAAATTAGGGACAGGAGGCATTCTAGAGACAGACCCAGAAGGGTTTTGCCTCCTTTACCCTTAGTACCCAGACACACCAGTACGTCAGGTACTCCAGAGCCAGAAAGAACCGATCTGCCGGTCGTGGAACCCATGCAGATAGGTAGAACAGGTATTTCGGAGGCTGAGAGAGCTCACAGAAGGGAAGGGGGCTCTGTTTTTACTGTGCCGGGGCAGGGCATTTTCGTCTTCAATGTCCTCAAAGACCCAGGGGTGGCAGGGGTGACGCTGGCAAGCCGGGCCAGAGAACACCTACTAGCCAGGTAATCGGTTCACTCTATGCCTCCTTTGTTGATAACGAAAAAAAAAAAACCCGGATTCTGGTGCCCATCTCCTTAACCTGGGGGGGGTGCACCTCGAGACTGAGGCGTTCCTAGACTCTGGAGCCTCAGGTAACTTTATGGATAGAGTGTTTGCCTCCAAGAACCTCATGCCTCTAGTTCTCAAAGAAAGACCTCTAATGGTGGAGGCCATAGACGGGAAACCCTTGTCATGTCCCCATATCACCCACGACACTATAGAGGTATGCATGAAAACAGGAGTTTTGCACCGAGAAACCATACGATTCCAGATCATTGACTCTCCCTCATGCCCCGTCGTCCTAGGGTTTCCATGGTTGACTGAGCATAACCCGGTGATTGATTGGGTCCAGAGAGACATAAAATGTTGGGGTCCCAGTTGTCAGTCGAAATGTATGGGCAGGGTCACTGTTATTGGTAGCCTTAATATCGCCACAGCACCTCCTTTATCCACAGTAGTCCCTGACTGTTATCAGGCATTAAAAGAGGTTTTTTCGAAGGCCAGGACTGAGGTTTTACCACCACATCGCCCGTATGACTGTGCCATAGAGTTACTCCCCGGTACTATGCCTCCCAGAGGACATGTATACCCCTTGTCGCAAAAGGAGAACGATATTATGGAGGAGTATATAAAAGAGAATCTTGAGCGTGGATTCATTAGACGGTCCTCCTCCCCAGCAGGAGCTGGTTTCTTTTTCGTCTCCAAGAAAGAGGGAGACTTGCGACCATGCATAGATTATAGAGGTTTAAACAGAATAACCATAAGAAATGCATATCCCATACCCCTTATAACAGAGTTGTTCGACCGACTGAAAGGGGCCCGTATATACACGAAGCTCGATTTGCGCGGAGCCTACAATCTGATAAGGGTAAAAAAGGGGCACGAGTGGATGACGGCTTTTAATACGCGTAGCGGGCATTACGAATACCTGGTAATGCCCTTTGGGTTATGTAACGCGCCAGCTGTGTTTCAGGATCTCATAAACGACACCTTAAGGGATTTTCTGCAAACATTCGTCATAGTGTACCTCGATGACATCCTGATATACTCTCCAGATAAGGAGACCCATCACGCCCATGTGCAACAAGTGTTAAGGAAACTATTGAAGGCCGGGTTATACTGCAAATTAGAAAAGTGCCTATTTGATATAGAGATGGTGCACTTCCTTGGTATATCATAACCCCTGAGGGGTTTCAGATGGATCCGGGTAAATTGTCAGCAATCCTCGACTGGCCCCTACCCCAAGGGCTTAAAGCCATCCAGAGGTTTCTAGGTTTTACCAACTATTATCGAAGGTTCATTAAAGACTTCTCGGCCTTGGTAGCTCCTCTCACGGCCATGACTAAGAAAGGGGTGGGAAATCAGAAGTGGACACCCCAGGCCAGGCAAGCCTTCGAGGCCCTCAAACAGGCATTCACGACTGCCCCTGTTCTCCGACATCCTGATCCAGCTCTGCCCTTCCAACTCGAGGTTGACGCCTCCGAACTCGGTCTTGGAGCAGTCTTGTCCCAAAGGCGGGCACCCGATAAACCTTTACATCCATGCGGTTTCTATTCCCGGAAGTTGTCTCCGGCCGAGAGAAACTATGATATCGGGAATAGAGAGTTGTTAGCAGTTATTGCAGCTTTGGCAGAGTGGAGATACTTATTAGAGGGATCTACAGACCCAATCGTTATCATAACCGATCATAAGAATCTCACGTACATTGGAGACGCGAAACGATTGAACGCCAGACAAGCGAGATGGTCTTTGTTTCTTTCAAGTTTTAATTTCGTCCTCACGTATAGACCTGGGTCAAGAAACATTAAAGCAGATGCGTTATCTAGACAGTATGAATCCTATGAACATAACATTCAGGATCAACATCCCATTGTACCTCAGGAGAGGATTATAGCCTCTACCACGATTAGTGTCGTTCGTCCCTCTGATGATCCGATTGCAGACTGTGCAAGATAAGGCTCCGGGGGGGAGGCCTCCGCGAAGCTCTTTGTACCTGAGAAGGAAAGAGAAGAAGTCCTTAGGATTTACCATGACAATAAAACCTCTGGGCACATGGGGATCACCAAAACAGTGGCTAGCATCCGAAAACTGCTATGGTGGCCCACGATGCGCCGGGATATTAAAGATTACGTAGCCGTGTGCGAGGTATGCACAAGAAATAAGAGTCCTAAGACAGCGCCCATTGGTTTACTCCAGCCCCTGCCTATCCCCGAACGACCATGGTCGCAGATAGCCATGGATTTTATAGTAGAGTTACCCGAGTCCAAAGGGAATACTGTCATACTCACGATTATAGATCGCTTTTCCAAAATGGGTCACTATGTTCCTCTTAGGAAACTACCGTCAGCAGCCGAGCTGGTGCCCATTTTCATCGCCAATGTGGTCCGCATACACGGTATCCCTCTTGGGATTGTTTCTGATAGGGGGACCCAGTTTGTCTCCAGATTCTGGAGGGGGTTCTGCAAGAATGTGGGAATAGACTTGTCCTTCTCCTCGGCCTATCACCCCCAAACGAACGGAGCAGCAGAAAGGGCCAATCAAAACGTTGAGAAGTATCTCAGGTGTTTCATATCTGAACGACAGGATAATTGGTCAGACCTGCTACCTTGGGCCGAGTATGCCTTAACAGTGCCGTGAGTGAAGCCAGTGGTCATTCCCCTTTCTTCACGGTTTACGGATTTGATCCTCCCGTGCTTCCCACTGCATTTCCTGATACCGCGATTCCTGCTCTGGATGAGCACTTGGCGTCATTGACTGAGACCTGGGGGAGGGTTAAACAGGCACTGGAGAGGAGCAGTATTGTCCAGAAAACGAAGGCCGATAGACGTAGGGGACCAGCACCTGTGTATCAAGTCGGGGACAGGGTTTGGCTTTCTTCGCGGAACGTTAAGCTCCTAGTACCATCGATGAAACTAGCCCCCAGATACATAGGCCCTTACAAGATACTGCGGCGACTCAGCCCGGTTTCCTATGCCTTGGCGCTGCCCTCCCATATCAGAATACACAACGTTTTCCACGTGAGTCTGTTGAAGCCACTGTTGAATCGTTACTGTTGCATGTTTACTCGTTCCTTGCTCGGGTCCGTGCTCCTCCGCCTCCTGTCTCTGTGGAGGGCGAAGAGGAGTTTGAGGTGCAGGCCATTCTGGACGCCAGGAGGTCTAGGGGGGGCCTGCACTACTTGGTTGACTGGGTGGGCTACGGTCCTGAGGATCGCCTCCTGGCTTCCGGCTGCCGAGGTTCATGCCCCTCGGTTGGTGAAGGCCTTCTATTTGGCTCATCCCCATGCCCCTGGGGGTCGTCCAGTGGCCGCCCGTTGAGGGGGGGTTCTGTCACGTACCCCCGTTCCGGCGGCGCCTGGCAGCAGCGTCCTCGCTGCTCGCTGGCCAGGCGCCGAGTAAATAGAGCCGGTCGCTTCCGCACACGTGGGACGCCGGGAGGCGGGGCCTCGCGTGATGACGCGGACCCGCCGGGTTTAAAACCCAGCTTCTCCACTATGCCAGTGCCCTGACGTGGTAGTTACTTCCCGCAGAGCTCTTGTGCGTTTCTGGCTAGAATATATTCTGTGTATCGACCCCTGGCATTGGCATAACGACTATTCTGTGTATCGACCCCTGGCATTGGCATAACGACTATTCTGTGTATCGACCCCTGGCATTGGCAAAACGACTATTCTGTGTATCGACCCCTGGCATTGGCAAAACGACTATTCTGTGTATCGACCCCTGGCATTGGCAAAACGACTATTCTGTGTATCGACCCCTGCTGCTATCGGCAACGCATTGGAAGCCACCATCTGTGTATCGACCCCTGGCATTTGTATCACTCCTCTATTCTGGTACGGAGGTCAGTCTGTGTGGCACCCTAGGCACATCAGACCACCCCTTGTATTTTGTATGTGCTCTGTACTGCCATCCTAGCAATCTGTCTAGACGTGCCGACCACTCTAAGGATCGGAAGGGTAGAGAGTGTCCTGTCTCAAGGGACTACTAGTCAGAGAGTAGAGGGATTCGTGACGTCTCTTTTTGTATGCGCTCTGTACTGCCATCCTAGTAGTCTGTCTAGACGTACCGACCACTCTAAGGATCGGAAGGTTAGAGAGAGACCTGCGTATAGGGACCAACAATATAGTAATCAGGGGGATCCGTGACAAATGGTTGGGGAGATAGAGGGCTCCGAAGGAGCCCCCCCCTCCCCTCCATTGAAACACATGGGGGCACCTTCTGATGACATCACCACGCAGCGTGGCGACGTCATCAGCCTCGCCTGCCCATGTAAATCACATGGGCAGGCTTCCTCCCTGTCAGATCGCCGTGGGATCCGACGAGGGAGGTGAGTATCGGGCGGGAGGGGGATTTGGCGCCGCTGACGTACCCTGTACGTCATCGGGTCTAAGGGAGACCCGAACACAGGACGTACAGGGTACGTCAGCGGTCGGGAAGGGGTTAAACTCTGTAATTTCCTCTTCTCTGGCCACGCCCCCTCAGCTAGGGGTGTTTCTTCAGCTCACACTTCCTGAATATTCCCGACTCCGCCCACTGCACATTGGGCTCACAAACCTGATTAGCCGGGACCGGCCCCTTAGACCCAAGTGTGTCCTGCATGAATGAAATGCTTCTGTAGGGGTTAAGAATAAGTAATCAGGTAGAGCAGTGGTCCCCAAACCTAATCCTCAGGGCTCAATGGCAGGTCAGGTTTTGAAGATCACTTTGGGGAAATGCAGACTGAATCCTCCAATCACTGAGCAGCAAATCATATCACCTGTGCTGTGCTTCGCATATCTGCGCAAACCTGGCTTGTTCGGAGTAGTAGGCGACCATGGCTGGGAATCACTGCTGTAGAACATTTTATTCAGAGAGATCCAAAATGTAACCGGACACTGAAATTCAGCATACAGGGACATTTCAGGGCCATGCTTCTATTCAGAGAGCAGGTAATTTGCCAAATTTTGGCGAATTGCCTGCATGTACGGTGCCTGTACAAGGGCAGTGAAATCCCCCATAGAGAAGCAATGGTTCATCCATTCAGAGAACACTTTTGAAACTTAGTTTCAAGTGCACATTTTTTTTTCCCATCCCGTTTGTCTGTCTGTCGGCTTTTTCTGATGGCTGCTCTGCGCTGTGTTCAGTGGCTCCTCTGGATTTTTCCGGCACAGTTTTTGTGAGTTTGTAGCGTTCGGCAGGTTTGCGGTGAGTTTCCCCTGCACTCCAGGGACCCTGCGGTTGTACTTGAATACAGCGTAGGGTCGGTGAACTAGAATCATACCAAGAGTATTCAATAACCAAGTCATTTTACAAAGCCCGTCCTTTTTGCAGCCACGACTCTAGAATGTTACAATCCTAGGTATACAAACATTGTATATATGGAACACAACTTCGTATATAGATATTCCAACGTAAAAAGAAGTGCTGTTGTATGATAATTTACAGTCCTTATTTCTTCTCTGCATTCCACCTCAAAGAAATATAAGATATAGTGCAGATGTTTCTGATAATATGGATATCGGCGAATCCCCTTGGTTTTCACTCGCATGCTACAGATACTGTCAACTCCTAGCTCAACATAGTGGGCTTAGGACCTGTATAGGCGGTCTCGTCTTTCAGCCAGACCAGATTCTGTGTGTTCTTCCGCTTCTTTTCCACATCACTGGTGGTATGCAAATTCCATCTTTCGGCCCTTTAGATCGTCAATCCTCAAATGAAAAAGAGCAAAGTACTTAACGTATAAAAATGTGGGAGAAAATATATAGGGTCCCATGTACAGATTCTTGAGGTCTTTGTATAAAAGCAATGCTGAAATCATGCGTAGTAATTCTTGGATAGGAGCACCAAACCCCCTGTCTCTGATCTCTATAGTATAAATCACAGCTCTGTCACAAATTTAGACTAAAATAGCTCCATTTAATATAGATTATATTTTATAAATAAAACAAGTCATAACTTACTCTAATAAACACAGTAGCCAAAAGACGTTTCACCAATTTAGGCTACCGGCACAGGAGCGTTTGTCAGAGAGGAAGGAACGTCCGTGCGAGTGGACGTTCCTTCCAGTCTGTGCGCTCAGCGCTACAAAGTGCGATCCTCCTATGGAGGATCGCACTTTGTAGCCCCGTCAGCATCGACCTAGCTTTTTGATGGGGATGGCTTTTTCATGTCCGGTGGTTGGCCCTCCCTGTCAAAACAGCACAGTCGCAGGCAGTGGCGTAGCGTGGGTTGTCAGCGCCCGGGGCCAGCCAAGAATTGTGCGCCCCCCCCAACCTGTGGACACGTTATCGATATTGCCCCAGCTCTCCCATGGATATTGCCCCAGCTCACACATGGATTTGCCCCAGCTCACACATGGATTTGCCCCAGCTCACACATGGATTTGCCCCAGCTCACACATGGATTTGCCCCAGCTCACACACGGATTTGCCCCAGCTCACACACGGATTTGCCCCAGCTCACACACGAACTTGCCCCAGCTCACACACGGATATGCCCCAGCTCACACACGGATATGCCCCAGCTCACACATGGATTTGTCCCAGCTCACACATGGATTTGCCCCAGCTCACACATGGATTTGCCCCAGCTCACACATGGATTTGCCCCAGCTCACACACGGATTTGCCCCAGCTCACACACGAACTTGCCCCAGCTCACACACGGATTTGTCCCAGCTCACACATGGATATGCCCCAGCTCACACATGGATATGCCCCAGCTCACACATGGATATGCCCCAGCTCACACATGGATTTGCCCCAGCTCTCACCTGGATATTGCCCCAGCTCTCACCTGGATATTGCCCCAGCTCTCACCTGGATATTGCCCCAGCTCCGGATCCAGCAGGGGTTGAGGGGGCCCAGATGCCGGGCAGCGGGAGTGCCTGCCTGGTCCTGAACAGCGTGAGTCCGTCCGTGTTGAAGGGGAGGCGGCTCCGTGCGTGCGCAGGTCACGCGGTCCGGCCAGTCAGGTGGTACAGAGACTCAGTACCACCTGATTAGCCGGACCACGTGACCTGCGCCTGCACGCAGCCGCCTCCCCTTCAACACGGACGGACTCACTGTTCAGGACCAGGCAGACACTCCCGCTGCCCGGCATCTGGCTCCCCTCAACCCGCGGGCCCTTGGGTGGCGCCCGAGGGGCCCGGCGGGTCAGTCCGGGCCTCAAGTTTTAGGGGCGCAAATTTCTTTTGAAATTTTGCGCCCCTAAGAAAACTGTGCCCGGGGCTACGGCCCCCCCCACGCTACGCCACTGGTCGCAGGGAAGTGGGGACACACGCAAGCACTCAGTGCGCTCCTGTGCCGGTAGCCTTAGGCTAGTGTCTCGATGATCGTCTTTGGAGAGCGGGAGGAACGTCCGTGAGAGTGGACGTTCTTTCCACTTGATGCCCGTATGGCCACCGGGCTGAGCACACTCAGTGCTGTAAAGTGTGATCCTCCTATGGAGAATTGCGCTTTGCAGCTGTGTCAGCCCGTGTCCTAGCAGTTGCAGCGTCCCCGTTGCAGCGTCCCAATACTGCGACAGACGCTAGTGAGCACGTCAGTACGGGCGCCCATAGCACGCTCGTCTGACGCCAGCCTTAGGTCAACTGTGGAAGCCTAATGGCATGCGTGAAACCTGTTAATTTGGCTGCTGCATTTTATGCACTAATTGTTGGAATACAACATGAACATTCAAATGCTGTGTTCAAATTATTTTATCTTTCTGAAACCAATGGGATTGTTTTTGGTTAGGTTTTATCATAAATCCAAATTGAAGGAAAATAATTGATAGTCACCTCCCTTTTACCTTGTCACTTCCTATGGAATATTCTTAACAATCGAATATATTCAGCGCACAACAATTGTGCTTCTTTAGACCTTTTATTTTCTCTATTAGATAAAAACATGATAAAATAACTATGCTATGGTAGCATATGCATGAATTCATTTGTATAACCTCCCCTCTATTTGAATTGGGGCGAATTTTTTTTTTTTTTTTTAATTCTCACTCCAGTATCATTTTGGATGGAGTAGAGGTAACATCAATGCTCCATAACTGTGCAGACCCAGATGTGAATCCCGGCCAGAGCACCTCTCCAGTAAGTGTCCTTTGGCAAGACACCTAAAAGGTACATACTATCAGCTGTGGAGTCCATTGGTAACGTCTCTACCCTTCCACCGTGGAGAAGCAAGTAAAAACAGCATTCAGCACATCCCTCCAATACAACTCTGGAGTTGTCTCGACTTTACAAGAAGCGGGTACAACCTAACCACTAGCCCGCTGCTCTACAATCATGAAAAGACTACTCCGTCCCACTCAGAAGACGCCACCAGTGAGTGTCCTTGGGCAAAACCCCTAACCATATGGATGCGCCTACCTCACACAATACTTGCACGTCTCATAGATTGTAAATTCCCTTGGTAGCAGGGTCCCCCAGAACCAGGTCATCATCCATGTGTGGTATTCTAATGTATCAACCCCTTGTACACTGATCTTGTAAAGCGCTGCAGAATTTGTAGGTGCTATATAAAGGATAATAATGTTCTGTGTTTTAAATTTTAAGGTGTCAAAAGCAGTTTATGCCATTATTGGGTGGTCTGCATACTGAGCTTCATTTTCCCAATAACGAATGGACAACTATGGGCGGTGCATTGTAAATCTTGGTAAATATCACAGTTTTTCATTATGCAGCAGACTCTACCAGGACAGCATTTATTTGATTTTTAGCTTTGTAATCTACCTGAAAATTAAACTCCATATAATTAAATATGACTGTACACCCCTAGAAACGGCAACTTAATTTATTTACTATATGCAAAGCTGCACTGTAATAAAAAAAGCATTATGGTAAATAACTACATATCATACTTTGCGGTATTAATGCAGCTAAGACTATACTGCAGCATTGGATTGCTTCCCATTTAAAATATGGCAATGAATAACTGCTGCAATTGAACATATCCCAACCTAAGCATATACATTACCACGATCGAGACTTTCTTGGAACTGCTCGTACACCGAGACTGTGTTAATGAATAAATAAAATGGGAATGTTAAATGAATCATTGGCGAGACAATGTAAAAGGGGATCATGTTAATTTCAAAGCTTCATTTGATGAATGGTTCTCCTCTTGTTAATTTTCCAGAAGCAAAATTACTTGGTGCGTGATCTCTAGGTAATTTATTTTACGCTGTTGAGCAATGTAGGTTTTGTTATTGGTGTAGCTGCAAAGGACTAAAGAAACGGCATGCTTCATACAAATGTCTTTTTGCGCTTTATTTTGTCACTTTTTAGCTCACACCTTGAAAATTATGAGAAATAAAACCAAATAATGTTCATAATATGCATAAACAGTCCTTTACAAGTCGCTCATGCAAAATGAACAGGGCTTTCAAATGGAAATGATAAATCCAGTTACAGCATTAACAGATCACATTGTTTGTACACCTAAAAGGTGTATATAAAAAACAACAATCCATAACAAATACAGAGGTAAATTAACGTGTGCACCTCTAGACCACATGCAGAGAAGTTCTTTTTGAGGAGTTATGCAACACACTCAGGGTTATTCAGAGAAAGGTGAAAACCAGGAGAATGACTGGAGAAGTAAATTCTAGGTCAAAATAGCCAAACCAGAAAAATTCTCCCATTTCTCAGTTTCCAAATCGACCATTTGGTCTAGATTGTTCTCTTCTCCTGCCAATTCTCCTGGTTTTCATCTTTCTCTGAATAACCCTAGATTGTTCTTTCCTCCAGCAGCTTTCTAACATGAAAACTAGTGGGCACTCCTGCCTACTGTCTCTGGTGTATACAGCGCTTGAAACCAGGAAGTGCTAGTTCCCATACCTTTTTAAACATGTAGGGGACAACACATCACTCAAAAAAATAAAGACCTGTCCCTTGACAGTTACAATTGGTAAGAATGTACCCATTGAGATTATATAACGGTTTCTGATCAAAATGGGGAGACGACCGTCCATTAGGAACTGTGTATACAGTGCTGGAATAAGGGCTTAAAGGTCCTGGAGCTGAGGAGACGGATATGCCTCTGTCGCAACACTTTGGCTCCACTGGGCCATATTCCTCCCACCTTCCATTGGACTTCTGCCATATCTGATCGCACCATTCATGGTCTCCGCTGCCTCATTCTTCTCATATTCCATTATGCCTCTGATACAATAGGAAATTGACCCTATTGTTACATAGGAACCTTGACCCTCCTTGAGTCAATATATCAATGTTTTGTGAACCGTATCTAGGCCCTGGAACTGCTGATATCTTGGCTCCTCCTCTGCTGGCCCCTTGACCGGTATTGGGACGCAGAAATGACACACACAAGTAGTGATTTCAAAACTGCGCACCTGCTCGGAGCTTGCATACATCTTTTATGGACGAGAGCACGGGAGGGGGTCAAATTGTAACAAGACGTTTCACAGAATGTATGTGCGTGAGTTATGGCCTTGTCTGTGGTAGTTTTTGTGATGTGGTTATTTGGACGTCCTGTGCTTGAGATGAGCAACAGAAACATCTCAGTGAATGGACTTTAACTCTTTATGATCCTTAACATAATCCTGATTCATAATTGGGCAGACTAGATGGGCCGAAAGGTTCTCATCTGCCGACATTTTCTATGATTCTATGTTTCTATGTTAACAGCCTCTGTCTAACTCTACACCTTCCAGTTTGCTTTTGCCCAATTCTACCCACCCGTTTCAGATACATTTTCTGCACGGTAGAATACAGGAAATTGCTCTAAAACCATAATATTTGTCTAATATTGCAAGCAGACTACAAATTCTAAATCCCGGCTGTAGGCGACACTGGGTTGGGTGAAGGAAACTCCTCCACAAAACACAGTGAATTCTCCAAATTGGGGTGGCATGTCTCACATCCTGATCACTGTACACATCCTGACCACGTTATCTTTAAAGAGTGGTCCTTTAACCTCCCTGATGGTTATCCCGAGTGTGTAAATATCACAGCTGAGAACGGTAACCCCAAGACACACTCGGGCTGGATAAATCACCTCTCCCTGCGCTCCCTTGATGATCTCTGCAGTCTCCACTGGCGATTGCGGCGTTTTACTTCCTGGATTCCTTCTCGTGAGGAAGGAACCAGGAAGTATAAGGTCGCGGTTGCCGGAGGAGGCAGCTGGGGACATCGAGGGAGCGCAGGGAGAGGTTGATGTATCCAGCGGCATCCCGAGTGTTGCTCGGAGTTACAGCTTCCACCATAGGAAATTAACCCCGAGCCACACTCGGGAATACCGCTGGGGGGGGGGGGATACCGCTTTTAGACATGGTTTTTAACAAAAATTAGACCGCCAGGTAGGTTAATCTATAGATATGAGAAGTACAGTGGAGGCGCTAAATAAGGTTCAATTTAAATAATAATTTACAAGTATATATGCAGCCTGCTGAGAGAGAAACACAAAACCTTGACAGAAATGTGCTTAAAGATATACGTAAAGAGAAGTTGGTTCAGTGGCGCAAAAAAGTTCTGAGGAGTGATAGTAGCTACTGTACGTCGGGAGTACGTGGAATAAAGAGTTTACACAGGCTAGATGGTGGGGGGAGTGGAGAAGGTACTGTATAAGGGTAGAAGGAGGTAGGAGTCCTAGGGGGGGACAATGTTCCCACTTGGGATATAAGCACAGTCAAAAAAAGACCAATAGTAAAGTGCTATTGTGAATAAAGGACTGATTTTGTTCAAAAGTGCAAATATGCAAATATAGCGCATAGACAAAAAGTGCAAACGAAGTGCATACGTGGCAGTTACCACCTAAGCTATTGGTGTTGGCAGTGGTAGTATGCCTAATTAGCTCCAACCAATAAAAATGGAACCAGTAAAAATTTGCATCATAAAAAACGACAGTACATAAAAACAACTTACATAAGACACGTCTTATGCAACATACAGGTTGCATAAGACTGAACCAGGTTAATCTATAGGGCAGATCATATGAAATTGTATAAAGGAACCTGTGCGTCATGAGGACAGGCACTGTATAACTGCGCTGTGAATGATCCATGTAACGCCACCTATAGCAGATCTATTGCATACAGTTTACGTTGTCAACAATAGTATCTATACTTTAACCCTTTGACGCGCAGAGCGTTCTATGCAGTCCCCGCGTCGGGTGCGACTAAACGTTGTGGACTGGCATAGCAAACCCTGCAGCCTGCCCTTAGACTCGATAGGCCCGCGTTCATTGTGCCACGCAACATGTTTGCAACATTGGCTGCCGCAAGATCAATGTACGATGGCAGCCAGTCACGCGATCGGCGCACATGCAATCTAAGCAGACCAAAGTCCGGCCTTAGCGCCAATGGGACGCGCTATGCTTCCCCATGCCGTTGAGGTACGACCTTGGGGACCTCCCGGTGGCAAGGGGTTAATGATGTATTCTTGAAAACCATACCATGGTTTAAGAACTACTAGTGCCCTCTAGTGGTTTATTTGCATATTGTTAGTGCTACGAAAAATATTCCTAAAAAGGGGCACAGTAACCACCATAACCATTTAAATAAAAGTAATCTAACGGTAGATATTAAATGTACATAATTCAGATGGACACTCCTGTTTTCCCTGAGTCTTACTGTTGCATATATTATGGGGGTTAGGAACCTTTCTTTGCCAAATTTAGGGATTTTTGTTATAGCTATATACTTACCCAGCTCTAGCTTTGCTCGTCTAGTATACACAGTTGTTATAGCATACTGAACTTTTTAGGCAAAATTCAAAAAACTATAAATGTCACTTACCCTGATTTCGTAGGTGCGCCCTCTTGGTTGTTCCCTGCTTTCGATCTTTGAGGTCCCTTTTGAAACACTGTTTGGGTTTCTTTCGTTAATGTCAAAGAACATTTATTTATTTGCAAAGTATTTTACCAGGAAGAATACATTGATTTCTCTCGTTTTCAAGTATGTCCTGGGTTCAAGAGCATTGAAATTTTTACAGTTGTTACAGAAATACAAAGTAATAAAATGCAAGATAGTAAAATAAAGGTTAGCAGTTTCTTTTATTTTCAATTTGTAAATAATAAAATGAACATGTGTGCACACACAGATTAGCTATTAACCTAGCATGAGTGTGTAAGAGCATGCACTGATAGAGGGACAGAAAAAGAGCAGTGAAAAGGACAGATGAGGTCTGTGAATGGCAATGTGTTACGTTTAGGGGTGTATTGGGTGAGGGATCGTTTTTAGAAAACCGTAGTGTCTGACGAGTTGAGAAAAGGGAACTTAGATTCAACGTGCTCCAGATTATACCCAGGGCCGATGATAGGAGATTTGGATACACTGGACTCCTCCAGGTTCACAATGTTGAGTTGACTCCAGACCATTAGTGTCCCATTTTGTGAAGGGCCACCATGATCACTTTAGTCCATCCCATTTTTAATGTAATGTGCATGTCTCTCAATGTGCAGTGTGTAAGAGCTTATCACAGGGTTGCACAGCAAGAAAACTCATACCACACAGCCAAACATAGTGTCACACATCTACACACATGGTTACACATATCCAGCCATCCACACACATGGTTACACTTACCCACACAACCACAGAGTGCTCCGGGTAGAGACCTTATTTACACATTGTGGTGCCAGGATACCTGACGAACATTCCTTGAGGCGCCGGCGGTCATGAAGCTTCCCCCAGCGGCCTACTCTTAGATGCCGCCTTGTGGCACATGGCACCCTAGGCAGATGCCTAGATCGCAAAATGGTCACGCTGGCCTTACTATATTTCTTATCTTCTGCCAGGCTTCACGGGATTACAAATGGAGACCAACTGAAGTGATCAAAAAGGACCAGAATTACTGCAACAATGCTCCAGGATGGAGCGGACTTGCTGAGAAATACCTTATGAGGGACATTTGCATTGATTGTTTAATTAATCCTCAACTGCGTGTATTAGTTGACTCATTGTACACGACAAAACATAGGCTGTACTCCAACTTTACCCAACACCATAGACTTTAATGGCTCTGGTCAGGACCGGCTCAAGCCAATGTGCTGCCTGGAGTGAAGAATGGAATGCTGCCCCCCCCCAAAAAAAACACGTGACATGTATGAGCGTATCTGAGCTCCACAGCAATAAAACTCACAGTAATGTGCAGTGTGTATGAGCATATCACATAGCACTATAGCAATAAAACTCACAGTAATGTGCAGTGTGTATGAGCGTATCACAGAATCCACAGCAATAAAACACAGTAATGTGCGGTGTGTATGAGCGTATCACATAGCACTACAGCAATAAAACTCACAGTAATGCGCAGTGTGTATGAGCGTATCACAGAGATCCACAGCAATAAAACTCATAGTAACGTGCCATGTGTATGAGCGTATCACAGAGCTCCACATATCCCAGCCCACTGTCACACACATACACACACATCCACATACAGACACACACACACACATAAACAGAGTCACACACAGAGTCACACCCACACATCCACATCCAGTCACACACACATACCCACACAAAACCATCTGTTTATTTTGTTTGGCTGAGCCTGGATAATTCAGATTCAATTTTCGTTTAATTTAAAATAAAAATCAAGCCTAACAGGTCAGGGGTGAACAAACTCACCAGGTTTGTCTGTCTGTCTGATGGTGGTGCTGCTGCTCTGTACAGCGTTCTCTCCTGATCTGCTTCTCTGTTCCCTGGCCCTGTCTCAGGCTTGGGTGAGTGCAGCCACGAGATCTGCCGGGACAGGGCATGTGGCTTGGCAGAGGCTCTCACAAGGCACACCCTGTAACGCCATCAGAAGGGGCTGACCAGATGTTCCGCCGGCCACCATCTTTAGCCCCCCGTTGGCAGCCGGAACTGTAGGCCTCACTACAAGTGCAGCGGAAGTCGGAGCCGGGCTCACGAGATGCATCATGGCTGGCTGAAGACCTGCTGAAGGGGGTGGGCTTCGCCCCGCTCAAGTGAAGGGGTGGGCTCTGCCCCGCTCAAGTGAAGGGAGCAGGCGCAGCTCCGCTCGAGTGAGGAGGGTGGGCGCCGGCCCTCCATGAGGGGTGGGCGCAGCCTGGGTCCACAGCCTGCTGGAGGGCTGTGCCTTGTACAGACGCAGCCCTTGACAGGGCGGCAAAATGCCGCCCCTGACAAAGGGCCACCTGGCACCGCTGCTCCACGGACTGGCTCTGGTAAGTTTACGACAGCTCAGGAGAACCTGGTGGTATGTGCCCTATCCTTCACACAATATGTTTATCTGGTCTGCATGTTGGGGCTAAATATAATAAGGTAATTCCCAATCAAATGGCACCTGAAGGTGTCCATCTGTCTTCACTTTTAAAATACATAATGATTCAAGCAATTTTCAAAGCACCTAATGAAAATACAAACAGGTACACAGGACACCCCAAAGTCATTAGTGACAAACTACCTTAAAGGGTTACCAAGGGGGTTAGAGCATCTTGGGATTACATGGCAACCAGATACAATAATGGCAGAAATATCGACTTTTATATTCATGTTATTGACTAGTATAACAAGAAAAAACGATCTCTTAAGTGACTGTGGGAAGATTTGATGGCGCCTGGGAGGTTATTCCATAATTGTGGTGCTCTGTATGAAAATGAGGATCGAGACACTTTCTTTTTATATTGTGGTATTGTAAGTAAGGTGCTGGTCCTGGATCGGAGGTTATAGGATGAGGGAACTGCTGGGGGAAGCAGTCTATTCAGGTAGGGTGGTAGCTTCCTAGAAAAGCTCTTAAACACCAGTTAGGAAAGGTGAAGGGTGCGCCTAGATTCCAGCGTAGTCTAGTTTAGCTCTTTTAACATGTCACAATGATGGGTCATGTAGTTACATTGTATAACTCATTCACAGCTTTGTGCTACAATATGTAAGTTTAAGAAGGTGCGTTTGTGGGGCTGCTGCATACACTACATCTCCGTATTCAATTGCCGGCATAAGCATTTGTTGTACAATCTAATTGACAGCCACCTGGATACTACAATGACCAAATAATCTGGTACTAGTCTCATAACACAGTTAACCCCTTTACTGACAGTTATTTTATACATCATTTACAATTTTTAAAGTAACTGATTCCCTCTTTTTTTTCTGTTTCTAAAATCTCTTTGCAAAACAGTGCCTGTCAATGTGCTGACAGCAGACGGAATGGGCTAAATGCAATTAAAATGGTTTCATAGATATGGAATAGAGCCGAGAGGTCTCCCAGTGACTCTCCACTTGCAAAGCATGAGATGCCATGAGCATTTCTGTAGGGTCACCTAGAGCCACTGGATTGGTCATATTTGCAGGTTCCCCCTTAAAATTCAGAATTGCTAATCAATTCCTAATATCGAGGGGGATCTTGGTGATTTTTAATGTTCTTTGTGAGTCCCACGTTTGCTAAAATCTGCAGAAAAACGTATCACTCGGTGTTGGGGTTCTCAGCCCTCATTATGAAACTCCCCTTAACAGAGATTGATTAGCAGCACTGAATTATCAGGCAACACAAAATGGTTGGCACATGATGAAAGTACTCTTTCCAGGTTGCCAGATCGGTCATGATTTCCTGGACACATATAATTTATTCTTGCTGATGGGCAGTGCATGAAAAAATGCCACTCCACAGCATGTATAATCCATACACTGCAGATCAGAAATCAGAGAGGAATCCCAGGTGACCTGTCTTGATTTACTTCCTGCTAGGGATGCACCAATACTGATACTAGTATCGGTACCGTTGACGATACCGGGTTCTGCACGAGTACTTGGTACTCGTGTAGATGCCCCCAATACCGGAAGCCAGCATTGAGCTGGCTTACCGGCATCTGAGGGGCTGCGGCAGCTGTCCGAATGCTCTAAAGGCATTCGGACAGGCCCCTGCAGCTTACTGTGTTTCTTACAAATCCAACGAGCTTCACTGGCAAATTCTTCGAGCGGCCGCTTGAAGACGTTGCAGGTGGTGCTCGTTGGAATTGTAAGAAACGCAGTCAGCTGCAGGGCCTGTCCGAATGCCTTTAGAGCAGTGGTCCCCAACCCAGGCCCTCAGGGCCCACTAACAGGCCAGATTTTGCAGATCACCTTGGGGAAATGCAGACTGAATCCTGCAATCACTGAGCAGCAAATCATAACACCTGTGCTGTGCTTCAGATATCTGGCAAACCTGGCCTGTTAGTGGGCCCTGAGGGCCTGGGTTGGGGACCACTGCTTTAGAATATTCGGACAGCCACCCCATGTCTGGTCTGAAATATATATATATATATTAGGGATGCACCGATACCACTTTTTTAAGACCGAGTACGAGTACCGATACTTTTGTTCAAGTACTCACCGATACCAATTACCGATACTTTTATTTTATGTCATGTGACGCTTTCCAAGAAGAACAGACCTTCTATAAAGCCCCCAGGTCTCATGGATATTGCCCCAGCTCATGGATATCCTGCCCCCCCAGCTCATGGATATCCTGCCCCCCAGCTCATGGATAATTGCCCCCCAGCTCATGGATAATTGCCCCCCAGCTCATGGATATCCTGCCCCCCTGCTCATGGATATCCTGCCCCCCTGCTCATGGATATGCCCCCCTGCTCATGGATAATGCCCCCCTGCTCATGGATATGCCCCCCTGCTCATGGATAATGCCCCCCTGCTCATGGATGTGCCCCCCTGCTCATGGATAATGCCCCCCTGCTCATGGATAATGCCCCCCCGCACTCTCCGCTCATACTTACCTTCCTTCAGCAACGCCGGGAAAGTCTTCGCGCGCGCTGCGCGCGCTCCTTGGAAGGTCCCCAGCCGCGACCACGTGGGACCATGTGATCGCGGCTGGGGTCCTTCCAACGAGCGCACGCGGGGAAACTTTCCCGGCGTCGCTGAAGGAAGGTAAGTATGAGCGGAGAGCAGCTGCAGGGCCTGTCCGAATGCTCTATCGGCATTTGGACAGGCCCCTGCAGCTGCTCACTTTGTTTATACTTACCACCTTCCTTCAGCGACGCCGGGAAAGTTTCCGCGCGTGCGCTCGTTGGAAGGACCCCAGCCGCGATCACATGGTCACGGCTGGGACCTTCCAAGGAGCGAGCGCGCGCGAAGACTTTCCCGGCGTCGCTGAAGGAAGGTGGTAAGTATAAACCAAGTTAGGAGAGGAGCTGCAGGGCCTGTCCGAATGCCGATAGAGCATTCGGACAGCCGCCGCAGCCCCTCGGATACCGGCAAGCCGGCTCAATGCCGGCTTCCGGTATCGGAAAAAAATATCGGGGGTACTGCACGAGTACCAAGTACTCCTGCAGTACCCGGTATCGGCACCGATATCGATACTAGTATCGGTATCGGTGCAACCCTAATATATATATAAATCAAGGCCCCTGTGAGGGCCGAAACATCGGCTGGTGCCACTGGGCACATTATTTTAATGTATATTCAATAGATCATCGATTTTATTTTCTCTACCTAAGCCCTGGAGTGCGTCCTACTTTCGAAGATTCCTATACTACATTTTATATATATACACACACGTCTGAAAGTATAATATATATATATACACGCGCACAGGTCTGAAAGTGTGTTTGTGTATATATATATATATAGTTGTGTTCAAAATTATTCAACCCCCAATGCTGTAAAGGGTTTTAGGGAATTTAGTGTACATTTGTAATTGTATTCAGAATGAAATCCTACAAGGACTTTTTAAAGAACCATATGCAACTAAAATGACATCAATTGGTTTTGTAATACAGTAGTAAATGTTTCTTTTGTGAATTCTTCATTGACACAATTATTCAACCCCTTAAAGACTACCACTCTGAAGAACAGAGGTTCATTCAAGTGTTTTCAATCAGGTATTGAAAACACCTGTGGATGTCACGGAGCAGCAATAAAGCATAATAAGCACCAATTAGGCATCTTTAAAATGACTGTGATACTCAGCTCCTTCTAGACATTTACTGGTGTGGTTACAAACATGGTGAAGTCAAGAGAATGGTCCAGGAAGACAAGAGAAGAGGTGATTACTCTTCACAGGAAGGGCAATGGCTATAAGAAGATTGCAAAGATGTTAAACATACCAAGAGAGATCATAGGAAGCATCATTCGCAAATTCAAGGCAAAGGGCACTGTTGAAACGCTACCTGGTCATGGCAGAAAGAAGATGCTGACTTCGACTGCTGTGTGCTACCTGAAGCGTAGAGTGGAGAAAAGTCCCCGTGTGACTGCTGAGGAACTGAGAAAAGATTTGTCAGATGTGGGTACTGAAGTTTCAGCTCAGACAATACGGCGCACACTGCGTAATGAAGGCCTCCATGCCAGAACTCCCAGGCGCACCCCCTTGCTGTCTCCAAAGAATAAGAAGAGTCGACTGCAGTATGCCAAAAGTCATGTGGACAAACCACAGAAGTTTTGGGATAGTGTTCTGTGGACTGATGAAACAAAATTAGAACTGTTTGGGCCCATGGATCAACGCTATGTTTGGAGGAGGAAGAACAAGGCCTATGAAGAAAAGAACACCTTGCCTACTGTGAAGCATGGCGGGGGGTCAATCATGCTTTGGGGCTGTTTTGCTTCTGCAGGTACAGGGAAGCTTCAGCATGTGCAAGGTACCATGAATTCTCTTCAGTACCAGGAGATATTGGATGACAATGTGATGCAGTCCACCACAAACCTGAGGCTTGGGAGACGTTGGACTTTTCAACAGGACAATGATCCCAAGCATACCTCCAAGTCCACTAGAGCATGGTTGCAGATTAAAGGCTGGAACATTTTGGAGTGGCCATCGCAGTCACCTGACTTAAATCCGATTGAGAACCTCTGGTGGGACTTAAAGAAAGCAGTTGCAGTGCGCAAGCCTAAGAATGTGACTGAACTGGAGGCTTTTGCCCATGACGAATGGGCGAAGATACCCGTAGATCGCTGCAAGACACTTGTGTCAAGCTATGCTTCACGTTTAAAAGCTGTTATAACTGTAAAAGGATGTTGTACTAAGATTGAATGTCACTTGGGGGTTGAATAAAACTGATAATGATGTGAGCACAGAAAAGACATTTGTGGTTATTTCATTATAAATGTTATGTTTGTCTGACCTACACGTGCCTCTTTGATTTAATTGTAAGCAAGATGACTGAATGATCAAAATCAATGTCAAACTGGCCAAAACACTCAATTTCAGTGGGGGTTGAATAATTTTGAACACAACTGTATATACACATATATATATATACACACACACATAGCTCTGAAAGAGTATATATATATTATATAACACACTAGGGAATAACCGATACCGATGTTTGCACAAGTACTTGATGCAAATGGCCCGATACCAGAAGCCAGCGCTGGGCCAGCTTGCTGGAATCTGCAGGGCTGGGGAAGCTGGCAGCATGCATGAAAAGCATTTGGCCAGCGTTCCCCTCTGGCGGGCCGCATTACTTACCCAGTGGTGGGTCCGTCCACAGGGCTGTGATGCGATCACACGGCCGCCGGGTGCAGTGGACGCTGCCTGCAGCCGAGATTAACGTAAAACAGGACAAGCATTCAGCAAAATCATAAATTATTTATTGGAAAGCCTCACATGACATTGAATAAAAGTATTGGTACTCAGTAGCGGGGAGTACTTGAACTCTTAAAAAAATAGTATCAGTGCATCCCTACTTCCTGCAGCATATGAATTATACATGTTACAGGACAGCACTTTTCCCTGTGCTCCCCTCTCCATGAAATAGTAATGTGTCCAGGAAAACATGGCAACCCTAAAGCACTCCCCAGCAGTATATGCTACTCATAAGCAGAAGGAAGGAAAGGCAGGTGCCTGATTGATTTCCATCATGTAACACATGCTGGGCTGCCAGATCAGCCATATTTTCCTGGACACATAATACTATTTCATGCAGCAGGGGAAGCAAAAGAAAAATACTGCCCTGCAACATGTATAATCCATATGTTGCAGGAAGGAAGGAAACCAGGACAGCAGGGATTCCCTTTTTATTTCTTACCTGCCCCCTATGGATTCTACCTGCTGTATGGGGGTGTTTTGTCATAATCTCCCTATCAGCATGAATACACTTTATGTGTCCAGGAAAACATGGCGGATCTGGCGGCAAAGCCAAGCAATTCCACATACGGAAGGGCAGCAAGTTCATGTGCCGCCTATCAGCCTGCAGGAAGTATTCACGTCCCGGAAATGAACACTCTTGCACAACCCAGAAAATTATTGCACAATGCACCCGCAAGCCACGCCGAAAATGCAGAATGTTTCCCCTCTCCCTGACTACCTTCCCTAATCGATTCAGGAGGAGGGAACAACCCGAGCTCAAAACCCACTGTGTGGAGATATATAGACATATTAAGACGTGAATCCTTTGTCTTGGAGCTCAATGCGGGAAACATGGCGGCATCCCTCCACCCCCTCACCAACATCCATCCCACCCCCTTCCTCCGATCTCCAATGGAACAGCCCACGCATCTCTACAGTCTTGGCCGGACACTCCCCCCTTCCCAATCGGAGCGCCGTGCGTAAATCACGTGCTCTCGATCCGACGTATCCACGCAATCGCAGCGCAGGGGAGGCTGGTCCCACGTGATGCGCAGTCCTTCGCCCGCCTTTTGTACTGCGCGAGACAGTCGACCGCCTTCCATTTTCTTCGCCTGACTGTGAGGAGAAGCTGTGCGCCGCCATCTTCCTGCCGGATCCCGCCGCTCGAGCGAATAAACCTCGGTTACCGATAGGCTTTAGGAGAGCCCACGCAAAGCTTGTGGTAAGGAACCGTGTACATGCTGTAGCCCGTGGCAGCCTCTTGGTGTGCGTGGCCTCGCGGGCGCCGGTGAGGCCTAGTCTTCAGGCGTCTAATATGGCGGCCACTTCACTCTGGACACACCCTGTTGCTTAGTGACTCCTGTTCGTGCGTTTCCCCGCTGCCTTTCCAGCCTTCAGCTCTCCCGCCTGTTCGTATCCTGCTGTGTTCAAGCTGGAGGACCTTTTTTGAGTCTTTAGAAGGGTCCATGTGGCCGTATCCTCTCCGAGCCTTAGGAGGAGGAAGCGGGCCTACACCAGCTAGGGTTGCTAGGTCGGCCATGTTTTCTCGAACACATATTGCGGTTACATGCAGAGGTCAGAGCACAGGGGAAAGTGCTGCCCTGTAACCTGTATAATTAATGTGCTGCAGGAAGGAAATCCGTGCAGTGCGACTAGATTTCCTTATTGATTTTTTTTTTTTTTTTTACCCCCTCCCCCCAACAGTATATGGATTTTTTTTGTTCTGTCGTTTTTTCATACGCTTTCCAGCAGCATGAATTAAGAATGTGGCAGGGAAGATTAGGAAACCTTAATCCCAGCTCAGCATATCCCTGGTGATGATGGTAATGCCAGGTAGTGACAGAGGCCTAGTCCAATTGACACTGCGTTAGTAAACCATTCCTTGGAGGGTCCTTCGCCTGCTGCTTTATTAGGCAGTTTTCTGAGGTCATTTTATGAGCCATTCTGTAGGCTTCCTTTTCTTGTCGAGCACTGTTGCATTGATCAGGCTTTATTGCCTCTATATCCACCTCTAATGCTCCAAACTAAACGC
The DNA here is from genome assembly GCA_009667805.1 of Leptobrachium leishanense. Lineage (NCBI taxonomy): Eukaryota > Metazoa > Chordata > Amphibia > Anura > Megophryidae > Leptobrachium > Leptobrachium leishanense. Next base: position 55,020,619 of record CM019070.1, on the reverse strand, counting down.
CAGAATTTTGCATAGGTCTAATAATAATCAAATCCTGTAAAAATCTGGTTTCCCCGCTTTTGCATGGCATGCTAGTGCATATTTCATTCATGACGTAAATGCTTTTTTCATGTATAGGTACACATTATTTAAAGTGCTGCCTGGCCCATTTAACCATTCTCTAATAAAAGTAGGGGTGCATGGAAAATGGGCATATGCTCTAACAAGTTGGATTTTGGTAGACGACCAATACCACCCTGACTCTGGTTTTTAAGATGAGCCATGACCAGCTGTTGAGCAAACTAGTTTTAATATATTCTTGGTGTACTTCGTTTTCTACATTGAGTGGATTGTGCAGATTTAGTTGGTCATTGGTTACTTGGTCAGGTCACGCATTTAAAAAGCCTTTGTCATGGGCAAAACTACTTTTGTCCATTGGAGAGATATTCTAATATATATATATAATCTCCTATATAATCTTTTATTTGGCCAGGTGATAACATTTTTCAGCGACCTGCCACACTGGTGATACACCATTGGATGCAGGGAGTGATGGTACATGGCAGAAACTTGTTTGCTCTGTCTGCCCTCCCCTCCTGCAAAATGGCACTGTCCTTAATCTTTTAAATTAATTATATGTAATTTTTATTTGTGCTTTATATTGGGCAACAGAAAAGTGCTGACCTATAGAGATGCCCTGTCAAATGGGCAAAAGTACTTTAACACAGGTACTTTAACCCTTTTTTTTTTTAGCTGAGTGGTTTCATTTTTCTGATGGCACTATCGTTTTTTTTTTTCCCCCAAATTACATTAGTGTTTCGTGTCCTTTTTTTAGAGTTTATATAAAACGTTCAATTTAATCTTTGAAAGGGTAAAAACAGTACACCTTGGTACATATATCAAAACATTGCTGTTTGCAAACTAGAATAATTTATCCACAGGGACTACTGCATACTATTGAGCAACCATTATCTTTGAGATATGTTGGGATGGGCAAATGTCATTTTGAGGATGCACGTTATTACCCCAACCCCCCCCAAAAAAAAAAACAGGATTAGGAACACAACCTGGCAGTGTGGCTGAGCTCATTTGGATGATACTCTTGTAGAAACGGCATTTGGCCTTATCGGCTACCGATCCTTTCTGCAACCTTGTAATGCTGAAAAGCGCAAACCCAAGACACTTTTGTGTCTAAGATTTCACCAAGCTGTTCGGGGGTCTTGCTGTACAGAATATATGGAGGCAGTTTTTGATTTGGTTTTATGCTAATCATGCTTGAAACCTTACTACTGCAATTATATGCAGAACCTAGGAAAAACACATAAATGCCTCATAAAAAGAAATATGGAAGTGTTTCTGCACCATAAAAACTTAACTTTACTTTACACTAGTTTTATTTCTTCCTAGATTGTTTGTGCCTAGCTTGCTTAGTGTCTGTGGTATTTCAGTCATCAGCACCTCCTAAGTGTTTTTTTTCTTATCACACATACCTGTTGTCACACATCTTCCGTTAGTGTTCTCTACGTATAAACTCCGTCGAATACTTTTGAAGTTTAGTAGCTGTACTAAATGAAATCTGAGGCCCGTTCAATACCTCAGCAGCTGCTGAATTGCTGCAGCGCAGCAATTCAGTTTGCTGCAGCAGTGTCGTTGAACCCTTGGATGCGAATTTTGAATCCAAAATGGCCGATTTCTTAATGAAAAATTCAGATTGTTTTTCGGGTCACTCGGACAAAATATAAATAAAAGCAGTCGGCACAATTCCGTTTTGTATGCACACACCACAAATGATAGTTTTTAATGAATAAACGTTATGTTTACTTCTGAAACAATATATAAATTGAACTGTAATATATGTCTATGTGCAGGGGGAAATAATAAATAAATATTTTGTGCTTTGGTGAACAAAAACCTCAAAATTAACATTGCTGTACGGAATTATTACTTGCTTCGAGGCGGCGGCCATCTTGCTGTACGGCATTGTTATTTGCTTCATGGCGGCGGCCATCTTTAAAACGTCACACTCAGCTACACGCAGCATCTCCTCAGGTCGCTGCAAGTGCTAGGTTAGCACTGCTGAGCGGTTGAACGGCGTTCAATGGCAAGTTGCTAACTTAGCACTTGCTGAGGTATTGACCAGGCCTCTCAAGTTTGTGTTTAATTTTTTTTTGTTACCAAATCAGAACCGCTTTAATAATTCACATACTAAAAAAAAAATGGGTAAGTATTGCTTGGCTTCAATAAGGCTTTTTTCTCGCTTTTATTCTGTGGCTCCCTGTAACTCATCTAAATTGTTTCCTTTATTTCTTTAAGCGATGGAGCGTGACTATGCACATGGTTTTGCTCAAAGGCCCATGGAGTCTTATGGCATGGATAAATCAAATGAAAGGTAACTTTTAGCTAAAGGTCTTGTGTAATTGTTTAGGCAGAGTAATGCACACAATGTGTTTCTTAAACACAGGTTATTTTAGAATAGATGTATGTTAATAGGACTAGGCTTGCATGGCATACATATTTGGCACACAATCCATTAAATATTGCTAGCAAGTGTGTTTGTTTTTACTTGTAGATTTAAATTTTGTTAGGAAACGTGGCTAGAAAAAAAACCTTTGGTTTTTCACTTGCTGTACAATCCCTTGACATGTCTATATAGCGTTAAAATACTGCAGCATCATTCTATATCGCAGAGTTTCATTCTACATATTTGGTTATTCACAAATGCATCTCTAGAACATCTGTTGAAACTTATGCTAGAAGAGATCATGTGTATATAGTTTCCAACTCTTTCTTGAGGTTAATTACATAAAATTGTTCATAAACTATCTACGATTTGTTTTAAAGGGAATAACCATGAATTGAGTTAAAAATCATTTACGCTCCAGTGGTATACATGAGGCATTTGTCTAGGACACATGGTTGTTGCCTGTACTTCTCAACAAATGCTTTCATGTTGTAATTTTAATGGTACATTCCCTCTAATGTTAAGTGTATGGATATCTTTAATTTTCATATGCTAGTTTGTAGGTTAGTTGTAGCTTATATTCTTTAACGAGTGGAGCCTAATGGGCAAAACAAGGACATTCAAAAAGCATTGTTTTTTGTATCTTAATGGCAAGGTTTTTTGTTAATCTATGTAACCTTGATGTCCAAATGGACAGATTATTTTATTTTAATGCAGCGATTTCATGTAGACTAAATTTAAGAACATACCAAATTTGTTAAGCTTGCAAGGCCTTTGCTTAACTATGCAATGTAGAACACAGCATGAAATTCTGCTTTTTAATGTCCACCAGGACAGCGTGAGCACTAGTGGTCAGATTTTTATAATAACTCTTAGTTCTTTCTCTAGACTAGAACGTGAAATGCTGCTTTTGTGCAAAGCTCTAGAGGAATATAACAGTTTCTTAGGTTAGCTATTGTACTTGACAGTTTGTTTATGTGAAGTTGATAAATGTCAACTGTTATATTTTGCATTGTTTTGTTACTGGTAAAGCTTACTTTATTTTTCTCCTCACATCAATTTTTCCAGGTTTGGACCTTATGAGTCTTATGACTCCAGGTCTTCTATGGGTGGGCGAGATCTGTACAGATCTGGCTATGGTTATAATGATCCCGAACAAAGCCACTTCGGAGATAGTTATGATGGTCGATATGAAAACCCCTACCGGAATAGCGTTGACTCTTATGAAGGTAGAAACCAGGGCGGGTCTAGCTGGGACTCATCTTTCACCCGCTCAAAAGTGAGGACTGGGTATATGGAGGACAGAGGAAGAGACAATTACTCTTCCTACGGCAGTTTTTCTTCACCCTATATGAAGCCTGCGTCAGTAGGCTCACGGGGGAGAGGAATGTCTGCATATCCCGACAATGCGTTTGGCGGCAGAAGCAATGATGCTTTTGGAGGACCATCTTCAGGCAGAGGCCGTGGCAGAGGAGTAAGTACAGAATCTTTTCAGATTCTTTTTGATAGTCAATTTTGAATTAAAGACCAGAACTTTAAAATGGCATAAGTCCATATTCTATTGTAAAGTCTTTTTCAGGCTAATGCAAAATGACAATTTTGAAGTTGACTTTTAAAGCCACTAAGCTTTAAGTCTTAAATTGGGGCATTTTGCCTTGAATTATATTCTTTCTGAATGAAAGAAAGCATAAATGTGTTCAACATGGTTACAAGGATCTCATTTTCCTTGAGCTCATCTAAGTAACATTTTAATTACAAAAGGTTAAAAGACCTTTTTGAAGTTCTGAGTAGTTTGAAGGTGCAATGCATTACATATGTGGGTCTGAATAAGATGCAGTAGCCATTTGGAAATCCTATTGTGTATTTATAAATTAAATCGCTGTCTAAAGTGCTAGGCAAAATGAGGCTATTCTCATTTTGAATGGTTTGTCTGGCATAAAGCACTTCCAGTGCTTTTAGTCTGATCTTTTTGGCTTCAAAACCTTCGATTGGCAAGACAAAGAGTCTATAGTGGGCTCTATGGTATTGCTACATGCAGGTTTTTCCCATTTTAGCATGTTGGATTTTAAAATGCATTGCACCTTTAACATTAACAATTTACTGTCTAAATTGTTTTTTTATTAAACTTTTATTTTCTTCCCCAACCTATTTATTTTAATGGGCATGTCTTTTTTAATATAGATGTATTTCTTGGGTCTGTCTTTATAGCTGACCCTGTCTTCTGTTTTAAATTTCCCCTCTTACTGCCTGAGTGGGTGTTTTTTATTTTCTTAAACCCTTTGAGCGTGCAAGGGATTACTGCCAAATGTTTCTTGCTAACTCTAGTAGTATTGTCACTTGCTGTTCACTAACTTCCTATTTTGCAATAATTTCAGCAAATGTCAGACTATGGCTATATGCGGAGACCTGGGATAGTTGTAGACTATAAAAATCAATCTAGTATGGGAATGGCAAGAGGAATGAAGAGGAAAATGCAATCTTTCAAGCAACCTGGTGCTTTTGGCAAAAAGGCAAAGATTGCAAAACCAGGACAAACTAAGCCTGCTAAAAGCTCTCCACCTCCAGGTAATGCAAATAATGGAATATGGTGAAGTGACTAGTGTTTAATGTCGATCCCCATCAAATGTATGCTTGTGACCTAACAAACGACTGACTTTTCTCTTGCCCAGCACCTGTGAATGAAGAAGAGGAAGAAAAACGTAGAACAGAAGCAAGACGAGAAAAGCAGAGGCGCAGAAGAGAGAAAAACAGCGAAAAATATGGAGATGGGTACAGGTAGCTTTATTATTCTAGTTAGAGCAAATGTTTTTCGCTAAGGTTTATTTACATCCTAATTTCCCACTTCCTAACCTACCTATCCTCCTTTCTTTCACTTTTTTTTTTTTCACTTTTTTTTTATGGTTTGCTCTAGGGCTGAAACAGTCGATTTAATCGATTAATGGAAATAGTTGACAACTATTTTATTCATCGATTTAATCGTCCTGTGTGCAGCACACACTGTTTAGTCAGACTGGGTTAAATGTGTAAAATAACCTCAGCTTCGGAGCTGATTGACATAAACCAGCGGCGCCTCTTCTCCAGACACTACCAGTTTGTTTTTATTCTGTTTACAACTGGAGCAGAACTATAACACAAACAATAGGATACTGTCACTGGGTGAAGGAGCTGTATTCCTGTGTTTTTATCCTTGCTTGAAGCTGGAGTCCTGTGCCTCCACCCCTCCCTACCACACCCCCTTTGGTCTGGTCCCTTTCCCCAAACTCACTCCCACACTCAGATCCGGTCTTTTGTCCATACCCTCACTTGGGTCGAGTCACTTGAGCAAAGTCACTCCCTTCCACCTCCAGTCCCTCCTCCCACTCAGTTTGATCATGAAATTATTTAAAAAGGGACACTCTACGCACCCTGACCACTTTAGATTATTAACCCCGATTTCATGCTGTGTTCATTTGAGAAAGCAAACATGGGCTTAAGCTTTGCATGTAGAATCAACCCATCCCTCTGACCAAGCACTCATACCTTGTGTGAAAAGTATGCAAGATAGCAATTTGCGTATGCAAGTACGAAAGTTACGTACACGTTCCAAATTGCTTATTTTTTACATAAAATTAGTTTACTTAAAAGGAATTTTTTTTTTTTTTTTATCCGATCGCTTTAATCGTTAGTTGCAGCCCTAGTTTGCTCAATGCTCTTTCTACAAACTAAACAGAATTGCAAATGTTTTAACATGCAAGCAGTCCCTGGTTGTATTTTCCCCTTAAAGTTTCAAAGGATATGGAACAGTATAAAATGTTGTATTAGGCAATACAAATTGACAAAATTTGCTTACAAATACCCTTTCTTTTTATAGCTTAAACTCTAATCACTTTCGCCATTCAATGCAATTTGGTCTAACTGAAGTGTCTTCCCATGCCATGTGGTGTTTGGCCCCACCCATTAAAGCGGAGATCAGGGAGTGCTGAGGCATGTTCAGTTAAGCATCAGCTGCTTGATGCAGTAGCGTTATTGAATGTTGTGCACAACTTGGGCTAAAGCTGTATTGATTTTTTTTTTTTTTTTTTTAAATCTACTGGTCTGGAGCCAATTGGCCTCCAGGTTTGTGCTGCAGCCTTAATTGCATGGATTTAGCTTTGAGTGCTAAATTAGCTGTACTGAGCTTAAAATTGGAGCACAGCGTTTTAGTAGTTGCAGCTGCTTACTAACTGAACATGCAACTTCTGACCCGGCTTTCTGGGGATGACTGAAGGTACCTCTTACGTTCCAGACTATAGCCGGTGGCTCTCTATATGCTTGTGTTGAGGGTGTTTATTGATGAGATTCTTGAGCACCCTCTACCCACTTGACTGCTGTAACATTAGTAAAATCCTGATCAACGCTGAGCAATTAAGGGGTGTATTATTCACTAGATTTCAAATGGGAGGCGGGATGCCTCAGAGGTTAATCAAAAACTGCTTTTGGACTGTATTCTGTGTTAATATTGTGTTTAAACAGTTGAATTTTTAACTTTTTTGAAATGTTCACTTGTATGACGTTTTCTGGCTACTCGGTTTCAGCTAAACTTACAACAAATTACAACTTCTGTATAAAATAAAGCCTTAACATATTTGCTTGGTAAGTCTAGTAATTTTCTCTATTGAACTGTGTAATTTTTTTTTCCCTCGTGCAGGATGGCATTCACATGCTCTTTCTGCAAGTTCCGTTCTTTTGAAGAAAAGGGTATTGAAGAGCATCTGGAAAGTACAGCTCACCAGGAGATGTTGGATCACATTCAGAAACAAACAAAGTTTGACAAGCCTGTGATGGAGTTCTTGCATGTAAATGGTTTTACTTTTATTTTGCCCTCTTCCGCTGTTCTCACAATTCGATGTGTATCAATTGTTTCTCAGTGTTTTAACCAACTTGCCATCCCTCCCGTTTTTATATAAGCCTGATTTCTTTTCTCCAGGAATGTATTGTCAACAAATATAAGAAAACTGCAGTTCGAAAAACTCAAACCATCCAGCAGAATGAAGCTACAAAAACTGCAGAGAAGGATGTTATGGAAGGTATGTGTATTGGAAAAGGGGAAAAAATGTAGATCTAGTTTAACTGCATCAAAAAACTCTAATACAAGGCGAATAAACTTTACTGAAATTGCTTAATCATAAAATCACAATGGATAGAAAAATTGAAATTACTATAGTGCATAGAAAGTGTCTAGTTTAACTGCATCTTGTAAATTTACACTTTAGATTGATCACGAATTTTGTGATGTTGGACTCTACTGTAAACCTTGCTGAAATGGCTTTGTTTAGCATGCGGTTTTGGGATTTAAATTGCAGATTGACAAGCTTTAGTTGTAAACCTGTTAAAACTAAATGTCCTTTTGATCAGGTAGTGATTAGAATGACTAAAACTCATGGGAAATATAGTTACAAAACAGTTTGCAGGGGGAAAGGTTGCTGTGAGCCCTGATCTAAAAATTGCATGAGGAAATTGTGATCTCGTCACAATGAAAACATCTGGCAGTCTGTATTCACTATTCTGATTTATGTTTAAGTTCTGCACACGGTTACATTAACAAGCATGTAATATTGAGCATGTCAGCCCATCGATAAGTTTCTATGCTCTTCATTTAACCTCCCTTGCGGTCTGATTTTGACATTTTTACGTCAAAATCTGTACGTTTATGCCAGAGTGTGGCTTGGAGTTAAATTTCAATGCTGAAAACTGGAACCCCGAGCCACTCTCGGGCTGATGCATACCTGTCCCTGCGTTCTCTCGTTATCCTCCTGCAGTCACTGCAATCGGACAGAGGTGCATGCGGGAGGAAATCGAGGGAACACAGACAGCTATGTATCAGCCAGAGTGTGGCTCTTACCGTTTTCAGCATTGATATTTAATCCCCAAGCTACACTCGGTGATACTGCCATGGAGGTTAATGGTCTGTACTTGTATGACTTTTCAATCTCAAAAAATCCAGTTGCTTAAATGATTATTGCAGAGCTTTATGGTCTATGCTGATGTCACTGTACATGACACATTTTAATAAAGTAAACTTGAGCTTGTTTTCAACATTAGGTGTCACTCCAGAGGATCACATGATGAAAGTTGAAACTGTGCACTGTAGTGCCTGCAGTGTCTATGTTCCTGCATTGCACAGCTCTGTGCAGCTACATCTGAAGTCTACTGATCATTCAAAGAACAAAGTGGTAAGAAATAATTTTATATGAAATGAATGCCTAGTTTCAATGACCCTATCCTTGATCTCTTATCTGTTAATGTGCGTTCTAGCTACCATAACCAAAATAACATTGTTAATAATCATTTTGAGTGCTAGATGGTCACACCTACTCTCAGCTGTTCCTGCTAGTAGCTTTATGCAGTGGTGGGTTGCTTAGTTCTGAAGACTTTCAACCAGTTCATTCCTGAACTGTTTTCTTAAGTTATATGCAGAGTAAGTGCCAATGCCAGCCTCTGCTGTTGCCTTTGTGACAGCCAAACAACTTTTTGAAGCTGAGGGACACTTGCAGTCTATAGAGAATCCTCCCTTTTTAACTTGGTGTCCCTTGGTATAGAAGAATGACACTTTTAGTGGAAGCGCTCAGAACTCTATTAAAACCAATGTGGGGCAGGCATGGCCCTGCTACCCTAAACCTATAGGAGCCATTATTGTAGAGAGAACCTTGTCCCATCAGGGAATGGATATTGGTCATAATAAATTCAGTATCCCTTTAACACTAGCTAGTGACCCTTTTGTGTTTTTTGAATAGTCATCACATGGTATGATTCACCCTTACTGGTGATTTCATGAACTGCCTTGCAGCCACTAAACGTGACAGATAAACTTTGAAAAGTAATGACAGTTTTTTTTCCCTACAAAAACTATATAGGAAGTTGTTCTTTCAAAATTAGTGGGTTTTTTTTGGCATGTGACATGAAGTTTAAACCAATGTTGTTGAAATGATGAATTGGATATTATATCAATATGCTGCACTTGAACAGCTATTCTAGAAAGTTGTTTTTCTTTGTTCCAGGCATATAAGGATCAAATTAAAAGGGAGAGTATTCTGACTGCAACAAGCATTCTGAACAACCCGCTTGTGAAGGCAAGATATGAACTGTACCTGAAGGTAAGATATATTTTAATTTACTGTTTGCCTTTTAGAACCTGGTTGATGCGTTCTGATCTAGAGATTTGAGTCCTGACACACTTGGTGATGGAATTTGAATTTCAGACCGAAGTGTTACTTTAGGTTTATACACTTTCATGTAAAACCCAGAGTTCTAAAATTTCAGAGAGCCTTACTGTAACCACTCCAAGTGGCTGTTCTCTGATGGTATAGAAAATATCAGATGTTGTGGCTTAAGTGTTGGCAAGCTTAGCTTACTAACTTTGCACCTTTTTGTTCATGAGCTAAAACTGAATTCAAATTTGGTTTTGTTCCTTGAATTCCAGTAAATGGTTTTTATTTTCCCTATAGGGTGAAAACCCATTTGAGGCTCAACCAGATGCAGTTGAAGTTCATCAAGAGGAGGAAACCGCAGCAGAACCTGGCTCTACTGAACCTGAAGACTTTACCAGTGATGCACTGGTTACTCCAGAAGAGAGCTAAACATGGCACCACATCTGGTTTTCAAAGTTTTTTTTACATTGTGCCATCCAACTTTTTAAAATCTGGTCTTGTGAGCTTTGTAGAGTCTGTCACGGTTTTGTATTTGAATTACTATTCTAGAATTTCTTTTGACTCGTATAAAGTTTAATTTTTTTTCCTGCAATTTTTAAGCTGTAATTAGGTTTGGTCAGGGCTAAATTTGGTTTAATTGTCTTATTTTCAGTTACCATGCTAGGTTCTGGTATTTTTAACATAAAAATGCTGTGAATTCTTGGAATGTATATGTACAATGTAAAGCAGATTTAATGTTGTGGTATTGCCTGTAATGCCCAAGAAATGTGGCAATGTAAAATGTTCTGTATTTTTTACTTTTTGTTTTGCATTGTTTGCTTCTTTAGATCCTAGTGTCGGATAACTTAATAAAATCTCTCCAATGCTTGTCTATTGTTGCTTGAATTGTGAACAAAACTTGTTTAACCTCCCTGGCGGTGTAATTTTTTCAATTTTGTGTCTGTTTCAAATTTTTTTGGAAAGGAAATGTGGTGGTTTTTATGTATTCTGTAGGAATAACTCGCTGAAATCCGTGCAAGCAAGAGTCTAGTAAACACACGGAGTCAGAAGGTTTGAACCACAAAATAATTTATCCCACAAATAATTATCCAAAATAATGGAAATTCAATAATCTAATCAAACTAAAAACATGCCTCTTTCCTCCTGGGTGCTGGGATTCCTGTCCTGATATGCACTCCTTTGCCAAAGTAATACAGGACACAGGGTACCAAAAAGTATTTTAATTTGCCTTTTATTTCTGTAAAGCTGCTTTTGAGAATCCTTTTTTTTTTTTTTTTTTTTGTTTGTACATTTTTTGATTGTACATCTGGACAGTAATCCCAGCACCCACTGCACAGCGAAATTTATTAAAGTTTTATTTCTGAATTTGCCACCTGGTCCTGCCCACCCCCCTGCATCATGTGGCTCACAGGGAGCGGAACCAGGAAGTAAAGTCGCCGGCTGCCACGATCACACAGGTGAGTATGCATCCAGCCAGAGTGGCTCGGTTACCGATCGCGGTAGCAAATTTTAACCCCAATACCGCTAGGCAGGTTAAATTTGTTTAGGTTTGCACAAATACCACTTTAAGACCGTGGAAGTACTGATACTTTTAAAGTCATGTGATTGCTTTCCAATAAATTTAGGATTTTGCTGAAAGCCTGTCAAGTACCCTAGTGCTGTACAATGGAATATGTTCATAGCAAACCTATGTCAGTGACTTGGTCAATGCAAGCCCCACCTGGAGGGAAATAAGTCTTCTTGCTTATATGCTAGTTGTGATTTGCCTCAGACTTTCACTCTATTTACCACCTCCTTGCTGAGTAATCTCTCAGCCTAATTTCACACATTTATCGGAGATGGCTACACAAATTATAGTAGACTCTCAAAGTAGCTGGCTTGAACAGTTAATCAAAAATGGCTCCCTATATTGGTGGCAGAAAGTTGCAGTTCGGTGTTTCCTAAAATGCAGCATGAATAGATGTTCACAAAATATTTTTTATTTTTATGCCACAATTGGCAGCACTTCATCTGCATAGCAGAAAAAAAAAGATTCTATGCCCTCTTTTTAGGGAGGGGGGGGGGTGGAGGAGGAAAGAAATCTTGAAGCTACAATTGTGCAAATGGTACTATGATCCACTCTTGCCACTTACACAGCAAACACAAAGTTTGGACTTTAATAAGGACTGAGGAGTATTTGCATTTCTTTCTTTAAAGGAACACTCTAGGCTCAAAGAGCCACTTTTTTTTTTTAGATATACTTACCTTAAAACACAGGCATTTTCCCACTGCTGTTTTTTCTTTGTCCCGTGCCGCCCTCTTCCATGCGAACCAGGAAGATAGCGTCACCTACTGCACGCCACCTTCTTTTGATTAGTGTTGTGTGCATCCTCTTGCGCGTAACACTAATCGCAGCCGCAGACTACGCTGGTGGCTCGCACCCGCCAGCTACTGCAGCGAGTTGGAGATATCAAATCAAAATGAGCTTTATTGGCAGGACCAAATACATTTTAGCATTGCCAAACCTTATTGGGGGGGGGGGGGTGTAATGGGACATATATGGGGGGGAATGGGCAGGGGTAGGGGGTAATGTGAAGGGGGGGGGGGTCCTGTATTAGAGACCCCCCCCTCTGATTCTAATTAACCACTCACCATGATGGTGATCATTTAATCAATACAGATAGCCCTGCAGGCTTCAAGTTTGAAGCCTGCAGGGCTTTTCACATGGTCCAGGGTTCTCTGCATCACTCAGCCCTGGACATACAGCAGTGCAAGGGCTCCTGTGTCTGAGGGTTGGAATGAGACCATTCTATGTCCCATAAGCCCTTGCACTGAACGTGTGATACAGGCTAGCGATGCCTGTGTTACATTATTTTCTATGGCAGAACTAATAAATGGAGGGCGCACGCCAGCGTGCAGCCAACGTATACAGCCAGGGCCAGACCATAACATTGTGTTGCCTGGGTCCAAAGATGAAATGCTGCTGCCCCCCCCCCAAAACTATTCCCACAATACACACCCATGCTTATCACAGAGCTTCACAGCAGTAAAACAGTAACGTGCAGTGTGTAAGAGCATTATCCGAGTGCTCCGCACCAATAAAACTCACAGTAATACTGTGTAATAATGTGTGACATGAGGGCTGCATTTATATATTGGAGCTGCGGTTACATATGGGGGCTGTGATATAGGAGGACTATATGAACTTGGGTTCTGTGAGGGTATGGTTCATGTGGGGCCTATGAATTGCTGTATAGGAATTGTGTTATGGAGGCTGTGTCCCCACTGTAGAGTCAGTGTGTGGATGCATTTGTGCACTGTTTAAAATGGCAAAGAGAGCCAGGAAGGCATTAACTGCAAAACTTAGAGGAGCTGATTACTTCCCATGCATCCCCCCCCCCCCCCAGTGTCCCCTCACATTCCCTGATCACAGCTGAGGTAACAGGAGTTTGTGGATCTACAGATAGTGGCAGAAAGTCCTCTCCTCCTGGAGCAGTGATAGGACAGTGGACCAGTCAGCTCTGTGATTTCCTGCCTAGTTTCTGTTTAAGTGGCATAACATGATCACAGCTGAGGTGAGGGAGCACTACATTGCAAACATCAGCTGCACAAATTTTTACATTTAACTCCTTCCTGGCTCCCACTGCAAATTTAAACAGGGCGGACATCACACAAAATAAAAGGACAAAAAGTATTTTTTTTTTCTGGGGTTTAAAGCAAATCCTTTTTTTTTTTTTTTTTTGCAAATTAATTTTCCCAGTCTTCTAAGGAGGGGGGGGGGGGACAGGTGATTATACCTCAGGTATAGATTGTTTCTTGCACTGGCACTTTCCAACAAGCTACCTTGAGGAGGCACCATTGCCTGTCGTTCTTGCTTTCCATCCAGATCCCACTCTGTGAGTGTGTGACCTGCCCCTGCCTGACAAGCTGTAGAACTGCCGGGGAGTACAGGAAGAGATGAGATGTCACATGGTGCGGCGCACTGTCATGACATCAATGCGGGGCTGCTGGACACCATCATGGAGGACCCACCCGACGCAGAGGGCAGACAGTATTTATTTTCAAAGCCTGAAAGGAAGGGACATGAATCCCTCCTCCAGCAGACAAGGACTGGCTGGCAGGAAAAAAGCCCTGATTAGTGCTGGTGTCAGCATGGAGCGGACACTAGCACCTGAAAGGGATTACAGACCAATTTTCACTTGCCCCCTGCCAATTTTTACTTGCAAATTGGGAGAGGGCGAGTGGAAATTTTAACCCCTGGCCTAGAGTATGCCTTTAATACTCCCACAGCAGCAGAAGAAACACATAGAAAAAAACTTGGTATAAACCTTTTCCTCCCAACACCAGGATCCCCCTCCCTCAACAGTTTGCTGTCCCAAGTCCATAAGAGAACTGGTCAGGCGCAGCAAAACCCTCTTCAGGCGAACAAACACCATCCGCGCAAACACTCGTCACAGGCAACGAAAAGAGCGGAGAGGGCAAACTGGAACCGGTCATCAAAGCGGAACATATCACTGGGCTGAAAAGGAAGCCCAGAACAAAAACCGCACATTAGGGAGTGGACAACTTCAGGAACCCACGCAACCCAACCACAGAACCCTAATCTAGAACCGGCTGCCATGGCAGAGGAGGCCGCAGCCCCTCTCATGGAATGAGCGCCAAAGATAGTGGTATCCATGCCTGCAGAGACCAGGAGCCAGCGGGCGAGGGTAGTGGAGGTCACTGGGGTGTGAGGTGCACGGAACGAGACAAAAAGCAGAGACAACGCACCGCTACAGAGGGAGATAACAAACCGGACACAGATCATTCGGAAAGGAAGGAAGCAAATCCGATCTAATGGAGGTCTTGGTGCGTCGAGAGACGTTAAAGCACACCCCCTCTGGGGTAAAAGAGTGGACCTGGAAGTCCAGAGCGCGAACATCAGGAACCCTCTTACAAGAGATCAAACAAAACCAACAGTTTCACCGAGAGCGGTTTCAGGGACAGATCGTCATCAGGCCAATTTGAAAGGAAACTGAGGACCATAGTAACGTCCCAGGTCGAGTATCTGGGCAGCGGAGGACGAGACAAGCATACACCTCGAAGCAGACGGCAAACCAATGGGTGGTGACCAACTGGAACCCCATCAAAGCCGGTGTGACCTGCCGAGATCGCCGAGCGATACACATTAATCGTTAGGAAGGCCAACCCGGAGTTGAAGAGGGAGGAGAGGAAATCCATCATTGAGGATACAGGGGCAGTAAGGAAATCATGGTCCCTTCCCAAACACCAGCGGTGCCTATGCCCCCATGCTGATGCATACGCCCCCTTGTACCGGGGGCCCAGGATAGGCGCAGCAATTCCGCATTCCATTCCGAAACTCCTGCGGCCTGCCAGGAGAGCCAGAAATCAACCACGCCAGCAGTGTCAGACGCCTGTCGAGTAATAGAGGATGAGGAAGCCCCACTGGGTACGACAGCAGGTCGTCTCGTATGGGCAGGACGCGTGGAAAGTCCGATGCCATCTCCAGAAGTCCCGGAAACCACGCCTGGGTCTGCCAAAACGGAGCCACTAACAACCTCTGCTTGTTGAACCCGAACGACATACAACATCTTGCACAAGAGACGGAACGGAGGGAATGCGTAATGCCTGCCCGGAGGCCAAACCTGATGCGGAGCATCCGAGGCCAACGCGTCCGGGTCCGGTCGCCAGCTGTAGAATGCCGGAAGTTGAGGCGGGACGCAAATTGGTCTTACTGGAGGGGCCCCCAGAGATCCAGGAGGGCCTGGAATACTAACGGGAGGAGGCGCCAATCTCCGCTGTCCTCCAGGTAGCGGGAATACCAGTCCGCTATATAGTTGGAGAGGCCTGGTATAAATTGGGCCGACACGAACAGGTGGTGCTGAAGACAGAACTCCCACAGTTCGAGTCGCCATGTCTGACAGGGCCAGGGATCGCAGACCGCCCAGGGCGTTGATATAGTGAACTGCGGAGAGGTTGTCGAGTCGCAGAAGGATGCAGTGATGGCCAGAGGACCGCACTAAATAACGCAGGGCGAAAAAGGCCGCCAGAAGCTCTAGCGCATTGATATGAAGGGATAACTCCTGAGGAGACCAGCAACCCCCGGTTTCCGCCGAGCCGCAGCGAGCCCCCACCCGGTGAGACTGGCATCTGATTCTATTGTAAGGGTCGGGATGTGTCCACCACGGGTCGAGAGTTCCAGGTGGAACAATCCCCCAGCCACCAAGCTAGGTCCCTCCTGTCCCTGTCTGACAGGGTCACCCTCTGAGAATAATCGGGAATGGACCGGAGTAAATGGGCCTTCGATCTCTGGAGGGCCCGATAGTGCAGGGGAGCTGGCAGGACTGCTAAGTGTGTTGCAGATTGTATCCCGATGACTCGGGCCAGGGAGCGCAGCGAGGGGGTAGGGTCTCACAGGAGAGATTTTACATCTTTTCGGAGAGCGCGGACCTTCTGCGACGGGACGCTCAGGGACATATCTACAGAGTCTACCAGGAAGCCTAGGAATTCTATGCGCTGGGTAGGGGCGAGAAGGGATTTCTCTTTGTTGAGCAGGAAGCCCAGATCCTGAAGGAGCGACATGGTCTACGCTAGGTGGAGGAGCAGAGTATCCACAGAGGACGACATTATGAGGATGTCGTCCAAGTAGATTATTAAATGGACCCCCCCTGGCGCGTAGCGAGGCCAACACTGGTTTCAGTAGTTTGGTGAAGCACCAGGGGGCGGAGGCGAGACTGAAGGGGAGGCAGGTGAAATGATACATGCGCTGGTGACATAGGAAGCATAGATAAGCGCAGGAGGCGGGCGCAATGGGGACCGTCAGATAGGCGTCTTTTAGATCTATTTTTACCATCCAGTCTCCTTTCTGGAGTGTGTCTTTGAGGGTGGGAATGCCCTCCATTTGAAAGTGGTTGTACTCCACCCACAGGTTGAGATCTTTCAGATTGACCACTGGTCTTTGGCCAACTCCTTTCTTGGAAACTAAAAATAGAGTACTGATGAATTTGGTGTAAGACATGAGACCTCCGCGATTGCCCCTTTGCCTAGAAGGGCAAGAACCTCTGTGTGTACCAGTGTAGTCTGTGCTACTGAGAAGCATAGGGGGCGCGGGGGGAAGGTTTGTGGGGGAGGAGGTTCGGAGAAGGTAATGGGGAACCTTTGGACGGTCTGTAGGATCCAGGGATCTAGTGTGACATTGCGCCAAGCTTGGAGGATGCCCTGGATGCGCCCCCCTACAGGAACCAACATAGGTGATATTATAATCGGCAGGCTTACCTGGTGCGCGTCTGGAGTGGAATGCACTTCTGCAACCTCTAAACCCTCTGCCTCACCAGGAACGACCTGGAGGTCCGGGGTGACCCATGGGCTGGAATGAGGAGGACTGGAAGGAGCCTCGATCTGTGCGGGCTAAGCCCGAACTGCCTGCAGAGCGGCTCCCACCTCTGTCGGCTCTTCCAAAAACTCGGTTGGATGGAAACACCTTTTTCATGGTAGCTTGTACTTTTTCAAGTTGATTAAGGTGCCCGAGTATGTGCCCAGATTTTTAATAATTTTTTCGCCAAATAATAGGCCCTAATATGGCCCATATCTTTGGTTGCCATAGATGTAAGTTGGGGGTCTATGCGGAGGAGCATGGACTTACGCCTCTCTGCCTCATTGGCTGCATTGGCGCCTTCTAGGAGGCAGAGAGGACGCTGGAGCCAGCCAGAAATTTCAGTGGGGTCGAGGGGTGTTTATCATTGAGGCGGGCATCCTCCACCAGGTCTAATAGGTAGATGAGAGAGGAGGATACGTCTAGGATCTTATCCTCACAGAGTTTAAACGCACTGTCAATACCGCGTTCAGTGGGCCAGCCTTTAGGTGTTAGGAATTTAACAAAGTCCTCATCCACAGTGGGGGTGAGGCACGTTTTTCCCGCTGTGGTGGGACGGGGACATTCCGCCATGAAATTTGTTCTAGTGGCGTTATCCATGTGCTGGCGCATGTTGGAATCTACCCATAATTCAACATGGGGCATGGGAGACCAGGCCGTGGATCGGGGGTGCGCCACCTCAGAGGCATGGAACATTGGGTTACCCAGAGGGTCACAGACTACGTCTTTCTGGGATAACAGAGGCGGTGGGCCTCGCTCCTCCTCGACTCCCAGTTCGAGGTCGTCAGGTGCATGTAGCTCAAGAGCTTCCGCGTCATCTTCCCCAGACTCGTGATCATCATTGTCAGAGTCCGATATATCGGGGAGCGGACCAAAACCCGTAGGTTTGGACCTTTTCTTTGGAGCCGCAGTTTTCGCCCCGCGGTCAAGGGCTCTCTTGCGCAAGTTAGACGCGTCAGAATCAAGTGTTTTATCGGGGTCGCTAGCCCCTCGAGGAGCAGAATCAAGGTGTGTAGATTTATATTTATGTTTGGACCCTGATGGGGCGCAGCATCTTGTGCTGGCATTTCAGGGAACATGGAGGAAGTTGAGACCATAGGGGAGCTGTCAAGCTGCATTGCCCTGACTGAGGCTACTGCATCTGCCATGGAGCGGTGGAAAGATTCTGTGAGGGTACTCACAGCAGAGGACAGGGTGGCAGATATGGAGGAGTGTAGTGAGGCCTCCATGGCGGCATGTCTATATGCTGATTTTGAGCGGCGTTCGGGTGGGGGAGGAGTCCACCGAGACTGCCCTGCGAGAGGAGCTTGCGGCGGAATCTGATTCCGCAGATGGGGAGGGCGATTTCTGGGTGGGCGCCTTACTTGGGGACATATTGGTATGCAGAATATTCGCAAATGTGCTGGAGCCAATCGGATTCATGGCAGATCGCAGTGGAAATGGCCGCGAACCGGAAGCATGTGACCTAAGATGGCGGCGAGATCTCGCGAGATGCTGCTGCCACCTTAGGAGACTGCGGGGATAGAGACGGACCGCGCGCCGAGTGAAAGCACCAGCCGCGGTCCGACAACGCCCCGCAGATGTCTCTGAAAGATAAAGGAGGGGCACGGAGGGGCCAGACAGCGCTGCAGCGCTTCATAAGGAGCGAGCTATCAATCAAAATAAACGTCTCAGCTCTAAGCAAAACAGAGCACGGAATCACTCACTAAGGGAAGCGACCCCCGCGGTTAATGCCAGGGTAAACCGTGTCCCGAGGAAGCTAAAGCAAACGATGCTGATGCTAGTCTAAACAATGGGAATAAAACAGGATTAACAAGGAGAAAACGTTATACTTAATTTGCTGGTGCAGGAGCAGCAGTAAAAAGAGGGTTTTGCCGCGCCTGACCAGTTCTCTTATGGACTTGGGACAGCCCACTGTAGAGGGAGGTGGATCCTTGTGTTGGGAGGAAAAGGGTTATACCAAGTTTTTTTCTATGCGTTTCTTCTGCTGCTGTGGGAGTATTAAAGAAAGAGAAATGCAAATATGAAGCCTCCGAGCTCCTGTGTGAAAATTAAGCACAATCTCTTCCCAGAGGGGTGACGTGCAATGTTGACATGATTGTAT
This sequence comes from Leptobrachium leishanense, assembly GCA_009667805.1. Lineage (NCBI taxonomy): Eukaryota > Metazoa > Chordata > Amphibia > Anura > Megophryidae > Leptobrachium > Leptobrachium leishanense. Next base: position 55,001,558 of record CM019070.1, on the reverse strand, counting down.
GGTTGCTCGTTCCTATCAACTACCGGTTTTACTGTCACCATGGTAATTCCATTTTCCAGAGGACTTGGTTGTAGAGGCCATGATATTACTATTTCCACTTTCTGGGTCCTTAGTTCCCTGGTCTACACTGGGTCACGTGGAGTGAGGGAGTCTGCCCGTTGCCAAATTGCAATAAGGTATCATTCAAGATCTGTAGTACTTTTTTTTTCTTAAGCTCAACACGTTTCGTCTAATTTAGTTTAGACTTCCTCAGGAGCATAAATGAGCAGTACATGCATCCATAAAACCAAACAAATTTTATTACAAGACATGGAAGCTTTTATGCCAAATATTTTATTGCCACTTCCAGCAGAACTAGAAATACAACACAAAGGTAATGCCCCCCTTTTTTATAGTGAACATGGTATGAACTGTAACAGGGCATCCCCACTATAAAAGTCTAGAACATTCCTGGAAGCTTCCTCTTCTTGCTTCTTTCAGGAGAAGTGCTTGGTGCATTTCACTGGAACTCTGCTCCGTCTTATTGTAGACCTTCACTTCCACAAGGAGGTATTTCCACAGCGTAGGTTCTAGAGGACGAAGAGTCGGTGTCGAGCGTGTCAATGCTTTTCTCCACTGCTAGGAGGGCTGCCAGCATCCTCTTCGTGAGCACTGCCCTTCAGCTGATATTAGCATGTGTGGTCCCTTCCCCCTCATTGTGTCTGCTCTGTCCAGCGGCAGGGACACGCCTCCTGGCCATTTTGTTCTCGTGGCTTTAGCGATGGTGACAGTACTGCATCCAGGGACACTGAGGATAGGATGGCGGCAGATATCTCTTGCAGCCTTTTTGAAGGCTCTCCAGTCCCTGCTATAACTGTTACAGGAGACTTCCCTGGTATTGGCTACCCCAGCCCAAACCGTCCTTAATCCCGAGACCCTCTCTAAGTACCTCCACAGATTTTGCCTCTGAGTACCGTATCGAATATCCTCACAGCTATTATTCCCCGCAGGTCTGCTGCGACTCCACTCAAATGTGTGATGCCTAGACCAGGTACATCATTCCCTCCTGCAGGTACCTCAAAATGTACACCCACCTGTGGTGCCTCGTAAAGCCTTGCAAAGTCCAAGCACCTGATTCCTCTTCCTCAGAGGGGCATGGATACCCCTACAATGGAACACTTGGGGCAGCCCTGCAAACTGCATCGGGCTCTAGATTCTTACAGGGATTTGCCTGTGGCTTGTTTTTCCCGTCGGAGTAAGATGCACTAGAAGCCAGTGGTACTACAGCCTCGCATAAAGGCTGTAGAGGCAGCTGGTTCAGAGGATGAGTTTTTCTATCCTGACAAACTTCTTTGGTTTGGATGGCTTCCCTACAGTTGAGAATGTGGACAGCCTGCAGGCCATTTGACTGCACTGGTCAATCCCATCTCCATACCATGCCTATTACCGCAAAACAAGTTTTAAAGACCCCTGAGTTGGGTGCTCAGATGACCTAGTATGTGACAGATTTCTCCAACCTGCCTTAAGTTTTTAAGATCTTGTTTTAACTCTTAAAGGTCAATGAACATGCCCATGCTGCAACCGTTGCCCCAGATGTTTCCAGCCTGCGGGGCTGAGCACACATAACCCTTTGCCTCCTTGTCAACACGAACACCGCTCTGGCTACTGAGCGCCGTAAATCGATTGTTACCTAATTGCAGGGCCGGTGCAAGAATTTTTGCCAACAAAGGCGAAGGGTCACTTTGGCGCCCCCCCCCAACCCCATGACTAATCCACGTATCTCGCTATCCCACAAAATACTTCACTAATACTCCTATACTTCATGATCAAACCTATTATCCGGCATTCTCTGTGTTTCTATCTCCTGAGTATGTTAGTAAATCCTTCTAATATAATGATCTCTTCTGTCACCCATGTGTCTCCTACCCTCCACCTCATCTCTCACTCTGTCCTGTCTGCTAATCCTCCCAAGACCATCCTCTACCCTCTGGCATCTTGCCCCAATGTGATCCCTGCCCTTCTCCTCAGCCCCCTGTAATTCCTGCCAGCCTCACTGCATCCCGTCACACCCAGTGATCCCATGCTGGTCTCCACTGCCCCAGTGTCCTGCCACTCTCCTCTGCCAACCTCCTCGGCTCCCCTCTGCCACCATTCCCTGCCTCAAAATGTGACTGTGGTCATTCTCCTGTCCCCTTACGTGCCCTCACCAGGGCTACAATAAGTCAGTTCCAGCCCTCACTATGCCCCTGTTAGCTTAATAGTCATTCCAATCTAAAACGCTGTCTTCCCCAGCCCGTCACCCTCTACAGTCCTCAATGTGTCGCCGCTCATCCTCCCTAACCTAGTGTGTTCTATGCCACCCTCCGCAACCTCAGACATCAGAACCCAGATACATGCATACCCAGACGCACCAGACCCGAGTGTGAGCAGTGAGGGACCAGATATTATCATCATTTATATAGCGCCAACAGTTTCTGCAGCGCTTTACAATAATTAAAAGGGAACAAGATATGGATAAACGGACATAGGATGGAAAAGAGGTGTAGAGGGCCCTGATCATAGGAGCTTACAATCTAGAGAAACCTTGAATTATCTTCAAAATATCCCATTATAAAATATAATTACACACAATTGTGTGCCTTTTTATATATACAATACATTGTATAACTTGAATAATTTTAATATATTGAGCTTCCAGAGAATAGTAGCAGATATTTGACATTTACAGCAAGTTTGCACCAGGCCTCAGTGTCAGCCCTGCAACTTTCAGAGCTAACCCCCCCCCCCCCCCACCACGTGCCAGTGCCACCACGCTGCAGAGCCAGGGCTGCTGGAAGTTATCTAAGCACTCTTGTGTCCTCAGCAAAACTGATGTGCACATTTTCTTTGCACAATGTCCTGGATGCTCTGACCAGTATTAACCCTGTCTATGGGAGAGGAAGGAGGGGGCAAAGAGTGAGGAGACTGTGCCATGTCTTGCTGCTGCTGCTGCCTCTGGGCTACTTGGGGGAGAATTTCTAAACATGTGCAGAAGGGCCAAGAAGACTTTCCCCTGCAGAGGGGGGAGAACAGGGACCAGTATAGATTATATGCTGCCAGCTCTCACCCCTCCCTCCCTGTGCAGTGTGTGCAGGACGTGATGCTGGTGGAGACTTTAAGCCACCATGGATCCATGTAAGTGGGGGAGCTGTGACATGTGTGAGCTGGGATGTCTGCCCCGTTACCCTGTCTCTCTCCACCTGTTACCTGCATCTCTGCAGCAGATCACGGCATGTCAGGGTGTCAGGGCTGCTGGCTCCTCTCCTCCTCCACACAGCTGCAGCCACGTGCTGATGGTGATCATGTGTGAAGAAGGGGGCGGGTCATTTTTCAAGAGGCTCCCATTGGCTCTCTCCTGGCACACAGAGACAAGGGAAGCAGGGGGAGCCCTGATGGTGGGAGGGCTGTTTTCTCTCCTCTCCCCGCCCCCGGGCAGTGTCATGGAGGGGGCGGGCCTCTCCCCTGCACAGCGCTGATCTCTCCCTACAGAGAGAGACAGCGCTGACAGGCTGAGAGGATTCCAGCGTTCAGTGAGAGTAATCCGGATTTTAGCGCCCCCTGGTGGACAGGCGCCCCTAGGCAGGAGCCTGTCCTGACTTATAGGTAGCGCCGGCTCTGCCTAATTGCCTTAGCCTCTACTGAAGCAGGCATGGATGTCGAGGGAATTTGGGAAGTCCATCATTCAGGACATGAAAACGTATTCCAACTCCTTTACCATCATAAGGTTAAATCTGACATGCATAAAGCATTTTCACAAAACCAAGGTGTTTTTGGATGGGCTGGCAGACGCAGCAGTGGGCTTCCCAGCCATTCCTCTCTGGGTTCTGCAAGAGCCCCCACATGCCCCTACATACCACCACATCTGTTTTAACACCAAATCTGTTTTCTCCCGCTACACCTGCTGTCAACCCACGGACGCGTGTACCTGTCCTTCCAGTAAGTACAATTCCTCTACCTTCTACAGTATTCCTCAGGATGAGTCTGGTGGCAGGAACGCTCATCTTTTCCACACATGGGCACGTGTTACATCAGACTAATGGGTACCACAGACTGTGGTGGGGGTTATCAAATATTTATCTCTTCCTGTGTCTCAACTCTCCCCAGCAAACCCTCTAGTCGTGTCTCAGGATGGGAAGGTTCTCATAGAGCAGGAGATTCAGGTGATGTTCACCAAAGGTGTGATCCAGCAGGTCTCCTTCGATTGACACGGGTTATCGTAGAAACATCTAATCTTTTCAGACAGATGTCTTGGAAAAGCAAGCGCATGTAACTAGTTTCCTTCAAAGACTACAGGGAGACAGTGCAAACTATGTACAGGATGTCTCTCACTTGTCCTTTATATAAATATATATATATATATAACCATTGCTGATATCATCATGTGACCGTCAGGAGAGACTAAAAGTAAATGGCGGGGGCACACTTGACCTTTGAGCAATACGAGACCATTTTCAAGTTGTATTGTAAATTTGAAAATGTGTGAAGTTCAACAACAATGTCGACGTGAGTTTGCAACGGATCCACCTACACAACTAACAATCGCACGGAATTGTGATAAATTCGAAACCGGTGGCACTACGTGTGATGTGCACAAGCAAAGATCTGGGTGGCGTTGCTCAACAACAAGTCCTGGTTCCTCGGATGCGGTGTTGCAACAGTTTACACGCTCACCGCAAAAGTCTGTCAAATAATGTGCACGTCGGACCGGAATTAGCAGAGTAAGCATACAACGTATTCTATTTCTGAGGAGAGCAAATTGGAAATTTTACATCCCTAGACTGTTGCACGCCATGGCTGAAGATGAACCTGATCGGAGAATGGAGTACTGTGAATGGTTTCGACAAATGGTCCATGAAGATGAGGACTTTGTACAGAAAACAGTACTTTCTGATGAAGTGCAGTTTAAACTAAACAGTACACTAAACTGTCATAATTCTGTTTTATTGGGCACCAGCAAATTTATCAGGAAGGATACATTGAGATTTCTCTAGTTTTCAAGTATGTCATGAGTAGGCAAGGCCTAGGTCGACACTTTCCAGGGGCTGGCAAAGCCCCCACTATGTTTCTGGCGCCCGCAATACCAACTGGGTGGAGTAGACGTAACATCACTGCTCTGTAACTGTGGAGAGAGACTGTGGAGACACAGGTTCAACCCCAGCAAGAGCACCTCTCCAGTAAGTGTCCTTGGGCAAGACACCTAATGGTACATACTCGCCACCCAGGACATACTTAAAAATGAGAGAAATCTCAATGTATCCTTCCTGGTAAAATACTTTCTCAAAAAAAAAAAAATACTCGTCCGGCGGGGGACGAGTTGACTGTCGGAGGCCGGAGCCAATCGGAGCATCTCGTGCAGCTTTCTGTGTGTACAAGCACTCAAGCAGGCTGCATGAGTGGCAGCCGCTCGTGCAGCCTGCTCAAAAGCTTGTACACGCAGCAGGCTGCGTGTGCGTGAGATGTTCCTATCGGCTCCGCCAGTCATCAGTGTTCCTGACTCCTGATAATCTCCTCCTTCACGCTGATACCACGATTCGCGTGGTTGGCGCCGACATCAGTTGGTTACGCGGGATTCGGGAAGTAGCAGAACGAGGTGAGCCGTGTCGCAACGGGGGACCCCTCACCTTACCCTGCCTGGACTCTCAGAGCGGGACGACCAGGCAGCCAGGTGTGTATGTTTGTGTGTAGACTACACTATACAGTCACTGCCTTTACTACAGTTTATTTCTCTTCTACACCACTACTGCACCAGCCAGTCACGTGCCACTACCCAGTGCCGCCATCAGGGCATTACGCCCCATGCTGCCGTAAGGGACGGTGGGGGCCCGAGCCCTCATCGGCAGCGGCGTCGCCCTTTTACAGCTCCGGTATCGGACTCGAGGAGTCCAAATCCGGAGCTGTGTCTCTGCAGCAGGAGCCGGAGGAGACACTGTGTCTCCTCCGGCTCCTGGCAGCTTCACTGGCTGGCTGGGCGGGGCCAAGCAGCGTGTGGGGGCCTCCCAAGCATGTTGCTTTGGATCCGCCCCTTCACTCAGTGAAGCTTTGCGCCTGAGACGGAGGGCCCGGGCTGAAGTAGAAAGACAAGAAGAAAAGAAGATTGAAGAGAAGAAAAGAAGAGAGAAGAAAAGGAGAAGATTGAAAAAAAGGAGAAGAAAAGAAGAGATGAAGGAAGGAAGACAGAGGAGTGGTGAGCCAGGGCCAGCCTAGACCCAGGTCCCAGACCCCAAGGCCCAGACCCAGGGCCCAGACTCCAGGGCCCAGACCCCAAAGCCTAAGGCCCAGACCCCAAGGCCCAGACCCTGGGCCCAGACTCCAAGGCCCAGGGCCCAGACCCAGGGTCCAGACCCCAAGTCCCAGACCCAGGGTCCAGACCCCAAGGCCCAGACCCCAAGGCCCAGGGTCCAGACCCCAGGGCCCAGACCCAGAGTCCAGACCCCAAGGCCCAGACCCAGGGCCCAGACCCCAAGGCCCAGACCCAGGGTCCAGAACCCAAGGTCCAGACCCAGGGCCAAGACCCCGACCTAGGCCCAGACCCCAAGGCCCAGGGCCCAGACCCTGGGCCCAGACCCCAAGGCCCGGACCCTGGGTCCAGGCCCCAAGGCCCAGACCCAGGGCCCAGACCCCAAGGCCCAGACCCTAAGGCCCAGACCCAGAGTCCAGACCCCAAGGCCCAGACCCAGGGCCCAGACCCAAGACCCCAGGGTCCAGACCCCAAGGCCCAGGGTCCAGAACCCAAGGTCCAGACCCAGGGCCGAGACCCCGACCTAGGCCCAGACCTCAAGGCCCAGACCCTGGGCCCAGACCCCAGGCCCCAAGGCCCAGACCCAGGGCCCAGACCCTGGGCCCAGGCCCCAAGGCCCTGACCCAGGGCCCAGACCCCAAGGCCCAGACCCTGGGCCCAGACCCCAGGGCCAAGGCCCAGACCCAGGGCCCAGACCCCAAGGCCCAGACCCTGGGCCCAGACCCTGGGGCCCAGGGCCCAGACTCCAAGACCCAGACCCCAGGGCCCAGACCCCAAGGCCCAGACTCCAAGGCCCAGACCCCAAGGCCCAGACTTCAAGGCCCAGACCCCAGGGCCTAGACCCCAAGGCCCAGACCCCAAGGCCCAGACCCTGACCTAGGTTCCAGACCCCAAGGCCCAGACCCCAGGGCCCAGACCCAAGGCCCAGACCCTGGGCCCAGGGCCCAGACCCCAAGGCCCAGACCCCAGGGCCCAGACCCCAAGGCCCAGACTCCAAGGCCCAGACCCCAGGGCCCAGACCCCAAGGCCCAGACCCCAGGGCCCAGACCCCAAGGCCCAGACCCCGACCTAGGTTCCAGACCCCAAGGCCCAGACCCCAGGGCCCAGACTCAAGGCCCAGACCCCAAGGCCCAGACCCCAAGGCCCAGACCCGGGCCCAGACCCCAGGGCCCAGACCCCAAGGCCCAGACCCCAAGGCCCAAACACTGGGCCCAGGGCCCAGACCCCAAAGCCCAGGGCCCAGACCCCAAGACCCAGGGTCCAGACCCCAAGGTCCAGGGCCCAGACCTCAGGGCCCAGACCCCAAGGCCCAGACCCCAGGGCCCAGACCCCAAGGCCCAGATCCCCAGACCCCAAGACCCAGGGCCAAGACCCCAAGGCCCAGACTCAGGGCCCAGACCCCAAGGCCCAGACCCCAAGGCCCAGACCCAGGGTCCAGACCCCAAGGCCCAGACCCCAAGGCCCAGACCCCGACCCAGGGCCCGGCCCCCAGGGCCCAGACCCCAAGGTCCAGACCCCAAGGCCCAAAGCCCAGACCCTGACCCCAAGGCCCAGACCCCAATGCCCAGACCCTGGGCCCAGACCCCAAGGCCCAGACCCAGGGCCCAGACCCCAGGGCCCAGACCCCAAGGCCCAGACCCCAGGGCCCAGACCCCAAGGCCCAGACCCAGGGTCCAGACACAAAGGTCCAGACCCAGGGTAGAGACCCCAAGGTCCAGACCCCAAGGCCCAGACCCAGGGCCCAGACCCTGACCTAGGGCCCAGACCCCAAGGCCCACACCCCAGGTCCCAGACCCTGGGCCCAGACCCCAAGGCCCAGACCCCGGGCCCAGACCCTGGGCCCAGACCCCAGGGCCCAGGCCCCAGACCCAGACCCCAGACCCCAAAGGAGTGCCAGGGGGGTCCAGGGGGGCCCCATCGTGCGGTTTAGTAAGGGGCCCCATCATTTCTGATGGCTGCCCTGCCACTACCAGTCACTGTGTCAGCCTCCTACACCTCAACAATTGTGCCACTGCGTGGGTGGAAGGCCAGACACTCTGAAGCAGACTGTACATGCTGAGAGCTCACTAATCTTGGCATGTAAAGGCTGTCTGAGAATGATAGGACTCCTATCACTCTGAGGCAGCCGCTGCACGCCGGGAATGTTCATACACAGCGCATATTACTGTGAGTTTTGTTGCTGTGCAGCTCTGTGATACACTCATACACACGGCACATTACTGTATCACAAAGCTAGTACAGCAGCAAAACTGACACTAATGTGCCCTGTGAGTGAGCATATCACAGAGCTCCACATCAATAAACCTCACAGCAATGTGTGGTGTGTATCAGCATATCACATAATCCACAGCAATAAAACTCTGTGATACGCTCATACACACATTACTGAGTTTTATTGCTGTGGATTATGTGATATGCTGATACACACCACACATTGCTGTGAGGTTTATTGATGTGGAGCTCTGTGATACGCTCATACACACATTACTGAGCTCCACAGCAATAAACCTCACATTAATGAGCATATCTCACCGACGAAAGCCACACCCCTTAAGGGCGCCACCCGCGCATCCTTAAGGGGTTAACAAATACAAAAAGCTGGTTTAAAAATTCTAAAAAATAAGATCTTTTTGTTAATAATGAAAAGAATAAATGGCCTCTATTAAAAAAAAAAAAGATATTACATATTTTATATTGAAGCCAATGTATATCGCCAATATCGCCTGTTTAAACCTGTCCAATTGAAACACCGGAATCAGGGCATTTCACCACAAGTTCAGTTTAATTCGGCGGTCTGTGATTAGAAGGCACGATAATCTTCTATGGGACAATTTTTATGCTGCCGAATTGTGCCGAATTGCCCCGTAGTTCGTGAATAGACAAATTGCCCTGAAAGTGTACCTACGGTCAAATTCACCTTTCAGTGCAATTTTGGGGCCAGTAAATTTGGAAATCAGTGAATAACCCTTTAAATCTCTTTTAAGGCCATTTGCTGCTCTATAGATAATATTGAACTTATCTGGTAGAATATGGATCTCATCAAAGTTTACTAATATATGGATATTTGTTGTCATTTCCTTTACATTTTCCTTTTTTTTTAAATTATGCTGCAAATTTGCTCTGCACTGTAACCCGATGAAATGAGCCATTCCATAATCCCCCATTGCACCTTTCCTATCTATCTCCCAACTCCCACACATCCCCATTAATTAAAATGCTCTCCTATGTACCGTCCCCTCTGTGTGTCACCCCACTCCACTCCTTTTAAGGCTGGGGTCAGACTAACGCATTTTGAACATGCGTTGAGCCGCACTTTATCACGGCCGTAGTAGCAGAAAATGACGGCCAATGACGAGCAATATACGAAATACGGCCGCACGAAAGTTCGGCCGCGCAACGCAAGCGGCAAACGAACGCATTTTTGCAAAAACGTTGAACCGCTATTACTAACGTACAGAGTGCACTGCGTCCGCATATCGGCGTGTGTGCATGATTAGGAGACGTCAGACGCTGCTAATGTCCGGCCTACATAACGTCCAGATGCAAAAAGTGTTTTATTGACGATCCGTAAAAAAACACGCACGAAAATGCGCATCGTTTGACCACTTTCGCGTGGTCAAAAAATACGGTCAATGCATTTGGACGTACTTTTTGACGGTCGATGCGAAAAATGCGTTCGTTTGACCCTAGCCTAAACTGTAAACTCTTGAGCAAGGTCCTCTTCTCCTATTTTAAACATTGTGTCTAACCTGTTCGTTAATTTGTTTTGTTTTGTCCTACCCAAGGTACACCGCTACAGAATTTGTTGGTGCTTTATAATTTCTTGTAATTGTAACCACGATTCTGCATGGATGCTGCAAGCTTTGACAGACTTGTATATTATTTTCTGCTACTAACCATGGTACTTTATTTCATATACAGTAAAAAAGATTTAAACGAGCAATGATTCAGCCTACCTTAACCCCTTCACTACAAAGAACACGTATACTCGGTCATTGGTGCCCCGATATTGAGTAAACTAATTTTGGCATAGTTATGGAACAATGCAAAGGAATTAGATTATTTGTAAACAATAGTTGTTTGCAAATGGGCGCCAGAATGTGCCCATAAAGTTTTACCACCTCAGGCATGATAGCCAAGATACCAAAACCGTTTGAACAGCTTGGAATCTGTTTTTTTTCTTCAATTATGGAGATGTAGTAGCACTTTTTGGCCTGTGGATGGTGCCACCTGCCTGTCAAATAGAGCAGGGGTCAGCAACCTTGGCTCCCTGATGTTTTGGGAACTACATTTCCCATGTGGCTCAGTCAGTCTAATGGATGACTGAGCATCGTGGGAGATGTAGTTCCCAAAACATCAGGGAGCCAAGGTTGCTGACCCCTGAAATAGAGCATACAATGAGCTCTTGAGAAAGTCACATTGTTATCTGAGACGAAACGTGTCGAGCGTGTCTGGCCTAGTGACACCATTGCTGGGCTCATCTAGCTCATCACTGGTTGCCAGGTTTGGGATCCTGGGTTCTGGCTGTTCAGTTACTGTGGTTCCCCCAGAGGCATAGGCGTCTCTAGGGGGGCAATTGCCCCCCCTAGGTTATTCCTTGCCCCCCATGTGCTCCCTCACCATGATTCAGCATCCAGCTTCCCCCACATCTTTGGATCAAGGTATCTCCAGTCGATTGAGGTGTCATTGGAAAGAGCAGAGTCTGGCCTTTCCAATGATACCCAACATGACCATATTCAGTATAAAGACAAAGTCATAAATAATAAAATAAAAACAAACCGATTATTTTTCACAGGGAGGAAATGGCTCAGCAGTGAGAGGGTTAATGGTCAGACTATATATTACATTGTGTATTACTTTAGTTTTTGCCTTGGTTTAGTTGTATATTAATGGTTAATGGGCATACTTCATTCCTCGCAGTATACATTTTATTTTTTCATTTGTTAATGGGTTCATGTCTCACAGTGTATGCATTTCATGTTTTCACTTGATTACTGGCATTTTAGGGGTTAATGCGTAGGCTACATTACTCGCAGTGTATATATTTCTCATTTTCATTTGAAAACTGGCATTTTAGGAGTTAATGGATAGGCTACATGCCCCACAGTCTATTCATTTAATGTTTTCCTTGATTAATGGCATTTTAGGGGTTAATAGGTAGGCTACATGCCACACTATTTATTATTTTTATGGTGTTTCCCTGGGTTTATCGCATTTTAGGGGTTATTATGGAAGTTAGAAACTAAAGGGTCTATTCATCTTTAGATCCTTTGCTTTTTGTCACATTTCGGGGAATCAATTTTGCCGAAAATATGGTGAATTCTCTATTTAGCAAATGGTCACTGTAATTTGCGAAAATTGGAGTTGCTGAAGCAATCATTGGATGTCGGCAAAAACTGCCGAATTGCAGCAAATAAAATATTCAGTTTCTGCACCAGGTTAGTATAGCGAAAAGGTATCATTGAATCACATTACTCTGGGATTATGGAATCCCAGTTATACATACTAGGTTTTTCAGTGGTATGATTTAGTGGTGAAAACTATTACTGCCCCCCACCCCGTTTTGACTGTGGTAGCTTATGTGCCCCCCCTTTATATTGTTCCTAGAGTCGCCACTGCCCAGAGGACAAAGGATATCCTGGTGACAAACATATGGTGAGTGCTGAGACATTGTTTTATACCTGTTTGCACTCATATTGTTTATATGTAGCGCCACTAGTTGTGAGTGGTTCCATTGCCTTTTTAACGTGCCATTAAATGTTTATGGTTTTGCGCTATGCTTTTTGTTTCATGTCTAATTTAGAGGATTCTTTTATGAGGTCCATCTAAGAAATTCTGTAACGCTAATCATTGGGCGGTATATGTGAGTGCTGGTGTTATCGCCTTTAGCTCTGTATATTTTGTTTTATTAAATAGAGCAAACAGTTTGAAACTGTACTTTTATGATGTTCAGTCACATTTTCATTATATGTCTACTGTAAGTTTGTTTTCCATACATCCACTGGGTCCTGACAGTGGTTTTAACTCCTGTGTTTACACAATCAGCAGCAGCAGTCAGAGATTGTGTGTACTATACCATATCATTGCAAATGAAACTTGTTTGTGGCAAACAAATTTCGTTAGCATTTGGACTCCAGAAAGTGCTCCCAAAGTTTTCGCACCCAGGGCATCATACACAAAAGCACTTTTTAAAATCATTTGGGAATATGACTGTTTGACATAGAAACATAGAAAATGTCAGCAGATAAGAACCTTTCGGCCCATCTAGTCTGCCCATTTACATGGATACTTTACCTGGATTTATCTTTTATTTAGGATAGCCTTATGCCTATCCCATGCCTGCTTAAATTCTATTACTGTTTTGGCCTCTACCACTTCAACTGGAAGGCTGTTCCATGTATCCACCACCCTCTCAGTAAAATAATGCTTCCTGATGTTACTTTTAAACCTTTGCCCCTCTAATCTAAGACTATGTCCTCTTGTTTTGCTACTTTGTTTCCTTTTAAATATACTCCCTTCCTCTACCTTGTGGATTCCCTTTACGTATTTAAATGTTTCTATCATATCTCCTCTGTCTCGTCTTTTTTCCAAGCTGTACATGTTAAGATCATTAAGCCTTTCCTGGTAACTTTTCTCCTTCAAGCCGTACACCATTTTAGTAGCCCTTCTCTGAACTCTCTCTAAGATGTCTATATCCTTCTGGAGATACGGTCTCCAGTACTGCACACAGTACTCCAAGTGAGGTCTCACCAGTGCTCTGTACAGTGGCATGAGCACTTCCCTGTTCCTACTGCTAATACCTCTCCCTACACAACCAAGCATTCTGCTAGCATTTCCCCTGTTGATTATGCACAGTGCTCAGAAGTGCAGCAACTCCATTTGGCCAGCAGATGGCGACATTTCCTTGCCAGACAGATTATTACAGTAAGGAATATTCCGAAATATTATCCTATACTATAATAGAGTAAGGCTTGGCGTGTCCGTCGCCAAGCCTTACTCTGCGCATGCGCGCGCAACCAGCGGCGATTGGCTGCGCGCGCATGCAACCGCCGCGGCACGAGCCGGCTGTGCGCTCGCCGCGGCGGTTACAAGATGCACACAGCAGCCGGGTAGAGGCTGCGCTCGCAGGCTCTACCCGGCTGCCGCGCGCATCCAACCCCTGAGCGGCGAAGTGAAAGTTTCCCCGCTTCCGCTCTTTGAGGCTGGCGTCAGACGAGCGTAGTGTTCACGTCCGTGATTGCGCCTAAAAGTACGTCCGTGATAGCATGAAAGAAAGTCCATTGGAGCCTGACACATGAAGTACGTCCGCACTGAACTGCGGACGCATGACGGATGCTGCAAACGGACGCAGGTTAGGCAAGAACGTAATACTGCTAGAACGGACGTGCGGAGTGCGCCACGTCTGCAACGTCTGCATAGCTTTGTGTGTGAGTGATGGAGCGAGGTCAGATGGTCTGCATTTATACGTCCAGCATTTTTGACGGACAGAATGTTTTTTCATTGTAATTTATTTTTCCCTCCTACATCCGTCAAAAATAACTTCAGTGAAAAAACGGACTGTGTGACCACTACTGCGTCATCCGTACTGACGATGTCCGTACTGCACGGACGTACAGTCCGTAGAAATCACGCTCGTCTGACCCCAGCCTCAAGGACCCAAGCTGCGGTCACGTGGGAGTCCCACGTGACCGCGGCTTGGGTCCTTCAACTAGCGGAAGCGGGGAAACTTTCACTTCGCCGCTCGGGAAGGTAAGTATGCGGAGCTCATGGGGCGGCTGTCCGAATGCAGATAGAGCATTCGAACAGCCGCCCCATGTCTGGTCTGGAGTCTGAGCTGGGGCAATATCCACGTGCAGGGGCAGTATCCACGTGCTGGGGCAATATCCACGTGCAGGGGCAGTATCCACGTGCTGGGGCAGTATCCACGAGCTGGGGCAGTATCCACGTGCTGGGGCAGTATCCACGTGCAGGGGCAGTATCCACGTGCTGGGGCAGTATCCACGAGCTGGGGCAGTATATCCACGTGCTGGGGCAGTATCCACGTGCTGGGGCAGTATCCACGTGCTGGGGCAGTATCCACGTGCAGGGGCAGTATCCACGTGCTGGGGCAGTATCCACGAGCTGGGGCAGTATATCCACGTGCTGGGGCAGTATCCACGTGCTGGGGCAATATCCACGTGCAGGGGCAGTATCCACGTGCTGGGGCAGTATCCACGTGCTGGGGCAGTATCCACATGCTGGGGCACTATCCACGAGCTGGGGCAGTATATCCACAATAGACTCCCCTCTGGGCAGGCTTTCCACCTTGTACTGTATAATTAATTAATTTATTTTATTTATTTATTTATTTATAAAGGATTTTACCAGGAAGGATACATTGAGATTTCTCAATTAAGAATGATCTTCCAAAAAAACACTCATTCGTGACAGTGTTGTTTAGGAAAGTCTCTTGGCAGTGAAGGGGTTAATTATTCTTCCTGAAGCATATTTAGCACCATATAGAATGAAACACCACTCATTTTCATCTATTTTTTTTATTTACCCTCTATCAGGTCTAGTCAAAGTGAAACTCAGGAGAACTGGCAGGAGAAGAGAACAATCTAGACCAAAGAGCCGATTTGGAAAGTGAGATAAATGGGAGAATTTTTCTGGTTTGGCTATTTTGACCTAGATTTTTCACTTCTCCTGCGAATTCTCCTGAGTTTCACCTGTATTGAATAGACTTGTAATAAAGTACCCTGATTTTTAGCAGAATCCGAGCTGCAGATTGATTACAGATTGAGCTGCCTCTGGCAGCGAAGCACCGACACAGCGCTGCACATCCCCGTCCCCGTCCCCCCCGTGTGACTAGTCCAGAAAAATTAACTTTTTAGAAAATCCTTCTATCCATTGCTTAAAAGTGAAGGAGCAGAAGGTGGCGTTAAATTACAAAAAGCAATTCACATTTATTAATTTCAACAAGAAACCATGAAAACTCAATTATTACCCCACGTGGAGATGCTGTTTGCTTATAGGAATGTTTTAAATGGTATATGTAAATATATTCTATTAATCAAAAAGTCCTTTTATGGTACTGGGCTAAAAAAAAAAAAAAAAAGAGCCTTCGAAACAGTGTTGAAAGTTCCCGTGTCTATGGGTTAATTAATTCCTTCGCTGGGGATTTGAATTCCTTGTCAGTAGTAAGGTTACCGTCGCAGTTAAATGACAGATGTCTACTTGAAAATCCCTCACATCTTTCCTTGTGTTGTGAAGTTCAATGCTTACAATAACAGGGTACTTTTCTTTAATAACTGTTAGATTTATCCTTTAGAGATTTCCTCAAGATGTCCTATTGCTTTTGCACAGTTCCCCTGACATTCTCTCTGCATTTTCCTCCTGCATTATGCGGGCAGATTTAGAGTCAACACAGTCCCAGTTGTACGGAGGCCGGGCACAAGCTAGAGAACGTTTGCAATTGTCATAAATTTCTCTTTCTTTCCTAGCGTCATCAAACATCTGGGATATAACAACGAGGTCCCTGATCTCCAATACCAAACATCCCCTAACATCGAACATATGGTCCAATCATAAGCCTGTATGCCATAAAAGAGGAGGGGGGGGACCGGTGCTTTTGCTGAAACAAAGTGCGCGGTGTTTTGTCGGCTTTTTTCAATCCACAAGTAAAAGAAGCTATTGTTTAAACTTCAATAAAAGTAAAAAAGAGTTTCTTGAATGTGGAAGTAACTACATCATCGGTTTCCCATTTTTCTAAAAATCTAATGCAGATATTGCAAGGAATAAAAGAACAAAATAAAAAATAAATCATACACGCGCACTCAAAGACTGTCTAAATTAGTGTTTTGGTACTGCTGG
Source organism: Leptobrachium leishanense (assembly GCA_009667805.1). Classification (NCBI taxonomy): domain Eukaryota; kingdom Metazoa; phylum Chordata; class Amphibia; order Anura; family Megophryidae; genus Leptobrachium; species Leptobrachium leishanense. Next base: position 54,985,450 of record CM019070.1, on the reverse strand, counting down.
TCCACGGACTGGTTTCGAACTGTGGAAACATCCGGCTAGTCCACTGTTATTAGACTGGCAGCCAGCTATGGCCCATGGTCTGGACGGGTCCATGGGATGCGCCATGCTGCTGGGTTTGGGGCCCCTCTGTGATAATTGCATTCTAAAGATGGCCACCACGCATGGTGAAGGACATCTTCTATAGAACTGGAAAGCTGCCAGAACCTTCCATGCTGCCCTAAGCTGCAGCCCCCATCCTCTAGAACGCTGTCCCAAGTACTGTCAGACTTTCCCCTAGTTTCCCTTCCTTCTGACGCTCCCTTAAGAGTTTCCTATTTAGGGAAGCCTACCACCCGACTCACTGATGCAACCAGTCCATCACTCTCACCTTGCAGTCCATCACTCTCACCTTGCAGTCCATCACTCCCACCTTGCAGTCCATCACTCTCACCTTGCAGTCCATCACTCCCACCTTGCAGTCCAGCACTCTCACCTTGCAGTCCACTCCTCCTGTTTCCACCCCAACCCTTCTAGATTGAGTTCCCACGGGAATATGGCCCTCGTTTCCTCCTGTACTGGTTTGGCAAATGTTGTTCAATGTATTGTAACCCTGTCTATATTGCGCCTATTGTACAGCGCTTTGGAATATGCTGGCGCTTTATAAATAAAGAATAATAATAATTCAGAGGGGCACATCCCTAATATGCCAGCAAGCCCCTCTGATCAGCCTGGACTGCTCTGAGAGGGGCTCTCCCACTTCCTCTCTTCCTCCCAGCAGTGTCACATCGGTGATCGCTGGTAGGAAGTGATCATGTAACATATGTCATCTCCTCCTAGCGCTCTATGGCAGCCGCGTAGGAGGGAAGAGAGACCAGGTAAGTGCAGTCAAATGGGCTGTAGGGGCTGGAATTTGAAATGGGGTGGGAAATGAAATGGGCTGTAGGGGCTGGAGTATGAAAAGGGGTGTAGAGGGGAGGAAATGGTGTATAGGGGGAGATATGAAGTGGGGTGTAGAGAGGAAGAAATGGCCTGTAGAGGGAGATGAATTGGACACAAAATGTAGTGAAGAGAAGAAATGACATGAGATAGGGTGAAGGATGAAAAGGAGGAAGGAGATGAAATTGGGGAAAGAGAGTTGGGTGAAACTTCGCATTAACATTATTTGAATTAAATAATTCTCAAATGGTCAAAATATTCTATTTTTTTTTTAACACAATTTTTATTGGTTTTTCAGTAATACAGCAACAAGGCGCTCATGGAAGCCCATAGAGCGGTGCATAATCTCAGGGAGCCAGTAACAAGATTAAACAGATAAAATAAAGAAACTGAATCTGCTTTCTTTCCCTGAGACATAACGATGCCTCGAGAGGACATGCGAATCAATTATATAAAACGACATTATTAACAACAAAAATAATACAGAGAGAAAAAAGAAAAAGTTAAAAACACAACCTAAAAAAAAAAAAAAAAAACATTTTTAGATCAAGGTCTCTGGGTCCAACAGTTCTAAACCCGATTACGTGATGGCCTGAGTCGTAAGCCAAGGTTCCCAGATCTTTGTGCATTGTTGGAGCGTGTCGTGTAGTTGTGCTGTTAGACGTTCCATTTTATAGAGATACCACACCTTCGCAATTATCTCCGGTACAGAGGGGAGGTCTCGTTTCCAGGAGCGAGCTATACAAATGCGGGTAGATGTACAAATACGGTGGGCTAGTCGAAGGGAGGGGCGTGATAGACCATGTCGTCTAGACCAGTGGTCCCCAACCCTGGTCCTGAGGGCCCACTAACAGGCCAGGTTTGCCAGATATCTGAAGCACAGCACAGGTGTTATGATTTGCTGCTCAGTGATTGCAGGATTCAGTCTGCTTTTCCCCATGGTGATCTACAAAATCTGGCCTGTTAGTGGGCCCTGAGGACCAGGGTTGGGGACCACTGGTCTAGACGGGCTATTGAGTAAAGCCAAAGCGGGATCAGGGGGTACTGACAAACCTAGAGCACGGGAGATCATAGCGAAAACTGAAGTCCACAGGACAGTTACCAGCCCACACTCCCACCAAATGTGGTAAAACGTACCACGTAGGCCACAACCCCTAGTGCACAAGCCAGTTAGCGTGGGATAGATTTTCTGTAATTGGACCGGGTCCAGGTACCACCTGGAGAGTAGCTTGTAACAATTCTCTTTTATCAGAGTACATGTCGTTATCCCCATCGAGGACTCCTTTATCGCCTCCCATACCTCCCAGGTTAGTTGGCGGCACAGGTCTATTTCCCATAGGTGCTGGTACGAGCACGGGCACTCGAGAGGCGGGCGGAGGAGAAGATTATATAATTGGGATATCGCTCTTGCCGTGCTTGAACCTCTCATTTCCAGGCTTTCAAATGAGGTCACTACAGGGGTGCCCATAGTTAAGTGGCTACATACAAAATGTCGAATTTGAGAATATCGGTGAAACTCCCGTAAAGGGATATCGTGTGATTCTCTAAAGTATTCCCAACGGGGGAATTTCCCCTGCAATAGCACCGCTCCCAGTGTCGTAAAGCCCTTCCTTTGCCACCAATCAAAAGCTCGGCCCTCCTCCCCATTCCATGGGGGAAAGAGCGGGTTATCTCTCAAGGGTAGCAGACCAGATGTAGTGGTGGTTAGGGACATACGATATTTAACCTTAGACCATATAGACAATGAATGAGTGGTGGTGGGCAATAAACGATCTCTTTCTGTCGAGGAGATCTGTCTCCAGGGTACCTGTGATAAGCATGAGGGGGCAATACAGTCGTTCTCTATATCAACCCAACCCCCTTTTAGAGGACCATTGGAGAAGTTGCGTCAATTGTGCCGACTTATAATACAGAGCTAGGTCAGGGACCGCAAGGCCCCCATGTAGTTTAGGTTAGGACGGCGTAGTATCAGTCTGGATACTCTCGGTTTCTTCCCCTGCCATACATAACGGTAAAAGGCTGACTGGAGGTCGTGTAAGATCGTCAGTGGTAAGGGAACCGGTAAGGTGCGAAAAAGATACAGAAGTTTTGGGAGTGCTGTCATTTTAAGAGCATAAATGCGGCCCATCCAGGAGATGGAGTAAGAGGACCATTGCCTTAGTAGGGATTTAATGTGATTAATCATGTCAGGATAGTTAGAGGTGTAGAGCTGAGATATGTGAGCGGTGAGATAGATCCCCAGGTATTGGAGTCGGTGGGGACACCAGCGGAAGGTAAATGAGTCCCGTAGGAGTGTTACAACCTCTTGAGGCAATGAAATATTTAAAGCTTCAGATTTGGCGATATAAATTTTGTAGCCAGAGAGGGCACCGAAGGAGGAACGGCAACTGCATAGGTTCGGTAATGAAATAAGGGGTCGGGTTATCGTGAGTAGGATATCGTCTGCGAAAAGGCTCAATTTATAGTTTTTGTCTCCCACTGCTATTCCTGAAATATCCGGGTGACGTCGTATCTGCTCCGTCAGGGGTTCAAGGCATAGGGCAAACAGAAGTGGGGACAGGGGGCAACCCTGACGCGTACCATTTAGAATGTCGAATGGTCGTGATCTCCCTCCCATAGTCGTTACGGAGGCCGTTGGTGATGTGTAAAGCGCACGAATATCCCCGATCATCCCGTCACCCACACCAAACCGCCTCAAGACCTCCCATAAATTTGTCCAGTCCACTTGGTCAAAGGCCTTCTCGGCGTCGAGGGAAAGCAGTATTGATGGTTGTTTGGAGGCGTGCGCTATAGAGAGTAGGTTCGCCGTGTAGCGAATATTATCAGGGGCTCCGCGAGACGGGATAAAACCGACCTGGTCAGGATGTACTAGGGATGGCAGATGGCGGCTCAAACGCGTAGCTAAGACCTTTGCGTAAATTTTCATGTCTACATTCAGTAGTGATATTGGGCGGTAGTTAGCGCAAGTAGAGGGATCCTTCCCTTCCTTGGGGATCACCACTATGTAGGCGGCCAACAGCTCTTTGGGTGGGGTTCTGCCTTCTAGGAAGCCGTTATACATATTAGCTAGGAGTGGGGCTAATTGAGTTCGGAATTTCTTATAGTATAGGGGGCTAAACCCATCCGGGCCTGGGGCTTTAGATGTTCGGAGTTCTTTCAGTAGTGGGAGGATCTCCTCAGCAGTAATTGGGGTCGCCAGCGCGGTCGCCTGCGGTCGGGTCAGCGATCATAATGGTAATTGTTCCAAAAATGATCGAATCTTTTGTTGTTTCTGGTCATCAGGTGGGGCTGTTGTGCCGTCATACAATTTAGTATAATAACGCGCAAATTCTTCCGCTATTTCTGTCGGAGCTACTGCTGTGGAGGTCCCTAGTCTCTGGATTTTCGCTATGGAGTTACGCTTACGCAGTGCGTGCAGTTTGCGAGCTAGCATTGCGTCTGGTTTGTTACCCTTCTCAAAAAATAGCTGTCCGACTCTACGGAGATCACCTAGAGCCCTCTCTGTCTGTAGGGAGTTCAGTTCTCCTTTGGTAGTCACTATTCGGTTCCAGGTCAACGGGTCAGGTTGAGCTTTATGTGACCTCTCTAAATTAGCGAGAGTAGTGGTCAGATCAGTCATTTGGGTGCGCAGTTGCTTATAATGGGCCGCTTGTAGAACTATTAGCCGGCCCCTTAGGACTGCCTTATGGGTAGTCCACAGCAGATCTGGAAGGTAATGTGCGGGGTTGTTATCCAGAACGAAGTTCGCTAAAGCTAAGTCCAATTCAGTTGCGACTTCCGGTCTCAGCAACAGGGCGTCAGGGAGACGCCAGGGAGGGCGGGGAGAGCCCCTGGACCCATCCGCCAAGACCACACTGAGGGGGGCATGATCCGACCAGGTTATCTCATGGATCTTAGCAGATAGCACCTCCCTTTCCGCCCGTTGGGGGACAAAGACAAAGTCAATTCTCGTATATGTCATGTTCGGGTGGGAGTAAAATGTGTAGTCTCTTGTAGTGGGGTGCAGGAGGTGCCATGCATCTACTAGATGTGCTTGTTGCAAAAAATCTTTAAGGAGTGGGCGGTTAGGGTGAGAATCAGACTGAGTAGGGGTAGTAGATCTATCTAAAACCAGGTCAAGGGTGGAGTTAAAGTCGCCCCCGATGATCACCTCCCCCCCTGGGAAGGGTTCTAGCAAAGTCAAGAGCCGGTCATAAAAAGCAGGGTCCCTGGTGTTAGGGGCGTAGACGTTGAGGAGTGATATCGGTCTATTGTCAATAGTGCCCTGAAGAAAAAGAAACCTTCCCTCCTTATCCGACACTTTTCTACAAAGTACAAAATTAACCCGGGAGCGGAAAAAAATAGAGGTTCCCCGGTGTTTCGTATGCGCACAGGCATGGTAATGCAGCGGGAATCGATTATCGAAAAATCTTGGGGATTTACCCTGAGCGAAGTGCGTTTCCTGGAGGAGAATGTCCGCTCCCAGAGAAACGTAGGATCGCATCGCCTTACGTCGTTTCATTGGATTATTAAACCCTTTTACGTTATGCGAAATTACATGTAGTGGCATTGATGGGAAGAATATAGGGGAAGCAGCTGTGAGCTAACAGTCTCTGCCGAGGTCAGACAGGGCAGAGGAGTTAAGGCATGGGAAAATGGCAGTAAGAAACCTAGAACACCCGTGCGGTATAATAAATCACATTCAGTAACAAATGACCACAGTTTACCTGACCTTTCGAGACCTTGATCAGAAAAGAAAAAGGAGGAGAAAAGAAAAAATGAAAAAAATAAAACCAAAAAGTAAAAACGTCTGCAAAAAGGAGGAAAAAAGCAAAAAAGGAAGAAATAAATAACAAAAAAAACATATTAACTCGGATTGAGAAAAAGTACAATCCAGCTAGGATCCCATCCATGAGGGAAACAGTCTCGGGCTTCATCCAACCCCTGTAGTCATCCACTTCGGGGGGGAAACCGAGAAGGGCGCCCAGAGCCCTGGGCGGAGGGGTGGTCAGCGACATCCACCAAGTGGCGTCACCAAGGTCAAAATCCAGGTCTCGTTTGGATCCAATCGGAGGTTCATCATCCCAATGAGGCTGTAGTTTAAAAAACTTAGACAAGTGCCGTATCCAATTGTGTTACAATACCGTCAGGGTCCCTGCAACCTCGTGTAGGCCTCATGTGGCAAAGTGAAGAGACGGCGTTCATGGTGGAGGGGGTGGTGAGGAACGCGGCCGTCGTTCTTTTGGCGAGGCCTGAGACCATTCAGTCTCCATCCTTTGCGGTGTGAAGGACCCCTCTCGTGGTGGGGAGGTTCGCGTGCCTGCCAGGCCCAGAGCATGAAGAAAGCGGTCAGCCCTCTGCATCCAGAACATGCGTAGTGCCGTGATGGGATACCACAAGTTTAAACGGGAACCCCCAGCGATATCTGATGTTATGCGCAATCAGTTGGTCCGTGATAGGTTTAAAGGAGCGGCGATTTTGTAAAGTAGTTGGAGAGAGGTCAATAAACAGTTTCGGCATAACGTTGTCGATGGACGGAGTTTGCGTTCTAGCGGCTGCGACCACCGCGTCTTTTACCCCATAATAATGAAATCTAGCAATAATATCTCTAGGACATAGAAACATAGAAACATAGAAAAATGTCGGCAGATAAGAACCTTTCGGCCCATCTAGTCTGCCCAATTACATGGATACTTTACCTGGATTTATCTTTTGTTTAGGATAGCCTTATGCCTATCCCATGCTTGCTTAAAAGCCTGGTCGTGGTCGGGGTCGTAAGGCTCTGTGAACCCTGTCAAATAAGCAGTGTTCTGGGGGTGTATCAGGCAAGAGACTGAGCAGGTACCTGTGCATAAAGTCCTGTAGGTCAGTAACATCTTCTGGGACCCCTCTGAGGCGCACGTTGTTCCGTCGGGATCTGTTATCTTGATCTTCCTGGGCTCGCTGGAGTTGGTGCACTTCTTCAGTGAGAGCCTCCAAGTGTTGAGCCATTTCGTTGTAAACTTTTGCTGAGGCATCGTTTGCCCTTTCTAGGGCGTCCGTTCGTGCCCCCACCGCATCAATTTCGTCCCTCACTGCCGCCAGTCCCTCCTGTATGTCTCCCTTGATTTCAGCTCGAAATGTGGAGAGTAATCTCTCTATGTCCCCTCGCGTGGCCGGGCCGCTGTCTGGTGAGCGCGGGGTGGCGGCCGCCATCTTAGGTGAGGCAGAGGATTCCCGGCCTGGCGTGCGGTCGCCAAAGAGAGCGGGGAGGCGGCCTGGTGGAAGAGCTTTTTTTAATTTTGGGGGCATCTCCAGGTACCTGGTGCAGTCCGGGGGGCGAGGGGAGAATTCAGAGCCAGGGACGATCGGGCTGGGCTGCAGGATTTCTGTTGTTAGCTGGGATGAGTGCGGAGCTCCGGGATTACGCGGCCATCTTGGTTAGCCGCCGGACACGCCCCCCAAAATATTCTATTTTTAGTATTTTTACTTACTGTTCAGTTTCGGGTTATTTGAAATTATTACAGAATTTTCATTTTATAACATTAGATTTATAAATAATGGTATTTATTTCTGCCTTATCGGTCTACAAAATATTTTTCCTATTTTCACCTGTCCACAGGTATTAAAAGGAAACCGTTTAACTCTGTTTTCAAGTGGAACACTTTGAATAGACAATATACATGCTATGAATGGTGTTCAGGCAGCCCCCCTGCAGCCAATGATGGAGATTGGCCGCTGGGAAAGGAGGCAGGCCGGAGGAGGACCAGAAAGAAGCGGGTTCTGCTACACCGCTTTGTGGCGCTTAAGCTCGTCTTCCAATAGGGTGGGAATAGTGTCCATGATCTTTAAGTATGATCTTTCAGCCCACATGCACCCCGCTACTTCTTGTTCTCTGCTATTTACCCTCACCTAGTGTGCCACCCCTCTCCTCTTAGATTGTAAGCTCCTGTGCAGGATCCCCTCTCCCACTGTTCTGTGTTTCTAACTTGTGTGTATATTTGTTATTATGTTTTACGCATTGTACAGCATCACGAAACTTGTTAGCGCTTTATGAAATAGTTGTGACTGTAACTATCAGGGTTATTCAAAGAGAATCGAAAAATCACCTCCGATCCCATTTCGCCGACCCTGCGGTGTATTCAGCAAGCACCACAGGGCTGTCGTAGTGCAGGGAAAAGCCGCCGCAAACCCACCGAACACTCACCGCAAAACCCGGGCGAACGCACACCCAAACCAGCAAAAAACATCTGGATTAACCCCGCCGAACAAGCCGGAGAAACCCAAGCAGGAGTCGATCAGAGCGCAGAGCAGTTGCCTGAGAAAGCTGACACCGCAGGCGAATGGAGTGAAATAAAAACCCAGTACGCTTGAATGTTTGAAAAGTGAAACGTGGTTTGCAAAGAAACTACAGAGCGAAAATGTCTGAAATTTACATATAAGATCCAATGAATGATAATAAAAAGGGCTGTTACAGAAAAAAGAAAAAACGATTTAAAAAAAAAGAAAACAGAAAAAAAAAATTGGCAAAAAAATCCCGAAAAATGCCTAAAAGATCCTAAAAAAAATATAAAAATAAAGAGACTTTTTACAGCAGAATATTATAATAAACGGTTTATTAGATATTGGAATAAAACGGGAATATTTTTAACATTGAAGCCTATGGGATTCTCATAAATAAACCTGTCGAATTAAACCACCGAATGGCAGGGCAATTCGGCAACTTTTCACTGCTGGTTTTTGTTCTCTGAATAGACGAAGCATTGCTTCTCTATGGGGGTTTCACTGCCCTCGAACATGCACCGAACAGGCAATTCGTCAACATTTGGCGAACTGCCTGCTCTCTGAATAGCCGAATGGCCAGGAAAGGTAACCGTACACTGATTTTCAGCGTTCGGTTACCTTTCGGCCCCAATTCGGAGCTCTTTGAATGACCCTGTATATTGCCAGGAAGCTATCATGGGCTTTGAGTAGAATATGTACTTTTTATAAAGGAATAGTTAAACTTTGTGACAGATAAACATTGAGCTCTTGGTACAAACTTCCATCACTACCCAATCAATGGTATTGTAGTTGTTGTAGTGGACTACCTGCATTCCATCCGGCGTAAAATGAATTCCTCTCACACATGCATACTTTATATTTACCAGCAGGTGGCGGCAACAATCCATTCTTTGTATTTTATCCGTGTGCTATTCTTCAGGCTGCGATATTCAGCCTGCCACAATGGTGATATAAATATGTTTATGAGGTTACTAGAAATAATTAAATATTTGCTATAGCACCCTATTATAGGTATGAATTACACCGCGTACTTGTACTAAGCACATCCAGGGGTCTACTAAAATAAAATCTGTTTTCACTCTGCAATTTTACGAATAATAGAATGTTTCGGGAGCTTAAGTACCGAGGTTTGTAATCAACTCCTTTTGTTTTAATTTAAGATAGCGGGTTTGCAATGTGTGATTAATATTTCTCTCTACATAAGCACAAAATGCACAACTGACTTGTCTTTGGAAACCTTGTCAGTGTTTACATACAGCGCTCTCCTTTACTAAAGGCTGATTGGGAGATAACGGGTAACTTATACATTTCTGCAGTGCGTTAGTTTAGCAAACCTAAAGGCCAGATTAAATAGACATATATATTAGACTGCGCTTTACTGAGCAATAGTTGAAGAACTGGAAGGAGTTTGTAAATTTTCAGACAAAAGGAATATTCAGAGAGCACCGAATTGGCTGAAAAATTGCACCGAACAGTGAATTTCCCCGTATGGTGCAATTTCGTGGCCATTCGGCTATTCACAATCACAAGCTGGCAATTCACCAAATATTAGCGAATTGCCAGTGAAATAAGGTGATCTTCGGCGGCAGTGAAATCCACATAGAGAAGTAATGGTTAATCCATTCAGAGAACACCGAAATGTCAGTGAAATGCCCTGATTTTGGGTACTTTCGTTCGAGAGGCTTAAACAGGTGAATCCCATAGGTTTCAATGAAAAATAAATTTCCCATTTTTCTTAAATATTTATTCAACCGTTTATTCTTTTCATTTGCAGCAAAATGTCTTTTTTATTTATTTTTTAGGCTTTTTTTCTCAGATTTTTTTGCGATTTTTTTTTTTTCGTCAGGGAAAATCTTTTTCCAGATTTTTCAAACGTTGATCATGCTGTGTGCAGAAATTAGTTCCTCTGCATATAAAAAAAATGCATTTTCTGTAAAGCAGAGATGTCCAAACTCCGGCCTCCCAGACGTTCTTGAAATACAACTCCCAGAAATCTGACTGCATGAGATGGATGGGGAAGCATGGGAATTGTAGTTCAGGGAAAACTGGGGAGGGGTCAGAATTTGGACATTCCTGCTGTAAAGTAACCCGCATACAGGGCAAAAACATGGTGGACTCTCATACTTACTTAAGGATCCCACATCAAGGAGACCCTGTTTGCCTGTGTAGCGTTGATTGTGGTATTTAATGTATGGTCTCACACTAAGGAGACCGAAACAGTTTATATTTACCATTTATGGTTAATTTGGTGCAACGTTCCCAAGCAAATTAGTGGGATCACATGCTGGCAAGACATCAGCACGTTACTTTAAGTCAATCTTTTCAAGTGAACCCCTATATGGAACTATTGTGCAACGGCTTATCAACCATACAATTGGAATATCTAATTCTAGACACCTTAGGTATCCATTGAACCCATTACAATTGGGGCCTTTCGATTCCACCTAATGCATGGGAGACCCATATGAATGAAATAAGCAATCAGGTCTGAAGGGTGATATGTACCTGTGTGTAACCACACATATTTAAATTCTATTATATACCGTATATATCAATAAAGAGCACCAAATGGTTTATCTCTTAATTTTTGTATTTGTGTAGCCACCCTACGCATCTACGGAGTGCCACATTTTTTGGACACTCAAGTTGGAAGCGCCTTTGTTTTTGACAAGCATTCCGCCAGCGTAGGCTTACCGCCCAATACTTGGGGTGACTTTTGGCACATCCCTATACTAAGCAGCAGTGGTGTACCTGTGAGCCCTGTGAGACGTACGGGACACCATCTACTACTTTTACATCTTTAGTCCAAGTACCCCACTCACTGTTCTCGATCCTCATGTCCCTCTCAAGTTCCTTGCTGTGTCTACATACCTGTGAGACTTACACCCCATTCCTCCTCTATTCTCCTGTTGGTCCTGTTTGTTCCGTCTCCCATTTGTTCCATTCCACCTTTTTCATTCTCCATCTCCTGACTTCTCCCACTCCATCTCCAGGCTTCTGACATCCCTGCTTTTCCCTTTCCTAGCTGTGCCTGATGGCACACCTGGCTAGCCAGCCATATATTGTGGCCTCTCCCCTTCCCCTTTCATTCTGTTCCCTTCCTATCTCTTGAGGTTCTTTGAGCTCCCTCCTGTTTAAGTCCTGTCTGATCTCTCTAATTTCTGGTCTCTCATAGTTCTGTTTTTTTGTTTTAGTATTCTGTCTGAACATCTTACCTGGGTTCCTGAGTGCAGTTAACACCTTGCCTGTGGCTGAGTTCCAGATTTCTCCACCATATCTGACGCCTGTTTGCCAGTCATCATCTTTACCATTGCTGCTGGTTCCTGTACTTCTGGATTCTGCTACAGTTGTGTTCAAAATTATTCAACCCCCACTGAAATTGAGTGTTTTGGCCAGTTTGACATTGATTTTGATCATTCAGTCATCTTGCTTACAATTAAATCAAAGAGGCACGTGTAGGTCAGACAAATATAACATAACATTTATTATGAAATAACCACAAATGTCTTTTCTGTGCTCACATCATTATCAGTTTTATTCAACCCCCAAGTGACATTCAATCTTAGTACTTAGTACAACATCCTTTTACAGTTATAACAGCTTTTAAACGTGAAGCATAGCTTGACACAAGTGTCTTGCAGCGATCTACAGGTATCTTCGTCCATTCGTCATGGGCAAAAGCCTCCAGTTCAGTCACATTCTTAGGCTTGCGCACTGCAACTGCTTTCTTTAAGTCCCACCAGAGGTTCTCAATCGGATTTAAGTCAGGTGACTGCGATGGCCACTCCAAAATGTTCCAGCCTTTAATCTGCAACCATGCTCTAGTGGACTTGGAGGTATGCTTGGGATTATTGTCCTGTTGAAAGGTCCAACGTCTCCCAAGCCTCAGGTTTGTGATGGACTGCATCACATTGTCATCCAATATCTCCTGGTACTGAAGAGAATTCATGGTACCTTGCACACGCTGAAGCTTCCCTGTACCTGCAGAAGCAAAACAGCCCCAAAGCATGATTGACCCCCCGCCATGCTTCACAGTAGGCAAGGTGTTCTTTTCTTCATAGGCCTTGTTCTTCCTCCTCCAAACATAGCGTTGATCCATGGGCCCAAACAGTTCTAATTTTGTTTCATCAGTCCATAGAACACTATCCCAAAACCTTTGTGGTTTGTCCACATGACTTTTGGCATACTGCAGTCGACTCTTCTTATTCTTTGGAGACAGCAAGGGGGTGCGCCTGGGAGTTCTGGCATGGAGGCCTTCATTACGCAGTGTGCGCCGTATTGTCTGAGCTGAAACTTCAGTACCCACATCTGACAAATCTTTTCTCAGTTCCTCGGCAGTCACATGGGGACTTTTCTCCACTCTACGCTTCAGGTAGCGCACAGTAGTCGAAGTCAGCATCTTCATTCTGCCACGACCAGGTAGCGTTTCAACAGTGCCCTTTGCCTTGAATTTGCGAATGATGCTTCCTATGGTCTTTCTTGGTATGTTTAACATCTTTGCAATCTTCTTATAGCCATTGCCCTTCCTGTGAAGAGTAATCAGCTCTTCTCTTGTCTTCCTGGACCATTCTCTTGACTTCACCATGTTTGTAACCACACCAGTAAATGTCTAGAAGGAGCTGAGTATCACAGTCATTTTAAAGCTGCCTAATTGGTGCTTATTATGCTTTATTGCTGCTCCGTGACATCCACAGGTGTTTTCAATACCTGATTGAAAACACTTGAATGAACCTCTGTTCTTCAGAGTGGTAGTCTTTAAGGGGTTGAATAATTGCGTCAATGAAGAATTCACAAAAGAAACCTTTATTACTGTATTACAAAACCAATTGATGTCATTTTAGTTGCATATGGTTGTTTAAAAAGTCCTTGTAGGATTTCATTCTGAATACAATTACAAATGTACACTAAATTCCCTAAAACCCTTTACAGCATTGGGGGTTGAATAATTTTGAACACAACTGTATATTGCCTACATAGCCCACTGTCCGGTGGCTCTGGAGTCTGTCCTGTGGCAGCCACTCCTCCAGCAAGGTTGACCTTCAAGAAAGGTGTTCTTGCCAAAGCTCCTACTGCCTATTTATTGGACTCCTGTGCAGTCTGAGACTACTATTCCCACCATCCACTTGTTTAAAGCCTTTTCCTGTATTCACCAGTTGGAACCCTTTGTTTTGTAAAGACATGACCTGTTTTGTTCAGTACTGGAATCTTCATCTGTTTAAAGACTGCTTGCTGCTTACCTTTCTAATACACTGATATTTACGTATACAGCTTCCAGTGTCTGCTTGCTCTGCTCACCCCCCAGGGCGCTTGGGTTAATAGGTCCTGCTATGGCTCCATCCTGGCTCGGGCCTGACAATACCCTGCTGTACTCAAGACCCTCCAAGCCTCCTGGTAACCTCTCCTGTGTTCCTGATATCTACCTCTGCCATCATCCAGCCCGGTCAGCCCTCTTCAAGCCCTGCCTATCATCATGGCATGCTGGCTCTCCTGTTTCTGCCTCCACCCCTTCCCTCAAGTGTGTGTATACATCTATATCACTGTATACTGGGCTCATATCTGCAAGGCGGGTACTGATCCAGTATAAATGAATACGTCACATAGTGGGCAGATCAAGCAGAGCATGATGTGTACAGCAGGGCTGTATTTAAGCTTGGTGCTGCTCGAAGCAATCCAAATTCTGATGCACCAGCATATCACACAAATTTTCAACATTAAGACAAAAAATGAGCGCATATATATATAATATATATATTTTTTTTACATAAATGAAAAGAAATTTGCAACAAAAGCAAATCATCTTATTTACACTGAGAAAATTCTAACTTTTACTATGGTTCAGCGACTCGTCGCCGGAACCTTTTTAATACTTTGCAGCTCTGTTATTTACCCACACACCCCAAATATATGGGGCTGCTAAGGCTGAGGAAACATGGACTCACTAAAGGGGATATTCACTAAGCCCCGAACATGCCACAGAAGGGAGCTGAGCGGTGAATTTTGCCATACAGTGCTTTTTGGGGCAGTTTGTCTATTCACAAAGCAGTCAATTCTCCAAATACAGGCGAATTGTCGGCAAAATATTGTGTAGGTTGGCGACCTTCAGCATTAGCGAAATTGATAGAGAAGTAATTGTCCGTCTATTCGCAGTACCTCGAAGTGTCGGCGAAATACCCTGATGTTCAGTGATTCAGTTCGACAGGTTTAAACAGGCGACTCCCATAGGATTCAATGTAAAAAAGTAATATTCTAAAAAAAATAAAATTAAAATAACTTTAATTTTTTTCATTTTCAGCAAATAGCCTTGTTTTTTTAGAATATATTTTTGTCGTTTTTGTACTTTGTTTTAGACATTTTCTCTTTCCCAGTTTTTTCAAAAGGCTTCTTATTCTGTAACAGACCTTTTGTTTTGTATTTTTATAGAACCTTTTATTAATTAGACACATTTTAATAAATTTATGATGTTTTAAACTCCTATTAGGAGTGTAGGAGACTTCTGTTTCTTTCGTGGTGTGTTTTTTATTTTTGCAGTTCGGAATCCGCCAAGACCAGTTCGCTTCTCTTCAGTGCTCTTCAGCGACATTCGCTAACTTTTTTCACGAGGCTCCACCTTCGCCGCACTCCGAAGAATAGTTAATTCACCGTACTTTTGGCGAAATTAAATCACCGAAGAGAATAACCCCTTAAGTGCATCCGTTATGACCCCCCCCCCCCAGCGTACGTCGTAGCATTTCAATGGATCGGCTGGGAGGCTCGCGTGATGCAACGTGAGTACTTTTAACCTTCTCATGGATGTTCTTCCACTCTCCTGTACATCCGAACGACCCCAGCCTAAAAGAAGGGACATTAGGTGAAAAACATGAAAGACTGAGATTTTTTTACATTTCAAGTATTAAAAAAATAGACTGTCACCAGTAGGAGCATTTTTCTCATTCCAGTTTCCCTAATGTCAACATTTCATTAAAAGGCTGCCCTTTGTATTAACATTCCCCATCCATTTCCATTAGCTTCTGAAATTAATCTCCTATTTAAGTACCCTGTGGTCACTTCAGAAGCATCCCACGAGGTACATGCATCACATTATATTTGCATTACGCTTGGAACAAAGCACTTGATATCACACAGAGGGAGAAGAGAACGGTGATTGAGAAAGAATTTGCATATAGACCGGGGAAAGGGAAATAGTCTACTTTTTCCCGATGCTTTGAACTACATAACCCATGATCCTCTACCAGTCCTAGGCCCCTAGGACGTTGTCCATCAGCTTGAAATTGGGAGGTTTCATTCCCCATGTAAAAGGTTAAGTAATGCGTGAGTTAACTTTAAGAGTAAAGTGAATATTTAGGTCATAAATTTTTGAATTGTCAAAGTGTGCATAAAGCCATCACTTTGACGTTATCGAAGACAGAGCTGCTGTGCCAGCCTACAGAAATATCCTCTTGGATCCTAACAACCATCTATGACTGATCTGGTGCTAGTAAGAAATCCATCTTGAGCATGGTACCTTGGTGGCGGGTCTTGATTGTAGTTATGATGCCTAACAGGGACGATTGTGCACGAACGTGGGACAGAAGCTCAATGGGCCTACTGAGGACCTAATGCCAAAATACACAGAAGACGTCTGTCTGCTCTGGAATATATGTGATGACTGCTACTGTGCCGGCAAACAATCCAGCCTGAAGGTGACACCTTGGTAGTGGGCCTCGTTTATAATAGTGATCCCAAATAGGAACTCTCATGCATGAAGGTGGGACAGAAGTGCAAGTGGATTACTGAGGACCTGACACCAAAAAATGCTGGCAGAACACCGCTGTCTGCTCTGGAATATATGTGATGACTGCTGCTGTGCTGGCAAGATTCCAGCATGTCGGTGTCACTTTGGTAGTGGACCTTGTTTTTCTTTTTTTTTTATATTTAAGATTTTATTTTGTAAATAAAATCAGCAGAAAATCAAACATATGAAAGCAAGGGCCACGCAGGGCCAACTACAGCAGAATTACCACGTGTGGAAAATAACAAACAACTCCCGATAGGGGGGGTCTCAGCGTATAATAGTAATCAATAGGGGGAGGGGAAGGGGGGTATGGTGTGGTGCGAGAAAGGCCGACCAGCCAACAAAATTACGATGGCGTCGTCACACGCAGGGTCAAAACTTTTTCAGCGTAAAGACAGCACGTAAGAGAAATAAAGGGGGGGAGGGGGGCGTCTCAAAAAGAAATCTCAAAATGCAGAAAAACAAGGGTATATAGTCAAAAAGTGGCCCCAGCCGGGGAACACCAACAAAAGAGTCATCAGTATCACTCAAAAAAGGCAGAAAACATCAGCGAAGTAGTCACACAGAGAACAAACAGTGTCCTGAAAAGTCACCATAGAATAAAAAAATAAATAATTCACATCAGGTGGGGGGGGGGGGCTCGTCACTCCGGGAAAAACAACATGCCGGAGGTCAAAGACTCTTTGGTACATTCCATTTCAGCCAGTGTCTAACTAATATGCAGAGTGGGCAGTTCTGCCAGACACCGGCACCGCATCTTGGGCCTGCGACCTATCAGCGGGTAGCCCACCCGGGCACGGCTCCTCCATATTCACTGGCAGCACGAGGGGACATCCCACAGCCAGCGCAACAGGCCGCGCTGTTTCTCCGACGGCAGCCTGTGCTGGTACATCTCTTTTTGTTCTGGCGATTTTAACATCTACGATCCTATTGAATAGATCCATGGGGTTCTATTCCAGACGCTGAGGCTTCCTATTTTTTATCCTGTGCTGGTACAGCCCCGCTGCAGGGTGCAGATGCTACACCCAGAGGTGGGGGGGTCCACCGGTCGCCCAGCGCTCTGATCGCCTCCAGCATCGCGCACCACATCCTCCCTGTTCCGCGTATCCTCTGCAGTACTGTGGGGGAGGAAGGCTGCGTCCGAAGCTTCTGGCTTCTTGCAGCTTTCGCGAACGGCCTCAGCAGCTGGTCCACGCTCCAGAGGGGGGATCTCTGGCCTCCCGAGCCCATCCGCACTCGGGGTCGATGCCCCACGGCAGCTCCGCAGTGTTGACAGCACCCGGAGGAAGATACCTCTGGTGAGCGGGGCGTCATCATCCTCTCCAGCCAGCATCCGCAGGCAGGCCTCCAGGCCCGCAACCACTACTCCGTCACTTCCAATGGGGGGAGGGGATCCATCCCCCATCCACCCCGCCAGTCCATCCGCCCCTCCCGCGGGACAGTCGATAGGGAGATGTGGGCCCTCCATCCCCTCGGTCCTCAGCAGAATCTCGGTCTGGGGTGAGGCAGAAAGACCGGCAAGGTCAGTAGGCATCTGTGGTAGGGGAGTAGGCCGCAAGATGGCCGCCGCGTCGAGCTCCAGCCCCAAGTCAGCAGCTGCCAACTGAGTCTCTGGTCCGGAGGGGGAGACTGAACGGACTCCGGACAGGTCAGTACCGGTGGCCAGCTACCCAAGTACCCCAAAGGGTAAGAAATGCGTGTCTGTGGTCGTCTGGGGGTACTTTAGTGAGGAAGACGTGCGGAGCTCCACCAGGACACGTCTGCTCCCGCTCGCAGCCGGCCACGCCCCCGTGGACCTTGTTTAAAGTTGTGATCCCACTCAGGAACTTTCATGTGCAAGGATATGGGACAGCCGTACGAGTTGCTTGCAGTGGACCTGACGCCAAAACATTGATAGAAGATGACTGTCTGCGGTGTAATATGTGATTATGACATATTCACTGTAATATACAGTATCCATACCAAATATAATATTTAATTGCTGTAAGAATTCGGACAGGGCACTTGACGGTCATCCAACAGCTGATCAAAGAGTACTGTCATTGAGTGGTTCTCAACCCTGTTCTCAAGTCCCCCTAACAGGCCAGATTTTGCATATCACCATGAGGAAATGCAGACTGAATCCTGCAATCACTGAGCAGCAAATCATATCACCTGTGCTGTGCTTCAGATATCTGGCAAACCTGACCTGTTAGGGGTACTTGAGGACAGGGTTGAGAATAGAGGTGTGCACAGCCGAAAAATTTGTTTTGTTTCATTTGAAAGTAATTTTGTTTTCGTAATTTTGTTTTCGATTTGAATTTTGGATCACTAAAAGAACCCAATTAATCAAATCCTGCTCAATTACTGTTAGATTAGGGTAAACATGAGGTTAAAAGGCAAGCTAGGGTTAAATATTGAGCTGTCTATCGGCCTGTGGTACTGAATACAACAGACTCAGCACTACAGCCAATTGACAGGGACAGGGTGCTTTGGGAACCAGTAAAACTAAACTGATTCGTTTCAGAATTTGCTTGTTATATGGGATCGATTTTTAGGATCACTAAAAATACAATAAATCCTGCTCTATTACTGTTAGATGAGGGTTAAAATGCAAGCTAGAGTTAAATTACCTTTCCGCTGTAGTGTGCATAGAGGAATCATTCAATCAATGGTTCTCTGTAATCGATTTCGTTATATACTGTTTTGTTTCCTTTCTGTTTCAATCAATTCGGATGAAATTAATTTGTTATTTTCGGAAGTACTTCCGAAATACGAACTAACGAATTTTCAAACGAATTGAGATTCGTTTCGAAATGAATGCACACATTAAGTTGAGAACCACTGATCTAGACCACTGATGGTAACCATGAGGCTGGGGTCAGACGAGCGTGATTTCTACGGACTGTACGTCCGTGCAGTACGGACATCGTCAGTACGGATGACGCAGTAGTGGTCACACAGTCCGTTTTTTCACTGAAGTTATTTTTGACGGATGTAGGAGGGAAAAATAAATTACAATGAAAAAACATTCTGTCCGTCAAAAATGCTGGACGTATAAATGCAGTCCGTCTGACCTCGCTCCATCACTCACACACAAAGCTATGCAGACGTTGTGGACGCAGCGCACTCCGCACGTCCGTTCTAGCAGTATTACGTTCTTGCCTAACCTGCGTCCGTTTGCCGCGGCCGTTGTGCGTCCGCAGTTCAGTGCGGACGTACTTCGTGTGTCAGGCTCCAATGGACTTTCTTTCATGCTATCACGGACGTACTTTTAGGCGCAATCACGGACGTGAACACTACGCTCGTCTGACACCAGCCTAAGTGTGTGCAGTATTTGTTGAGGTTTACTTGAACAAGCACTATAATACTTAATAATAATAATAATATTTATAATATTAATGTCATGACATGTTTCCAGCTATAAGAGTAGAACCTGTCCCACGTTAATAATGAGGAAAGATACTGAACCCTGTGCGGTCATCAGACACGTTTCAGCAAAATAGAGATTTCTATCAGAGAATAACTTACTCCAATTGCAATATTTTTGGCCAAAAACAGCCAATTACATTCTTCACACAAACGTGCAAAAACGCATTAACGCGAGGGGCAAAACCCTTTGTGCAGAATGTCGTATTACAATGTCAGCGCAACAAACGCACGTATACGTCTACTGCGGGTGAACCTGCGCGAACGCTGCACGAGCTTACTGTACTTCGTGCGTCCTATACTTAACATTGTGAGCGCAAATGCGTTTGTGCGCTGGTACGCGGATGGTATTACAATCTATGCGCATTTAACACACTGCCCTTGCGCGCATAATTTTAGCAACTCCTAAAAGCTGGTGTTAATGGCAAA
Source organism: Leptobrachium leishanense (assembly GCA_009667805.1). NCBI lineage: Eukaryota > Metazoa > Chordata > Amphibia > Anura > Megophryidae > Leptobrachium > Leptobrachium leishanense. The sequence continues at coordinate 54,965,685 of CM019070.1, read as the reverse complement.
TTCTATCAACCTGGCCGAAACCAATTACACCAGCCCAAAAAAAAATACGCAGAAAAGTATAGTTACACATTCTACACCTACCAAAACAACAATAAATTTGAGAAGTTGTGCGTGTTTGTATGCGCAGATTGACTTTGACAGGCGCAAAAACGTAACGTGAGACAATTGTGGTTCTTAATTCTGATTGGCTGAATCACGTGAAAAAAACAGTCCGCACGCCGATTTCTGCGCCCAACGTTAATGTGCGAGCGTTTTTGCGCATCAGTATTACGCGCGTTATTTTTTGACGGATGAAAAAATGCGCGAGGATTGTAATACCAGCGTTGTTTTACGCGCGTTAACGCGCGTTCTGCGTGCGTATTTGCGTTAAGAATGTAATAGGGCCCAATGAGTATTTTTTCCAAATCCGGTGTTTGTCAGCCCTACTATTTCTGTCAAACATTTTCTGTTCTTTCTTAATTCTTCAACTATTAACTTCTTGGCAAAAAATAAACCTCTTTAGTCATTGTTGACCGTAAATAGCTACACATAAAATGCAATGTGTTACAACTGGGCTGGTGGAGCTGAATAAGAAAGACCATCAGTTTTGACATAAGGTTTATGTCAGCCGTGTTGCGATGATGGTCAGTAAGAAGAGGAACCGCAGTAAAACAAGTTCTTGTACAAAAATGGGAATTTTTGTGATGCTTCAATTTGTTTTAAATACAGATTTAGCTGCATAGATAATGGTTTTTATTTTTTAAAATGCGTATTTACGTATTTTGGGATTTTTGTCAGGCAATTACTAACTGCTTACATTGTAATTACTGCACGATATCACGTTTATTTGCAGAGTTTTGCTAGAAACTGTATCACTGAAGGACGCTGAAATCTAAATGGACCAATAATTATTTATTCTGCTTATCGAAGGCATTCAGAGGTTTTTTTCAGGTGTGTGATTATTTCACCTGCGACCCATCTAAGCTCGTTCGAGGTGCCAGGTTCAATTTAAAACTCTAATAGTGGAAGATTTGTTTAAAAATAATATGCTAGCTTCCCATTACTTTTCTGTTCTTATTCATGTTTTGATAACAGATGTAACGTTGCTTCTTCAGATGACACATATTTGATTATAGCACAGGAAATCACAGAATAACTGTAGCATTGAAAGATGGTGTTAATTCTCAAATATCACAACAGATCTTAGCAGGGAGAATACTTAAATCACCAAGCACTAACCACATGAGATACTATATTGCAAAGTGCTTTATTACAGCGCTGGCAGCTAAACAGGTTCTTTTTCTCTCCTCCAATGACACAGGCCAAGTAATCCTTTTAAACCCAGATGTTAATAATATTTATTTTTAGTTTTATTATGAACCAGAGAATTAACTGAAAATTGACGGTAGACTAGATGTCGAATTGTAAATAATAGCTTAATTTAAAAGAATTTCGCACAGTCCATTTACAATGATAATCCTGAGATATTGGTTTGGGTGAGAAAAGTGCAATTTGGATCCAAAATTAGCCAGTGTCCAAAATTACACGAGTGCACAATGCTATGTTTATGTTGTTGTCTATGTTTGCCTTTTTTTTCTTCTAGTGGAGATATAAACCATTGTGTTCCGCACGTTGAAAAGAAATAACTAATTAATTTGACATGAGTTACATTTGATGCAATAATCAAGATTTAATGAGCCACGTACATTCAAATAGCAGCTGTTGGTACTCTGATTGTCTGTATTAACATATTGTCCACATAAATAGAGTTGACTGGCTAAATCCTGACGTGTTAATTTCAAAGGCGATTGTCGACTGTTGTTGCAGAAATGCCGTGATACGATACAAAAAAAAGAAAGCACCTTTGGTTACTGAAATAAAGCAGAGACGTAATAGTGTAATACAATAAACTATAGTGAATTATAGATGGATGTTGCACTCGCAAAAGTATGTGGCAACGAGTCTTTAACTGCAATTGCGGTGAAGTATACAGTCAGGAGCGTTACCACAAAGCTCTAAATGGGCCTGCACACTAAGATCAGACGAACGCATTTTTCGCGTCGTCCGTGAAAAAGTGCGTTCGAACGAATGGACGCATTTTTTCACGGAATACGCAATAGCGGTCATACGATGCTCATTTTCGTCCGTGATTTTGTATGGATCATCAATAAAACACTTTTTGTGTCTGGACGTTATGTTGGCCGGACATTAGCATCGTCTGACGTCTCCTAATCACACACACACACGCTGCTAGCTGACGCAGCGCACTCTGTACGTCAGTACTAGCGGTATCACGTTCTCGAAAAAATGCGTTCGTTTGCTGCTTGCGTTGCGCAGCCGCATTTTTATGCGGCCGTTCTTCGTATGCTGCCCGGCATTGGATGTAATTTGCTGCTAGCACGGGCGTGATTTAGTGCTGCTAAAAACGCACGTTAACACTGCGTTAGTCTGACCCTAGCCACAAGGACAATCTAAGTCAAGCAGATGTGCTTAAGGAAAGTTAGATAGTCAATATAGGACCCTCATTTTACCCACCCACTAAGACTGCCGAAAAGATCTAAAAAATGGAAATCAATATTTTAACCCCTTAAAGACAAATGACAGAACTGTTCCATCATTAATGCATTGAATTTATAGACACTTGGTCCTTAAGGGGTATTAGATAAGACATATAAACATATATTTTACTGCAGTTGCAGTTCAAGGTGCATTGTCTTATCCCTTTCACTACCAAAGTCGAGTTAACTTGATTCTGCATTGCAATAGATTGAAAAGCACTCATGAGCATATCAAAACCCAATTGCATATCTTTTTACGGCAGGATTAGTATGCCCCCTGTTAGGAAATGAAATTCACTGTGAAAATTTGCACGTCTCCCTCTATACTACTGTAAAAGAAGCTGAAAAGAGTAGCCCCAAACCTCACTGTAAGAAAAAGTTTAAAACATTTATTGCTGCATTACAGACACAAAGGGGTCTGAGGGACCTGGCGTGGTCACGAGGAGCCGCTGGGTTTAAAGCAGGGCGCGAGGAGTTGCCTTGTCACCCTGACTTGGAGTTTAGTTCCTGTATCGCCTGCTGTTGCTTTCAGTTGTTCTCAGTTGCCGACCCATTTTGTCTACGAATCCTGCTCCTGTTTTTGACCCGGCTTGTCTTTGACCATTCTCTCGTTTATCCCATATCGGCTCCTATTGCTGTGTGCGTTGTTTGGTTAACCCTATGTATGCCGCTGGGGTTTGGGCCCGCCACCTTGGCTTTGGAGTATAAGTGTAATGGTTGGCCCCTGCTTGGGCCATCGTGGTGGTTAGGAACAAGGAATGAAGCCCTTAAGGCAGGTGAGTTACTGACTGGACACAAGGATGGACTGATTTCTCCAAAACCCAAAGAGCACCAAAAAACAGAACTGAATTGCCACTAAGCTCCGAAGGCTTCAAGACCGACAGACCACTTAGGACACGCTCAGAAACACAAAGATACGCCTGACAATCCGTGAATTGAGCAGGCTGCAGGGCAGTCAACAAAACAGACTACACTAAAGAGGTCCTTATAAGCGGCCTCTGAATATATACTAGACTAAGACAGACAAGGTACATAAAACATGAAACATTCAAGAATAGTCATACAGGCAGAGGTTGGCAACAGATCAGCATATACAGTACCAGGAATGGGCAGAAGGTATAGTCAGGAAACACAGCCGAGGTCAAAACCAGAATACAATGAGACAGGAATGCTTTGCAGCAACACAGGGACCATGAACTAAACAGAACCACCATGAAACTCCACAAACCGTCAATGAGGCTCTGTGCTGCTGGGATATTTATAGGGAGTGGGTCTGTGTGATTGGGCCATGTGACCCCAGACCAGGAGATCACCTCAGAACCCCAGAACAGCCCCAAACAGCACGGCCATACACAACACAGGGGAAAAACAGACATGAAGGCCCTTCACCACCAGGGGGCACAGCCAAAACCAGGGAAAATGTAACAATAAGTCTGTGTTTACCAAGTGTTTTGAAACCGTCAAGCAGATATTTCTGTCCATTAAGATCACTGCTCCGCTACTCTTGTGTGAGTGCTACAGTGCCCGTTACACTGCCAAGGAAAGGGCGGAATACAAGGAGAGCTCTGGGGTCACTCACTACTACACAGGGATAAGATTCAGGGGGTTATAATGACTGAAAATCCCTGTACAGTACAGATACAAGGAGTTTCTGTAATTTCCATATACAGGCATTATGTCACATACAGATTATTTTTTATATTCTATTGGTATTTTTTGGAAGCTGCATTGCTAATAATCTCATTATGATCAGTACAAATCCCCATAAGCAGGAGACCTGACCATTTTGTTATCTATCTTTATCACATTGACTCTACTAGTCGTAAAGGCCATTTCTGCCTGTAAGCTGATAATAATGCAGACCCCATGTGAAACTGTAAAATAGGGGACACCATCTAGAGTTTAGAACCTTTCATCCTGGCAATATTTCTAGGAAGGATAAACAAATTCACGATAAAATAAAACTGAGCAAATTTATATTATTTACATTTTTTAACTGAGAACAACAATTTCTGTACAAAATTACTATTTTATGGTATTTAATTATCTTCATAAAACCAGTTTGAAATAAATATTAGGATATAACTTTTTTCAACAAAAAGTGCTTGTTAGTGAAGGTGTTAATTCAGCAATACTTGTTGCAGGGCTCAAAATTTCCACTCGCCTCCTAGCATTTGGCGAGTAAAAATGCACACGCAGGCAGCACAATAAATTATTTTGTGTTGCGTATTCCAGCCGTGCCACGATGCAGCCCCCCTTCCCCATGCTGCACGGTGGCAGGGAACAGCTGACCAATTTCATCTCTGTCTCTGTCTCTGGCAGGAAGGTGGAGAGGAGCTTCCCTGCCTCCTCATCTGCTCACCCTGGGGTCTGATCACTGGGTATACATGTATCTGGGGTCTGATGTCTGGGTATTAATGTTATTTTTGTAACTTTATTCTAAATAAAACCTTTTAACCCTTTCGCTGCTGAGGCATTTCCCGCCTCTGTGCTGAGCTCATTTTTACCGGTTTTGCTCATCATGTTTAAACGCGTTTTGAAGGCTTATTTTAGTATATGACCCAGACATATTATATATCGTTCTTTCCGTCAGACTTGGCAGATTCATAATATGTCATTATTATATGTATACGTCATGACCTGTCTGTATATTATAACAAAAAATTTAATAAAATATGAATTTTCAATAATTTACAACGTGTAAAGTGTTTTTTTTTCACATTTTCACATGCGAGCAATTGCGGTTATATTTTGTATGGGGTGCGCTTGTTAAAAAAATTAGAAATGGGATCTCGTTACATTTTTTTTTGGGGAAAATTACGCGATTTTTAACAAACGCACCGCATACAAAAATCGTTAGTGCAGCATCATTGTTCACATTATAATTGAAATGGGAACAATATTGCTCCATTAACAAACCAAAAAAAGAAAAAAAAATTTTTATTTTTTTTTTAGAATTTGTTTTTAACCATTTGAATGCTAAGGACGCGCTCAGCGCGTCCTCAGCATTCCCGCTGGTGTGAGCGCGTCCTCACTTTGGGGTCAGCGTTCGGCCGGGTTCCGGCCGATCGCTGGCCCCTCCGGTGCGGGCTGACATCCTGGATGTCAGCCCGGCATCCAGACCAGCAGCCGCCATTATTAGGTGTCATCGCGGGGGCGCGATGACACCTAATTCAGGCGCCCCCCCGCATGTGCGGAGGAGGCGCCTGAAAGGGAGGGGGGGGAGGTCCTTCGGACCTCTCTCCCTCCCGATCGGTGGCTCTGCGGGGCTTAACCCAGGCATCATTTGGAAGGGCACAGCCTGCCCTTCCAAATGATGCCTGGCATTAACCCCTGGGGAGCTGGATCGCGAATCGGCGCTGAAAAGCGCCGGTTCGCGATCCTTTCCCGGAGCTGGCCGACATCTTGGATGTCGGCCAAGCTTCCGGGAACTCCCCAGAGGACTGGCGTCATCGTGCGTAGCACGATGACGCCAGTCCTACAGTTAACCCCTAACTGCCACCAAGTGTGGAGATAGGGAGTTCCAATGAACTCCCTATCTCCCGATCCGTGGCAGTTAGGGGTTAAATTTTGATATGGTTGGATCGGCCAGAGCATGGCCGTTCCAACGATACCAAACATGAAAGTTAAAAATTTTGTAAAAAAAAAAAAAAGAAAAATAAAAAAAAAAAAAAATTAAAAAAAAAATTAAAAAAAAACACTTTTTTTTATTTTTTTTGGTTTGTTAGTGTAGCAATATTGTTCCCATTTCAATTATAATGTGAACAATGATGCTGCACTAACGATTTTTGTATGCGGTGCGTTTGTTAAAAATAGTGTCATTTTCCCCAAAAAAAAATGTAACGAGACCCCATCTCTAATTTTTTTAACAAGCGCACCCATACAAAATATAACCGCAATTGCTCGCATGTTAAAATGTGGAAAAAAAACACTTTACACATTGTAAATTATTGAAAATACATATTTTATTGCATTTTTTGTTATAATATACAGACATGACATAACGTATACATATAATAATGACATATTATGAATCTACCGAGTCTGACGGAAAGAACGATATATAATATGTCTGGGTCATATACTAAAATAAGCCTTAAAAACACGTTTAAACATGATGCGCAAAACAGGTAAAAAATGACCTCAGCACAGGGGCGGGAAAAGCCTCAGCAGCGAAAGGGTTAAAATATATATATATTTTTTTTTAAAAAACTTTTTTCACAGTCGTGTTTGGTATCGTTGGAACGGCCATGCTCTGGCCGATCCAACAGTACCAAACGTTAACCCCTAGCTGCCACGGATCAGGAGATAGGGGTTCATTGGAACCCCTATCTCCACCATTGGTGGCAGCTAGGGGTTAACTCCAGGACTGGCGTCATCGTGCTATGCACGATGATGCCAGTCCTCAGGGGGAGTTCCCGGAGGCTTGGCCGACATCCAAGATGTCGGCCAGCTCCGGGAAAGGATCACGAACCGGCGCTTTTCAACGCCGATTCGTGATCCGGCTCCCCAGGGGTTAATGACAGCCACCGTTTGGAAGGGCAGGCTTCCCTTCCAAACGGTGCCTGGCATTAAGCTCAGGACCCCCGCGATCGGGAGGGAGAGAGGTCCGAAGGACCTCCCCCCTCCCTTTCAGGCGCCTCCTCCGCACACGCGGGGGGGGGCGCCTGAAATAGATGTCATCGCGCCACTGTCAGCCCGCACCGGGGGGCACAGCGATCGGCCTGAATCCGGCCGATCACAGGCCGCTTCGGGAGGACGCGCTCAGCGCGTCCTCCGCAGCCAACCCTTCCTGCGGCAGGACGCGCTCAGCGCGTCCTCCACAGCGAAGTGGTTAACAGTGTAATTTCATAAGAGTTAAGGCTAGGGTCAGACTGAGGCAGTGCGAACGCGCGTGCAGCCGCACATAATCACGGCCGTGCTAGCAGCAGATGCCGGGCAATGACGGCCAATATACGAAGTACGGTCGCACAAAAGTGCGGCCGCGCAACGCAGGCGGCAAACAAACGCATTTTTTCGAGAACGTGAAACCACTAGTACTGACGTACAGAGTGCGCTGCGTCCGCTAGCGGCGTGTGTGCGTGATTAGGAGACGTCAGACGCTGCTAATGTCCGGCCAACATAACGTCCAGACCCAAAAAGTGTTTTATTGATGATCCGTACAAAATCACGGATGAAACTGCGCATCGTATGACCGCTATTGCGTATTCCGTGAAAAAATAAGTCCATTCGTTCGAACGCACTTTTTCACGGACAACGTGAAAAATGCGTTAGTCTGACCCTAGCCTAAGGGGTGTGTTTAGGGGCAGAGGTTAAGGGCTGGGTAGGGGTTAGGTGGAGCAACTCGTGGCGAGTTACTCTTATGGCCTGGTTAGTAGCTTGGAACTTGAACTTTTGAGCCCTGCTTATTGCATTACACTATTTTATCTCTGCTCTATTTCAGGAACCAATTGTTCTTCCTTTTTCTATATTGTATCTATATTTCACAGTGTGGGTCATTCCAGGGTATTTACAATAAAAGAATAAACGGTTTATTAGATATTAAATAAAAACGGGAATATTTTTAACATTGAAGCCTATGGGATTTGCCTGAATAAACCTGTCGAATGAAACCACCGAATAGCAGGGCATTTAGACAACTTTTCTCTGCTGTTCGATGTTCTCTGAATAGGTTAACCATTGATTTTCTATGGGGACTTTCACTGCTGAACGAACAGGCACCGTATTTGCAGGCAATTCACCAAAAATTTGCCGAACTGCCTGCTTTGCTTTCTGAATAGCCAAATGACCACAAAAGTGCACCGTACGAGGTAATTCACTGTTCAGTGAAATTTCAGGGCCAGATCGACTCTCTATGAATAACCCCTTTAGTTCTCATTTCATGGCTCTCTCTTCACTAGACTGCCAGGTCTGAGCACGTTTAATGATATAATTTCCAGTGACTGTAATATATACATACTGTATATATATATTGGATAACTAAGGTATTGCATCACTCATGTTGATTGACAGCTCACTCCTCACTTTATCTAACAGCAAACCTGCTGTACAACCTGTACAATTGTACTGGGCCTGGAGTCATGGGTCTTGAACAAGTAGTTGTTGCCTCTGTGTCCATGTGATCTCCAAATCCTTGGTGGTCTGGTGGAACAGCCATTGGGCCCCTTCAGCTGACACGCCTAATCCCTGGTGGGTCTGAAGCAAACTGGTCTGCTGCCTCTGTCGAGCACAGACGATATAGCTTCTCCCTCACTCCGAAGATTGGTGCTCAGTGAGTCAGAGGTCACGTTGCTTTCTGATGACATGTCAGAGTATCATGGCACTCTCTTAGCTCACTGGGCTTCTTTTGGATTGAGGATTATTGTCACATGATGGGTGACCTTTTATTGTAGCAGCTGCATTTGGCAGAATACCCTGACTAGCCTGTCTCCTCCAACTGAACATATTATAATGTCCACCTGTAACCATGATTGAACATGTTAATAAGAGCAAACGTATCCACCAGCTGAACATGTAATGACGAGGAACTGTATCCTCCAACCGAATATGAAACAATGACCAATTGTAACCACCAAATAAACATGTACGAAGACCAACTCGAACCAGCAACTGAACATGTAACTTATCGTAAGACAAGCAAGAGTATCCACCTACTGAACGTATAATGACGAGCAGCTGTATCCACCAACGAAACATAGAACATTTACCAATTGTAACCACCAACTAAACATGTACCATGACCAGCTGTAATCACCAACTGAACAAGTAACAACTGGTGACAAGCAACTGTATCCACAAACTAAACACGTACAATGACCACTGTGGCAATCAAATGAGCATGTCATGGAAAACAACTATTACCACCAACTGAGTATGTAACTGAACGGGAGACAAGCAAATGTATCTACTAAATGAACATGCAACAATGACCAGTTCTAACCACCAACTGAACATGTACGATGACCAACTCTAACCACCAGCTGAATATGTATGATGGCCAACTCTAACCACTAGCTGAATATGTATGATGGCCAGCTGGAATCACCAACTGAACGTATAACCATAAGAAACTGGAACCACCAACTAAACATGTAATGATTAGCAAATGTAATCAACTGTAACTGTATTTGTAAAATAATATGTGCTCCAGTATATAGATACTTAAATATATGGTTGGTGACTAAAAGTGTATACGTCTTAATATATTGTATGTTTATGCAGGTGAATATGGAGAGAGGACCCGACGTATGGTTGTAATTTCTGGTCGCTGGCCTGTGCATCTGCACAATAAAAAGGAATGTGTGCTATCCTCCTGGCACCCTCTGGCATCATACAACGAGTGAGGCCCTTGAAGAGACTGAAAGCAATAAAGCATAGATGTTAGTAACTAAAAGAAACATCAATATTATAACAGATCTGCACCAGAAATTGCAATTTACTAGCTTATGGGATCCTGACATCCTGAAAATGCAGCTGCATATGTTGTTCCACTCTCACGTATCATAGAATCAGTAATTATCCGAATTATTCTAACTCAAACGACCAACAGCCTGGAGGATTTCAAAAACTGATCTACCCATCAGTATTTTCATAGAATTTTTGTTTCTACTCTTTTTATCTAAAGCTAAAATTATAAAAAAAAGCCCCCCCCCCCCATAACAGTATAGTAAATAGTATCATGGCTTTCTTAAAAAAAGATATATATAAATTTATAAAATGAGTTCTGGACTTCCGGGAGGCGGGCCTATGAGATGGCCGCATTTTACCCAAGCTCCGACGGCACGGATTAAAACTGATTGAAATATCTTGCACCGTCGGCTTGATTTTTCCTAGGGAGATCTTGGCTCCCGCAGTAGAGGTGCACGCAATTTTGCCGTCCTTTATCCCCGGAGGTCCCCCAGGCCGCTCCACGGTCGGCTCCATACCCGTGTTTTCGCGGGTGCGCAACCCTAATCGGTGCACAGATCGGGACCTGGTAACACCTGCCACTCTCATTTACTCGCCGGAGACCCGAGGGAGAGATTCACAGCCGGGCTGCCCGCCGGAGTTTTGCGCGAGTACCCTGCTCACACGCGGTTCCACGTGCGGCGGACATCTTGGAGGAGTGAGGACCTCTACACACAGGCTGACCTCGCTTGCGGCTTCAACTTGAGCCCCCCCTCTGTGCTGCCTTTATGAGACTCGGCTGCATCTGCAGAAGGAGACACTGCAAGCTGTTTGTAGGCTCTGTTCCGGCGGGGGTAAGATCGGGCCATACACCTCCCCTTCTCGCTGCCCCTCGAGGCCCCCGGTTCCCTGTGTCTGACCAGCCACTTGTCGATACACCACACTCTCCCTCATATGAACAGGGTGTTCTCTTTTTTTTTTTCCCTTCTCGGCATTGGCACGTACCTCTTCCTTCCCGGACTAGAGAACGACCATTTCCCACCTCCGCTCTGATATGTCTGCTGCCTCGTTGGGTGCAGGAGCGGGCGATCTGTGAACTATATACATAATTTTTCTGGTGGTCCCCATCAGGCCCACTACTCCCTCAATTTTTTCCGGTACAACCCTCTGACTGCACATAAAGTGGGACTGCCATCACAAACCGGGGTAAGCTATTCTTCCCTGCTACATAATTTTGCTAGGCCCCCTTCACTGGTCGCCACTATCTACAATTTTTACATTTTACAAATTTTTTGGTGGGCTGTAATTGGCTCTCTGTCTTTCACCTGCCACTATATAAATAAATAAATAAAAAAATTAAAAAAAAGGGGGAAAAGGAGAAAAAAAAGAAGGAAAATAATTTTTTTTGGGATAAACGCACCACGACCACCCTCAAATACACCCTCAAATACAGGAGAAATTTTTCTGTAGGTCCCTGCCAGGCCCACCATCATTGGACATTCAGGTTTTTTTTGTTTTTTTTTGGTGTTTTTTAAGCAGCACACCACCCCTTTCCACTCAATCTTTCTGGTTTCCACTTCCCTCCTTGGGACATAACTTTCTTAAACCGTAAATTTTCCACTTCCTAACATGGATAAATATGTTGCAACCGCACCAAAGTCCTCCAAGCGCCAACTGACCAAGGGTCAGGGAAAGGGAACCCTGACGCAGGCCAGATCCCCAACCCGGTCGTGCTCAGACCTGGGAAGTGTCCCGTCTAGTCCACAACAGCCTACTGCGACTCTGAATACCGCTCAGATGGCTGAGTTGCAAGCAATGATCTCAACGGTACTTGATGAAAAACTGGGACGTATGTCGTCGTCTCTCGACCTGGCGCTGGCCCAACTTACCTCACAAGCCCAACATTTAACGGAGGCGGAGGACAGAATATCTGCATTAGAGGATGGGCTTACCCCTCTTCAGAAGATGGTGGATTCACATGACTCGCTGCTTTCGACCATGCGGGACAAAATCGACGACTTGGAAAACAGAAGTCGCAGAAACAATCTACGTATTATGGGTCTCCCGAGTCCTTGAAAGGACCACAACTTCAGCACTTCGTTACCACTTGGCTACCTACGGCCTTGGGCATCTCCGACAATGTGCCACTGATTGTTGAGCGGGTCCATAGATTGGGGCCTGATTTATCTCCATCACTGCAACGCCCTCGCACGGTCATATTTAAAATGCTCAATTTCATGGATAAAGTCACCATCCTACAAGCATACAGAAAGGCGGTACGCTGGACTACCAAGGGACTACCCTACGCCTTTTCCAAGATTTTTCAGCGTCCTTGGCGGCCCAACGTAGGGTGTTTGCTCCTGTCTGTTCAGCATTGGCGGCGGCCAACATCCGATTCACCCTCCTATACCCGGCGCATCTTCGGGTCCATCTTCACGGACAGGTCACTTTCTATGATACCCCAGCCGATGCCTTGGCGGTTTTGGGAGACGACCCTGATCAGCAAAAACATTGCCGCTCCACGCCATCCCCATGAGGACGGTAACACTTACGCTGAGGATCCTCCACTACCTTCAAAGTTTATTAATGTTGTTCTGCATTTTCTTTCTTGTTGTTATTTTCGGTTCTTTCCTGTGTCTCACAGACGATCTCAACCCCTGGACAACTGACCCCGCCACTCAGAACCGCAGACGTTTGAACATATCGCACCCATGTCTGCGGGACTACGTTTGGAGTTGGTGCTGTGTGGTTTTTGTCCCTCCTGTTAACTCCACGGATAACCCATTTTTTTTCTGGTGTAAATGTTCTAATGGTTCCTTTAGGTTGTTTATAGTTAAAATGTCTTGGATTGCTCTCGTACGAATTCACCATAAGATACTGACGTCTTACATTGTATTAACGGTGTGGGGTCCGCTGCGACGGCCCCTAACCCCATATATTGTAGCTTCATACTCCACATCTTCCCAAATCCGATTATGGCACCCTCCATGACCCCCTTTGTTATTGTTTCCTTCCCAACCGCTTCTCACAATAGATTATGGCTTCCCCCATGACCCAGGATCCTAATATGACACTCCCCTCGGTTGAGCCACAAATTTTCACACATAATTCCTTCAGACTGGTGTCCTGGAATGTGGAGGGTCTTAACTCACCGATTAAATGTAAGAAAATAGTACAACACTTAAAAAGGTTAGACCCTGACATTGTTTTTCTTCAGGAAACCCACTGGACTAAGCCAGACCAGGCGTTGCGGGCCCCTTGGGTGGGATATCAGACGTCCTCAGTTTATGCCCAAAAGTCTAGAGGCACTACTATTCTTTTGCACAAACGACTCCCTTACTCCGATACAGTGGCAGTTAATGATGTGGAAGGTAGGTATTCCCTCTTACTCTTAAAATTGGACAGGAATCTTTCCAATTACTTTAAATTTATGCCCCTAATGGACCGAATTTACCGTTCTATAAAACGCTGCTCCCATTGCTCCATTTACATGACTCCTCTCGTAGAATAGTGGGAGGGTATTTTAATGATGTACCGACCCAGTACTAGACCGAGCCCCAGGTCGTGTGGTACCCAGGGGACGCGTGCAACCCACGTGTCCTTCCTTCCTCCTGACCCATTTCGACCTGGTTGACATTTGGCGCATGCACAACCCGACAGGCAGGGACTTTACGTTCTATCCTGATCCTCACAAGTCGTTTTCGTGCCTAGACTTTTTTTTAATTTCGGACTCCCTCATTTCCCGTGCATTACATACCGCGATTGGCCCAATAGCGCTTACTGACCACGCACTGGTTTCCTTGGAAATGTCACTGGGTTCTCCACAGTCCTACTCTCGGAACTGGCGCTTCCCTTTCCATCTTATGACGTCAGGTACATTTCCCTCACACATCAAGCTTGCTTGGCATAACTACACTGACGATAATATTGAACATGTAGAGGACGTCAACCTATTCTGGTCTGCGTCGAAGGCAGTGCTTCGTGGACAGATAATGGAGTTTACAGCCCGAAAGCGGAAAGAGGACTCTCAGCAACTTACTAGGGCTCATTCAGATTTGCTCAGAAGTTATAGAACTTACTTGACCGACCCAACCCCCGCAGCCTTGCAGGCGTACAAGCAAGATAAATCCAGATACGACACTCTAGTCACTAACCACGCGCAACGCTCCTGGCAACACCAGAAATCCAGATTATATCATTTTGGTAATAGGCATGGACGCCTCCTGGCTAATCTTGTTCACTCCCAGACTCTGACCAGGCCTTTTATCTCTCAGATTAAGACCTCGGATGGTACCGTGCTTACTGACCCAGTAGCTATCGCTGGCTATTTTCGAGCGTATTTTGCGTATTTCTACAAGGCGTGCCCTGACGATTGTCCGGCACAATTGACCATTTTCCATAAAGCGCAGATTCCGAAAATGTCCCTGACTGACCGTGATGTACTATCGGCACCTATTACACACACTGACGTCTGTAATGCGATAACCTCACTCAAAAACGGGAAGACTCCAGGACCGGACGGGTTTGGGGCAGAATATTACAAGCTCCTTTCGGGCGCGGTGATCCCACACTTGGTCTCCCTTTATAACAATATTCTGCAAGGGGAGGACACACCACCAACTTTTAACGAGGCCAGAGTAGTGGTGATCCCCAAACCTGGTAAGGATCCTACCTTGGTCACATCATACCGGCCCATTGCGTTGCTAAATACTGACCTGAAACTGCTTTCCAGTATTATGGATTGCATGCCTTGTGGGCCCCCAGCAAACTGGCTTTCTTACTGGCCGGCACTCAACCACGAACATACGTAAGGCTATAGCGGCCATATGGTCCTCCTCCCTCACTCCCCACGCCTCCAATCTTCTATTAAGTTGCGACGCCGACAAGGCGTTCGATAGGATATCCTGGGCTTACTTAGAGAGATTTATTAAGTTCCACCACTTTGGGAAGGTGTTCTTAACTCTATTTCGCGCGCTCTACCGCAACCCTTCCACAGTGGTAACCGTGAATGGATTCAACTCTGCCCCCTTCGTATTAGAAAGGGGAACCAGACAGAGATGCCCATTATCGCCGCTACTGTTTAATCTTGCCCTGGAACCCCTCCTCCGAATTATAGAGACATGCCCGGCACTCACTGGTATCAGTTTGTCCTCCGCTGTGACCCTGAAAGTGGTAGCTTTCGCAGACGACCTGCTCCTGTTTCTTTTGAACCCAGTATCCACTATCCCCCCACTGTTGACGTTATTTGACTCATTTCACGTGGCCTCGGGTTTCCAAATTAACTATACTAAAACGGTCGCTTTACCCCTGGGACCGAAACCGCAAGGCGACTGGCTCAGACAGTTTCCCTTCTCATGGACCCCCACACCTTTTATTAAATACCTAGGGATTATCTTACCGGCGGACCTTTCTCACTTATACAGTCTCAATATTGACCCTCATTTAACCCAAACTAAGCTGCTCTTGGAAGCGTGGAGTTCTCTCCCTCTGTCCTATTTAGGAAGGGCTGCACTTATTAAAATGACTTTATTTCCCAAATTGCTCTACCCTCTGCAGGTCTTGCCTCTATTATTGAAACCCACGGACCTCCGTATATTACAAAGGCAATATGCGGCATTCATTTGGCAAAGTAAACGAGCACGCATTCCACTCCTGGCCCTCCAACAGCCCATAGATAAGGGAGGTATTAATTTCCCAAACATATTTGATTATAATTTAGCGGCCCTATACCGGTATGCTGCTGACTGGTTGAATGACACTTCACACTTCGTACCCTTACATGTCGAACAGGAATTGCTCCCCTCATCTTCCCTATCGGCATTCCTACACCAAAGCTCGCCCATTGTCCCCCCCAGCCTGTGCTCTAATCCATTATTGTCCTCTACGAAAGTAGCTTGGATCAAGATTCGCAAGCGCCTTCAGTTGAGTTGGCAAACAACTTTGTGGTCCCCTATCCTTCACAATCCTCACTTTCAAAAGGCCTCCCCAGCTCTGATTTTTCACACCTTGGCTCATCGTCTTTTTACACATCTTTTACACAACTTCATCATTACATCGACGGAGTGTCGGGCTTGCCGTATTCTTATACGGCCCTAAAGGACCGAATTGCACCTTTAGACATACACCCGGTGTTTTATTTACAAGTAAAACGATTTCTCCTTCTCCAATTAAGTACACTATCCCCTAATGACTTAGATAATCCATTAGACACGCACTTACTGACCCACCCTTTGTCTCCCCCCTCTACCTCTACTACTTATGCGCTCTTGCAATCTTCGCTATCTACCAAGCTCCCCTGGGCAGCAATAACTAGATGGACCGCAAACTTTCCCGAGCTCTCCGTACATGACTTGATAGGGTCCACCTTGCTGTCCAGACGCTCCCTCCCTTCGGCTAACTACTGGGTCATGTTCTATAGAATACTTCATCGAGCGTATATGGCTCTTGACAGAATGGCCAGGGCTGGACAATCGCCTAATGCAAATTGTTTAAAATGTCAGGCTCCCCAGGCCGACTTGCGCCATTGCTTATGGTCATGCCCCTTCATTCAGCTGTTCTGGGACACAATACGACGATTTGGGTCTCAGGTTCTCCGATTGGAATTCCCTTTCACCCCGGAATGGGCCATCTTTAATTGCCCGACCCCGCCCACCCCCGGCCTTTTGATAAATGCCATCGGTTTTGGCTTACTCTACTAGCCGCAACCGGCAAGAAAGCGATCCTGTCCCAATGGATCTCCGCCTCCCCTCCTTCCTTTCGAATGGTTTACGAGAGAATCTATGCCATATTTGTGGCGGAATGGACTGAGGCTTCGCTATCTCAGGAAAAGAGGACGCAATCCTTCTTTTCCAATTGGTCCCCACTTATTCGTACCCTTCCATGTGAAGCCAAGGACTCTCTGCGACGTACCTTTTTCTGTGCTCCTTGGTACTCATTGCAGTTGCTGCGGGGTACACCGCCGATCCCACAGGGTCCTCCTGACCACTCCTTGACCCGTTTTCTGGCCTCCTCCCCCACGGACGCTATAGCCACCCACATATAACCACCCTTCCTCCACTTGGTAGAGTCCACTCCGTGTAGATAATTGTGTGGATGGGAAAACACAAACGATGTGCCTGGAATTGTTCTACTTGATTTTGATGTGGTGGTATTATGGCTTTTTAGTTTGACTGCTGGATGCCATAAGTTTATGTTGTTTTCATACTCGTCGTTGTTTAATATGACGTCTCTGTTTGTATTTCTTTGTGCTGATCCAAGATGAATAAAAATATGTTTAAAAAAATAAATAAAATGAGTTCTGAGAAATGCTGGTGGGGTGCTACTCCAATTTCCGAAAGAGGAGTCCTTCTATTGATAATATTGAAAGTAACACAGATCTCCCTAAGGCTGTGGTCACACGAGCGCACTTTTCACCTCTGTCTGACCGCACTGTTTGCTGTCCGTCGTGGTTTTTCAAAGGAGTCAATAGAGAACAACACACGAAGCACGTGAGCACTTTTTCACGCACGGGCAACGCATGTTGCAACGGTCGCCAAAATGGTATTGATGTGAAAAAGCTACAACAGACGTAGAGAAACCCCTGCATACAGCTTTTTTTTTCATTTTCTCATCGTCAGTCAAAACTAACTGAAGCTATACAGCTTTTTTTTTTTCTTTTCTCAACCTCAATCATAACTAACTGATACAATGTAACCACAATCTCATCCGTTTCAACGGACGCACTGTGCGCACTTAGTGCGTTCGTGTGACCGCAGCCTAAAAGGAAACAAACAAACAAACAGCAAAGTCTTTTAAATAACTCACAAACAATGGACGTAAATCCCGGTGTGAGCGCAAATTATCAGTGAAAAGTTAGACACACTGAAAGGTCTAGAAATTACTTATCTGCAACATAATATTTCTGTTGTATGTCCAGTTAGCACATAATGGCTCCTATATTCCATAAAAACATAAAATGAAAGACATATAGTGCAATAATGTCTGTACAAGATATAAAATCTTATTAAAAGAAATTGCTTCAGATATCAACTCACATAGGGGGAGCCCCAATTGGCTCTGATTTCTAGCCTCTTGACCCTCTTCTAGGGGGGAGGGGGTCACGCCCAACTCAACGATGTGTTGAACTCCAGACGCTGTGTCTTTAATTAATATGGCGCTTCAAAACAGAAGAGAACTTCATTGCGCAGATATAGTATTTCTTTAAAATGTGGCGATAAAAAAGGATTATACTCACAGATTTTTGAGCCTCTCTGTATCAAGTGGCTCAGTATAAGCGCATCATGTATTCAAAGCACAATCATGGATCACCATTTGATGTATGTCGTCATCAGGGTAGTGTTCCCTCCATTAAGGTTGTGGATAAACTCCACCAATAAAGGAAAAAAACGCTTTTCAATGAAAACAATTTATTAAAATACGTTAATGAAAAATAAAATAAACAAAAAACATCCTCAGATACGCATTTCACCCGTCTCTACTGCGGGTTTCCTCAGTCTGCGAGTTAAATAACTCAACTTATTGTTGGATTTCTTTTAAGCCCAATATGTTTGTAAACAGTGCCCAACAAGTCTAACTTCACAGTTCAGATTTATATTGTGTAAACAAAAACAAAAAATGCAACGAAAGAGACTTTCAAAAAAATCAAAACAAGCAAAAGAGAAAAAAAAGGATATATATATATATACAACGCCACTTGAATCCCATCTTTCAGTTCAATAGGAGATTTAGGCCAAAACATTCCAGCTGTCAGTTCCAGAATTTATAAAATGGCTCCATATGTCTCACAAACACAAAGAAATCTTTTATACGTATTCAAATGTTAGGAACAGTGATTCGAGCAAGCAACTGTTCTCTTTTCATTTAAAATTCTTTGAAGACTGGAGTCAGCATAATGACATATTGGTTCTTGAAGCAACGTTTTACACATGGCTTGGAAATTATCTGTAAGTTAGCGCTACCAGCCTGCTAAGATATATTTATACGTAAGCCCAATTGAAATATCACAGATATTTCAGATGCCATTAAAATAAAGACATAGGGTCTAACCACAAAATCTAGCAGCGATCTATTGATTTTCTTTATTTGTTTGTTGTTGTATGTTGCGCTTTTCATATAAATGTATATATATTTTTTTTAAATTTACTTGTAAAGTGAAAACTATTGCACATCTGATTCGGAGCCCCAAGTCTATAATGCCAGTGGTAACAAGCACATTGACATTTGGTCATTATTTCTCATAAAGTGTATTTTAGTTCTAATGCTATCTGACAGCTATATTCTAAGTCTGACAGCAACGAAACAGCCTAATTCCCAGCGAACTGCTCTAAATACGTGGTATTGCAATCAGTTTAACAGCCCCTGGAGGCAGAAAAAATCTCTTCTTTGAACAAACACTCAAGGGTAAAAAAAATATAAGATTTATAAAGGCCAGAAAGTATTCAAGAATGGGGCAAAGTTTATAAGTGAGCCCATAATTGATGTTTCCTTTGTTGGAGAAGAAAGCTTGAAGATGCTTTAAGAATTAATCTTTAACATGTTCTAATCTTTTCTAACAAGCGCTATCCGAGAAGAATGAAAGGATGTGCTGCTGAGAATTTTGGTGGCTGCTTTAGAAAGACAATAGAGCTCTAAAATGGAAAATAAAACCTCTTTAATAATCACTTGTTACTGTCACATGTGATCCTTACAATATATATGTAGTCAGTGTATTTTGCGTAGTTGACATCATACAGCATGCACTGTTACTAATATATCACAAAGACTCTGGATCTTCCATAAAGTATATAAAACATTCTACAGATATTTACAGGGTTATTCAAAGAGAATCGAAAAGTCACCGCATGTTCGGTGACTTTTCGTTCTCTTCAATTCGGTGCGATTTGGCGATCCCTTTTCGGCGACCCTGCGGTGTATTCAGCAAGCACCACAGGGCCGTCGTAGTGCAGGGAAAAGCCGCCGCTAACCCAACGAACACTCACGGCAAAACCAGGTGAAGGCACACCAAAACCCGCAAAAACATCTGGATTAACCCCAAGCCGGAGAAACCCGAGCAGCCGCCGATCACAGCGCAGAGCAGCCGCCGGAAAAACCCGACACCGCAGACGAATGGAGTGAAAAAAACAAAACAGTTTGCTTGAATGTTTGAAAAGTGAAACGCTGTTTGCAAACAAACTACAGAACGAAAATGTGTGAAATTTACATATAAGATCCAATGAATGATAATAAAAAGGGCTGTTATAGAAAAAAGAAAAAACATTAAAAAAAATCTGAAATTTTGTTTTGCGAAAAAATCCCCTAAAATGCCTAAAAGATCCTAAAGAAATCTATAAATATAGAGACTCTTTACTGCAGAATATTATAATGAACGATTTATTAGTTATTGAATTAAAACAGGAATATTTTTAACATTGAAGCCTATGGGATTCGCCTGAATAAACCTGTCGAATGAAACCACCGAACAGCAGGGAATTTCGGCAACTTTTCACTGCTGGTTTTTGTTCTCATAATATTTTTTTGGCATTATATACCTTTAGTTTATACAGTTCCCTGCGTTTATCTGTCATATGTGTCCTGAGTGCTGCACATTTTATGTTACGCTATATGTTTCTAAAATACGATATAATTGACATATGACGGCCAAGTTATTAAAAGGGACACTCTACTCATCCTGACCACTTAAGTGCTTTAAAATGGTCAGGATGTGAGGAGCATCTCCCCCCTTCTCCCTCCTCCAGTGACCCGATCTGGAGAAAACACTTGGGGGCTCTATTCCATAGTTGGTGCTAATGTAACATCTCTGTATGTAATTGTTGGCGCTTGGAGAAGTTTAAAGTCTGGCATAAATATTCCGATCTTGAAGATATTGTCAGATACTGTCCACAGTGCTGCGCGATCTCGAGGTCTCGCAGAGCATGCAGTCCAGAAGCGCAAGCCTCCATTGAGTCCTATGGACTCCACGAGGTGGAGGTGATACTCGAAGTGGCGTGGAAGTGCTACTGCGGGTATCAGGGAGGACAGAGCTGCGTTCCGGGTCAAGGTGCTGAATTAGCACCTTCCCTGGAATAGGACGTTAACATGGAGACGGTAAGGGATAATCTGAAAGCGCATATTATCCTGCTTACCGTCTCCTTGTTAGGGTCCACAATGGAATAGGGCCCTGGGTGTTTTCCACCCCACCCAGTGTCACCAACAGCCAGGATTTTGAAATTCCCAGCTGCCGATCACCAGATTGGTCACTAGTGATGTCAGCAAGCAGAGAGCGTGCTGCAATCACACTTTCTGAGAAAGAAGGATGGTTTGGATCTGCGCATGGGTACATAGTGCCAATCCATCGCTCTGTGCATGGGTACCCAAGACAAACAGAATGACTTTAGAGATCATATTGGAGTCATTTGATGATCATCAAACTACTTTAAAAGCCTGATGATGTTTGATGACGCCCAGATGACTTCTAAGCTGCAGAACTTGTGTACGAAAAGCGCCCGAATTCCGTAGTAGTGCGCAATTTGTGGCTACTACGCTACGCATGTTGCGTAGGAGCGCAAATTGCACTAGATAGCTGCAGGGACTCCTGATTTTGGTACTACTGGATTCATCACCTGCCTCGCAATGTGCTTGTAAAACGGGGTCGCTAAGGGGAGTTTTACACGCGCAAATTTTCCATGATTTAGCTGAGGACAGAGGATAGTGCCCCAATAGTTTGGATCCTATATCTGAGGCCTAGTATAGGTTTGAAGCCATAAGGAGGAAAGGAAAGGTATTATGGGAAGAGAAAAAATGCACAATTATTTTTGTGACCAACAGAACTTGTACTACAACATAATAAAGTGGTATTCGAGAAACCAGCTTAATTTGTTTTTCTTAATATTTTAGATTTTCACCATATCGCTGAATGATCAAAATCTCACCTGTGCAACATGAAAGGAAGGGAGCCTGTTTTTATTACTTAACATGTTCTTCAAACAGTGTTATATTTAATAATAGTTTATGTAATTTTTACACTAATATATCCTGCAATAATTCCATTCCCTGTTATTATCCGTACAGACTTTCACAATGTTGTTGCGGTTTAATTTGCCTTTGATTCCTTATTTAAATAGCAATGAAAAATGGTTTAATTGCCACCTTTTTCTTAATCATCAAAGAGTACGTGTAAGGTAGTAATTGGCACCTTTTCCCAATCTAAACAATTAGGTCAAGGGTTCCACTTGTGGACTAACTTTACATTTACACCTTATTGTAATTCATATTAGTTAGCACTGTTTTAAATCTCTTTGTTTTGGCGCAGACAGGTTTAAAGTGGTAATGAACATATTTGCATTTTTTATTTTGCTATTCTTGTCATTTCCAATGGAATTTCTAATTTGCATTCATGTTATCATTCTGGTTCATTACACAGTTTGTGTTTACTAAAACAGTTTTCATGTTCACTTATGTACAGACTGTAAAATGCGGAAAAAAAAAAGGAAATGTAATTATAGATATGTACCATAGAGGTGGAAAAATATTAAAGGGACATTCCATGACGTAACTATACCGGCTTGGTGTAGTGGTTTAGGCATCTAGAGTCTCTTGGTACCTCTTTCCTAGTCATTGCTATGCTGTTTAATGTCCTGGATGCACTGGAACCTCAATTCAGTTTTAATTATGAGACATATGATATAGGGAATTTAAATTTGGACATGCAGACTTGTTATTAACCCATTCGATGCTGACAAACTGGCATAGGCGAGTGTTAACACAGTTATGCAACAGAGATGCGTTCTTCTTTCTCACTATTGAATTAAGACCAGGTTATTACGTTAGTTTTAGTTGATGTCATTGATTTAAGCACATTTTAAGTACAATGTAATTTAGTAGACACAACTAACAAATATTATTTCTGGAATTCTTATTCGTAGTGCACTTGTTAGTAACTACGCTATTTATCTGCTCCTGAGGAAGCCCCGTTTGGGTAGAAACATGTTGAGTGGTAGTGTTTTATCCTTTTGCCTCCAACGATGTTATGCTGTTTTATCTACTCTGAAGAGTAAGTCAATAAATTTTTATTGCTTTTACATTGTTTATTGGTGCTCTCATTTTGTACTATTTGTTCCGAGATCCTTCACTTACGGAATGGACTGATGCCAGCTTGATACTAGCCATACACAGCACCGCTGGCAGATGATGGGCAAAGTTTATTCCATGCTTTCGTTAGTGGCCAATTTATCTGCGCAATTTGTGTTTATGTGGGATATCACCCTATATGCTTTTTGTACCGTTTGTTTAGATATATCTCTGTTGGCTGTTCTCATGAAGAGAACCAGTTGTAAGGAATGCCCTATCAGTCTTTTTTCTAACCTTTGGTTCTTCCAAGAATATCCTCATAACCAATTGTTTCAGATTAGCATATCACATTCGTGACTAATCCCTCACCTACCCTTCCTTCATCAGTCTAGGTTTGATAGCTTGCTTTACCAATATGTCTGTCACCATTTGTGATTCAAACGCTAGTACTAGTGATCCTGACCACTAGGTTGATGCTCCCTACCACATTATTCTTATGTCTTCCAGCCTCATCAGTAAGGCTGGGGTCAGACGAACGCAGTGCGAACGCGCGTGCAGCCGCGCTTTATCAGGGCCGTAGTAGCAGCAAATGACGGCCAATGACGGCCAATATACGAAGTACGGCCGCACGAAGGTTCGGCCGCACAACGCAAGCGGCAAACAAACGCATTTTTTCGAGAACGTTATACCGCTAGTACTGACGTACAGAGTGCTCTGCATCCGCTAGCGGCATGTGTGCATGATTAGGAGACGTCAGACGCTGCACACGTCCGGCCAACATAACGTTCAGACGCAAAAAGGGTTTTATTGATGATCCGTAGAAAATCACGGACGAAAATGCGCATCGTATAACCGTTATCGCGTATTCTGTGAAAAAATACGTCCATTCGTTCGAACTCACTTTTTCACGGACGACGTGAAAAATGCATTCGTCTGACCCTAGCCTTAGACGTCCAATAACAATATTTACTGGTTTCTTCCTGCTTCATTCCAGCACCTCTCCAGTAAGCGTCCTTGATCAAGACACCTAATGGTACATACTTGCCTACCACATAATATCGGCTGTGGAGTCCAGTGGTAACAACTCTACCCTTTGACCATGGAGAAACAAGTCTCGACTTTACAAGAAGCGGGTTCAACCTAACCACCAGTTCATTGCTCTACAATCATGGAAAGCCGATTTGATTCCACTCAGAAGACGCCACCAGCGAGTGTCCTTGTGCAAGACACCTAACGATATGGATGCGCCTACCTCACAAAATACTTTCACTTCTCACTAGGGATGTGCGTTTCGGGTTTTGGAATTTTCGGAATTTTCACAAAATTTCCCGATTCGTGTCTTCGGATTCGGCCGAATTTCCGAATCGGATCGGACCCGAAAACCGATAGATCTGAAAAGTTTCCGAGCCGAAACGAAAAATTTTCGGAATTTTCGAATGGACTTGAAATGTGTCAAATCGAAATTTATTTTTGCTCTATTCATGATTTCAGTTCCATTCGTGATTTCAGTTCCATTTCGGTAATTCTGGACATCGTATATTTAACTGTTATCGATTATATCGCTGATTCTGTAAATTTTGTATTTGTAAATGCGTATCACTTGTTTCTTGTGGCATTCGGGTCAGTTTAGCGTTTTTTAAATCGTTTTGTTCATTTTTTTTGTTCCTTGGCTTTCATACCATTTTAATATGATTAAATAAAGTTGTGAAATGTATATTCAATTATTCATAAGAAAAAAAGGATCTTTATTTAATAAAAAAAAACACGATAGAATCGCCAGAATTATCGTAGACACTTTGAAACGAGGAGAACAGATGTTCCGAAAAAAAACGAAAATTTCCGAAATTTCCGAAAAGTCGATACAAAAAACGAGCAAAGTGACACGAAAATACGAAAAATGGTCGATATTCCGAAAAAAAAATGTACACGAAAAACGATCCGAACCGGATCGAAACAGCAATCGGTCGAAACGAGCCGAATCGAAAAGTTTAAACATCCGAACAAATCAAACCTAATCGAACCGAAAAAAAAATCGATGCACAAGCCTACTTCTCACAGATTGTAAATTCCCTTGGGAACAGGGTCCCCCTGAATCAGCTCATCATCCATGTGTGGTATTCTAATGTATTAACCCCTTGTACACTGATCTTGTAAAGCGCTGCGGAATTTGTGGCGCTATATAAATAAAGGATAATAATAATAATAATACATATCGAAGGAAAAATCAACATAACTTGAATTAAAAAAAGACAAAGAATAGAAACAAACATCCATTGGATGGGTTCATAAACCCAATCACTTGCCTTTAGTTGACCATTCTAGTACCTGAGGATCACATTTAACCATGAAAAAGTCTTTTATTCTCCTTATTCGGTAACTTTACAGGGATACAATGCTGTCCTTCACAAACTCAGCATTTTACTAATCTGTTTTAGCTTATAACTCTGAAGCAAAAAGATCATGATTCTTCTATTGGGATGCAATTTCCTCTCATTACGGTAATTACTTAAAATGTTTGGCTTTTTAAGCACATTCTTCCACTTGTTACAGAATCCTGTTATAATTACTAATGCCAGGGGTACATTTTCTGAATAGCTTCACATCCATAAAATGCATTTTTCTAATAGACCTGTTACTGACTTTGCTGTAGCAGATCTCTCTAAATTAACAATCTCATGCAAATTAGGTAAGGGGGAACTAATATAAATTGGGTTAATTACTATAGCTCAAGTTTAGCTCAACAGCTCTTAATTCTAACTTTCAAAGGCTACACAAACCAATTTTGTGCTCTTAGAATATAATGAGCAGTCTTTATTCTGTAATTATCACAGACAGCACTGTACTAAGAAATGGCTAGCTTTAACACCTGAATAAATTAAAAACAAAAGTTTTACCTGGTCTTCACATGTTACGGCAAAATTGCTATATTAAATAAAATGAGCTTTTAGGTTTTCCTGTTGACACAATCCATGGTTGTCAAGGACCAGTAGTAGTGCCCCAAATTGTCTACGGTGACTTTCGCAAAAGCGTGACGGAATGAAAACATGTAAACATGCTT
The DNA here is from genome assembly GCA_009667805.1 of Leptobrachium leishanense. NCBI lineage: Eukaryota > Metazoa > Chordata > Amphibia > Anura > Megophryidae > Leptobrachium > Leptobrachium leishanense. Next base: position 54,939,660 of record CM019070.1, on the reverse strand, counting down.
TTCGACAAGAAGGTATCAGTTTATTACCAAAATATTTATAAATTACATTAAATTTATTATAATGTTTATTTTATTTCCATTTAATGTTGATGTTTCCAAAGAATTGGATGTGGCAAAGTGATCTATCAGAACCAGCTAGGGCTGCCATATTGGCCATGTTGACCTGGACCACCTTACTACTTCATGCAAATAAGAGCACAGGAAAAAGCACTGCCCTGCAACATGTATAATTTATATGCTGCAAGAAGGAAGTCAGGCAGGTCACATTGGATTCCTTACCTGTAGCATATGGATTCTACATGCTGCAGTGTTGCATTTTTTAAGCCTTGTGTATTGGCATGAATAACTTATGTGTCCAGAAAAATATGGCCCATCTGGCAACCCTAGATCCAACCACCTTGTTGCATGATCACCAAAAGCCATACCTTTGTGAAAGTTGATGTAGATTACATATTATCTGATTAATAATATATTATAGGACACTGTTGGACTCAGAGAGTGCATCATTTTAATTAATATCTCTATCACAATAATAAATAAAGGATTTAAGGAAAATTAAGCAATCAATTGTTTCAGAAGAAAACCATTGGGGTAAACATCAATATTAGTGCACGTGTATCATACATCCCTCCCATTCTAATATTCCTTTTTTAGGCTGGGGTCAGACCAGCACACTTTTAACGTGCGTTCTGGCGCACATAATTACGGCCGCACTAGCAGCAGATGACGGGCAATGACGGCCAATATACGATGTACGGCCGCGCAACGCAAGTGGAATTTGAACGCATTTTTTTGAGAACGCTGAACCGCTAGTACTGACGTACTGAGTGCGCAGCTGCGGCATAGCGGCGTGTGTGCGTGATTAGGAGATGTCAGACACTGCTAATGTCCAGCCTACATAACGTCCAGACGCAAAAAGAGTTTTGACGATCCGTACAAAATCACTCCCGAAAATGCGCGTCGTCTGACCGTTTTTGCGCATTCCGTGAAAAAATACGTCAATGCGTTCGGACGCACTTTTTCACGTTCGCGGGGAAAAATGCTTTCGTCTGACCCTAGCCTTAATCTTATGAAATCTTCAAAACTCCAAAAAAAATCAAAGTTTAAGAGTGTTTAAAGAAAACGGTCCAATTCCAGGTTTCTAAATGGATAGTGTGGGAAACACAGAAGCACAAACCAATAAGCAAATCGAACTGAAGACAACTAAAGGAGGGCCCTAGTCCCCTCTTGCCGGTAAAAGGCAGATGGTAAGTGAAAAAAAATCAGTGTGAGACAAGTTTCCTTACGGACTTCCTTTTACCACACTTATTCTGCACCATCTGCTTTATTAGCGGCAAGCCGAGGAGTGAAACACAAGTGCAGGCTGATACCAGCAGCGCCACCGCAGGTATCAGTTCCTGGAATCCTTTGGACTCCATGCAGCCCAGAGCGTCCCAACCGTGAGCTCTGCACAAGCTCTGACTTGCAGGTTCACGCAGGAATCGTGGATGAAGCACAGAGAGACACCGGGAACTATTCATTCCCAGTTCCCTACTGCTCATGGTGAGAGGAAACAGGGAACCGCATCGTCCTCTCCACCATGGTATGAGAGGTAAGTAAGGGATTATTTGAGGGGTTACTTATCTTACAGTGTTAAGTGATTTTGCAAAAGCAAGTTCACTTAACATCTGCCCCTGGGAGTCATTATTTCATTGAGAAATGCCCAATCTAGACAAATAGAGTGAGGTACTATAGAGCATGTTCTTCTAGACCCAGGAGTAAGTTAATGCCTTCTATACAAAGAATAGGAGATGTTTATTTACAGTAGGGACCCGGATTTACAGAAAGGATGTGCTACATTCAAGCTTGCATCAGGAACAGAAGATATCAACTGTCCTGTCTGTATATTGGCTCCTGCCGATACCTTAACGGCAAGAGTGCAATAGGGCCCGGAGTCTGCTGTTATTCTAGAGCAGTGTTTCCCAAACCTCTCCTCGGGACCCTCAACCAGGCCAGATTTTACAGATCACCTTGGGAAAATGCAGACTGAATCCTGCAATCACTGAGCAGCAAATCATATCACCTGTGCTGTGCTTCACATATCTGGCAAACCTGGCGAGGCGGAGGGTCCTACGAACAGGTTTGGGACACACTGTCCTAGAGGGTGGTTTTGGATTTAGCCAACATCGACATAATTGCAACCATGAAAAAAAAACTTTGTTAAAAAAAATTGTTCATTATTACCATAAGACTAACAATGTTTGATTATTTCAAACAGCACCATCAGCAAATAGCAACAATATACACATTTTTCAGTCTGTCTGACATATACATCAAGTCCATATAATTACTAATAATTAGTAACAAGTGTTAATTGATAAACAGCTCCCTTTGGAAGCTTAATTAAAGCTGTAAAATTGCTTGGCGATTTACAGCTGGGATTGATCTCAATTAGTCAACAAAATCTGTGTTGCCTGTTCAAAGAAGAAAAAGGAAAAAATTTAGTCTAGCAAGGCTTTGGGGATTTTATCTTCTAGTCTTTACAGCTCACTTTTTAAACAAGAGTAATAAAATAACAAGTATACTCGTTTTGTTTGCCGCAACTGCAGTTTTTTTTAGTCCCCCCCCGCTCCGATCGTACCTTCTTTTACAATGCTCAAAATGTAGGCTTTCATTTGTTGTTTTTTTTTTTTTATCGTCAGGTTACCGAACAATAGACTTGAGTTCTTTTCTATTTACTGCACACAGTATGAAACAATGCAAATGATATTTCAAGCGGCTGTGTACTTTTAAAACTAACATTTCTCGAGACCTTTAAAGCACGAGAATGTAAAACAGTCGGTAAATGACACTTTTGATCTTCGAATGATCTGTTAAAAATCTGTCAGTATGCATCCCTAATTATAAAACAGCGCAGAAGAAAAAGACAGCTAGTATGAAAAGCTTAGAAATTCAAAAGCCTACTGATTATATTTAAGTCATATATGCTAAAGGACGCTTCTCTGCGCTTTTATCAATTAGACTGATAGCAAAGGAGGAGAAAAAAAAAATAGAAGGAATCCCCAAATTTCCCTTGAGGAACACAGAGTGTCATCTTTGTTAAAATTAGATCACAGACTGGATACAAACAGCTGCCAGAACAGTCATTAAGTTGTTTGCAAATAAATAATAGATTTGGTAGGAACTTTAAACGCTGATATAAACAAGTGTGCGGGCCATTTTCTCTGTAAGTATGAATTTAAGGTTTTCTCTAGATTTGTAGGATGTCAACACATACGGCGGTATTGGATTAAACCAACAAACAATGGTTTATTTGATGCTCTATGCTACGTGTTTGTTTTACAGGCTTGGTATGAGAGTCTAAAGGAACGCTACACATACTCATCTTCTGATATCCACACCATGCTTTACACAAGAAGCAGGATTCCGAGCACATAAAGTATCAATGGAAGGATAACATATCTAAATAAGGACAGTGAGACTTCTTGAATTTTTGCAATTTCATGCAATATCATGCTTGTAACGCCAGTCCGTCGTTCTGCAGCTGTTCCTCTTTCCATGTTTTTGTTTTTAATCCCAAATGGGAAGTGTTTGGTGCGTGTATAAATAAAACCCACCATCTCTGCCTCTCCTTGGCTGAAAAGCAGCAGGAGGGGCTTGGAGCTGCTCAGTAGAGCGGCCTTTTGGTTACACTTGTTAGGTACTCACTCTGTAAAGAGGTGCCGTGAAGTGGCGAGTGAGCTTACGTTGCAATGGCCATTGAAACAAACAAAAACCTCATTTTTGTTGTACATGGAACACATAGAAACGAGCGCAGATGACACCTTTTTTCCTTGTTATGTTTTATACATTAACTGGGCTGTTACTCCTGGCAGTTGCTGCCGCTCCGGTGAGTATGGGCACGACGCCATTTTTTCTGTATCTACATCAACCCGTTCGCTACCCAAATCGTATATTCCCAATTTTTCATTGAAATTCACTGAAGAAGGAAATTAGTATTTAAAATTCTATTGGGATAACTCGAATTCAAGACGAGACAATTCAATCTGAGATCTACCTCACGTGACCCTGTTTTATAGTAAAATAGCTACAAGGAGGAGACCCCACCCTCACCTTAACAGAAGATTGAACAAACTTTATTGCTGCATTACACAGACATAGAGAGGATGAAATACAAGGAGAGCTCTGGGGTCACTCACTACTGTACAGGGATACGTTTAGGTTGTTATAAATACTGAATCACCATCTACTGAACATTACAGACAAAAGGTGTTACTGTAATTTCCATATACAGGCATTATGTCCATATACAGACATTATTTTTATATTCTATTGATGTTTTTTGGAAGCTGCGTTGCTGATAATCTCACTGTGATCGCTACAAATCCCCATAAGCAGGAGATCTGACCATTTTTATTATCTATCTCTATTACATGCGCTGCATTTCACACAAAGGCTATTTCTGCCTGTGTGCTAATAATACAAACCCCGGGTGAAATTGTGCAAGTTAAGGAACACCATCTAGAGTTTAGAACCTTTCATCCTAACAATATTTCTGTAAAAGTTAAATGAATACATTAAAAACCAAGACAGTTAAAAGATAAAATAATGTAAATTATCTCATTATAACAATCTTTTTGCAAAATTGCAAACTGCTTGCCCTCCATTCGAGTGTTAACTAGGCATCTCATGTTTCAAATAAATGTTATGATGAATTTAACAAAAAGTGGTCTGTAATGAAAGGGTTAAACCGTGTTATGCTGCACCGTTGCTTGGCTGAAATGCAAATGGGACATTTTCTCTCCAGGGAAATGTTTATTATATGTGAGGCCAGTTATAGCTCAATGAGAAGCATCACTTGCATGCAATATATATAAGGCTGTCAACAGACATTGTAGCTACAGAGTGTAATTAGTGTATGAGAACTGACTTCAGCTTTATGCACTGCTCGTGACATTTTTTTGATACATGGAATGAGTCCTATTAAGAGGTTGTGTCACATTCTCACTGTCATTGGCAGAACTCACTTTCTAGAGGAAACAATAATATTTAATGATTCTTATTGCTAAGGTCTCAGACACATTCCACACACCTACGGAGAATAACTACACAACTGCCACATAGCAAGTGGTGAAAAGATTAATAAGACCCTTAATTACAGTTATGAATACATTTTTATCCTCATAACTACTAGAGGATGACACTAAGATATGTCACAATTGTGTATGTATATATATATATATATATATATATACAGTGCTCTTTGCATTCTAGACAAGAATGCTGATAAACAGGATTATCTCATTAATAATGGACTGTCACAGGCTGAGACAGGGGCATTAGGATTTTTTTTGTCCTGTGATCTACATTCAAGCTGCACTAAAGAAGATAGAAATTAAACAAGGTGTCATTATTATAAATCAATATGTATGATGACCATATCTTATTTACTGCATAGACAGGAGCGATAAATAATAATTATAAACATTTATGCTTAAACCGGATTTTGCAACTGGGTAGGCTATAATCCTGTGTGTGATTCAGTTTCTGTTGCCTATATGCACTTTACTATATTGTAGCAAAATATAATGTTAAGAAGACTGAGATTCACGATATTTCGATTTTAGTCTGTAAACAATGCAATATTAATTACCCGTTTGCATGTTATCTAGAAGGAGCATACGTTTCTTTTGCTCCTATGCTAGTGGACATCATTTAGGACACCTTTAGGATTCTGCAAAGAGGACTTACCATGGATACTAGCAGGGAATAGAGGTTCTAGATTTCTTTGAAGTTCTGAGTCTAGTATGTAGAACTGGAAATGGAGGAGTTGTCTAAGCCATCACTCATGAAATTTTGGACATCAATGAAGCATTCCATTTTTGTCATATATTTAAAAGGTAATGACCAACCTCGTCATTCAGTGCAGACTACTTCAAAATGCAAAAAAAAAGGAAAAACCCTCTTTACCTCTTTTTGACTAGGGGAATCCTTGGATATATTTACCCATTTTGGCATTCCAAGTCCTACCCTCTGAAGGTCCTGACAAATGGGCTGACTTGTGGTTGTGTTCTCTGAAACTACCCTGGGTTTGTTGCTGTTGCCCAGTTTTCCCAATGGTCACTATGCCATTCTCCTCTTCAGTAAATGACCTTGGCCATGACACCTAATGATACATACTGACCTACCACAAGATATCGGCTGCGTAGCGAAGAACTAACGTCTCAGCTCTGCAACCATGGAAAAGTGGGTTTGAATTCCATTCAGAACACCTGTCCAGCACATCTCTCCTCTGCCACCATGGTAAAAACAAGTTTCAAACTAACCACCATCTTGCTGCTCAACATCCATGGAAAAGACAAATCAGATCCCAGTCAGAACAACTTACCTGCCAGTGTGAATGGGCAAGACACCTAATGATATGTATGTGCCTATCGTACGATATGTATAAATAGATTTTAACCCCTTACTGATGGGCAGGCCAGGTTAACGCTGGTGTTACTGCCACCCTTGCCAGGTGCTCCGGCAGCCGCAGGCCCCTCCTTCGGCCACCTACACAGCTAACACGCTGTGCGCCCCATTAGCTGCAGGGGTGCGGCCTGAGTTCAGGCTATGGGCCTGTCACAGACCATAGACGCCAGCGAGGCGTGCTATGCCACCCCGCAGGGATGGCATAGTATGCCCTGTGGCAGTAACAGGGTAAGTTCCCTCATGGATAGGCTGCTCAGTCATAGTGTGTCACCCTTGTTAAGATATGTCAGCTGTTCTGATGTATCACCCTTTTGTTCACATATCTTGTACATAATTGGAAAGGCCTGATCATGGCCTTTCCAATGATACCAAACATGACTAGGTTTGGTGTAAATAAAAGCTAAAACAAAAAAAAAAAAATAATAATAAAAAAAATTGTCTGGGGGTTTAGTTAAATAGGACCTAGGCTGTCATCTAAAAATAATGAGCATAAAACGGTCAGAATGAGCTCAGCGCACATAGGTGAACTGGCTCAGCAGTGAAGGGGTTAAAAAGCAAAAACATGTAAAAATTGGGAATTTCTATTCTCGGGACAAAATTTTTAAACTATTTAGCCAGGGTCTTTTTTGGCGGTTTTAGATTTTGGGGATTAAATTACAAAAAAGTGTATTTTTACCATTTTTTCATCATATTTCATATTTTTTTATAGTAAATTATAGGATATGATGGAATTAGTGGTATTTTTAGAAAGTCTATTTAACCACTTCGATGCGGAGGACGCGCTCAGCGCGTCCTCCGCATGGCTGCTGGTATGCGGAGGACGCGCTGAGCGCGTCCTCCCTTTGGGGTCAGCGTTCGGCTGGGTTCCGGCCGATCGCTGGCCCCCCCGGTGCGGGCTGACATCCTCGATGTCAGCCCAGCATCCGGAACCGCCGCCGGTGAAATTAGGTGTCATCGCGACAGCGCGATGACACCTAATTCAGGCGCCCCCCCCGCATGTGCAGAGGAGGCGCCTGAAAGGGAGGGGGGAGGCTGAAAAGCGCCGGTTCGTGATCCTTTCCCGGAGCTGGCTGACATCTTGGATGTCGGCCAAGCCTCCGGGAACTCCCCCTGAGGACTGGCGTCATCGTGCATAGCACGATGACGCCAGTCCTAGAGTTAACCCCTAACTGCCACCAACGGTGGAGATAGGGAGTTCCAATGAACTCCCTATCTCCCGATCCGTGGCAGCTAGGGGTTAAAGTTTGGTATGGTTGGATCGGCCAGAGCATGGCCGTTCCAACGATACCAAACACTACAGTGAAAAAAGTTTTTTAAAAAAAATAAAAATTAAAAATAAAAATAAAAATATATTTAAAAAAAAATTATAAAAAAAAAAGAAACATTTTTTTTTCTTTTTTTTGGTTCGTTAATGCAGCAATATTGTTCCCATTTCAATTATAATGTGAACAATGATGCTGCACTAACGATTTTTGTATGCGGTGCGTTTGTTAAAAATCGTGTAATTTTCCCGAAAAAAAAATGTAACGAGACCCCCATCTCTAATTTTTTTAACAAGCGCACCCCATACAAAATATAACCGCAATTGCTCGCATGTTAAAATGTGAAAAAAAACACTTTACACGTTGTAAATTATTGAAAATACATATTTTATTGCATTTTTTGTTATAATATACAGACATGACATAACGTATACATATAATAATGACATATTATGAATCTACCGAGTCTGACGGAAAGAACAATATATAATATGTCTGGGTCATATACTAAAATAAGCCTTCAAAACACGTTTAAACATGATGAGCAAAACCGGTAAATATGACCTCAGCACAGAGGCGTGAAACGCCTCAGCAGCGAAAGGGTTAAACCAGGAGGTGGCTGACATCTTGGTTGTCAGCCAAGCCTCCAGGTCACCCCCCACCCACTGACATCCCCACCATATGTGTGAGGATATCAGTAGGCCAGTTAAACCCCCTAGCTGCCAGGGGGAGATAGTGGCATCATTTGTATCCCCTTATCCCCCGATCCGACCAGCTAGATGGTCATGTTGGACATAATTGGAAAGGCCTGATCATGGCCTTTCCAATGATACCAAACATGACTAGGTTTGGTGTAAGTAAAAGCTAAAACAAAAAAAAAATTAAAAAAAAAAACGTTTTAAAAAAAAAAAAAAAAAAATTGTCTGGGGGTTTAGTTAAATAGGACCTAGGCTGTCATCTAAAAATAATGAGCATAAAACGGTCAGAATGAGCTCAGCGCACATAGGTGAACTGGCTCAGCAGTGAAGGGGTTAAAAAGCAAAAACATGTAAAAATTGGGAATTTCTATTCTCGGGACAAAATTTTTAAACTATTTAGCCGGGGTCTTTTTTGGCGGTTTTAGATTTTGGGGATTAAGTTACAAAAAAGTGTATTTTTACCATTTTTTCATCATATTTCATATTTTTTTATAGTAAATTATAGGATATGATGGAAATAATGGTATTTTTAGAAAGTCTATTTAATGGCGAGAAAAACGGTGTATGATATGTGTGGGTTGCATAAACGAGTAAGAGGAAAATTTGACCTAAACACGAACAGCGCAGAAACGTAAAAACAGCAGCGGTCACTAAAGGACGGATTTGTGTAAAACCGCCCGGTCACTAAGGGGTTAAATATAATAATAATAATATACACAAACGCAAAGTGAGAGAAATAAAAATATATTATCAAAATGCATATTGCTGATTGGCTCATTCCGTCTAAAATATTTAAAGCAAAAGAGGACTCCTTAAAGAGCCGTTATATGTTTTAAAAAGACCATAGTCTTCCTTCACGCAAGGATCAGCCAGATCATCATTCTTCATAAATCATCAAAGACAATGGGAAATGCATAAAATAAGGCAAACCTCTCTAATAGATGGTGAACTAGTATTAAACAAATCTCATTGTCAATGATGATTTACTAACCATTAGTATTACAGCCAAATAAGCATGGAAGCCTGACCTCGGAGGGCACGCCATTATAGAAAACTAGAGTTGATTAATGTGCTGGAAAACCACAGACCAGAATGAATGTGTAGTAAATGAGAGGAGAAAGAGAGTCTCATAGGCAGAATTTATATTTCACACACAGTCCTGGGAGCTATTTTGTCACTTTCAGAACAAATTGGGAACCAGTGAATATTTTTGAACCAAGTATAAAACTCATTTGAATTTGTTGAAATGGATAATGTAAACGCTACACTCTAGGAAACAAATCATTTGGCTTTTGAAGCTGCTGGCGTACATCTCGGTCTATTATTAATTAGCAGCTCATTAAAATGAATCTCTACGTTTCTGAAGCGACGCACATGTTTCAAACACTCTCTATGACGTAGCTAAGTGAATAAATATGATTTTTAAAATTAAAATATCCTAAAATTCAACTAAATTATTGTTTCTTTTCCAGAGAAGGGGGAAGAAAATAACCCTTTATCATCTTAACAGTTTTATGATCAAATTCCTATAAATTCACTGGGAAAAATAGGGAGGAAACCCTTTCAAAAAAGCACAATCCTTGTACCCCGTTTTGTTTTAACGACACAGTATCCTGTTAATTGCTACACTCCATCGTGTGTGTGAGTTTGTCTGAGTGCCTTTACGTGTGTGCGCGAAAGAGAACATCTCAGAGAGTGTGGGTGTGTCTGTATGGTAATGTTTATTAGTTACTTTGTGTGTCTGGACTTGCGTCTTTAAATAATTGAGTGAGTGTGTATTTCTATGAGCGACTGTGTGTCTGAATGTGTGTGTCTTTGTATGACTGTAAGGGTTATTCAATAAACACCGAACTTACGGTGCAATATCGTGGCAGTTTGTCTATCCAGAAAGCTGTCAATTGACCAAATATTGGCGAATTGACAGCGAAATACAGTGCAGTTCGCCACAATTCAGCAATCTTCATCAGCAGTGAAGCTTTCCCATAGAAAATTAATGTTTCAATCTATTCAGAGAATGCCAAACTGCACCGAATTGTCAGTGAAATGCCCTGATTTTCGATGGTTCTGTCAATAGTTTATCACGGTTGGACCTCCATAGGCAGGTTTACATCAGGCGTGGTACAGATATCGGTGTAGATAGTCTCATAGTCAATATTCAATCCAAGGGTCGGTGTAGACAGTGAAGGGTTAGTTGTTCGAATAGGTAGAAGGGAAGGTCACAACCAGGATAGAGAGGTTCAGTATGGTAGTGTCTCTGGGAGGTTCAGACAACAACTGGACAATGAAGCATGGGGGGTTCAGGTTTATATAGGGGAGTTCAGCCCACTCCTCCTCCACCCCTGAGAGAGGGGCGTGACGTCAGAGTCAGGAAAACCCCAGTCACTAAACCTACAGGCATGATCCCTTGGCCCAGCCCCCTGGCTGCTGTCATTGTCTCCCTGTCAAATCGCTGTAGGGGAAATCCCCAAACAGAGGTGGAGCAGGGCTTGACCGCTAAGCCGGGGGGCACCACGTTGGTCTCTCTCTCTGCATGCCGCGACGTGGGTCCGATTCCCAGTCCGCGCCATTTCTCCTCAGGCTATCAGGGCTAGGAGGCTGGCGTTGGATGGTGGTAGCTGCCGGAGGTGAGCCGGCGCCGAACAGGTTCCCGCTGCTGACCGAAGATCGGGTGCGAGGATGCCGCGGCCGAGTGCCAGCGTTCCTCCCTTTCGCCGACCTCCAGAACCGCCACGGAGAAACATGTTGGAGCGCGGCACCATCACCCTGTGTGGCCCCAGAGCGGACGGCTGCCGCGGTGAGTCCTGACAGGTTCAGTTCGACAGGTTTAAACAGACGAATATCACAGAATTCAATGTAAAAAAAATATTACCATTTTATTTATTATTCAACCATTTATTCTTTTCAGTTTTAGCATAAAAATGTTTTTATTTATAAATTTTTTAGATTTCTTTGGTATTTTTTAGATTTTTTTTATGGTGAAAGTTTTGATTCCCACTTTTTTTAATAATTTTTTTTTATTCTGTAACAGACCTTTTAATTGTTTTTTATAGGACCATTTTTATTATTTCCACAAATTTTCATGCATTTAAATTGTTTTAAACACTTTTTTTTAAAAAAAAAGCAGTTGAACAGGCTTTTCGGCTTCCCTGGACTGATCGACAGTCTTCAGTGGTGTTGGGCGGTCTGTTTGGCAGTGTTTGTCAGTCGGCGGCGGACCTTGGCGGCTCAATAGTGAATTCACCGCAGGGTCGGCAAACTGTAATGATCGAATCGCACCGAAGTGTGCCAAATGAAATTTGGTGCTCTTTGAATAAGCCTCTGTGTGTCTGTGAGTTACTAGGACTTGATTTAATTCTATAGGCCATTTAAAAAGCAATAGTGGTTGCTTGCGGCCAATATTTTTTTCAATATGTTGGCTGATTCAGTTGAAATAAATTTGTCCTGAGATCATATACAAGAAAATGCTACTGGTCCAAAGTAAGACACTGGCTGGTAAAACACCCAAAAAAGCTCATTTTCAGTCAACATCATACAGATTTGTAGAAACCCAACTTTTTGTCCCAGAGCCAGTGGCGACTCTAGGAACAATATTTAGGGGGGCACATAAGATACCACAGTCAAAACTGGGGGGCGCTAATAATTTTCACCACGAAATCATCAAACCACTGAAAAAAACTAAGGACACTATCACCTGGTGTGTGAGCTAAAACGCAATCACTAAAGGAAGAAGTTAGCGCAAGTCGCTAAAATTGATGACCTACGAACAGAACACCTTGTCCATGGGAGTCCATGTAGAAGGTCAATTGGCGCACGCTAGGGAAACCCTAAGACCTGGGCTGAGACCAGGTGCTAATGCATTTGAGTACAGGATAGAACTTGTTTTTTTCTCATGTGCAGAGTGCCGGGCCATACCTATCCCCCGCCCTCACAAACTTGTATAAGTATGAACACATCCATTGAAGAGCCCTCACATCCCTGCATTACTAAAATCCTCCAAGGTGGCCGTATCATCCATGTTTATATGCACACATATATTAATTAAGGCTGATGGGCATTGCATGATAAATGCCACCCAACAGCATGTAGAATCATTACACTGCATTTAATAGATCCAAAAGGAAGGCCAGGTGAGCGACAATAATTTCCCTGCAGCATATAAATAATATATGTTTCAGGGCAAGACGTGCGTCCCTTTAAACATGGTCCAAGCTGTCACCCTAATAATCAACGGCTTACATACTATCAATAACCACCAGCGTAAAATGTTTAGAATGAGGCAATATATTAGAATTAGGATATATGTGGATAACATATAACATGTGGATAACATGTGGATACATTTTTAATAGAGCCTACTGCAACAGCAGTGACATTGCGGATCAGATCCATTACTATGGTTTATGGGGCCAAGAGAACACCTGTGCTTCATTCCTTTACAATTAATTGCCTGTTAATTTTGGGTGAGGACCAGTTTTTTTGTAGCTAGCACCAGAGTTTAGCAGTAGGTACAATTCTGCGAATAGCGTCCCTCTAAAAATTGGCGCAGGCACAAAGTTATTTGTCAGTTGCAAAAGCGCTAAAGATCTCTAGTGCTCCCCATGTTAAGTATAAGATGTGGAAAGCAGTGGCGTAGCGTGGGTTGTCAGCGCCCGGGGCCAGCCAAGAATTGTGCGCCCCCCCAACCTGTGGACACGTTATCGATATTGCCCCAGCTCTCACATGGATATTGCCCCAGCTCACACATGGATTTGCCCCAGCCAGCTCACACATGAATATTGCCCCAGCTCACACATGGATTTGCCCCAGCTCACACATGGATTTGCCCCAGCTCACACATGGATTTGTCCCAGCTCATGGATTTACACCAGCTCACACATTTGCCCCAGCACACGGATTTGCCCCAGCACCTCATGGATTTGCCCCAGCACATGGATTTGCCCCAGGACATGGATATGACCCAGCTCATGGATTTGCCCCAGCTCATGGATTTGCCCCAGCACATGGATTTGCCCCAGCACATGGATATGCCCCAGCACATGGATTTGCCCCAGCACATGGATATGCCCCAGCTCATGGATTTGCCCCCAGCACATGGATTTGCCCCAGCTCATGGATTTGCCCCAGCTCATGGATATGCCCCAGCTCTCATCTGGATATTGCCCCAGCTCCCGGGCAGCGGGAGTGCCTGCCCGCCCCGGTCCTGAACAGCGTGCGAGTCCGTCCTGTTGAAGGGGAGGCGGCTGCGTGCGTGCACAGGTCACGCGGTCCGGCCAGTCAGGTGGTACAGAGACTCAGTACCACCTGATTAGACGGACCACGGGACCTGCGCCTGCACGCAGCCGCCTCCCCTTCAACAGGATGGACTCACTGTTTAGGACCGGGCAGGCACTCCCGCTGCCCGGCATCTGGGTCCCCTCAACCCGCGGGCCCTCGGGCGGCGCCCGAGGGCCCGGCGGGTCAGTCGGGCCACAAGTTTTAGGGGTGCATAATTTCAAAAGAAATTATGCGCCCCTTAACAAAACTGCGCCCGGGGCCACGGCCCCCCCTGCCCCCCCCATTCTACGCCATTGGTGGAAAGTACAGTTAGCTTGCGGTACAAATCGCTAATACCGATTCGCTATAGTGATTTTTTCCCGTTGGTGGAGCAGGATGCAAACGATCTGTTTTCAGGAGCTAGACTGAATTAATCTGGCGCTAACGCAAAAAATGCCAATGCTAGGGTTAGCCCACACCAGGTGATAGGGCCCTAAATAAGTATATAAATAAGATTCCAAAACCCCAGAGTAATGTGATGCAATGATACCTTTTTATTGTACTAACCTGATACATAAATTCAATATTTTATTCGCCGCAATTCGGCAGTTTTCACCGATATCTGAGAACTGCTTCAGGGACTCCAATTTTAGCAAATTACAGTGACCATAAATAGGGAATTCACAATATTTTTGGCGGACTGAATTCCCCAAAATGTGACGAAAAGCAAAGCATCTAAAGATGAATAAAACCTTAAGATCCTAACTTCCATAAACCCAGGGAAATACAATAAAAAAAATAAACAGTGTGGCATGGAGCTACCTATTAACCCCTACAGCCATACAGCCATACAGCAAGGAAAAAAAATGTATACTGTGAGAGATGCAGCCTGCCCATTAACCCTTAAAACACAGCTAAACCAAGGCAAAAACAAAACTAATTCACAATGTAATATACAGTCTGAATGTTAACCCTTTCACTGCTGAGCTGTTTCAACCCTGTGAAAACGTTAACGTCTACGTTTTATTTACGTTTTTATTACTTTATTTTACATTGGATATGGTCATGTTGGGTATCATTGGAAAGGCCAGAATCTGCCCTTTCCAATGACACCTAGACCGTCCACAGACGATGCACAGGGACGGAGATAAAGTGGTCCAAATAAGTAGGGGAAGCTGGATGCTGATTTTTGGTGGGGGGGCACATGGGGGGCAAGGAATAACCTAGGGGGGGCAATTGCCCCCCTTGCCCCCCTGTAGAGACGCCTATGCCCAGAGTTCCCCTCTTTCTGTTGGAATTGTCGGAACACACCTTGGAGAACACAAAAAAGAGATCTCATAGGAAGAGATGTCTGTATAAAATTCAGTAACCGAATGCAGAAAATGGCTTCTATTGGACTCAGCTCCCAATTTTCAGCGCATCTGTGGCTCTAATGTAACACCTGAAGCACTTATGGTAGTGCCCAGCCTCCTCCCGATGATGTTCAGGTAAGGTTCCTTTCGTGTTCCCTTGTTGCTGACAAAAACTTCCACAAGACAGGCCACTCTGAGACCGGGGATTGACAGGAAATTGTAAACTTAGTTAATAGAATAAAATAGAATAAAAAAAGTTGAAACAGATAATATAATAACAAAATGTATATAAATAAAATATAAAGATATCCACTAAAACGCGTTTCGTCTATTAGTCTTCCTCAGTGTTAGTACAGACAAATCATACAGATATGTACCTATTAGAAACACCCAGGACTAGATTACATACCTAACGCTAACGAGATTGCACGAGTTTACTGTACTTTGTGCACCTATACTCAACATGGGGAGCGCAAATAGTAATCAGAGTTAGGATAAGTAAAGTCCGAATGCCAATTACTGCACTGATGCGGTTTCAAAAATTTTACCGTCATCCTGAAGCTGGTGCTAACTATTTCCGCTTTTGCAGAATCATTTACTACCAGATAAACCCTCCCCAATAAATCCGATACTCACCTTTCATGCCACTGTGAGAACGGTGGCCCGGTCCACTGCTTCTGGCTGCCAGGAGCAGAGTAAGACTGGGGACAAATGGTCCCCAGTCTCCCTCCGCGATCATTCCGAGCCATTGGGCTCAAGTTGTGCAAGTGTGGTTCAGGGAACATGGCACATCATTTTCACACATGGATTGGCCACCACACAGTCCAGACCTTAACCCCATTGGGAATATTTGGGATGTACTGGAGAAGACTTTACACGATGCTCCAACTCTCCCATCATAATACAAGAACTCAGCGATAAATTAACAAAACTCTGGATGGAAATAAATTAGCAATGTGAATACATGTCAAAAATCTTGTTATCCATTGTATCTTTAAGCAAATACAAGAACTGATTCCCTTCTGCAGTGCTGCCTGGATAACACTTTTCTCCTCTGCAGCTCTTTTCAACTCATCCAACTTGTGCAGTGGGACTGTGATGTCCTGCGCCCCCTCTGGCTGCAGTGGACATTCATGTTCTGGACTTTAAGTGCATCTGGCGCCACCTCTGGCTTCATTGCAGCATGCAATCTTGCTCTGGGCATTCAGATCATGGACATTCACCTGGACTCTATTGGTTCGTTACGAGCTTTAAGTATAAATAGAGACTACACCCTTAGAAGGGCGCGGTCTCATTCTGAGTTACTAGCTCATTTCAAGTTTGCCCTGGTCCATTTCAGTCCTGATTCTGGTATCCTGCCTGAACCTGCTTAGCTGCAGGATTTCTGTGTTTAGGTTTGTGTTATCTCTGATTCTCATGCTAATTCAGTTCCTTGTAGTTCTAGTGTCATGCAGCTTTTTATTTCTGGTTCCACTGTCTGTCTGATAGTCTGCAGTTCTGTTCTCAGGTTCATTTATGCATTTACCCCATGTTTAGTTCTGCCTATTTCATTGTTTGTTTATAGTTCTTGATTTCTGGACTTTGATTGTATCATCTGGTTTTCTTTATATTGTATTTCTTGCCTAGAGTTCTAAGGCTCTGATTATAGTGTTTGTTTTGTCTTAAGGTTCTGGATCCCTGCTCTGGGTTCAAGTTCAGTCTTGTTTATTTCTTAGTTCATAGAATAAATATTTTTGTTTTCTAGTCCTGTATCCTGTGTATTCACTGCTCTTTAGGCTCACACCCCTCCTGCTCTATGTCACATCAGGTTCCCATGCCCAGTCGTAACAGGGACTGTACATTACGTCATACCCTTCCTTTTTCTGCGCTGAATGGAAGCCTGTATGATACAAACTATGGAGGTCTACTGGAAAGCATCCATATGGAAGAAAGGATTAAAGAAGGCTCCGATCAAAAATATGATTTTTTTTGTTGAAATGGCAACTCTCCATGTAGAACTACCTCTTCATTTACTCTATGTTTACTCCGTGGTTTCCTAATGACTTTAAAAAGTAGAACATAACTTGTATTTATCGCTTCCATTTCTAGAGTCTGCATACTCCAACAGGTTTCTCCTATGTACAAAAAATGTAAAGGGTGAACAAAGAAATTAAGAATCAAAATTCTGCTACTTTATTAACTTTTTTGGCATCCCGACCAGTGATCATTGCTTCCATGCACCTCATGTATCTCTTTAATGGCAGGTTTATCGTTAATGACTATAAGGTGGTAGTGAACAGGTTAACTGATTTTCCCCAGTGTATGCTCTAAACAGCAGTTACAATATTCTTCACACATTTGATGAAGCCATCTCCTACAGCCTCATACAGGCCCACTGCTACAAATATATTATACATTGTAAATGTAAACAGATTTTACATTCATTCGCATCGCTGCTCTGTGTAAAGATAATTTGCACTTGCAATAAACACACCTGAACCTGTAGTAATATGCCTGAAATGTATGCATCACACTCTACATTAATGTCTACAAAATTTATCTCAGATTTACCTTTTTTTGCAGTTTATAAAACTATTTGCTGTGTAGGAATGTGTTTCTAGTAGCTAGAGTCATGCCAGGACTGAAACATTTCAACCTGTACCTCGTCTTTCATGACCCTCAACTAATGACCGCCGGTCCTGTTGACCCCTGCTTCCTATATTGACACTGTGTGCCTCGTATCCTCCCCTCTGCATGCTGATATTGATTCTGATACTGCTTCCTCAAGCACCAATTCGTTTATTTATATTTCCCTTACCATATATCATTCTGCAACCCTGTCTCCTGCATCATTCTGTTGGCATTATCGATGAATGTCCTCGTGCAGTATGACGCTACCCAATCAGAGCGCTGCCTGCCCTATTTATTTCGGCTCCATGCCTTCTCCTGAGCCCGTTCTGCGTATTTTTGTTACTTATCCTTCTCTGTGTACTGACCTCGCTGTCTTCTCCTGTCCGGACATTTGGCTTGTTATCTCGTTTATGCTGTCTTCTGTGTCTCAGAACTTGCCATGTTTCTCCAGTGTGCATATATCTCTATTTACTGTAGATAGTGGCATGCCTGTGAAGCATGCGCAGCCACCACCTATATTACCAATACTTATCTTTAACTGCTATCAGCCCAGCCATTATAAGGACCGGTATTAGGTTTTCTTCTGTTTTGTGTGGTTGATTCTACACGGTGGGGTCCCAAGTAAACGTGACATGGATTAAGTCATGTTACTATTCAAAGCCACAAGTTTACCTGTGCATTGATAACTTTCCTTTTTTCAATTTTGGAAATCACCAGTTTTATGGCTGCAACAGCTCAGTCCAAAACACTATTAATTCATATCTAACAGCTGATTTACATGCAAAGGAATCACTCAGTACGTTGTTTATAACTAGGGATGTGCATGGCTGAAAAATTTGTTTAGTTTAGTTACATTACATTTTTAAATCATTTCGTTTTTGGAATTTCGTAACTAATTTTGTTTCGTATTTCATTTCGTTTTGTTTTGAAATTTCGAATCGATTCGAATTTCATATATCAATTCGATAGTTGATATCAATTTGAATTTTGGATCACTAAATAAAAACCCAATTAATCAAATTTTGCTGTTAAAAGAAAAGCTAGGGTTAAATTTTAAGCTGGGTCACAGATTTAGTATTTGAGTCAAATTAAACAGTGAAACAAAATTTATTTGTTTCATAAAGTCCTTTGCTGACTATTACTTGTATTGTAAGTTAAGATCAATTCAATAGTTGATATCAATTTGATAGTTCATTTCAAATTCAATAGTTGATATCCGTTATTCAAATTTCTCTTTTATGATGATGACACAGTGTAAAACGAAATAAATTCGTTATATACCGTTTCGTTTTGAATTCGTAGCGTATCGATTTGTTATTCGGAAGTACTTCCGAATACGAATTATCAAATTTCGTTCCAAATTCTGAATTTTTCCGAAACAAATGCACATCTCTATAACTACAACGGTTCAGTAGGTTAAGTAACGCCATCAAAAAGGCACAGGTAACCAAAAGTAGAAAAGTCAGAAAGCATTGATGAAAATTTTTGTAAGAGTAAAGACATTACTGGCTCTTCCAGCAAGCTCCTCTATGCTACTGGTGAGCACTGGTATCCTGACTCATCCTCATCTCTCCTCCTGTCAGCAATCATCTTAATGTAGCATCATTCAAGCATACTCAGATTGATGTGCCGTCCCTCCCACGTTCTCACATTGACACTTTGCAACTTTAGATTGATACACGTTCCAATGTGGTGCCGTCTTCAAGTTCTGTTCATTCTGACATGGAACATTCGCATTAATGGGTGCATGAGCTTGTGCAATCAAAATGACACTAAACTATGTTTTTCATACCATACACACAAGTTCTGCCGTATAAGAATAATGTCAATCAATTTCAATCCGGCTGCTTCTTTATAGGTCTGTGCTTTAAGTTTTCATTCACTCCGCACCTTTTAGCGCATTCTCTATTAAATAGTTTTTTTGTTTTTCACCTGGTTTGTCTCCACCATTCTGTATCTCTGCTGTCCCTGACCAGGCTATTGTTTTCTTGACTTTGTGTGCCTATCCTACTCTCGATGTTAGCGTCATTGATTGACTTGTCTTCGTATTATTTTCAGTCCAGATACTACAAGGACCAGTATTAGATTGTGGTCAGTACCTACTGTATCCTGACCCCAACCAACTTACCTGAAACTTACAGTTATAATGTAAACACAGAGTTTTCATTCAAAGTTTTCCAACTTTGAAAATCAGTTTTTTAATTTTTTTCAAACTGCTGTGCTGCCCCAATATGAGCTCATCAGTGACACTGACCGTTGAACTGTGGGAAAGAACAGTAAAAGAGAACTTTAGTCTTAACCCCTTCACTACCAAGGCATTTTCCAAACATCCACTGCCTTGAACCAGTGTTATTTTGGAAAATCATTTTTAATTAATTATACAGTAAGAAATATATGGGAATATTCCCAGTGTATTTCTTACTGTAATAACATGTTAGGCAGGCAGATTTCTCCATCTGCTGGCCAAATAGCTGCAGTTCTACCTGTAGTAACTCTATTTGTTCCATGTCGTCTGGTGAATGTCCCATATGTCGGAGGACATTCCTTAGCCAATTTAAACTGCTTTAGCACCTTGGGCATTATGCCCACAGCGCTAAAACTTTGAGGGCACCTTCTGGAGCCAAAAATCAATCATACAGCACAGCACAGAACCGCACAGCACCAGATTGTGTTAACATGATCTCAGGCTGTTGTGTCTGCTACTGCTGTTTGTGTATACAGGACCAGGGGCGTCGCTACGTGGGGGCGGGGGGTGCGGCCCGCACCAGGTGACACCTTAAGGGCGGGTGTCTCACCCTGCGCCGCGTATTCGCTCCCTGCGAGCGTCCGAAGCTATGCAGCTTCGGCGCTTGCCTGGGGGAAACATGTCACCAGCTGAGTTCTCGCGAGATCGCGGCTTGTCACGTGTCTCCCCCAGGCGAGCGCCCAAGCTCCATGCCGCCGGATGCTCAGAGGGAGCAGAACACGCGGCGCAGGAGGTGATTTGGGGGCATTATCCATGTGCTGGGGCAAATCCATGAACTGGGGGCATTATCCATGTGCTGGGGCATATCCATGAACTGGGGGCATTATCCATGTGCTGGGGCATATCCATGTGCTGGGGCATATCCATGTGCTGGGGCATTATCCATGAGCTGGGGCAAATCCATGAGCTGGGGCAGTATATCCATGATCTGGGGGCATTATCCATGAGCTGGGGGCATTATCCATGAGCTGGGGGCATTATCCTTGAGCTGGGGCAGTATCTGAGCTGGGGCATATCCATGTGCTGGGGCATATCCATGTGCTGGGGCATATCCATGTGCTGGGGCAGTATCCATGAGCTGGGGCATTATCCATGAGCTGGGGTAGTATATCCATGAGCTGGGGCAGTATATCCATGAGCTGGGGCATTATCCATGAGCTGGGGCAATATCCATGAGCTGGGGGCAATATCCATGAGCTGGGGCAATATCCATAAACTGGGGCAATATCCATGTGCTGGGGCAGTATCCATGAGCTGGGGCAGTATCCATGAGCTGGGGCATATCCATGAGCTGGGGCAATATATCCATGAGCTGGGGCAGTATCCATGAGCTGGGGCATTATCCATGTGCTGGGACATATCCATGAGCTGGGGCAATATCCATGAGCTGGGGCATATCCATGTGCTGGGGCATTATCCATGAGCTGGGGCATTATCCATGAGCTGGGGCAAATCCATGAGCTGGGGCATTATCCACGAGCTGAGGCATTATCCACGAGCTGGGACATTATCCATAAGCTGGGGCAGTATCCATAAGCTGGGGCAATATCCATGAGCTGGGGCAGTATCCATGAGCTGGGACAGTATCCATGAGCTGGGGCAATATCCATGAGCTGGGGCAATATCCATGAGCTGGGGCATTATCCATGAGCTGGGGCATTATATCCATGTGCTGGGGCAGTATATCCATGTGCTGGGGCAGTATATCCATGTGCTGGGGCAGTATATCCATGAGCTGGGGCATTATCCATGAGCTGGGGCAGTATATCCATTAGCTGGGGTATTATCCATGAGCTGGGGTATTATCCATGAGCTGGGGCAGTATATCCATGAGCTGGGGCAGTATATCCATGAGCTGGGGCAGT
This sequence comes from Leptobrachium leishanense, assembly GCA_009667805.1. NCBI lineage: Eukaryota > Metazoa > Chordata > Amphibia > Anura > Megophryidae > Leptobrachium > Leptobrachium leishanense. The sequence goes on along the minus strand of CM019070.1, from coordinate 54,917,925 downwards.
ATATCCATGTGCTGGGGCATATCCATGAGCTGGGGCAGTATCCATGAGCTGGGGCAGTATCCATGAGAGGAGCTGGGGGCATAGCCATGAGAGGAGCTGGGGCAATATCCATGAGAGGAGCTGGAGCATATCCATGAGAGCTGCTGGGGCATATCCATGAGAGCTGCTGGGGCATATCCATGAGCTGGGGGCAATATCCATGAGAGCTGCTGGGGCATATCCATGAGAGCTGCTGGGGCATATCCTGGCGAATTGCCTGCACATACGATGCCTGTTCGGTGCCTGTTCGAGGGCAGTGAAATCCCCATGAAAAAAGCACTGTTTCGGCTATTCAGAGAACACAAACCAGCAGTGAAAGGTTCCCGAATTGCCCTGCCATTCGGTGGTTTAATTTGTCAGCTTTATTCAGGCGAATCCCATAGGCTTCAATGTTAAAAATATTCCGGTTTTAATTCAATATCTAATAAACCGTTCATTATAAAATTCTGCAGTAAAGAGTCTCTTTATTTATAATTTTTTTTAGGATATTTTAAGCAATTTTTTTTAAAAGTCAGATTTTTTTTAATTTTTTTTACGTTTACTTATTTTTTCTGTAACAGCCCTTTTTATTATCATTCTCTGGACTTCATATGTAAATTTCAGACATTTTCGCTCAGTAGATTCTTTGCAAACAGCTTTTCACTTTTCACACATTCATGCAAACTGTTTTTCTAATTTATTCACTTCACTTGTCTGCGGTCTTGGCTTTTTCCGGTGGCTGCGCTGCGTGTGATTGGCTCCTTCTTGGGTTTTTCTGTGGTTTTCGGTGGGTTAATCCAGATGTTTTTGCGGGGTTTTCGGCGTGCATTCGCCGGGTTTTGCGGTTTGTTTTCGTCGGGTTTGCGGCAGCCTTTCCCTGCAATTCGGGGACCCTGTGGTGCTTGCTGAATACACCGCAGGGTCGCCGAAATGGGATCGGCAAAACGAACCGAATTTAAGAGAACGAAAAGTCACCAAACGTGCGGTGACTTTTCAAATCTCATTGAATTACCCTGTGTATATTAGAGGAAAGGATTGTGAGTAGGGATGTGCGTTTCGGGTTTCGGAATTTCGGGATTTTCACTAAATTTCCCGATTCGTGTCTTCGGATTCAGTCGATTTTCCGAATCGGATCGGACCCGAAAACCGACAGATCCGAAAAGTTTTCCGAGCCGAAACGAAAAATTTTCGGAGTTTTCGAATGGAAATGTGTCAAATCAAAATTTATTTTCGCTCTATTCATGATTTCGGTTCCATTCGTGATTTCGGTTCCATTTCGGTAATTCTGGACATCGTATATTTAACTATTATCGGTTATATCGCTGATTCTGTAAATTTTGTATTTGTAAATGCGTATCACTTGTTTCTTGTTTCCAATGATCCGATAATTCTGTCGATACGATAATTCCTTCGTAATTGGGTCGGATCCGATTCGTCCGCGGGTCGCGCATGCCATGCGCGCGCGCGGATGTCGTAACTTTATTGAGCCAGTTTTGACAATTTTTTTGACAGGCCAAAAAAATTGAAATTGTTTATAATTTAACATGGCTGAAAGACGAGACAGAGTCCCATTCGGACACCTCCTCGTCCTCATCTGCTTCCACCCCAGAGACACCACCCAGGAAGAAGCGGGCCAGCAACATGGCATTTGAGGAGATGTTGGAGCTGGTCCATATCTTTGACAAAAGAGATTATGACTGCCGTAAGGGCCCTTACGGCAGAAAGAATAATTTACGCAAGGACGGTATCCTTGACAAGCTCCGAACCACCATCCTGGAGTTGTTTGGGAAAGACCGGACGAAGGACCAGCTCTGAAAACGCTGGTCCGATCTGAAGGCACGCGAGCAGGAGCAGCTGAGGCACATCCGTTGCGTCATAGCCAAACGTAAGTGTCATGTTATATTGTAAAGCGCTGCGCAGACTGTTGGCGCTATATAAATCCTGTATAACAATAATAATGTGCTTGCATGTGCTAATGTGCACAGAAATACGTTGATTTATCTAGTCCTTTTTTCATACAATGTGATTGTGTATAGCTTTGCGTTTTCACGACTCGTCATACATGCATTTTTGCAATAGCTCTTCTTTTTTGTGATTTTACGTATTCGTGAAAATTGTGATATTTGATGTATGTAGATGAAGTTACAATGCTGGATTTCTTTTGGCACTGTGTACTGTAGTGTGTTGGGGGGGAGGTTGTTGTGATTGAGTGATGCATACGAGATGACCCGCAGCTTGCCCAATATTGGCTCCCACCTGCGCATCAACAAAAATCTCTGCGTCTCTGCTAAGTGGTAGGATGGGACATGTAGTTCTTCTGAAAGTGCATCCAAACAGAGCCGCGTTCAATACATCCTCAGCAGCTGCTGAATTGATGCAGCGCAGCAATTCAGTTTGCTACAGCAGTGTCATTATTGAACGCTTTAGATGCAAATTTCAAAACAAAATGGCGGATTTCTTTTGTTTCTGCAATATCCAAAGTTTTATTCGCAGAAGCTGAAAGTGAAACTGAGGCTGAGGCCATCTATAAACTAACTAAAAGCAGTCAGCAAAATGCGTTTTGTACGCACACAACACAAATAATAGTTATTATTGAATAAACGTAATGTTTACTTCTGAAAAAAATATATACCCTATTTTTCGCTCCATAAGACGCACCTGACCATAAGACGCACCTAGTTTTTAGAGGAGGAAAACAGGAAAATAAATATTCTGAAATCAAATAGTGTAATAATGGATATTGCCCCAGCTCCTCTCATGGATATACTGTCCCAGCTCATGGATACTGCCCCCAGCTCATGCATACTGTCCCCCAGCTCATGGATACTGTCCCCCAGCTCATGGATACTGCCTCCAGCTCATGGATACTGCCCCCCAGCTCATGGATACTGTCCCCCAGCTCATGCATATGCCCCCCAGCTTATCGATATGCCCCCCAGTTTATGGATATGCCCCAGCTCATGGATTTGCCCCAGCACATGGATTTGCCCCCCAATTTATGGATATGCCCCCCAACTTATGGATATGCCCCAGCAAATGGATATTGCCCCAGCACATGGATATGCCCCAGCTCACTCATGGATTTGCCCCAGCTCGCTCATGGATTTGCCCCAGCTCGCTCATGGATTTGCCCCAGCTCACACATGGATGTGCCCCAGCAGCTCATGGATATGCCCCAGCTCACTCATGGATATGCCCCAGCTCGCTCATGGATATGCCCCAGCAGCTCATGGATATGCCCCAGCTCACTCATGGATATGCCCCAGCTCACTCATGGATATGCCCCAGCTCACTCATGGATATGCCCCAGCTCGCTCATGGATATCCATGAGCTGCTGGGGCATATGCCTCAGCTCACCTGTCGCCGCCGCGTTAGGCTCCCTCTGAGCGTGCATCAACGCGGCGGCGACAGGTGAGCTGAGGCATATCATGGGGCATTCGCTCCATAAGACGCACCCACTTTTCCCCCCACTTTTTGGGGGGAGAAAAGTGCGTCTTATGGAGCTAAAAATACGTTAATTGAACAGTAATATATGTCTATGTGCAGGGGAAATAAATAAATAAATATTTTGTGACTTTAGAACTATGAGATGGGAGTAGTGGAGGGTCAAGCTGGTAGTGGTAGTGGAGGGGTGTCGCAATACTTTCGGCAATATATTGTATAGATATACCATTTTTTCCAGTCTGCATTATTTACGTGTTATTTTTTGGATTTGGCAGAAGACAGGAAGGCAAAGGCAGTGCCCCAGTGGAGGAGGAGGGGGAGCCATGGGCGACCACCAGCGCTGGTATATACTGTTTTATTTTGCAACGACTTTTGGTCAAAAACAGAAACATTTTTTGTTTACTGTATTTTCATTAATTTTTTTTATATATAGCACAAGAGGAGGAGGAAGAGGAGGAGCAGGAGGAGGGCGATGTTGGAGAGAGGGAGCCGGAGCCGCAGCAGGAGGCCGCGAGTCCAGGTTTTTTTTTTACTGTTGTATTTTGCATCGACTTTTGGTCAAAAATAAATCAGTTTTGTTGTTAACTGTATTTTTTATTTCTTTAATTTCTTAGATATAGCACCGGAAGAGATGCTGACGGTGGTGGTGAAGGAGTCGGAGGAGTCAGAGCCTCAGGAGGCCCCCAGCACTGATATATACTACTGTTATATTTTTTCAAGACTTTCAGTCAAAAATAGAAACCTGCTTTACTTACTGTATTTTCCTTCTTTCATTTATTGGATATATAGAAGGAGAAGCCAGACCGGACACTGACAGGTCCAGCGTCAGGATGGCGATCGGCAAGCTACGCCTGGCTGGCAGCAACCTTGATGCCATCCAGGAGTTGCTGCAGGAGTTCAGGCAGCATATTAATAACGCCGTTGAAATCCTGGAGCGGCAGAAGAGACCAGCCTCCTCCTCCCCTATGAGTATGTTTGTGCCCCTGTTGGGCAGTTTGCCAATGCCATGTGGCATCATGTTGTAAATAAATTTTATATTTTTTCTATATTTTCCTGTTTGTGTGCGTTGCTTTTCCTTACTTAATAAGTTAATATGTATTGCTTGGTTTCTTTTCCACACTGTTAAAATTATATGTACATAAATTTATTGACATTTCTATGGACCCTTTGTCATAAATTTGTCAACATATTTTTGCCATGAATGTGACTGTGCACATTCTACACTGCCTGCCTGGCCAAAAAATGTCACACACTAACACAACCTTGTTGTACTGCCTTGAGATTTGATTACCGACGTGGCCTGGTTTTGTTAAGCTTAGGCGATGTCACAACAACACGGATTTTTGTCCACAGTCACATTCATTGTATAACCAAGAATTTATCAAAAAATATTGATGGCAGCACTGCGTGAAGTCTTCTCTGACACAACCCAAAGATCCTTAGTGCGGCTCAGGTCTAGTTTATTTATCCCTGTTTGCAGCTTCACGCAACACCTCCTCCCAGCTATGAGCTCTCTCTCTCCCAACGCTGCCCGATAAGACGCTGCCCGCCAACATGGTCACGTCTTTGCAGGAAGACAACAGCATGGGGGAACGGCAGCTGCCGACAGTCCCAAGACCTCGTCACAATGACGTCAGTTCTGGAGTTAACCCCTAACTGCGACCAATGGTGGAGATAGGGGGTTCCAATGAACTCCCGATCCGCGGCAGCTATCGGTTAATGTTTGGTATCTTTGGATCGACCAGAGCATGGCCTTTCCAACAATACCAAACATGACAATGTTAAAAATTATAAAAAATTAAAATATAATAAAAAGTAAACAGGTTTTTTGTTTCGTTTTGTTAATGCAGCAATATTGTTGCCATTTCAATTATAATGTGAACAATGATGCTGCACTAAGGATTTTTGTATGGGGTGCGTTTGTTAAAAATAGTATAATTTTCACCCAAAAAAATATAACAAGTCCCCATTTCAATTTTTTTTAACAAACGCAACTCATAAAATATAACCGCAAACACTCGCATGTTAAAATGTGGAAAAAAACACTTTACACCTTGTAAAACAAACATTGAAAATTCTAATTTTATTGCATTTTTTGTTATAATATACAGACAGGACATGACGCATACATATGATAATGATATATTATGAATCATCTGCCGAGTCTGCCGGAAAGAATGATATATAACATGTCTGGGTCATATTATAAAATAAGGCTTCAAAACGCGTTTAAACAAGAGGAGCGAAACGGTTAAAAATTAGCTCAGCAGCAGACCGCAGTGCCGCACACAGGCTTGAAGGGAAGCCGTGAAATGCCTCAGCAGCGAAAGGGTTAATTTTTTTTTGTCTGTTTTAAATCATTTTTTTTTTTTTTTTTTCGTTTCAGATCATTTTGATCAACTATTTTTCCGTTTTAAAACCTTTTTGTTCTGGTTTTTATTTTTAAAGTCAGACCATTCGGGTCAGTTTAGCGTTTTTTAAATCGTTTTCATTTTTTTTGTTCCTTGGCTTTCATACCATTTTTTTAATGTGATTAAATAAAGTTGTGAAATGTATATTCATAAGAAAAAAAGGATCTTTATTTAATAAAAAAAAACCACGATAGAATCGCCAGAATTATCGTATCGACAGAATGAATTATCGGATTCGAAAAACAAACCAAAAATTTATTATAAAAAATTATATAAAGTATAAAAAAAGTAAACCATAGTAGTTTACGTCAAAACGAATAGAGTTGGACACTTTGAAACGAGGAGAACAGACGTTCCGAAAAAAAAAAAATTTCCGAAATCACAAAAAGTTGATACAAAAAACGAGCAAAGTGACCCGAAAACACGAAAAATGGTCGATATTCCGAAAAAAAAATGTACACGAAAAACGAGCCGAACCGAATCGAAACAGAAATCGGTCGAAACGAGCCGAATCAAAAATTTTAAACATCCGAACAAATCGAATCGAACCGAAACAAAAATCGGTGCACAAGCCTAATTGTGAGCTTTCTTCCACACTATTTTAGTTTTTATGGGAGGCAGAATAAGAGCAAGATGTACCAGTTATTCTCCTAGTATTGTTCTCATAAGAGATGCAACAATGGAGAGTTTATGATTTGGACAACTAGGGACTTCTCGACAACTCTACAACTTCCTCTATTCAGTTTCCAATGAAATGGGGATTTCAGTCATGCAAAGTGATAAGGGTAGGAAGAAGGTTGGAATGTTTTCCAAGATTGTTTGGGAATAGTAAAGAATACATCAACACCTAACCAGGGGTCAAGGCAAGTAGGAACATTTGGGAACGCAGTTCCTCCACTATTTTTTCAGGAGGAACAGAGTTCCCTTTTGTCCCACACACTGTAACACTTTTATTAGGCTTTAATCATATGTTTGATTGTTGGAATCATAATTCCATAAAATCATGTCGCTATTAAGGGTAGGGTCAGACAAACGCATATTTCATGTCTATCGTCAAAAAGTGCGTTGATGCATCCGAACGCATTTTTTCACAGAAGACGCGATAGCGGTCATACGATGCGCAATTTCGACTTTGATTTTTTTACGGATCCAAACCAGGAAACTTTGGGTGTCTGGACGTTATGTTGGCCGGACATGAGCAACGTCTGACGTCTCCTAATCACACACGCCACTATGCCGACGCAGCGCACTCTGTACGTCAGTACTAGCGGTTCGACGTTCTTGCAAAAATGCGTTTGTTTGCTGCTTGCGGTGCGCGGCCGTACTTCGTGTGTAGGCCTGCGTTGGACGTCATTTGCTGCTATCACGGCTGTAATAAAGTGCGGCTAAACACACGTTCGCACTGCTTTCGTCTGACCCCAGCCTTATACTTGAACAATAATATCAAATTTGCATGTGGGGAGGTGGGTTAGGTGCTACATATCAATGGATGACGGAGGACCAGAAATCTTGAAGACTTCCCACACGTATTTCTTTAGGACTAGACCCCTGCCCCTAATAATTTAACCCTTTCGCTGCTGAGGTTTTTCCCGCCCCTGTGCTGAGGTCATTTTTACCGGTTTTGCTCATCATGTTTAAACGTGTTTTGAAGGCTTATTTTAGTATATGACCCAGACATATTATATATCGTTCTTTCCGTCAGACTCGGCAGATTCAGAATATGTCATTATTATATGTATACGTCATGACCTGTCTGTACATAATAACAAAAAATGCAATAAAATATGAATTTTCAATAATTTAAAATGTGTAAAGTGTTTTTTTTCACATTTTAACATGCGAGCAATTGCGGTTATATTTTGTATGGGGTGCGCTTGTTAAAAAAATTAGAGATGGGGTCTCGTTACATTTTTTTTTGGGGAAAATTACACGATTTTTAACAAACGCACCGCATACAAAAATCGTTAGTGCAGCATCATTGTTCACATTATAATTGAAATGGGAACAATATTGCTGCATTAACAAATAAAAAAAAAGAAAAAAACTTGTTTATTTTTTTTTTATAATTTTTTTTAAATATTTTTTTATTTTTAATTTTTTTTTTTTTACAAACTTTTTCACTTTCGTGTTTGGTATCGTTGGAACGGCCATGCTCTGGCCGATCCAACAATACCAAACTTTAACCCCTAGCTGACACGGATCGGGAGATAGGGGGTTCTAATGAACTCCCTATCTCCACCGTTGGTGGCAGTTAGGGGTTAACTCCAGGACTGGCGTCATCGTGCTATGCACGATGACGCCAGTCCTCAGGGGGAGTTCCCGGAGGCTTGGCCGACATCCAAGATGTCGGCCAGCTCCGGGAAAGGATCACGAACCGGCGCTTTTCAGCGCCGATTCGTGATCCGGCTCCCCAGGGGTTAATGCCAGGTACCATTTGGAAGGGCAGGCTGTGCCCTTCCAAATGGTGCCTGGGTTAACCCCCGCAACGCCGCCGATCGGGAGGGAGAGAGGTCCGAAGGACCTCCCCCCCTCCCTTTCAGGCGCCTCCTCCGCACATGGGGGGGGGGCGCCTGAATTAGGTGTCATCGCGCCCCCGTGATGACACCTAATTAGCCCGGCGGCGGTTCCGGATGCTGGGCTGACATCGAGGATGTCAGCCCGCACCGGGGGGGCCAGCGATCGGCCGGAACCCGGCCGAACGCTGACCCCAAAGGCTGGATGCGCTCAGCGCGTCCACCGCATGGAACGTGACATGCGGTTGGACGCGCTGAGCGTGTCCACCGCAGCAAAGTGGTTAAAATATGATGATCTGAAGAGCCCTAGGAGCATCCCGGCTGTATGAGTAAATGTATATTTGTATAAAATCCTATTCGGTCTTAAAGCAAGGCATGGGAGGTAGATTAGATATCAATTACCAGGTTACTGACTGTGTTTATAAATCCTAAACTCAAAGACATTAGTGTGCGGAACGTTGAGGGCGTTGTGGAGACGTTTTCTATTTCCCTGCGTTCCTCATTTCATTACAGTTTAGGTGGTGGCAGGAGAGATGCTGTGATCAAGGTAAATGCAAGATGCTACTGAGCTCCCCAGAAACACCACAATTTTTTCTTAAAAAAAATATATTTTTATGTATTTATCTGACTGATACTACAAACTTCAGTTTCAAGTCAGCGCTCTCTGATCAACTCTTAGAAGAGCTCGAGATTGCATTGCAACCCCAGGGATTGCTAGCTTTCAGAATAAAGTCCAGTAACTGCAATGCTTAGAGCTGTAGGAAATATATTAAACACTTCAGACCATAGTCTGCCCATTTCCTATCCAAACGCACAGGATTTATTATTGATTTTGTTTCCAACGCGGAACAGCGGCATGTCTATCCCAAGCTTTCTTGAACTTTCCCACTGTATTAGTCTCAAATCTCTGCTGGAAGGCTATTCTATGTATCTACATCATTTTTTTTTTTAAGTATTTCTTAATGTGACCCATAATTTTTTCTCCCCCCCCATGTCAAGATTTCTGCTTTTGATCTCGCTACCCTATTTCTGCTGTGGATCTCACCGTCTTCTTTACTTTCTTAAATCTCTTTATGTTTTTTTACAAGTATACGATAAATGCCCAAAACAAAGCTGCGGGCAGTAATGAAAGGAAAACATCTCAATATAATACAGGGCGTCCAACGCTGGTAACTTCAGGGTCAGCAGCCATGTAGATTAAATTATTGTTATTAATATGATAGCAATTTCTGATCTGGTCTTGGTGCTTTTTGTATTGTTATTGTATTGACTAATCGTCAAGATTTACCGCGGCTGCAAACCCAGGCGATCCAAGGAGGGAAATACAAAAAAAAAATAGGAGGAGCATCTTCATTCATGAATTAGTGCATAACCTCCTGTTTGTCGATGATCCAATATTTATATTTAATATTTCCTAGTCAAATAAAGATGGATTAATATCACAATCCTATTGTAAATTCTGATGTCTGGTTTATGACCACTTCTGGGGCCATATTACGATGATCACGCTAAAACGGGCACATAATGGAGAAAAACCTGCTCCTGCAGGTTTCATCTTAGCGTTCCCGTTTTAGCGTGCTATTACGGTGCAGGCGCTAATGCAGCAGCCTGCACCGTAACACGGTGCTAAGCTGAGGGATGCTCTAAGCACCGCCCCAAGCATCCCCTCCATGGACTCCATTGAGGCTAACGGTGCCGGGTCACATGACCTGCAGGATCTTGCTTCCAGAAATCCGGCAGGTAAGCGTTGCGATCTGCAGAGGGAGAATGGGGGCTTTTTCCCGGTACCCAGAAGAGGCTGTTGGGATGGGAGGTGACTATCTGATTTTTGGGGGGATTTTTGGCTGGTGCTGACTGATTTTGCAGAAGCGGGATCCGTTAGCACCAGGTCCTGGCTGTGGTTAACTTTTGGGTTAACGGTAGCCAGACGGTAATTTGTGTTAGCACACTGTAATCCTAATGCTAATTAACACTTTGCGCTCCCTATGTTAAGTATAGGGAGCGCAAAGTATAGTAAGCTCACCCTGAAAAGCGCAAGCTAGGAATCACTACCGGGTTTTTCAAGCCGTTAGCATTCGGCTTGTAATATGGTTGGCCCATGCAAGGGCCACCAATGCTAACGGTAACGCTCACACAGTTGAGCGCTAACGTTGGCATCAGGAATGTAACAGGGCCCCTGATGTATTGTGTATTCCAGCTCTCTGTCACCCAATACTAATAAAATATGTCTCTCTCTAAGTTCTTTTTTTAAAGGGACATTATTAGTTACATAAGCTGTAACTCAGTGTTTCCCAAACCTGTCCTCGGGACCCTCAACCAGGCCAGAATTTGCAGATCACCTTGGGGGAAATGCAGCCTGAATCCTGAAATCACTGAACAGCAAATCATATCACCTGTGCTGTGCTTCAGATATCTGGCAAACCTGGTCTGTCAGAGGGTCCTGAGGACAAGTTTGGGAAATACTGCTGTAACTAGATTATTTGTGCATTACAAACAAAAATGTAGTTTATTTTATCTCCCGTTTCCATTTTGTGGACTTTTCCCATGATTCATCATTTACCAAATTCTTATGGCGAGTTTTACTTTGTGACTGTGCTTTATCTTATACAGTATTTAACAGTTAAGGGGGAGGAGGAGAGAATGTTTAGATAAGACAGCAGGGTTATCCTGTTCTCCAGGCTGCTCAAGATAAGAGCTGGCAGTTGAATGAGATAGGACAGGGAGCTTAAAATACTTCTAATCTACCCCGGTGATGTCCTTTAAATACATCCCACACAACACAATGATTTGAGTCGGTGATCGACCCATAGACTCCATTCTATGGCCATTCTCATACAGTGATGAGCAAGTGATGGAAAGATACTGGGGAGGGGGGCAGTTTACAACACAAAGTATCACACAATGGATGCACCCAGTGACACATATAGTGTAAAATATTTTCTTAACTAAACATACAAGAGGAAAACAAAGCACGTGTAAGATATCAGCAACATACAATAAACACAATAAGGACATTTCATTTTTTGGTGGTAGTGGCCCTTTAAGTTGTAATATAGTTATGTATTGTTCTGAAATGGAGAATTTAGCAACATTTAATCTTCAATAACATATTTCCCAAGTACAGAGCCCAAGGTTATATACTGTTTATTAAAATTATGCAGACAATATATTCCTTAATGCAAATATTTAATACAATACATTAATTTATTAAGTGAAAAAACAGTCCGCACACCGATTTCGGCGCACAACGTTAATGCGCGCGTTTTTGCGTGTCTTTCTTACGCGTGTTATTTTTTCACGGATGAAAAAATGCACGCGGATTGTAATACCAGCGTTAATTTACGTGCCTTAACGTTTAACGCTTCACGCACAAATTAACGCACTGCGCGAGCTTTTTTGCGCACGGAATGTAATAGAGCTCTATGTAAGGAACACATGCTTCTGTGAAGTTTATATTTTCTTGTCAAATAGAGGACCATAGTCAGGATTTCAGCATAACCAATGCACTGCAATTCTATATGAACATACTGTGCATGCCATGTACATTCTGATTTTCATTTATGCATAACAAAGATCAATGGTGCCTAGGTCCAGTTGGACTTCCTTAACGGCCCTTTTTGTATTGGTGCAAATATCACAAATGTGCCCTGAGGATATAGTACCATACTCTCCTCTGATTAACACTGTGGAGACTGGTGGGTCACCAGGACCCGTTCCTTAAAATGTACACCACCCAGGAAATGAGAAGCAAATAATTCCATCTGCATATGGATATTTGTTCCTTGTGTTGTATGCCGAGGTTGTTTCACACAGTCTCAGGATAACTTGTTCTTACAAATCACAAGCCATCTCAAACATGTTATTATCATTCAGTCCCTTTAAGCCATTGAAATGCTGAGAGCCCTCTGCTTCTTTTTAAGGACATCTGTCCTGACGGCCCATATTGAGAGTGAATGGGTGACTTCAGAAAACTCTTAAAGGGGCACACTGAGCATGTGCAAAACTGCTTCAGACAAGACACATTTTTCCAGAATTTATTTATATATACAGTCAGGTCCAGAAATATTGGGACATCAACTTAATTCTAACATCTTTGGTTCTATACACCCCCACACTGGAGTTGGAATGAAACAAACACAATGTGCTTTAACTGCAGACTATCAGCTTTAATTTGAGGGTATGTACATCCAACTCAGGTGAACGGTGTAGGACTTACAGCAGTTTGCAGATGTGCCTCCCACTTGTTAAGGGACCAAAGGTAATGGGACAGAATAATAATCATAAATCAAACTTTCCCTTCTTAATACTTGGTTGCAAATCCTTTGCAGTCAATCACAGCCTGAAGTCTGGAACGCATAGACATCACTAGACGCTGGGTTTCATCCCTGGTGATGCTCTGCCAGGCCTCTACTGCAACTGTCTTCAGTTCCTGCTTGTTCTTGGGGCATTTTCCCTTCAGTTTTGTCTTCAGCAAGTGAAATGCATGCTCAATGGTATTCAGGTCAGGTGATTGACTTGGCCATTGCATAACATTCCACTTCTGTCCCTTCAAAAACTCTTTGGTTGCTTTTGCAGTATGCTTTGAGTCATTGTCCATCTGCACTGTGAAGCGCCGTCCAATGAGGTCTGCAGCATTAGGCTGAATATAAAAATATTGCCCGAAACACTTCAGAATTCATCCTGCTGCTTTTGTCAGCAGTCACATCATCAATAAATACAAGAAAACCAGTTCCATTGGCTGCCATACATGCCCACGCCATGACACTACCACCACCATGCTTCACTGATGAGGTGGTATGCTTCGGATCATGAGCAGTTCATTTCCTTCTCCATACTCTTCTCTTCCCATCACTCTGGTACAAGTTGATCTTGGTCTCATCTGTCCATAGGATCTTGTTCCAGAACTGTGAAGGCTTTGTTAGGTGTTGTTTGGCAAACTCTAATCTGGCCTTCCTGTTTTTGAGGCTCACCAATGGTTTACATCTTGTGGTGAACCCTCTGCGTTTACTCTGGTGAAGTCTTCTCATGATTGTTGACTTTGACACACATACACCTACCTCCTGGAGAGTGTTCTTGATCTGGCCAACTGTTGTGAAGGGTGTTTTCTTCACCAGCAAAAGAATTCTTCATTCATCCACCACAGTTGTTTTCCGTGGTCTCCCGGGTCTTTTGGTGTTGCTGAGCTCACCGGTGCGTTCCTTCTTTTTGAGAATGTTCCAAACAGTTGTTTTGGCCACGCCTAATGTTCTTGCTATCTCTCTGATGGGTTTGTTTTGTTTCTTCAGTCTAATGATGGCTTGCTTCACTGATAGTGAAGGCTCTTTGGATCTCATCTTGAGAGTTGACAGCAACAGATTCCAAATGCAAATAGCAAACTTGAAATGAACTCTGGGCCTTTTATCTGCACATTGTAATTGGGGTAATGAGGGAATATCACACACCTGGCCATGGAACAGCTGAGAAGCCAATTGTCCCATTACTTTTGGTCCCTTAACAAGAGGGAGGCACATCTGCAAACTGCTGTTAATTCCTACACCGTTCACCTGAGTTGGATGTACATACACTCAAATTAAAGCTGACAATCTGCAGTTAAAGCACATTGTGTTTGTTTCATTCCAACTCCATTGCGGTGGTGTATAGAGCCAAAGATGTTAGAATTGTGTCGATGTCCCAATATTTCTGGGCCTGAGAGGGGACAACATGCTGGCAGGGTGCCATCCCAACTGCTTCCGGATGAGCATGCAGTGTTTGACCATTACTAATGCACTTCACTACCATGATCGATCATACATGATCAGCAGTAGCAGACACAGCTCCCTGAGGTCGTTTTAACAAGATTGTGGGCTATACTGTATCATCGGAAATTAAATTAGTTTGCTGCAAACAAGTTTTGCTTGCATTTGGGCTCCAGAAGGTGCCCCCAAAGCGTTAGCACCTCAGGCATCATGTACAAAGTGCTATCACTTTTTATAACCAGCTGGGGAATGTCTCTAAGGGATATCTCCCCAGGTGATCCTGCACGGAACCCAGATCTGTCTCTTTTGGCCAGTTGATTGTCTGCCAAACCAACAGTAAAGAATACATTGGGAATAGTCCCAAATATTTCTTACTGTATAAATAATTAAAAGTGATTTTCCAATAAACCACCTGTTCCTGACAGTGTTTTTAAGGAAAATCTCTTGGTAGTGAACGGGTTAAGGAAAACCTTCAGGATACAAACCCATATACTCAAGTGGAGACACTACATTAAATACACAATTAGAGACCTGTCTCGTATGTGTCATTCCTGCAGTCATTGCTTTGGAGGTAGTGATGGAAAATTACAAGAACCTCAAATAGTAGTTTACAAAATATTACAATTTAACAAGTGCTGAGTGTCTGCGCATCTGTCTCTCTAAAGTTATGTGCACCCTGCTGATATACATTAATTAGCTTTATTTTTTTATACATGTATATGCCAAGTAGCATCCAACAGGAAATGCTGTTCCTTCCTGCATATAGTTTGCGTTCATTAACACCAAGTAACATTTAGACCTTCAATGTGATAAGCACTTTTCACTCAATATGGAGAATAAGAGAAAGACGAAGCTTAACAACCACGCAACGAAAACAATGAAACCTGCATAAAATAACAATATTAGGTTTCCCAGTTGGTATATTTAACACCCGGGTCATAAAATAATATGGGAACAAGATACAGCGTTGCAGCCTGAATTCATTTTTTATCCTTTAAGAAAATTGCTTCCGAACAAAGAATTACTTAAGAATTCTAGGAATGCATCGATTTATTTAAAAATGGTGCTAAACAAATCCTTCCCTACAAATCATATTTGTACAACACACAATGATTATTAGATAAATTGACATTTAAACCCATTACAGCCTAAACCCATCTTTTACTGAGTTATTCAAAGCATTAAGTTAACATTTACCGGAGCATTTATTTTCACATCATGCGGAGATCAAGACTAAATCCTTTATTTCATATTCAGATCTTGTTGGGTCAGGAACAGAAAAAAAAAATGCTTTTTCTTTTTTTCCTCAGACTTTGGAAGAAGACGAGCCGGAATCTTCTAAATTATTATTAAATTACAGCGGTTATTCAGCTAGATGTTGACTTTGAGATGCCAGCACTGTGATCTTTTATTGAAAAACAGTGGCCTCGACCTGTAGGTCAGCGGAAAGACTGGTAAAGCAGGTCAGAGTTACTTTCAAAGTATCTACAGCCAACCTTACCGTCTAATTCCCCAGCAAATCATGTCAAATAAAGTCCAGCTGATCCACTCATGATCCTATGCTGTTTGTGAGGAAAATAATCAGCTGTATTTGTAACATATCTACATTGTTTGCCAAACAACAATGTTTAAGGAAAGGATTTAAATTGCAAATCGAACAATTTTTAATTGGATATTTTACCATCACAAACACAAAATGTTATCTTATTTAGGACTGCTAATTAGAAGAATGTTTACCCGAACAGAAAACATGTGTGGTTAGTCACTGTAGTGAGAAAAAGGGGGGTTTGTGAGGGTCCTGAGGACGAGCAGCATCACTAGTGGCCTGCTCTACGGTGGGGCCCGCTCAGGTCTCACAAGGCTTTAGCTTGCTTGTGCCATTACAGGGATGAATGCTCCATATGCAAATCAGCCGGCTCTCACCCAAAAAGGGTGGTCAGTACTGACTGCCAAGGACGTCATCACTGCACGAGAGGTGCAGCAACCCCCGATGATCGTTTCGGCCTTGTTTGGCCTCGTCAGGAGGGTATAGCTGACACCCCTCTAGGCACTTCAAGCAAGGGGTCCACGTCTGGATAACTCTGTAAACTTATAGTGAGAGAAAGGGGGCCTCCTGACGAGGCCTAACAAGGCCGAAACGATCGTCGGGGGTTGCTACACCTCTCGTGCAGGGATGACGTCCTTGGCATTTCAGTACTGGCCACCCTTTTTGAGTGAGAGCAGACTGATTTGCATATGGAGCATTCATCCCTGTAATGGCACAAGCAAGCTAAAGCCTTGTGAGACCTGAGCGGGCCCCACCGTAGAGCAGGCCACAAGTACTGCTGCTCGTCCTCAGGTTCCTTACACCCCCCCCCCTTTCTCTCACGGTTAGTCACTGTATGCTAAATTTTATAAAAGAAAGTTCAGAAAATCATTTTTTGGCTCGAATGATGGGAAAATCAAGAAGGTTTTTGGAAGCAGTCTGCTAAATTTACTATCCTTGGAAATGTTCCAGGCCACCTCCAAATTAACCTGAATGACCACCAAATTATATTCCACAGCAAAGTACTGTTAGGTCACTCCTTTTATAAGGCAGACTTTGGCGGCATGACCGGCTTCCTGCTTCGTTTAACCTCCCTGGCGGTATTCCCGAGTGTGACTCAGGGTTAAATTTCGCTACCGCAAACGGTAACCCCGAGCCACACTCGGGCTGGAGGTTTACTCACCTCCTCCTGGCTCCCTCGCTGTCCCCGCAGTGTGATCGCAGTGAGCTGCTTCCTGGATGGCTCCCTGCGAGTCACATGATGCAGAGGGGCTGGACCGCAGCAAACTTCATTCACAAAACTCACTGAATACAAATGGCAAAAGTTTATGAACGGCCACTAGGTGGCAGTACAGGATAAGAAATAGACCATACATCGCCTCACCCTTGTTCTCAGACAGATTTCAGTGTTTTTTGTTGTATTTTATTGAATATCATTTATTTGCATTATTTTGGATAATTATTTTTGGGATAATAAATTATTATTTCATGTTTCAAACTTTATCGGACTCCGTGTATTTACTATTTTTTTTAAATTAATTAATTAATTTATAAAGGATTTTACCAGTAAGAACTCTTGATTGCACGGATTTCAGTGCGTTATTCCTAATTATTACAGGCTATGTACAAAAACACGTTTAGTTTAAAAAAACATTGATATGCTTTTAGACACAAAATTTTGAAAAAATTAGACCGCCAGGGAGGTTAATGGACCACCAAATATTAGTCAATATAAATTCACCCTAAAAACACTCAAACCAGGTTCAGTACATTCGGCAGGTTGCTTAGATACTGAATTGTATCAACAAAAAAGCAATTACACAAATAACATAAAACAATTAGGGCTACCGTTTCGCAAAGGATGGAGCTAGAAATATGTATCTTTTCTATTCCCTAAAAGCCTATGTGGAATAATATGATTGAGCTTTAAAGGCCTGATTTTAGAGGGGAAATAGTATTTATACCTCTTTTCTATTTTGATACAAATCCAATGTGACTGACACATTGCTGCTTTGGTTTGAAGTCAATTCATTACAGGCTTTGGCTCATTCATGTGTCAAAAATAAACGTAAGTGATAAGAAATTCCAAATGTCTCAGTCTGTGACAGCGTGGAAGAGATCTGGATAATGTTCGGTGTTGGAGAAATATTTAGGTTTAAAAAAAACTTGGCCAACTCGTCAAATTTGGAGATTATACCTTAACTTGCAATTTGAATTTCAGCAGCAACTTTAGTGGGATTCAAACCCTTAGACAATGCTCAGATGCGAGGACCTCTTAGAGCAGTGATCTCAACCTCTGGCCGCCCTAGATGTTTCTGAACTACAACTCCCATGATTCTCTGGCCATTTATTGCATTAATGGGAATCTGGGAATTGTAGGCAATGAACACCTGGGGGGGCAGAGTTTGAGATTCCTGTCTTAGAGAAACCAATGAAGAAATTAGCCCTATGATTTGTAACTAATGAAGGCTTACCCTCTCTCTTAGAAGACTGGAGGATGTGAACATAGGGGAGTGTTTATATGGCATGTCAGCAAAATGTCAGGTGTATACTGACACGCCACATGAATCCCATCAAGCACAAGGCCCTGGTTGGAGTAAGACCTAAGGCAACCACCTATTTTGCCTAATTATAAGGCCGCTGCTCTAGAATACTTAGCTCCCATTTCTGACGTTGAAGTCAACATTTCTATCTATCTATTTCTCTATCTATCTATTTCTCTATCTATCCATCCATCTATATCTTTGCCGTCTGCCTGCCTATCTGCACAACCATATATTGATAATATATAACAGGAAAAAAAAAAAAGATGTAATCTGCACTCGTTTCTATACAATTCCATGTGTAACGAAACACAATTAGAGGTTTTATACCTGAGCTGGGTTATTACTCTTGGTTGTTGCAGCCGCTCTGGCGACTAAGGGCGTGACGCCATTTTTTCAGTATGTATATATATTGATAATATACTCTTCGTTTGCAATACAAAGATAATGTATGAGAATCTAATTTTTATATATTTAATTAATACTTTGACACGCTGTTTGTACTCCAACACCACATCTACTATGAAGAACACACAAACATGTATCTATATATAAATAAATATTAATCACTGCAATACATAATGCATGCCTTTCACACTGCGGTTATCTTTTCATGCCCGCTATGAAGGATCTGCGGGGCAGAGTCTTAGATCTTGTTGTGTCTCTAATTCTCAGTGTGTATTTCGTGGGTCACTCCATTTTTTTCATACTTCACTGTGGGTATTATTTTTTATTATTTTTCTTCCAATCCATCTTGCTCTCATGGCGTAAAAGAATTCAACCCATCCATACATGATGAAATGAACAGTAATAACAGGATGTTAATTGTTAGCCCGAATCATTTTACTATGCCATTGTGTTAAAGCTTGCTTGGATTCTCCAAAGACTTGGGTCCTGATGGCCTTCCTGCAGCTGCAATACCTTCAGTCTCCTGGGCCTCCACTTATTGCATCTCGGGCTCATTTCTCATTGTGTTGCACCTGGCTACTATATATCCTCTTCACTTAAGAGAAGAGGGAGAAAAATTGCCAAAAGATATATGTGTATAAATGTGGACCTTCTCTCCAGAGGTCAGAGTTATAATAATATGACTAAAAATAGAGGACCCAGAGGAAAGCCTTTGATGTTCAGCTTTGTTACACGTATTTGCCATTTGTATCTTTTTTTGTGATGATGGCTTAGCCAGTGTCTGAGACAATCTGAAGACAGTAGAACTGATAGATCACATGCATGCGTATCATCTTTATTGTTGTTTGATTGCGATCGCGCAACAGATCTATTTTTTATATATTAATGCAGACAGCACCATGGACTGAAAACACCCCCCAAAAAAAATGAAACAAACAGGAGCACATAGAACTCAGGAACAGTGTTGCAAAGTGAGCTAAGAAATGTTTACCGTAGATACTCGAGTATAACGCGACCCGAATATAACGCGATGGATAGATATTTATTATGGAAATGAGGGAATATTCAAAACTCGAATATAGCGCAAAGAACAAAATTTTACTGTACCGGTAAACCATTAAAATTCTCCCAGGTTTTCTTAACACAGTCAGGCTCCCCCTCAGACCAGGGTGCTCTGCTCTAGAATGATTGCAGTTGTTACTAAGTATGAAGCCACCAGCCACCTGTCTTCTTTACTAGCCATTAGATGGCCGGCGGAGGCAAGCAAAGGTGAATGATTGGCTTAAACTGAGCGTGGCCTCTGGCCCTGACGGATCCCACCTCTCCCGAATCTGGGAGTTCCTGAAGTGTTTGCAAGCATCAGGGAGCCCGCATTCACTTCAGCGAGACTAGCGGAACATCTGAGATACTTGGGAGCAAGTCAAGTTTTTTTTTTTTCACGCGATGCAGATGTCTCGAATATAACACGATCCCTCTAATTTTAAGGTACATTTTTGTCACCAAAATCTAGCGTTATACTCGAGTATCTACAGTATTCATATTTAAAACACTATTAAAGCTTTAATCGTGAGAGTAGAGTAACGATACTGCCGCAGGCAGGGCACGCGTTGAATATTCAGAGAGAAACTAACAATATTGTGTGCATTGTAATGCTTATATAGAAAATGACAACCACCTGATAGTACAAACATTTGTTTAATTATTCACAAGAATTCATTTGAGAAATAAGTCTAAACCTAGGGCCATAATAATCAACAATGACAACATATCCCACGCTGACGGTTTAACGAAGCAGTTTACTTAAATGAATGTTAAGAAAGATAAAATAATAATCATTTTTTTCTTTAAATATATATATATATATATACACTCTATATAAAATAATCTGTGTCATCGTACAAGTTGCTGCCTCTCAGCTAGAGCCGTTGTCTTTGTCACCGTCCCTTTAATCTGGTTTTCCCTCAACGTCTACAGAGAAGTCGTGTATCTCTTTCTTTCCCACCTGCCCCTGTCTTACTGTGTGACTCTGAAAAGATCACTGCCTTCCGGTAAAGCCCTTTCCCCTTGCTCCGCACCCGAGATCCATGTTCATTGCACATCAAACAACCCGTACCATACCCTGATGGTTTAAATCTTTAAACAGAGAATAACAGCCTAAGTACATCCAGCGAGACCCCCTCATATCCCACACTCTTGTCATTGTGTGTTGGTGGAACAATTACCAGGAGAGGACCACTGCAGACAGAATCAAGTAGTGTCTGTTGTCTCTGTGGACTCCATGCTGATTCTCTGATCAGGGCTCAGGCAAAATTCTGTTTGAAATAAGAATAGACTAATTTTCATCAGCCTCTTCTCGCAGACTCTCCCATGTGGTTATGTATGCCAAAGGTTATCATTAAAGAGCTGCCTTCAAAAGAGACCGGGCCTTTTAGCCCAACTCTCTCTATTGTAGTTACCGTTTAAAAAATGAAAAAGAAAAAGATATGATGTGCACTTAATTGTTAGGGATCTTGTAAGGAAAAAGGGGGTGGCTATGGCGGTGGTGAGGGAGGTGGGGGGGACAACAAATAAATATATACGAGACAAAAGAAGAATTTGGTACGTAGCTGAGGGATGTTATGATCAAACGAGGCCACGGTAAGTTTACAGATGTTCAAAGCTACCTATTAAAGAATCCAATGTGACCAAGACTAAAAAAGAAACCGACGAACACTCAGTTTAACTTTGTGTGTGACGGAGGATTCCATCTGATGCTTACGTTTAGCTGTCATATACACCTCCTATTTGCATTGCAGACGTCGGCATCAAAGGATATTCGAAATAGAGGACGGTCGAGACGCTAACGAGCGCTTTGACTTAGTGGTAAATATTTGAACATAAAGTAAAATAAAAAAATATGTTTTGGATGTGTAATTTTAAACTTCTTTTTAAATAATAAAGCAAAAATAAAAAAAGAAAGATTAAAAAGCTCTGTAGCCTGTTTATATACCGATTTTTTTTGTGTGTTTTTTGTTGTTGCTGTAATCATTTTGATATTGTTAAACAAAAACATTATGTGTGTATTCACAATCGCATATGTCGGTTATTTTTCCCCGCTGAACTGTTACTGTTTTATAGCAGGATAGTTTCATGTTTGTTTTTAATTACATCGCCTGCTGCCCTCTAATTCTTGACTGATTTCAGGAGGAAGTGTGCGACCTTGTTCTGCTGCGAAGGAAAAGGACACGAAGCACGGCACCTTCTCTCAGATACTCAGGTGTTAGTCTGTAGCTAATGAATACCTAATAATGTGGCATGTCAGATGGGCTGACTATTCCCGAATAAATTGATTCCATTGTTTTATTAAGTCTTGAAAGTCTCTTAAACAGAATCTGTGCAAAATCAGACTTTAAACTAGAATGCATGAATTTACCAGA
This sequence comes from Leptobrachium leishanense, assembly GCA_009667805.1. NCBI lineage: Eukaryota > Metazoa > Chordata > Amphibia > Anura > Megophryidae > Leptobrachium > Leptobrachium leishanense. Next base: position 54,895,911 of record CM019070.1, on the reverse strand, counting down.
ACTGATAGCAAAATAAGGTTAAGGTAACAGAATGAAATATTTTCACAGGTATAAAGGTAAAGGGATGAAACAGTTGATGACACTTTATTGCCCAGTCAGATTTAAATTAATGGAGGAGATTATAATAACCAGGAATACATTTGGAAATTATTTTAATATGTATTCTTTATCAAAAATGTACTTAATAATCCTTGTTTGTTCCAGATTATGTTCCATCTTCCATATAATGTTCCATCCCACCCTCACTGTAGCAAAATGTTCAGAAAACTGAACTGCTGCATTACAACAGCGAGGAAGAGGTCAGAATACAAGTAGACTCTGGAATCACTCATTATTCTACAGGAATAATATCCAGGTAAGTTATCATTGAAAAAATATTATCCCTGTGCAGTACAGATACAAGGTGTTACTGTATTATACATACACAGGCATTATGCCACATACAGATATTATTTTTACATTCTACTATGTTTTTTGGTAGCTGTATTTCCAAATAACCTCATTATGATCAATACAAATCCCCATAAGCGGAATATCTCCCCATTTTAGGCCCCTATTACGCTCGTGGCGTTAAAACGCGAGTGCAGGGGAGGAAAAACAATGCTGCTGCATTGTTAGCGAGCATTAAAAATCAGGATGCGCGCAGCAGCGCTGAGCGCAGCAGCGCGTCTCATCTCAATGGAGTCCATAGGACTCCATTGAGCTCCCCTCTGCCGGTCACGTGACCAGCCGGATCTCGCATCGCCAGATCCGGCCGGTCGGCGTAGGGATATGCAGGGAAAGACGGAGGGGACTTTTTTCCCCGTCTTTCCCTGCTCCCGCCGGCCGGAGGAGGCGACCGGAGCCGCAGTCCTCACCGCGGGACAGAGGGTAAGTATGGGATTTTTTTAATTTTATTTTTAAGCTGGTGTTAACGGATTCTGCACCAGCGGAATCCGTTAACACCAGGTCCTGGCTCTCGTTAACTTTTCGTTGACCAGAGCCAGGCGTTAATCAGTGCTGGTACATTGTAATCCAGCGCTGATTAATGCTTTGCGCTCCCCATGTTAAGTATAGGGAGCGCAAAGTGCAGTGACCTCGCGCTGAACAGTGCGAGGTCCCAAACACAAATGGATTTTTTAACCCATTTGTGTTTGGATTGTAATATGCAGCAGATACCGCAGCTAACGGTAGCGCTCACGGAGGTGAGCGCTACCGTTAGCGTGAAGAATGTAATAGGGGCCTTAATGTTTACCTTGACACAAAGTTTATTTCTGTCTGTATCTTAATATTGTGCAAAAAGAGACACCATCTAGAGTGTAGAACCTTTCATCCCAGCAATATTCCTATAAAGGATAAATCGATATGAGAAAAATAAAAAAATTAGCAAATTTATATTATTTTAATCTTTCTAACTATCTTAGAACAACTACGTTTATACGAAATTGCTATTTTCCAACAGGTGTCAGGAGTGTTGGGGTAAATGTCTTAAAGAAGAGCAGGAGTGCGGTAACATAAGCTCAGCAGCTTAAACGCAGTCTTCTGCGTATTGCTGGCCAATGATGAGTGAGTTCAAATATCTTACTCCACTGGGCGTCCGATAGGGGCTCACCTAAGAACTCCTCCCACTTCCTAACAAAAAGCGGAACGTCACCTTGCCGAGAGGACAGAAGTATGCTGTAGATGCAGGAGACCCCATGTGGTAAAGGGTCAGGCTGCAAATTTACAATTTCTCAAATGTAGTCAGGTTCCGAGTCAGAAAGTGCTTTTGGGGATCGAGCCTATATATGAATCGATATGAGTGTACCGAAATCTTTGCATAAATGATCCTGGTGATCCCTCCTGCAGGGAGCTAAGAGACCGTAGGCCAGTAGGATGCATCACGTGGGTCACCAAGGTATCGGAGACGGTAGGAGACAGCGAAGGGCATTCGGGTCTAACCCCAGCCAAACCTGTTCGTTATGGATCAGTGGCATCAGGGGTGATGGCGAGGTGGACAAGGATTATCAAGTAGCAGTGCAATGCCACAAATGGAGTGTCACATAAGTGAACGGGGAGGGTTTACACAATTAAAGCCCCTGGGACTGAGGGAGCCAGGGTAACACCCCAAGAGGGACCCCCACCACCGTCCGGTCAATGTCTTTTCACAATTTGACAACCCCCATTTTTGACCACTCTATGACCCTCTGGAAATGGCATGCCAGGTGATATAGATGAAAGTCAGGCACAGCCAGACCCCCGGTGCCCCTGGTCCAAGTTCGAACATAGAACCGCAATCTAGGTCTTTTGCCCCTCCAAAGGTATTTAGTGATCATGGACCATAAGTCTCTAAATAATGGAGTGAGTAGGGAAATAGGGATAGTCTGGGACAGGTATAGCAGTCTGGGGAGTATGTCCATCTTGACCGCTGAGACTCAACCCAACCATGAGATATGTTTGTGGTTCCATGCCAGCAAGTCCCTCCGGCATGCGGCCAATAGTGGTGCAAAGTTCTCCCTTCTGGGTTGGGAGTCAAACCCCAGGTATTTCAACAAAGAATCCTTCCATTGGGTTTTATGTATATTTATATGCACACACAATGTATTTTTTCTTTCTTTTTTTATTGACAATTGTACGCCTGGATTTTTTAGTTCATATTTCAAGTGATTGAAGATCAAGCTTAAATTTCTATTTCATTTTTTTTTTTTTTATTCTGCTAACTTGGTCAACTTAATTAATTCCAATACTATAAAAGGGAAACAAAATCAATTGTTTATGCAGCCATGTGTCCACACCTATTTATCTTCCTACTTCCATTCTATGAGAATACCCTGGCTCCCTTATGCTCTTGACATTCCTAGTTATAAAAAGTGCCACTTAGGCATGCACTGAAACATCTAAATGAATGTATTATCACTGATTCGCTAATAAATATTCATGAGGCCTCTCTGCAGATACGTTATGTAGAGTAGTCACTGGAGCTTGTACTCTAGTTGACAAACCACACCAATAAGAAGGGAGTAGTTGTACTTGAAACCCTTTATTTCCTACCCACCTATAATTATCAGTTGAACATTTTCTCTAGGGGAAATATAGATATTGTTTTGGGTGATGACTGGTAGGACAACCTATTTGGCATATAGCAACAGCGCAATAAATTGAGACATTGAAGACGTAGTTCCACGTGTGCTCCAGTTTTCTTTCAAGAAGGGTAGAGGGGGGTGGTGCAGAAAGACCTGTTAGACAAGAAGCTTTATGGCCAAATTTAGAACTTTCCAAACTGGGAATTCTAATTGGTATGAGAGGTGTTTCCTCAATAAGCATCAGTGGCAACCAAAAAATATGGAATAATAGGGCACTCCAGAATCAATAGCAGCATATCAGTTAGATTGGTTATTCTGGTATAAGACAAAATGACCACAAATCAGTGGGTAAGATCAGTTGGTTCACTTGATCATTAGACTTGTGCTTAATCTTCTGAACACTGTACGCATTAAACAAAAAACAGATCACAGCAATAAGGATTTGTTTAACCACTTCACTATAAAGGGATTTCCCATAAAACCACAGGCAGGACCTGACGGTTTTATGGAAAATCGCTTTCTATTACAGAGTAGAAATAAACAAAACAACCCACTGTATAGCTTCAATATAGGCCAGTCCCTATTAGCAGGTAGAGGGCTACCCAAAAAGCACCACTACATATACATTACAGTATGGGCTCCCTGTTTCCTTGAAGGAAAAATGGACCAGCAATCGGCTGTCATGTCTGATGTGTTGAAACTGTAGAGGCATGTTCTGGAGCCCAATTGCTAATGAGTTTTGTCCGCACTATAGGAAATTCCTTTGCATTGCTCCAGAAAAAGACCAGATCGAGTTTACTCGATCTGGGGGCACTTTCAGGTGGTTTTGAAGATCAAGTAAACTCAATCATGGTAGTGAAAGGGTTAGACATAAATATGCTTTTTAAAGATGGTGGTGTAGGTGTCGGAAGTAGTAAATCACTATGTTGCCCCTAAAGCTCTTACAAAATTGGTAGCAACCTTGACTACTTCGTTGGGGAAAGGAGATTACAATCAGCTATTGCAAAGTCATGATATGAGATCAGCTTTGCAACGTCTGCCTAGAGGAGATCTTTCTTACCTTCCCAGTATGACATATTCTCTTATTCCTCTTCAATTTAATGAAAGAACGTATTACCTTGATTACATTAAACATGGAACAATCCTGTCGCCTTGCTAGACACCTCATTGAATAAGTGTCATTAGACTTCAGGGAACTGTAGACATGCTATGTTAATGGTCGGAATTTGGCAAGAAACAGAAAATAAAGAAGAACAACAGAAAGAATTATTGAAAAGACTATGTCATGCATTATTGCTTGCTTGTATAAGGTTGACAGCTGAAGACAGTATGAATATAAGAAAACCAAATACAAATTCATGTTTTTTTCTTTTTCAGGTGATCTCTTCCAAATCACCACCCATGACCCTGTTATGTAAGTCAGAAAAAAAGCACATGTTCTATAGACACCATCAAAGTGTTACATTTCTTTGTAAGAAAAGAAAAATAATATTAAGTATGTTAAACCTTGTTAGATTTCCCTAGGCAAAAGCTCATTCATTTGCAGGATCCAGGATCTGACCTTCACAATTCCTGCATCTCTCCGGTGTTAGCTAGCATCTTATTTTTTTAAGTGCTGGAGGATTCATGAAAAATTCAGACACCGGGCTTCCCTGAGACCAATCTGGTGACTTGTATTTGTGAAATCCTCTTCTTTGTATGCATCATTCAAAAGGTACATACTGTTGTCAGTCCAAGAACCACTACCTTGGTGTTAAACATGAATATTTGTAGCTTAGCAAGGGGCTATCTTTAAAAATATTAATATTTCACTACCTTTGAAACATTTTCTTGCGTTTAGTTGAGAGTGAAGGTCTGATTATCGAGAGTTTAGAAACAGCAATAAGGCGTAAGATAATGATATTAAATAAATATATTTAGAATGTTTCCTCTTCTCCTGTAGAGGGTCACGTGAAATTAAGTTGATTGTTACCACTCCAGATACAAAAGACCAACGATCGAATAAAAATAGTGATTATAGTTTCATTATCTCAACTCTAGGGAAATGCGCTGGAGTGTGTGAGCTCCTAATCTCTCACCAGACCCCAGTGTGGGGGAAATATCTCATGACATGGTTCAGGAAGATACACAAATAATATATACATAGATATCCGTGTGTATGTCTTGTGGCAAAATTACCTTTCCTTCTCCACTTAATTAGAATTGGAATCTGTGTAGAACTAATGGAATATCTTATTAGTAACAAAAAGAATTGCTGGTTCTCCAGTTCAAGTGGTAGAGCTGCATAAATTATAAGCTGCGAGAGCTTAAGAAGTCATTCTCTGCTGGCAGAATGCCTTTTACTCTGTCATATTAATGAGTTGTTCTAAATTTAGTTGACTGTGACAAACTAATATTAATACAGTATTTTATGGCCGTGAGCTCGGTTAATGCATAGAAATGAAACCTTGTATCCGGGGGAGGAAAAAAAAAAGAAAAGAAGGGATTACTATGCCTGATTGTCAAGATGGAAAATAATCCACGCGTGTAGATATTAAGACTGAAACATAATACACTTCTTATAGATTTGTGTGATGTGAAACATTTTCTATTATTCTAAATCCTCGCTCTATTGCTTTGCTACAACGGTGGTAAAATATCTTTGGAGTCTATAAAAATTGTAATTCTTAAAATTCCCTCGGTGTCAAGGAAATACAGTTTGTAATTATTTAATGTAAAATGCAACTTACTTTGGAGATAAAACATGGCGTATTCGATTTGCCTGGGGATTGCAAGGATAAATGTCAAGTTTAATGTTTTCGCAATATCAAACAGGACCAGCTTTGTATCGCATGGGCAATGAAGTCACTTAAGTCTGAGGAATGAAATTATGTGTTGCTCTATAACAAGTAGCACCTACTAAAAGTTTTCAAAGCTCCGAGTGACACTGCGATCGCAATAGTTAATTGGATATTTTGGAGCCGCATTGAATCCGAAATCCGTAGGCTTTTTGTGCCACATTGTTTCCTTTGTGCGAATGTCTTTTCAAGAACATTAGTTATTCACAAAGAAATGCATGCCGCACCTCCATAGCCTCAAAATATGACAGTGACATTAAAAAACACAGAGCAATTACAATTTCAAGAATGCCATAAAAGAAAGGAGTAATTTCCTTTATTTTTGATGTATTCCTTTTGTAGATGATTGAATTTCAGGATTGTGATCCTCTCAACAATCATTTCTTGTTACAGGCGAAGCAGTAGAGCAGAGTTTGAGATGAGGATTCACCTATTGTGTCGTCCCCTTCTTCTTTTCCGACATTTTCTAGATGATGATGTTCAGTTGGAAGTCCATCTGTTATAGTTAGGATACGTGTTATCATCCAAATAATTTTTTGCATATATTTATATGTTTTTAAAGGCAATGAATGGGTTGGTTACATTTCTTTTGGGTATTATTGCTCAAAAGAAGCTTCTTCTTAATTTACTTTAAAACATATGATGCCAATGATATCGATATGAGCATTTGGCCGAAAAGCTAATGGAGAATAGGTAATGTGAATATAATGGCACATCTTGTACATGATAAGCTAAACTCAACTGGCTATATTTCCTAGTTCACACTAACATGGGAACACTAACGGGGTATTTCTGCGCCTGCAGATGTCCCCATAGCATCCCCATCGATAAATAAATCTGTCACTCTTCAGTATTAATGATGGATTTTATTCCTCAGCATAAGAAAAACTAAGTTTCGACCCTGACGGGTCTTTGTCAAGTCATAGCATCCCCATGTTAGCGCCATATTAAAGGGCAGGCACCAGAGGCGTAACTAGAAACCTCAGGGCCCAGGTGCAGGAACCATGATGGCCCCCCACTCTAGGCAAAACTTATTTTGTTCCCCCTCCATCAACATGCATTGGTCCCCTCCAGGTCCACAATGTTGACTCCAGACAGTGGCCCATTTTTCCAGGTCCACTATGACCTCTTCAGTCCAACACATTTTTTATGTAATGTGCACTATGTGTATCTCACAGAGCTCAGGCAATAAACCTCACAGTAATGTGCGCTGTGTATGAACGTATCACAGAGCTCCACAGGAATAAACCTCACAGTAATGTGCGATGTATATGAATGTATCGCAGATCTCCACAGAAATAAAACTTACACTCATACACGCTGCACATTACTGTAATTTGTATTGCTATGGAGCTCTGTGATACAGCAATGTGTGGTGTTTATGAATGTATCACAGAGCTCTGTAGTAATAAAATTCACAGTAATGTGCAGTGCGTATGAGTGTAAAACAGAGTTCCACAGCAACAAAACTCATAGTAGTCTGCAGTGTATATGAGCGTATCACAGAGCTCCAAAGTAAAACTCACAAATAAAGGCTTGACCTGCGGGGGGGGGGGACTCATGATATTAATGGTACGGGACGCAATGATGGGACAAATAGAGAAGATATTGTTAGCATATATTTCTTATTGCACAATGGTGTGTGTTACACTTTCTGTTTGACGTAAATAAAAGATGGAGGACTGGTGGTTCTTCTCACCAGGGAATCAAGATTTTGTGTTGTGTCATTGTCAGACATAAGTTGAAAAGAGAATCCGCTCAAGGCGGTGGAACTATTCTTCCTTTTCTTCTAGTTTTGAAAGTCTCCTTGCATAGATGATAACACAACTATACCGGTTATTCGCAAATCGCTCGTTTTTTGCCGATGTTCGAAACATCGACAGGAGAAGATTTAACGGGAAGCTTTTCTTGTTGCTGTTTGGATTCTAGTTTTGTACAACGCCAACGTTTCTCGGTGCTGCAATAACGGTGCTTTGCGAATAAACCCATATCTATCCAACTGCTATCACGACAAGTCGTCAAAATGATAAAAAAGGTGCCAACTTACTTGACAAGCCTTGGGCTCTATTCCTAATCAGATGCAAACTTAACCAATGCTCTGGTATAGTATACACAGGGCTGTATGAGGGTGAGGCGGGTGAGGGACACAATTTGTGTTACAGCCAATAACCACATACACCAGGTGTAGTGACATAGACCTTCAGGGATGTCAAAACACACTCCACAGATGTTGTTAAACTATAACTCATATGAGTCTCTGGCCATCTATTTTATTCACAGAATTCTGGGAAATCTGGGAGGTCAGAGTTTGACATCTGTACAAGTTAATATTTTCCTAGTCCCTCGGCAAACCAAATCCTAACGTTATTAGCAAAGCTATAAAATCAGAATGTGAGGTTACTGTTAAATAAAGGCTCAAATTGAACCTTTGAGGTATTTTACAGTAATATATATACTGTATATATGCAAAGATTTCATATATAAATGTACTTTTTTTATATGTAAAACTCACGCTGTTCTGTGAAAACGAATAAAAAATCTGATAGAAATAGCCCTAAATCTCATTATCAGTATTACACCTTTATTTACATAATTCTATAAAATTCTTTTGAATATTCATGCGAGATGTGAGGTATGTGTCTCGGGCATTCATTTGCGAAAAAAAAAAAAATCTTTATAAATCTGTTTTAAATATGTTGAACAACTTTAGAAGTTTCATAAATTGCTTGTAATTGTTAAGATATTCCCATTAATAGCGTGATACATTAATATTCCGGGGCACGCAAAGAGCCAAACATAATGCAAATCTATTTCCAAACATTCAAACTGATAATAAGAAACACAGTTGGAATCTACTATGCAATTTTCATCGGTGCAGAATTTGATGTCGAAAGATTGCACATTCATTTATTTAATTTAAATCCCCGGTTCTAAAGTATATTTACTCTGCTTATTTTATTCTTGTCACATCACGGTAGGGTGCAGATGTAGTTTAGTTTGTTTTAAAAATATACAGATTTAGAAAGATTTCTGATCCCATTAATGGAACATTGCGGCATCTTAAGAGAAATTACAGATAAAACAGATATTTATGCAATGCTGAGTATTACTTTTGTAGAATAATTCTCTAACAATAGGGCGAATGTTCTTTAGATCTAGTGACAAAACCAGCAATTTATTCACAGTTTATTTTTTGATGCATGTAGGATTAAATGTAGAGCTCTATTACATTCTCTGCGCAAAAAAGCTCGCGCAGCGCATTAATTTGTGCGCGAAGCGTTAAACAGTAACGCGCGTAAATTAACGCTGGTATTACAATCCGAGCTCATTTTTTCTTTACGTAATAACATTTTATTAAGTTTTGTATCATAATAAGAACAACAATTAGTGGTGACAAAATTCGCAAAATGATGTTCGGAGCAACGACATATATATCATATAGGAGCTTACAGTATAGAGTATCAAATGCAAATATTTGAGGTTGAATAAGCAATCAGAAAAACATCACCAAACCATTTTTCCTATTACTTAAAAATTAACAAACCACACAAATAAAAATACATAAAAATAAAATAAAAAGAAAGAAAGAAAGAAAGAGAAAAAAAACAAAAACAAAACAATTATAAGAAAAGCCTATCACTAATGCTAGTCTTATACCGTCATTTTCACTGGTCGAACTTATTGAACTTATTATAATTGTGGAGATATCACATCTGAGTGTCATTCTGCACAGAAATCTCTGGAACCGATATAACGGGCTCCCGAATCTGAGCCTGTGCCTATGAGTTCTGAGGCGTTCTCCTATGTTTGGATCTGAATTCCGTCCACCAGTACCATGTCCTAAAATATGTGTCAAAATCTTGTTCGAGAGTGTAATGTAGTTCTTCCAGTTCCCTGACGTATTCTACTCTATCAATCCAGTCAAAGATCGTGAGAGGTGGCAATTGTTTCCAGTATTTTGGGATTAATGCTCTCGCTGCATTAAGTAAGTGCACCGACACTGATTTCACATATTTATCTATGGACATGGGGATGACATGTAGCAAGGCCACTTTAGGATGAAATGGCAAGTCTAAAGTCGTTACCTCTTTAATATACGTCCAAACCACCTCCCAGAACGATTGTATGATAGGACAGTCCCAACAAATGTGTAGAAACGTACCCCTATGCCCCTGACATCTCCAGCAATCAGGAGAGACCGCTGGATATATAGCGTGTAGATGAGTTGGAGTCAAATACCATCTAGAAATCAACTTGTAATTAGTTTCCTGTACAGTGAGAGCCCTGGAGGAGCGAAACGTCACCTGAAATGCCGTCGACCACTCCTCAGTGGTCAATGGTTGAGGAAGTTCAGATGACCATTTTGTTGTGTAGGAGGGTAGAGTTTTAAACCGAGCGGTCGATAAAAGCGAGTACATATATGAGAGTAGGTGCGGAGGTGGTGGGTCTGAAATACATATTGTCCCAAAAGTAGTCAGAGCCGTAGGTACAGTAACGTCAGCCCGAAGTATCTGAGTAGTAATAAAGTGTTGTAATTGTAAATAGTTATATTTCCATAATGGCGTGCTCAAGCGGTCTCCCAGTAGTTCATTAAAAGAGATCAGACCTTCCGATCTAATACAGGCCTGAAGAGGGACATACGGGCCATCGTAGTCCAATCTTAGAAAGGACAGGGCTTTACCCGGGAGAAAATCTGGGTTATGGGTAATCGGAGTCAGCAAGGAAGGCAAGGGAAATAAACCCAAAAGTGTGCGATGTTTACGCCATCTCTTTAACGTCGGGCTGATTGTTGGGTGCGGAATGGGGACTAATGTTTCTATGGGTACAGTTTGCCATCGGGCCGAGACTATAGGAATCTTGAAAAAAAGCTGTTCTAAATGTACCCACAGTTTATGAGGGGGTGACATCGACCAGTCGCTAAGTCTCGTCATTAAGGCTGTGTCATAATAAAGTTCTAGATGTGGGAGACCCAGGCCCCCTCCCGATTTAGGGCGGACGAGGACATCATATGATATCCGCGGTCTATTATCCCTCCATATAAATTTCAGAAAGATGGTTTTCAGGGAACTAAAAAAGGGTAACGGTAGAGCAATAGGCAAAGTCTGGAAAAGATACAAGAATTTTGGCAAAACTGTCATTTTTAAAATATTAATACGTCCGAACCAAGAGAACTGCGGTTTACGCCAGTCTTTAAGGTCTCGAGATACCCGGTTAAGTAGAGGGACATAGTTAAGGTCAAACAATGATGACAAATCCGACGGGAGCTGTATGCCTAGGTATTGGATAGCCTTAGTAGGCCAAGAAAACGGAGCCAAGCGTTGCAGCGCCGCCTTAGTAAGTGATGGTATGCCCACCCCATTAATTTTGAAGTTCGACACTCCAGCATATTTCTCAACCTCTTGCAAAAAGGCCTCAGTAGAGCTGACTGGATTTAGTAAGGTAAGGAGTATGTCGTCTGCAAATGCAGAAATTTTATAATGGTGGAAAGGTAAAATTACGCCCTGAATATTATCATTATCCCTAATCCGTTGTAAGAACGGTTCTAGAGCCATGATGAATAAAAGCGGGGATAAGGGACAACCCTGGCGCGTGCCGTTGGAGATCGCTATCGGTGTAGAAAGCACCCCATTAATTCTGAGGACCGCCGTCGGATTATTATATAATGCTGAAATCCAGGTCAGCCATCTCGGACCCAGGCCAGACTTCTCCAGGACAGCCATCAAGAAGGTCCAATCCACTCTGTCGAACGCCTTTTCAGCGTCGACAGAGAGAAGGACCATTGGCGAGTGCGCTGTGTGCGCTCTATGAATCAAATTGATAGCCCGGTAGGTGTTATCACGTGCTCCCCTCTGAGAGACGAATCCTACCTGGTCAGGATGGATCAGGGAGGGTAAAAAGGGGCTCAAACGCATAGCCAACATCTTTGCCATCAACTTAACATCATTGTTAATTAGCGAGATCGGGCGGTAGTTTTGGCATAGCGTAGGATCCTTCCCGGGTTTCGGGATGAGGGCTATCGTTGCCTCAAGTGCCGATTTTGGGAAGCCTTTTTTATCATCTAGGGCATTCAGAGAATGGAGTAAGTGGGGACCTAAGAGGGGTAAAAATGTTTTGTAATAGGCTATAGAAAATCCATCCGGGCCCGGACTCTTTCCAGTGGGGGTTGCCTTCAAGGCCGCCGCAAGCTCACTCAAGTTGAAAGGGGCATCCAGAGCCTCAGCTTCCGTCTTCGTTAGCGTCGCCTGCAAGGACTTGTCCAAATACTCAGCTACGAGATGAGTGGAAGGCTTATCAGGGCGTAGGGAATATAGTGACTGATAGTATTTTACAAATTGGTCAGTAATCTCCGTGTTCAAGGATAGAAGGCGGCCCGTGGGAGACTTCAATTTGGGGATATAAGTAGCTTGATATTTCTGGCGTAGAGCCCTAGCCAACAGCTTACCACACCTATTTCCATGCACATAAAATGAATGTTTTGTAAGCAAAAGTGAGCGACTGGCCTGTTGGTGCAAGAGCTGTCATAAGTCAGCTCTCAACGCCAAAAGTGTCGTGTAATGTTCAACTGATTCAGTAGCCTTGTGTAGCTCCTCGGCTACCTGGATTTCAGCAAGTAAGGCTTGGATTTTAGCTGTCTTTTCCCATTTACGTCGAGCACCAATTTGAATAAGGGTTCCCCGTATAACACATTTGTGGGCCTCCCACAAGACCGTGGCCTGCACATCTTCTGTATCATTGTCTATAAAATATTGTTTGATAGCCTCTGAAATGCATTCCCTCTCCACAATATCAGCTAGTATCGTACCATTCAAACGCCATTGGAAGGATTTACGGGGCACGGACGGCAAGGAGAGGGTCATGGACACAGGGGCATGATCTGACCATGAAATATTGCCAATACTAACCGATTTGACATAACCTAGGTCAAGGTGACGTAACAAAAATAGATCTAAGCGAGAGTACACTCTAGCTGCAGCTGAGTAATAAGTAAAGTCCCATCCAAGCGGGTGCATTGCCCTCCAACAATCAACCAAACGGGCCTTATGTAGTATTTGGTGGAATCTTCATCTTTTAGACGAAGGGACCGAAGCCGGTGAGGGAGACGCCTCTCCTGGGGCGTCAGGCGAAACGTTAAAATCACCTCCACATATCAATGTGCCTTCTGCAAATTTTTCCAGTTTCGTCAAGATTTTGTCTAAAAACTTACATTATTTAATGTTAGGGAGGTAGCAATTGGCCAGGGTAACTTGCATAGGCCCCAAGAGGCCTTTGACAAACAAATAACGACCCCCCGGGTCAGAGCATTGCGCCTGGCATGTAAAAGGCACATGTGCCGCTATTAGGGTGGCCACACCTCGCGATTTAGAATTGCAGAAGTTACTATAGAAACAGTGAGGATAATAACGAGAATATAAACGAACGGACGTATCACTGCGAATATGCGTTTCCTGTAAAAACACCACCTCCCCTCGCATACGTTGTAGGTCATGTAGTGCCATACGGCGTTTAGCCGGGTGGTTCAGGCCTCTCACATTGAGAGTAATAACTCGCAAATCAGCCATGGCAGGGACTACGGTGGATTAAAGCTCCTGACGTGGCCAGAGTGAAAGTGGAGTTGACCAATTGAAAGACCCGCATTCTCCCAGAGGAATATACAATATCATCATCATCAGAACAGTATAAGGCGTTGTAAAAACTAAACAAACAAACTAAACAATCTAAACATAACCAAAAATTAAACATCGTGCATTGGCGCAGAAGCCCAAAATGGACTAAATCCTTACGGGATATGTTATGAAAAAGAGTGTAGTGGAAAAAACCCTCCACATTGAGACAAAGAAAATTTAGCACCACGCGGGGAAGCGGCAAAGAAAAACAGTATATTTGCCGGTCCGAAAACCTGCAGACCTAACCAGTCTACAACTAGTACTCCGAGAACGGTCGGAGACCATAGGAACAGAACACCCGGGCAAGCCATTGAGGTCAAATGGAGAAAAAGAAACAGTCAGCATCGTGGGAAACCTGACAATCCCCTCATGGGGGGTCCGTAGAGCTGCGGTCAGCACCACGTGCTGTATCCAGGGGGCGTCGGCGGTCCCGTCGAGCAGTGCGCCATGGTTGACGCTGTGGTAACGGTGGGGGAGGTGCATTCGGGTCTCCTCCAAACCAGCCCCGTACAGTAACTGGAGATAGTTCCAGCGCTTGTAAAAAATCCGGTACATCCTCAGGGGTAGAAATACTCAGTGATCTGTTGTCTGCTCGAACGTGTAGTGCAAATGGATATCCCCATCTATATCGTATGGAGCGTACCCTAAGTTGGTCCGTGACGGGCTTCAATTCCCTCCTGGCTAAAAGGGTAGATCTTGATACGTCTTGAAATAATTCTATTGTGTGATCATTGAAAATAATTGAAGGCATGTTCCTCGCCGCTTTCATTACCTCCTCCTTCAGAGTAAAGTGATGTACTCGACAAATAACGTCTCTAGGAGCTGAGTTCGGGGCGCCTCTGGCTCGTAAGGCTCTGTGAGCTCAATCTAGATGAAAAGGTGTATCAGGGGAGCGTTGGAGAAGCTCATTAAATAAAGTTTGCAGAGGGGGCGTGGCCGGCTGGGTCTAAGGAAGAGGACGCTGTTTTTGAGGAGCTCCGCACGTCCCTCTCTTATTTGGGACATTAAGGACATTCTGCTTGTGGCATTTTATGCAGCTTATGATTCCTGAAAGGCTGGCCACCGGTTTTGAGCACTCCGGAGACCGTTTAGTCCCCCCTCCGGACCGGAGAAAGCTCTGGAGCTTCTTGCATCGTGGCTGAAGTGTGAAGACGGTGGCCATTTTGGGGCCTATCTCCTGGATGATTCGCAATTTCCCTGGACTGACCGCTCCCACCCGGCCTGAACCCTTAAATGGAGACAGTGGAGACACAGGGCCCGTGTCTCTCACATACCATGACAGACGTTCTATGGGATAGCGGTCGGATCTCCGGGTCGATGGCTGGATGGAACCCCTCCCCCGCCGACGGTGAAGACGCAGTACTCTCAGGCTTGGATGCCTGCTTAATATGGCTGGCGGCGGAAGATGCAGACAGCCCTCTCACCAAGGGAGTCTGGAGGCAGGTGATGGTCGCGCTGAGAGGTTGCAGGGGGAAGACGGATTCGAAGAGGGCTGCACTTGGGTCGGTTCCTGCCAGTACTCTGCTGAGACCTGCCTGCTAGCGGGCGCTGCGTGGGGAGCTCCGTGACCCACTGTGGACAGGAGGAGATGCCAGTCCGTGTATTCTGGCCCCGGAGCCTACCCCCGAAGGTGAGAGCTGGAGGAGGACGCACACCTTGTATGCCCCGAGGAGAGACGGGGACACCAAACCCGAAGTCAGTGACCCTCGATGGAGACTCGGAGCAGAAGCCCACACTCCCCGGCTGGCTGATAAGAGGGTGCGGAAGCACCCACTGGGGCCACGAGTGATTTTTCGTATGCAGGCTACAGCAAGAGCTACACCCAAGCGGAAACGTGTGAAATCGGTTCGGAAGGTAGCTACCCGGGTTGGTGAGATGCGCACACAGCAACATCGAGTAGATCTACGGAGGAGAATTGGAGATCGCAAAACGGTCTGGGCTCTCCGCGGATATAACCCCCAGCTAGCGGTTAAGATGGCGCGGATGTACGCACCGAGGTGCCGTGAGGTTATGCCCCAGAATTATTTTCTTTGCCGAGCCTACCCATCCAAGGAGACACAGAGATCTGGACAATCCTGCATGTACCTGCCTGTGACGGTCCAGCCTCCTTTGTTGGACACCGGCTGACCTTATTTTGCCCTCTTCTTTTTTGAGACACCCCTCTTACTTTCGATACCCCCTCCTGAGTGTTTTTATTTAGCGGTTGCTGCATCGCCCTGCCTGCCAATGCTGTTTGTCACTGATCCCCGGCTGGGACGCTTTTGATTCCTAGAGACAGTTTTATTTTTTTTCCTCTCATACCCCCTTCCACTGAGTATTTTGTCGTTTCTCTTTTGACGCCATTACGAGTTTTAGATGAGACCCCTCTACTCGAGGATGTTTTTTTGTTCCCCCCCCTTTTTCTTTACGACCCCACCCCCCCCCCACTTGCAAAAGTTCTGATCCTGCGTGCGAAGACGCTTTCGCATTTTTGATGGACGGTCGGCCTTTTTTTTTTTTTTTTTTTTACCACATCATACCCCCTCCCTTCCCTTCCCCTTCACTGATCACTATTATATACTAAGACCCCCCCATATCGGGAGATGTTTGTTATTTTTCATAAGTGATAATTCTGCTGTTGTTGGTCCTGCGTGGCCCTTGCTTACATTTGTTTGATTTTCTGCTGACTTTATTTACAAATAAAATCTTAAATTGAAAAAATAAAGTTTGCAACATCAGGTCTATATTTTCTGTTTCACCCAGAGGGGTTTCAGGAAGACCCCTCCGCGCGTATATTATTGCGTCTCCTCTATTGTCCAGGTCATCCACCCAGCGAAATAAGGAGGCAATCTGTGTAGCCTGCGTGCTCAAAAGTGCCTCAAAGTGCTGGGTTTGAGTTATTGCAGCTTCCCTGTCTTCCTCCAAGTCCTGCACTCTGCCACCCAAATGTTTAACATCTGCCCCCAGTTCCTCGAAGCGCGCATCAAATTTGGCCTCTAATCTGGCAAAAAGACCTTCCAGGTCCGTTTTAGTGGGTAATAGTTTCAGGGCTTCTCTCACCTCCGAATCATCCACGCTGTCAGCCGACAGCGCGGGGCTTCCCGGGCCTCTCATGTCTTCTGTGACCGCCGCCATCTTGGATTCGCGGCCTAGTTGCGTCGACGCCACCGCACCGCTCAAATAATGCCTCATTGATGAGGCGGAAGACGGCGCTGGGGTGCTCGGGCGGCTCATCGATGTTGTGGTCCGTTTTTTGGGTCCCATCGATGGGTCGGACTGCTGCTATATTGTGCCTATGAAGTGCCGGGTGAGGAGCTCCACGATCAAGCGGCCATCCCGGATCACGCCAAGCCACGCCCCCCGAGCTCATTTTTTCATCCGTCAAAAATAACACGTGTAAAAAAGACGCGCAAAAACGCACGCGCATTAACATTTGCACATAGAAATCAGTTTTTTCACGCAATTCAGCCAATCAGAATTTAGAACCACGAATGTCTCCCGTTAAGTTTTTGCGCCTGCCAAAGTCAATCTAAGTATACAGTCATGGCCGAAATTGTTGGCACCCCAGAAATTTTTCCAGAAAATCAAGTGTTTCTCACAGAAAAGTATTGCAGTAACACATGTTTTGCTATACACATGTTTATTCTCTTTGTGTGTATTGGAACAAAACAAAAGAAGGGAGGAAAAAAAGCAAATTGGACATAATGTCACGCAAAACTCCAAAAATGGGCTGGACAAAATTCTTAGCACCCTTAACTTAATATTTGGTTGCACACCCTTTGGAAAAAATAACTGAAATCAGTCGCTTCCTATAACCATCAATAAGCTTCTTACACCTCTCACCTGGAATTTTGGACCACTCTTTGTTGCAAACTGCTCCAGGTCTCTCTTATTGGAAGGGCGCCTTTTCCCAACAGCAATTTTAAGATCTCTCTACAGGTGTTCAATGGGATTTAGATCTGGACTCATTGCTGGCCACTTCAGAACTCTCCAGCGCTTTGTTGCCATCCATTTCTGGGTGCTTTTTTGACGTACGTTTGGGGTCATTGTCCTGCTGGAAGACCCAAGATCTTGGACGCAAACCCAGCTTTCTGACACTGGGCTCTACAGTGTGACCCAAAATCCTTTGATAATCCTCAGATTTCATGATGCCTTGCATACATTCAAGGCACCCAGTGCCAGAGGCAGCAAAACAACCCCAAAACATCATTGAACCTCCACCATATTTCACTGTAGGTACTGTGTTCTTTTCTTTGTAGGCCTCATTCCGTTATCGGTAAACAGTAGAATAATGTGCTTTACCAAAAAGCTCTATCTTGGTCTTATCTGTCCACAGGACGTTTTCCCAGAAGGATTTTGACTTACTCAAGTACATTTTGGCAAACTGTAGTCTTTCTTTTTTATGTCTCTGTGTCAGCAGTGGGGTCCTCCTGGGTCTCCTGCCACAGCATTTAATTTTGTTTAAATGTCAACGGATAGTTCGCGCTGACACTGATGCTCCCTGAGCCTGCAGGACAGCTTGAATTTCTTTGGAACTTGTTTGGGGCTGCTTATCTATCATCCGGACTATCCTGCGTTGCAACCTTTCATCAATTTTTCTCTTCCATCCACGCCCAGTGAGATTAGCTACAGTGCCATGGGTTGCAAACTTCTTGATAATGTTGCGCACTGTGGACAAAGGCAAATCTAGATCTCTGGAGATGGACTTGTAACCTTGAGATTGTTGATATTTTTCCACAATTTTGGTTCTCAAGTCCTCAGACAGTTCTCTTCTCCTCTTTCTGTTGTCCATGCTTAGTGTGGCACACACAGACACACAATGCAAAGACTAAGTGAACTTCTCTCCTTTTTATCTGTTTTCAGGTGTGATTTTTATATTGCCCACACTTGTTACTTGCCCCAGGTGAGTTTACAGGAGCATCACATGCTTGAAACAATCTTATTTATCCCCAATTTTGAAAGGGTGCCAAGAATTCTGTCCAGCCCATTTTTGGAGTTTTGTGTGACATTATGTCCAATTTGCTTTTTTTACTCACTTTTTTTGTTTTTTTCCAATACACACAAATGGAATTAACATGAGTATAGCAAAACATGTGTTACTGCAATACTTTTCTGTGAGAAATACTTGATTTTCTGGAAAAATGTCTGGGGTGCCAACAATTTCAGCCATGACTGTATATGTTGCAGCAATAATTAAAACACGCACAACCTCTCTATTTTATTGTTTGGGTATGTGTAGAATGTGTAACTATACTGTGCTGTATTTTTTTTTTCGTGCTGGTGTTTTTCGTTTCGGCCAGAACGTTCAGATTTGCAGTTCCCACCAGCTTTTCAAAGACGTTAAAATTATGCGCGCAAACGCTATGTGTTAAAAACTGCGCATAGATTGTAATACCATCCGCGTACGAGCGCACAAACGCATTTGGCTCACAATGTTAAGTATAGGACGCGCGCAGTACAGTACGCTCGCACAGGGTTCGCGCAGGTCCACCCGCATTAGACATTACCGTGCATTTTTTGCGCAGACGTTGTAATACGACGTTCAGCGCAAAGGGTTTTGCCCCTCGCGTTAATGAGTTTTTGCGCACGCGGTAACGTTTGAGCGAAGAATGTAATAGAGCCCGTAGAGTTTAATATGTATAGATTGTCGGTATATATAAATATATATTATTTTTTTCTTTTTCCTAACTTAAATACCATTATTTTCTTGCCTTAAAAGGTTTAAAACACCAAGGTGTACAATTATTTTTCAATTTAGCTACATGTGCATATGACACTTTAGAACAGGCATCTCAAACACTAGCCCCCCAAATGTTCACTACCTACAATTCTCACAATTCTTTGAATGCAATACATATCGCTAGACAATAATGGGAGTTGTAGTTCAAAAACATCTGGGCGGGAGCCGAGTTTGAGATGCCTGCTTTAGGTGTTTTTCAATATTCACCATTATGGTATCGAAGGTTACCATAACTGCAGACAATGTTAAAAATCCCGACTGGATGAAGTCAAGGTTTATCATAGTTGCAACAAAGTAGGGAAATTAGAAATGGCAGGTGAAGTTGCTGCAAACAACGGCAAAACACTCTGAACAATTGTACCACCAGTATTCGTCCATAAAATAAGTAAACTACAGCTATTCTCCATTAAACATAATTCTACCAATATTTGCAACTCCAGTGAATATACTTTGCCGATTTTAAGCAACTAAAATTACGTATGCATCAACAGCGAAATCTTCACTGAATTACTTCGGCAGAAACTAAAGTGGAAGCCTGGTGAAAACTACCCTAGATAACTTTGGTAAAACTATGGTGGAAAGATTGGTGGAAACTCTGGAGAACTACAGTGGACATTCCAAAATACCTGTATGTAACCAAAGGAGGCAGGGTATGCACTACTTAACAACTCCAAACAAGAGATGCCATATGGAACAGGGTGGTCCAGGTCCACAGCAACATAGAAAAAGCAAAGGATCCAGGCACTCAAGTAGAAGAGATATTGGGAGCCTTTTTTGTGTGCATATCTCACACAACATTTCAGCTCTGTGTAGAGTCTTTCTCAGTTAAATAATGGAAACACAGAGGTTTCAACATAGTACCCGACAATCGCCATGTTAAATCCACCATTCTTTTAATGACCCCTTTAGGTTACATCGTATATTTTAAAAAGGGACTCACTTATATAGTCTACTGAAACGCTAAAAAGAGAAGGTTAAATTCCACTCTGACTTTTAGCTTACATTATCAACATTTCTTCACTGTCCTGCATTTATATATTTTTTCCTCTTTGCCTCCTGTTCACCAACTGGAACTTCTATAGGTCCAGAATGGGTCTCTGAGTCAACCTGGGCTGGACCACGGGGTCAAGGGGAGGGTGTTAGGGTGTTGCAATCTCTGCGTATCTAATTCAGAAAATTAAAGTGTCTGGTAGTGCCAATGTCATGTTTCCAGCCGTGGAGCCCAAAGAAAAGAAAAAGATATCCTGCTCATGAGCCAGTCTAGACCAGCTCTGAGTCTTGCCTTGCCCTTCCTGCATTCAGTGCAGGAGTTTCTTGCAGCCTTCAGCCCAAAATCCACCTTTCTGTCTGAGCACTTGACCACACCCCTATATAAGGACATCTTTGCCATGGTGTAGTGCTCTGCCATTGAGTCTCCAGCCTGGATGTTGATCTACCTAGTTATACTTCAGTGTGCCTTCTATCCCTGCCTTTGGTTTTTCGTTAATTTGGTTCCCTTTTCCCCTTGCCCTGTATTTTGTTTTATTAACCCCATCCTTGCCTTGTCCTCTGCTTTATTTTTTATATCTCCTGTTGCCCTTGCCTTGTATTTCCTTCTGCCTTAACAATTCTTGGCACTGTGTTTATTCTGTGTACTGGCTAGTTCTGTGACCTTGCCTTTCTGCCTCAACCGATTCTGCCTCTGCACAGATTATCTGTGTACCAATCCTGGCTCTTGCTAACTGACCTTGCCTCAGTAATAACCCTCATTGTACCACAAACTTTCTGGATATTGCGCAGACTGTGTGCAGTACTGGAGACCGTATCTCCAGAAGGATATAGACACCTTAGAGAGAGTTCAGAGAATGGCTACTAAAATGGTGTACGGCTTGAAGGAGAAAAGTTACCAGGAAAGGGTTAATGATCTTAACATGTATAGCTTGGAAAAAAGACGAGACAGAGGAGATATGATAGAAACATTTAAATACGTAAAGGGAATCCACAAGGTGGAGGAAGAGAGTATATTTAAAAGGAAACAAAGTAGCAAAACAATAGGACATAGTCTTAGATTAGAGGGGCAAAGGTTTAAAAGTAACATCAGGAAGCATTATTTTACTGAGAGGGTGGTGGATACATGGAACAGCCTTCCAGTTGAAGTGGTAGAGGCCAAAACAGTAATTGAATTTAAGCAGGCATGGGATAGGCATAAGGCTATCCTAAACAAAAGATAAATCCAGGTAAAGTATCCATGTAATTGGGCAGACTAGATGGGCCGAAAGGTTCTTATCTGCCGACATTTTCTATGTTTCTATATTAACCCTGCTTATTTGCCTTTTCTGTATATATCTTGCTCCAGTGTTGAGCTCTATCCAGCAGAGTTATTTCCCATCCTAAGAATAGATCTGGCCATTCTTAGGACCAGCCTGCCAGTTTAGGGTCTTTCTGTTTGTTGCTGGGTGTCTTTGTCTCGGCTCACCCTTTACTCTTGACATTATGGCAGAGCCATGCAGTGCCATTTCTTTCAGTTATATCTATAGAGACTCCCTGTCCAGCTGAGTGGTGTCTTCACCTTCTGTCTGTTTTCATTCAGCCAATAGCTGTCTCCTGCCCTTTTGGGCTTTTTTACCCAATGTATGGGTTCTACCATGGCTCATGCCGAGTACCACCTCCTGACAGCCAATAATCATTTGATCTCCCCATTCGGCCACAGCCCATGAGATTATAAATCTTAATAACTAACCTAAATAATTTAAATTATCAATTGCCTACATTTAGATTTGTTTATCTAACTTGAGTAACATGAGCCGTATCTTACAGCCTAATAATGTGACTAAAACTTTAACCAGGACAGCAAACAGAGGAAATCAATAAATGGAGAAACCTGCTGCGAGATCAGTCATTGGTTATTTTGGTTCACATCATTAAGTTAGTACGTGAACAATCAAATCTAGAGGGGAAACATAAAAGGAGTGGTTATCCCTAACTACTACTTTCCAAATAGTGCAACTTAAGTTAATACAGAAATAATACTATCAGGGTAATTCAAAGAAAATCGAAAGGTCACCGCACGCTCAGTGACTTTTCGTTCTCTTCAATTCGGTTAGTTTTGCCGATCCCATTTCGGTGACCCTGCGGTGTATTCAGCAAGCACCACAGGGTCCCCGAATTGCAGGGAAAGGCTGCCGCAAACCCGACGAAAACTAACCGCAAAACCCGGCGAATGCACGCCGAAAACCCGCAAAAACATCTGGATTAACCTGCCGAAAACCACGAAAAAACCCAAGCAGGAGCTGATCACACGCAGTGAAGCCTCCGGAAAAAGCCGACACCGCAGACGAGTGAAGTAAATAAATTAGGAAAACAGTTTGCTTGAATGTTTGAAAAGTGAAACGCTGTTTGCAAAGAAACTACTGAGCGAAAATGTCTGAAATTTACATATGAGGTCCAGGAAATGATAATAAAAAGGGCTGTTACAGAAAAATAAGTAAACTTAACCCTTTCGCTGCTGAGGCTTTTCCCGCCCCTATGCTGAGGTCATTTTTACCTGTTTTGCGCATCATGTTTAAACGTGTTTTGAAGGCTTATTTTAGTATATGACCCAGACATATTATATATCGTTCTTTCCGTCAGACTCGGTAGATTCATAATATGTCATTATTATATGTATACGTTATGTCATGTCTGTATATTATAACAAAAAATGCAATAAAATATGTATTTTCAATAATTTACAATGTGTAAAGTGTTTTTTTCCACATTTTAACATGCGAGCAATTGCGGTTATATTTTGTATGGGGTGCGCTTGTTAAAAAAATTAGAGATGGGGTCTCATTACATTTTTTTTTTGGGGAAAATGACACTATTTTTAACAAACGCACCGCATACAAAAATCGTTAGTGCAGCATCATTGTTCACATTATAATTGAAATGGGAACAATATTGCTGCATTAACAAACCAAAAAAAAAAAAAAAAAAAGTGTTTAATTTTTTTTTTAATTTTTTTTTTTTAATTTTTTTTTATCTTTATTTTTCATTTTTTATTTTTTTTTACAACATTTTTCACTGTAGTGTTTGGTATCGTTGGAACGGCCATGCTCTGGCCGATCCAACCATACCAAAATTTAACCCCTAGCTGCCACGGATCGGGAGATAGGGAGTTCATTGGAACTCCCTATCTCCACAGTTGGTGGCAGTTAGGGGTTAACTCTAGGACTGGCGTCATCGTGCTACGCACGATGACGCCAGTCCTCTGGGGGAGTTCCCGGAGGCTTGGCCGACATCCAAGATGTCGGCCAGCTCCGGGAAAGGATCGCGAACCGGCGCTTTTCAGCGCCGATTCGCGATCCAGCTCCCCAGGGGTTAATGCCAGGCATCATTTGGAAGGGCAGGCTGTGCCCTTCCAAATGATGCCTGGGTTAACCCCCTGTGCGCCGCCGATCGGGAGGGAGAGAGGTCCGAAGGACCTCCCCCCCTCCCTTTCAGGCGCCTCCTCCGCACATGCGGGGGGGGGGGGGCGCCTGAATTAGGTGTCATCGCGCCCCCGCGATGACACCTAATTCTGGCGGCTGCTGGTCCGGATGCCGGGCTGACATCCAGGATGTCAGCCCGCACCGGAGGGGCCAGCGATCGGCCGGAACCCGGCCGAACGCTGACCCCAATGTGAGGACGCGCTCAGCGCGTCATCAGCACACCAGCGGGACTGCTGAGGACGCGCTGAGCGCGTCCTCAGCAGCGAAGTGGTTAAAAAAAAAAAATCGTACTTTTTAAAAAAAAAAAATTACAGAAAAATGCTTAAAATATCAGAAAAATCTATAAATAAAGAGACTCTTTACTGCAGAATTTTATAATGAATGGTTTATTAGATATTGAATTAAAACCGGAATATTTTTAACATTGAAGCCTATGGGATTCGCCTGAATAAATCTGCCGCATGTAACCACAGAATGGCAGGACAATTCGGGAACCTTTCACTGCTGGTTTGTGTTCTCTGAATAGCCGAAGCATTGCTTTTTTATGGGGATATCACTGCCCTCGAACAGGCACCGAACAGGCACTGTATGTGGAGGCAATTCGCCAGGATTTGGCGAATTGCCTACTCTCTGGATAGCCGAATGGCCAAGAAAGGTAACCGAAAGCTGATTTTCAGTGTTCGGTTACCTTTCTCAAGCAATTCGGATCTCTTTAAATTACCCTGTATATATTTTGAGACGCCTTACTGAACTATAGGCTGGACACTTTGTCCATACACACAAACACATACATACACACAGTGGTGTATTTAGGTTTTGTGCAGCCCTAGGCCTGACTAAACTCGCGCGCCCCCTAATTTAAATGTGACACACCCCTTCCTGTCAAAGTCACACTTCTTCCTGGTTAAACCCCACCCTTCCACTTTAGGCTCCACCTTTTCCTCTTAGAGCTACGCCTCCTCTCTGTATATTAAAAGTGGATGCCTACTGGTGCCTACTTGTATATTTTATATACCATTTCAAATGTTGTATCTATTGAGATAATCAAATAAAATTATGAAATGTTTAAATTCAACCATTTTTACAAAGATCAGCCATGCATGTCAAGTAATGAATAAAAGATAATGTATCGAGATCTATACAGGACAATATGAAAAATGAAGAATCATAGCGTTATATGTTCTGAAGTTCTGAAGCATGGACCATCCTTTGCCTGCACTAAGATGGAGGACAGGAAATGAGCTAGCGCGAGCTATGGGAGAACCAGAAGCCGGAATTATCTCTGAGGAACCGGAAGCCGGAAGTATCTCTGAGGAACCGGAAGCCGGAAGTATCTCTGATGTACAGCGGTGATTACAGCGTAGAAACGATTGGATCATTTCTTGGGATGGGAATTAAAAAAAGAGGGGGGTTTGCTTGTATGTATTATATCCCTGATGAAGTTGGTGTGATACCAACGAAACGCGTCGGATTTTATGGAATAAACATCCTTTTTTACTGCATTGGCGATTGAAGTTCTGTCTCTCTGGTCCAGTACTAGCTAGTGACCCAGGTGGAGTGTACCCGCTGATGACGATCCAGGTGGAGTTTTCCCGCTGATGGTGATATCCTGGGCCTTTCCAAACACCCTTGAAACGGGTAATCTGTATATGCGCTTATTCACTATACATCTTGTGAGTGCGTTTTTTACAGGGGGCGTGTCATGATACACCACTGTCTTAACATATAACGCTATGATTATTCATTTTTCATATTGTCCTGTATAGATCTCGATACATTATCTTTTATTCATTCCTTGAAACGTCTATTGGAGGGGACGAGTCTGAGATCCACAGGTCTTTTTCATTATTTTTCTTGTCACCTTTTTGCCTCTATTTGGGAAAGAGCACCAATTCTGTTTGTTTATGCATGTCAAGTATACTGGATCACAGCCACTCTAATTGGTTGAACAATAAAATCCACAGAAATGTGCACTGTGTATGAGTGTATCACAGAGCTGCACAGCAATAAAACCCACAGATATGTGTGGTGTGTATGAGCGTATCACAGGCTCCATAGCAATAAAACCCACTGAAATGTGCAGTGTGTATGAGCGTATCCCAGAGCTCCACAGCAATAAAACTCACAGTAATGTGCGGTGTGTATAAGCGTATCACAGAGCTCCACAGCAATAAAACTCACAGTAATGTGCGGCTTGTATGAGCTATCACAGAGCTCCACCGCAATAAAACTCACAGTAATATGCAGTGTGTATGAGCGTATCACAGAGCTCCACAGCAATAAAACCCACAGAAACGTGCACTGTGTATGAGCGTATCACAGAGCTGCACAGCAATAAAACCCACAGAAATGTGCGGTGTGTATATCACAGAGCTCCACAGCAATAAAACTCACAGTAATGTGCAGTGTGTATGAGTGTATCACAGAGCTCCACAGCAATAAAAACCACAGAAATGTGGACTGTGTATGAGTGTATCACAGAGCTGCACAGCAATAAAACTCTCATTTAATTCCTAACACCGCCCCACTCTTCATTTCATTACAACCCCCACTCTCATTTCATTACAACCCCCCTACACTCTCATTTCATTACAACCCCCCCACTCATTACAACCCCCTCTCATTTCATTACATTTCATTAAACCCCCACTCTTTTGGGCAGTGGCGTAGCGTGGGTTGTCAGCGCCCGGGGCCAGCCAAGAATTGTGCGCCCCCCCCAAACTGTGGACACGTTATCGATATTGCCCCAGCTCTCACATGGATTTGCCCCAGCCAGCTCACACATGAATATTGCCCCAGCTCACACATGAATATTGCCCCAGCTCACACATGAATATTGCCCCAGCTCACACATGGATTTGCCCCAGCTCACACATGGATTTGCCCCAGCTCACACATTTGCCCCAGCTCACACATTTGCCCCAGCACCTCATGGATTTGCCCCAGCACCTCATGGATTTGCCCCCCAGCACATGGATTTGCCCCAGCTCATGGATTTGCCCCAGCTCATGGATATGCCCCAGCTCTCACCTGGATATTGTCCCAGCTCCCGGGCAGCGGGAGTGCCTGCCCGCCCCAGTCCTGAACAGCATGCGAGTCCGTCCTGTTGAAGGGGAGGCGGCTGCGTGCGTGCGCAGGTCACGCGGTCCAGCCAGTCAGGTGGTACAGAGACTCAGTACCACCTGATTAGACGGACCACGTGACCTGCACCTGCACGCAGCCGCCTCCCCTTCAATCAACAGGACGGACTCACTGTTTAGGACCGGGCAGGCACTCCCGCTGCCCGGCATCTGGGTCCCCTCAACCCGCGGGCCCTTGGGCGGCGCCCGATGGCCCGGCAGGTCAGTCGGGCCACAAGTTTTAGGGGCGCATAATTTCAAAATAAATTATGCGCCCCTAACAAAACTGCGCCCGGGGCCACGGCCCCCCCTGCCCCCCCACGCTACGCCACTGCTTTTGGGCAACTTCTACTGTTGCCCAAAAGAATCCTGATAAAACTCCTGGTTTTCAGATTTGGAAACATAGTTACCAAAATGATCACCACCTTGGAGCGGTTGCTGAACCTGAGTTCTGATTATTGGTCTGGCGCCGCTTGGAATCTGGCTGGTTGTACCCATCGGCTTTGTGCTTTCCTGGCTCCTACATTTACACCGCGGCCACCTCTCGCACCACATACTCCGTGGCCTCTTTGCTGCTGGGCACGGTGAAACTTGGGGCTGGGACTGGGTCCTTCGAGCCACCTTTCTCCTCTGAAGCATCGGCATTATGGCGAGCGCTGGGAGGAAGTGACATACGATCACTTCCTCCCAGCACAGAGTCAGAAGCTGCACGTGACAGTGGAGGCCCTGCAATGCTCGGCAGCGAGGGTATCAGAAACCGCTGGCCATCAGTGGCGGGTCCCACTGAGCAGCGCGGCGGCGGTCCCCGCGGGGCGGGGGGTCCCACTGAGTGGCGGGGTGGCCGCCCTCTGGAAATTGTCGGCCTATGCCAAGATACACCACTGCATACACATAACAACATAATTACATATAGTGTAGACAGGGCTCAAAATTTCAATTCCCAAGCTACTGACCAGGCCATAAGAGTTACTCGCACCAATTGCTCCACCTAACTCCTACCCAGCCCTTAACTCTTCCTCTAAACACACCCCCTTAAATTATCTTATGAAATTACACTGCTAAAGGTTTTATTTAGAATAAAATTACAAAAATAAAATTAATACCCAGACATCAGACCCCAGATACATGTATACCTAGTCATTATTGTGCTGCCTGCGTGTGTATTTCCACTCGCCCTCACATAATTTTCACTCCCCAAATGCGAGTAGGCGAGTGGAAATTTTGAGCCCTGGTGTAGATACACTCCCCCATTTAGTCACAGGTGCATATTTACATATCAACATACAGACACACACAAATTTTACATATACACTGGTGGCCAAAATTGTGGATAAAGCTTAAATTTTTTCAACCTTTGCAGTTTAAAGTGCTTTTTATATAAAAATCTCTAAATGTTATACCACAAGTAAAATTTAATATAGTAAATGAATGCCTTAATAACAAAAAATCTTTAAATAAGTTCAAATTGGTTGAAAATGTCCCATAATACATCTTGGCTATTATATAGCATAAAAATTATAATTTCAAGTTTGTCACAATGTGTTTTTTCAATACCGTGTTGGATAGCCTTTGGCCTTAACTACTGCTTGACACCTTCTAGTCATTGACTCTACAAGTCTTTTGACATCCTCTTCTGTCATCAAATGATTCCAGGAATTGATTATAGCCTCAATGAGTCCTCGCTTGTTGCTTGGAATCTTGCTCGAGACCATGCGTTTCAATCTTGACCACAGATTTTCGATGGTATTCGAGTCAGAGCCATTTCCAGGTGAGGGAAGCAGAGAAATTTTCTTGTCGACCAAAACTGACAAAATCAGAAGGTGTATCCACAATTTTGGCCACTAGTGTATGTGTTTATATACATATAGTTATATTGTCCCATACAGGGCACAGTTGCTTATATTTGCATATTGGTGGTTATAGTTGGTCATTAATATATGGTCGGTTGGAGGTGATTGACTAGTCAATGTATGCTACCAGGCGCAGCTGCTGGAATATCAGGTCATCCATCAAGTGACAATCATCCTAGAGCTGAGTGTTAGAGTGTTCATCTGGTGTTAGATGAAAAGAAGAAGCAAGAAAGATGAAAGACTTAACAAGTGAGTTGTAGTTTGACATCTGTGATGTGATAAGTAACTGTATGCACATAGGTTTACTTATGTATACGTAGACATGCAGACACACATATATTAGGGATGTGCGTTTCGGGTTTCGGAATTTCGGAATTTTCACGAAATTTCCCGATTCGGGTCTTTCGATGCGGAAGAAAATCCGAAATTTTTTAGATCCGAAAAAGTCGAATCCGAACTGTTTTCCGAGCCGAATCGAAAAATTTTCGGAATTTTCGAATGGACTTGAAATGTGTCAAATCGAAATCTATTGCTTTGAAACGAGAACAGACTTTCCGAAAAAAACGAAAAATTTGCCAAATCGAAAATTTTTCGGAATTTTCGAATGGACTTGAAATGTGTCAAATCGAAATTTATTTTCCCTCTATTCATGATTTCAGTTCCATTCGGGATTTCGGTTCCATTTCGGTAAGTCTGGACATCATGGCTGCTGGTATGCGGAGGACGCGCTGAGCGCATCCTCTCTTTGGGGTCAGCGTTCGGCCGGGTTCCGGGCGATCGCTGGCCCCCCCGTTGCGGGCTGACATCCTCGATGTCAGCCCAGCATCCGGAACCGCCGCCGGTGAAATTAGGTGTCATCGCGACAGCGCGATGACACCTAATTCAGGCGCCCCCCCCGCATGTGCGGAGGAGGCGCCTGAAAGGGAGGGGGGGAGGTCCTTCGGACCTCTCTCCCTCCCGATCGGCGGCGTTGCGGGGGTTAACCCAGGCACCATTTGGAAGGGCACAGCCTGCCCTTCAAATGGTGCCTGGCATTAACCCCTGGGGAGCTGGATCGCGAATCGGCGCTGAAAAGTGCCGGTTCGTGATCCTTTCCCGGAGCTGGCCGACATCTTGGATGTCGACCAAGCCTCCGGGAACTCCCCCTGAGGACTGGCGTCATCGTGCATAGCACGATGACGCCAGTCCTAGAGTTAACCCCTAACTGCCACCAACGGTGGAGATAGGGAGTTCCAATGAACTCCCTATCTCCCGATCCGTGGCAGCTAGGGGTTAAAGTTTGGTATGGTTGGATCGGCCAGAGCATGGCCGTTCCAACGATACCAAACACTACAGTGAAAAAGGTTTTTTAAAAAATTTTTTTTTAAATAAAATATATTTAAAGAAAATTATAAAAATTAAATAAACATTTTTTTTTTTCTTTTTTTTGGTTCGTTAATGCAGCAATATTGTTCCCATTTCAATTATAATGTGAACAATGATGCTGCACTAACGAGGTGGTGGAGCAATATCCACGAGGAGCTGGGGCATGTCCACGAGGAGCTGGGGCAGGTCCACGAGGAGCTGGGGCACGTCCACGAGGTGCTGGGGCATGTCCACGAGGAGCTGGGGCATATCCACGAGGAGCTGGGGCATGTCCACGAGGAGCTGGGGCAGGTCCACGAGGAGCTGGGGCACGTCCACGAGGAGCTGGGGCACGTCCACGAGGTGCTGGGGCATATCCACGAGGAGCTGGGGCATATCCACGAGGAGCTGGGGCATATCCACGAGGAGCTGGGGCATGTCCACAAGGAGCTGGGGCATATCCACGAGGAGCTGGGGCATGTCCACGAGGAGCTGGGGCATGTCCACGAGGAGCTGGGGCATGTCCACGAGGAGCTGGGCATGTCCACGAGGTGCTGGGGCATGTCCACGAGGAGCTGGGGCATATCCATGAGGTGCTGGGGCAATATCCACGAGGAGCTGGGGCATGTCCACGAGGAGCTGGGGCATATCCATGAGGAGCTGGGGCATATCCATGAGGATCTGGGGCATATCCATGAGGATGTCGGATGTCGGCCAAGCTTCTGGGAACTCCCCCTGAGGACTGGCGTCATCGTGCATAGCACGATGACGCCAGTCCTGGAGTTAACCCCTAGTTGCCACCAATGGTGGAGATAGGGGGTTCCAATGAATCCCCCTATCTCCCGATCCGTGGGAGCTAGGGGTTAAAGTTTGGTATTGTTGGATCGGCCAGAGCATGACCGTTCCAACGATACCAAACACGAATGTGAAAAAAGTTTGTAAAAAAATTAAAAATAAAAAAATATTTAAAAAAATTTATAAAACAAAAATAAACATTTTTTTTTTTTTTTGGTTCGTTAATGCAGCAATATTGTTCCCATTTCAATTATAATGTGAACAATGATGCTGCACTAATGATTTTTGTATGCGGTGCTTTTGTTAAAAATCGTGTAATTTCCCCCAAAAAAAATGTAACGAGACCCCATCTCTAATTTTTTTAACAAGCGCACCCCATACAAAATATAACCGCAATTGCTCGCATGTTAAAATGTGAAAAAAAAACACTTTACACGTTGTAAATTATTGAAAAATCATATTTTATTGCATTTTTTGTTATAATATACAGACAGGTCATGACGTATACATATAATAATGACATATTATTAATCTGCCGAGTCTGACGGAAAGAACGATATATAATATGTCTGGGTCATATACTAAAATAAGCCTTCAAAACACGTTTAAACATGATGAGCAAAACCGGTAAAAATGAGCTCAGCACAGAGGTGTGAAAAGACTCAGCAGCGAAAGGGTTAATTAAAAAAACACGATAGAATCGCCAGAATTATCGTATCGACAGAATGAATTATCGGATCCGAAAAACAAACCAAAAATTTATTATAAAAAATATATAAATTAGTATTAAAAAAGTAAACCATAGTAGTTTTCATCAAAACGAATAGAGTTAGACAGCTTTGAAACGAGAACAGACGTTCTGAAAAAACGAAAAGTTCCGAAAAACGAAAAATGGGCGATATGCCGAAAACCATGTACAATTCCGAAACACGAAAAGTTCCGAAAAACGAAAAATGGGCGATATGCCGAAAACCATGTACAATTCCGAAAAACGAAAATTTCCGAAATAACGAAAAGTCGATACAGAAACCTAGTAAAGTGACCCGAAAATACGAAAAATGGTCGATATTCCGAAAAATAAATGTACCCGAAAACCGAATCGAGCCGAACCGAATCGAAACAGAAAGCAGTCGAAACGAGCCGAATCGAAAAGTTTAAAAATTCGAAAAATCAAATCGAATCGAATCGAAAAAAAAATCGGTGCACATCCCTAACATATATATATACAGTACGTCGTATATATGTCCATAACGTAAAATGTAGATGCAAAAATCTTGAAGGACACACTCAAGCACTTGTGATGAATTAAAAGGGTTTTAATAAATATCCATGTCATGTGAATATCGGAGCACTGGGGCTGCTCTCTCTAACGATCGTCCCTCTGGCCTTATTTCAACTAATGGATGCACTGGCCCTGCTCATTCTGTGAAGATCTCTTACAGTTGTGTTCAAAATTATTCAACCCCCACTGAAATTGAGTGTTTTGGCCAGTTTGACATTGATTTTGATCATTCAGTCATCTTGCTTACAATTAAATCACAGAGGCACGTGTAGGTCAGACAAATATAACATAACATTTATAATGAAATAACCACAAATGTCTTTTCTGTGCTCACATCATTATCACTTTTATTCAACCCCCAAGTGACATTCAATCTTAGTACTTAGTACAACATCCTTTTACAGTTATAACAGCTTTTAAACGTGAAGCATAGCTTGACACAAGTGTCTTGCAGCGATCTACGAGTATCTTCGCCCATTCGTCATGGGCAAAAGCCTCCAGTTCAGTCACATTCTTAGGCTTGCGCACTGCAACTGCTTTCTTTAAGTCCCACCAGAGGTTCTCAATCAGATTTAAGTCAGGTGACTGCGATGGCCACTCCAAAATGTTCCAGCCTTTAATCTGCAACCATGCTCTAGTGGACTTGGAGGTATGCTTGGGATCATTGTCCTGTTGAAAGGTCCAACGTCTCCCAAGCCTCAGGTTTGTGACGGACTGCATCACATTGTCATCCAATATCTCCTGGTACTGAAGAGAATTCATGGTACCTTGCACACGCTGAAGCTTCCCTGTACCTGCAGAACCAAAACAGCCCCAAAGCATGATTGACCCCCCACCATGATTCACAGTAGGCAAGGTGTTCTTTTCTTCATAGGCCTTGTTCTTCCTCCTCCAAACATAGCGTTGATCCATGGGCCCAAACAGTTCTAATTTTGTTTCATCAGTCCACAGAACACTATCCCAAAACTTCTGTGGTTTGTCCATATGACTTTTGGCATGCTGCAGTCGACTTTTCTTATTTTTTGGAGACAGCAAGGGGGTGCGCCTGGGAGTTCTGGCATGGAGGCCTTCATTACGCAGTGTGCGCCGTATTGTCTGAGCTGAAACTTCAGTACCCACATCTGACAAATCTTTTCTCAGTTCCTCAGCAGTCACACAGGGACTTTTCTCCACTCTACGCTTCAGGTAGCGCACAGCAGTCGAAGTCAGCATCTTCTTTCTGCCACGACCAGGTAGCGTTTCAACAGTGCCCTTTGCCTTGAATTTGCGAATGATGCTTCCTATGGTCTTTCTTGGTATGTTTAACATCTTTGCAATCTTCTTATAGCCATTGCCCTTCCTGTGAAGAGTAATCACCTCTTCTCTTGTCTTCCTGGACCATTCTCTTGACTTCACCATGTTTGTAACCACACCAGTAAATGTCTAGAAGGAGCTGAGTATCACAGTCATTTTAAAGATGCCTAATTGGTGCTTATTATGCTTTATTGCTGCTCCGTGACATCCACAGGTGTTTTCAATACCTGATTGAAAACACTTGAATGAACCTCTGTTCTTCAGAGTGGTAGTCTTTAAGGGGTTGAATAATTGTGTCAATGAAGAATTCACAAAAGAAACATTTACTACTGTATTACAAAACCAATTGATGTCATTTTAGTTGCATATGGTTCTTTAAAAACTCCTTGTAGGATTTCATTCTGAATACAATTACAAATGTACACAAAATTCCCTAAAACCCTTTACAGCATTGGGGGTTGAATAATTTTGAACACAACTGTATATTATCTCTCAAAAGAAAAGGCTGACATATGGTGGGACCACAGGCCGCAGAGCGAAGAGTCACAGGTGGGGAACTGATCAGTAGAGATGAACTTCTGATATCACCAATGTTCACTACAGTTGACGGTGCATAATTTTCATGGACTTTTTGAGAGATCCCTTCATTTGGCCAGAGCCCCATAGCACTTACTCAATTTGCCCACTGGTGAGTCTGGAATTAACTCCCTGTATCCAACAGAAATAATGCCAATAATCACATGTGACCATTGTTATGTGACCATTGGGTGATAAGCTAGTCTAATACCATACTATGAGTAATATCGTTCAACCAAATAAGTCATCAGGACCAAGTGTGGAGGAAGTCAATCACTGGGGCACCGTGTGGTGAGATCAGTCATTGGTTAATTAGCTTCTTATTGTCAAGTCAATACACTGAGAATTAAATGGAAAAGGAGTTTGAGACTTATCGCTTACTACACATTTTAAAATATTACGGCCTAAGCTAATCAGCAGGATTATAATTCTTCTAGACCAAGATGTGATTTATGTCTTATGAACACATAAGTAGACTTTAAATCCTGCTGCAAAATTTTTGCGAAACTTTGGATCTGAAGAAGGATCACTAGTATTCCAGGGCTCTGCAACCTTCTCTGATTCTTTTCTTGTCTCCACCACCAGCGTCATTAATGATTCTCTTTTCCTGATAGCCTCTCATGTTGTATCACAGAGGAAAAGGCTGACATTAGGTAGAGCTTACCTTTGGATGTTTTACACGTGTTCTTATCGGCTCCTGATTCGGAATGAAATTTAATTTTTTTTGTCGGTTGGAATTTTGTTTAAAACTTTGCTTAAAAAACATGTAACGTTTCCGGCTGGCCTGTGTTTAGTGATAGACTTAATGTATTTTGACACGCAAAATAGAATGCCTCGATGTATACCTAAATCTAAAGCTCTGGTGCAGTGATTTTCATGGTTTTGTAGCATATGGGATGAAGGTAAAAAAAAGTCCTGTCTTGATGCTGACCTGGCTTTATCAGGTGAAAATAGAAGAAAATGGTCAGCATGTAGGAAATGCCTGTGCACTGGTTTTAAAATATTTTGTGTATATATATATGACACAAAAGGACTTTAGCTCTTTTCATGTCTAGTACTGGAAATGTAGCCATCCCTAGTGGCTGTATATTATTTATTTACTTTATATTTCTTACATAGTACCTTCCCCCACACCCCATCCACCATTATTAATTATTAAACATTGGCCACTGGTCACCATTGAGAACAAAAAAATATATTAATAAATATTGATATGGACCTGTTGGAGAGTCTAAAGCAACTGCTACACCCTTAATATCAATAAGGTTTATTTTTTCCAATTTTATGCTGCCCAAAATATAGCCTACAGTCCATTGGGGCAAGGTACAACACCGATGCTCTGTAGTGAAGAGCCCCCCTCGATCAATCCACTGTTATATTAGGAGGCACCAAGCTTTCCTTGTTGGTAGAGCAAGTCTCAATTACTCCCTTTTGGTAAGAGTGAGAGCTAAACGATGATAACATCGCACTCATTCCTCCACACAAGATATCAATGTAGTCTGGAAACCACCTCTGGTAAAGTCTAGGATGGCTCAATCACAATATACTGTAGGCAACTGATAGGTTCCTGAACATGCATTTTTATATAATTCCATGGAGAAGCAGTGGATGAGGATCAATAACTAGGAAATATAAGGGTTTCACGTCAGGAGGTGATGGACTCTAAGGCTGGTGTCAGACGAGCGCAGTGTTCACGTCCGTGATTGCGCCTAAAAGTACGTCCGTGATAGCATGACAGAAAGCCCATTGGAGCCCGTTACATGAAGTAACTCCGCACTGAACTGCGGACGCACAACGGCCGCGGCCCACGGACACAAGGCAGGCAAGAACGTACAACCCCCTAGAAGGGCCGCACAAAGTGCGCTGCGTCCGCAACGTCTGCATAGCTTTGTGTGTGAGTGATGGAACGTGGTCAGACGGACTGCATTTATACGTCCAGCATTTTTCACGGACAAAATGGTTTTGCTTTTTATTTTATTTTCCCTGCTACATCCGTCAAAATATATGTCAGTGAAAAAACGGACTCTGTGGCCACTACTGCGTCTTCCGTACTGACGTACGTCCGTGTGCACGGACGTACAGTCCGTAGAAATCACGCTCGTCTGACCCTAGCCTTAGCAGAGGTTGGATAATGCTGCCCATTGCATTAAAAATCAGTAATATGAAAATGATATACATTTTTAGTCATTTACATATCAGTTTACAAGTGTCATTTTATTTGGCGTTTAAAGGTTTCTTTAGATTCTGAATTGGAACTCAAAGTTTTCTGTAAAATCCTGTCCTTCCTTCTAGACACCTGCTCATGTGTTTTTACTCAAACCAATGTGTTCAATATCTTGATGAAACTCAATCAAATGAAAAACATCAAATCAAGTGTGTCTCCATGAAAAAAGAAAAAAAGAGAAAAAGATTATTGCATAAGTTGTAAAAAAGAACCATATATCACATCTATCTGTAACTAATCATTCTAAAGGGGTTATTCAGAGTGTAGACACATTTCGATGCTCTATCGTTCGCCACACTTCCATGATTTCAATTCAGCATTCACCACAGGGTCCCTGAAGACCAGCGAATCGACTCGCCGATCGCATCCTCAAACCACTGCACAACCGCCGAATCGATTGGAAAAACCGCTGCAAAACCGCTAAATTGATCCTAAAATCCGAACGCAGCTGCAAACTGGCTGAAAAAACTGACGTTCCGCCAAATTGATCCTAAAGCAGCCGACGGCCCGCCGAACATACCGCCGACCAGTCGCTGGAAAAAGCAGACAAGCCAACGAACAGGGGTAAAAAAAATCATAAATGCCCCCAAATTTTAAAACACATTTTAAAAAAACTAGTGCATGAAAATGCCTGTAAATAATATATGAGGTCCTATGTATAATAATAAAAAGGTCTGTTGCAGAATAAAAAAACGCCATGTAAAAGAAAACAAAAATCTGAATTAAAAATTTCCCCAACAAAATCCAGAAAAATGCCTAAAAAAAAGAAATAAAGAGACTTTTTGCTGGAAATGGAAATATTAAATGGTTGAATAAATATTTATTAAAAACAGTAATATTTTTTACATTGAAACCCATGGGATTCGCTTGTTTAAACCACCAAAAATCAGGGCATTTCACTGACATTTCGGTGCTCTCTGAATAAATTAACCATTGCTTCTCTTTGGTGATTTCACTGCCACTGAAGGTCACTGTATTTCGCTGGCAATTCGCTAATATTTAGCAAATCGTCAGCTTTTCGAATAGTCGAATGGCCACAAAATTACAACGTACGGGGAAATTCCGTGGCCAATTCAGTGCTCTATCTATTTTCTTTTTTTGAGAAAGGGATTTTACCAGGAAGGATCCATTGAGATTTCTCTCGATTTCAAGTATGTCCTGGGTGGCGAGTATGTACCGTTAGGTGTCTTGCCCAAGGACACTTACTGGAGAGGTGCTCTTGCCGGGATCGAACCTGTGTCTCCACAGTCTCTCTCCACGGTTATAGAGCATTGATGTTACCTCTACTCCACCCAGCCGGCACTTTCAATAACCCCTTAAGCATCTATTAAATGCATATCTGTATCTATCCACCTATCTTTCTATCT
Source organism: Leptobrachium leishanense (assembly GCA_009667805.1). NCBI lineage: Eukaryota > Metazoa > Chordata > Amphibia > Anura > Megophryidae > Leptobrachium > Leptobrachium leishanense. The sequence goes on along the minus strand of CM019070.1, from coordinate 54,858,352 downwards.
CTATTCTCTATCACATCTGTTTCTATAATATTGATCTATCATATTTATCAATCCATCTGTGAGCTATCTATATAACGCTGTCATATCTATCCATAGATAGACATCTTTAATCCTGTAATCTATCTATCTACCTGTAATATCTATCTATCTATCTCTCTGTCTGTCTATCTATCTATCTATCTATCTATCTATCTATCTATCTATCTATCTCTCTATCTATCTATCTATCTATCTATCTATCTATCTATCTATCTATCTATCTATCTATCTATCTATCTATCTATCTATCTATCTATCTGTCTGTCTATCTACCTGTAATATCTATCTATCTATCTATCTATCTATCTATCTATCTATCTATCTATCTATCTATCTTCTATCTATCTATCTATCTATCTATCTATCTATCTATCTGTCTGTCTATGTATCTGTAATATCTATCTATCTGTCTGTCTGTCTATCTACCTGTAATATCTATCTATCTATCTATCTATCTATCTATCTATCTATCTATCTATCTATCTATCTATCTATCTATCTAATCTATCTATCTATCTATCTATCTTATCTATCTATCTATCTATCTATCTATCTATCTATCTATCTATCTATCTATCTATCTGTCTGTCTATGTATCTGTAATATCTATCTATCTATCTGTCTGTCTGTCTATCTACCTGTAATATCTATCTATCTATCTGTCTGTCTATGTATCTGTAATATCTATCTATCTATCTGTCTGTCTGTCTATCTACCTGTAATATCTATCTATCTATCTGTCTGTCTGTCTGTCTGTCTATCTATCCATCTATCCGTCCGTCCATCCTTAAAGTATCTGTAATCTATGGATCTATCTAATATAAGTCTGTCTGACATATAAATATAATAATAAATGAGTGCCATACAATGCTAATCTTGGCAGTGAGGGGAAAGTTAGGTAAAACACACACTTTTAAACAGTTTGGCTATAAACTGATTCCAAAACACTCTCCAACCTTTTTTCCTGCTTCACAACAACCGTAGCTATTTACTAAATCTCAATGACATATTCAGTGTAGCCAATGATCAATATTACGCTTATGAGGGCAGGACAACTTGATCCAGCATTGCGTATTTCAACAGCGACTCCACTAATGGAATGAACGTGTTTTTATTGTGTACCTTGGGCAAAAAATTTTGGATCAATCATCTCTGCCTGTCAGATTCCCGAATCCAACTTATTACCTGTCCGGCGAGTCATCTTAAACTGGCGACTTTAATGTCGGCTAAGACAATGCAATAGGCCCCTCCCATTCAAAAACAATGTAGGGCTATATTACAATCTTCGCGCAAAAGCCTCGCGCAAAGCAAAGGTTTTTGCACCAAGCGTTAAACTTTTGCGCGCGCAAATCGCTGCTGAAATTACAATCCTCGCGGCTTTTTTCTTCCACCGATCAATTGCGCGCGCGAACAGTACGCGCACAAATGCAGGCGCAGTGCCGTCTCGCTCAAAAATCTTTGTGCGCCCAGTTTTTTGCACCCATTCAGCCAATCAAAATGAAGAGACACAACTATCAAACGCAACTGATTTGCGTCTGACAGAGGCATCGGAGACGGGTCCTGCGTTTATGATGCAAAGTGAGCACATATGCTCCAGTAATAAGACACACACACCTGCCATCATCCATTATATTGTTGCTGTATTCCTTTTTAAGGACTGGTTTTTTTTTTGGGGTTAGGCAGGTTGTTCAGATATGCCGTTACCACCAGCTTTTTGCAGTTGCTTAAATTATGCGCGCAAAGGCTATGCAGTACTTGAAAACGAGAGAAATCTCAATGTATCCTTCCTGGTAAAATCTTTTCTTAAAAAAAATAAAAAATTACCACGAATAGATTGTAATACCATCCTCGTACCAGTGCACATTCGCATTTGCGCTCCCAACGTTAAGTATAGGACGCGCGCAGTACAGAGCGCTCTCGCAGGTTCACCCGTGGTAGACGATTGCGCGCGGTTGTTGCGCTGACTATGACTATGTATTACGGGATTAGGCGGAAATGGTTTTAGGCTGGGGTCAGACTAACGCATTTTTAACGTGCGTTTAGGCGCACTTAATCACGGCCGCAGTAGCAGCAAATGACGGACAATATATCAAGTACGGCCGCACGAAAGTCCAGCCGCGCAACGCAAGTGGAAAATGAATGCATTTTTTCGAGAACGCAGAACCGCTAGTACTGATGTACAGAGTGCGCTGAGTGCGCTGATGTCAGACGCTGCTAATGTCCAGCCAACATAACGTCCAGACGCAAACAGTGTTTTATTGACGATCCGTAAAAAAATCGCCCACGCAAATGCGCGTCGTCTGACCGTTTTCGCGCATTCCATGAAAAAATACGTCAATGCGTTTGGACACACTTTTTGACGGTCGCTGCGAATAATGCGTTGGTTTGACCCTAGCCTTACCTCTCGCGGTAATGTTTTTTTGCGCCGGCGCAAACATTTGCGTGAAGATTGTAATTTAGCCCGTACTTTGCTCGTCTTAATATGGAATATTTATTTCTAATGGCCGTTTGCAACCCATCAGCCCTTGCTGGAATAGTAGACGCCGTGCAGTGAAGCAAAGAGCCCGGTATGTCAAGCCTGGAAGAGGTTTACGCAGATGGCCATGCTAAAATGAATTCTCTTATTATTCACTAGAGGGCAGCATGTGATTAGACGTCGTCCTGACACTCCATCTATTTCTAAGGCTCTATAAAGCAAAATGCACATCCCTTTACAACAAATTTAGCAGCCTTGAAGGACTAGGTTTTCTAAATCTAATGTCGATGCGCGTATTGGTTAGGCTGAGCACACAATTTGATCTCCAAAGTCATTTCTAAGGCTTTAAAGGTTTGGTCTTACTAATAAATAAGGTTTTATTTCATATTTTTTTTTTGTTGAGGCATAATTTCGGTGCTGTATAAATCAAGCTCGCCCGACAGTCTGTTTCTGAGCCACAGCTTTTTAAATGCACCAATATTAATATTTTAGCACGCCTTATTATTGTAACAGAATAAAACATGAATAGGTTTCTCTGGTCTATTAGCCCCTCTCTTTTTCCTTTCTTCTACTTAGCACTCAGTTATGACAGGATCTAATGAGAGATGAAATAACGCTGTCACATTTAGCATACGTCGATGTTTTTCATTCCGGTTAATAAGCGCAAGAGAAAAACACAAATAAAATATGATCCTCGTTAACATAATACCTTTATTTACTTTTTAATCTTTTATTAAGGAGACGTCTAGTCCCTTAACGGGAGATGTGATCCATATATATTTATATATATATATATTATGTAGAATTAATTGGTTATTTTTTAAATTGTTCAAAGTGTATACATTTTCCCTATAAAATCAGGCCTTCTCTACTGAACGTTGAGCATCCTGCTTGCAGAATTTTAATTTCTGCAAAACCTCAGTTGTTTATAGTGTAGTGTTTTCAATTATAGTTACAATATCATGATACTGATGGTTTATGGGAGTTGTAGTTCAGGCGTCTTGCTACATCAAAAAGGTGACGGGTGAGCTAAAATTCCATTAACTCCTTTTTGTCCGCAAACGAAAAGGCAGTGACAGTAAAATGATATATTGTGATCCAGCACCGTCACAGGGCACTACAGCACGGTCCTCTAGGGCAATCACATCAGAGACAGTCAGGGTTATTCAAAGAGAATCGAAAAGTCACCGCACGTTCAGTGACTTTTCGTTCTCTTCAATTCGGTGATCCCATTTCGGCGACCCTGCGGTGTATTCAGCAAGCACCACAGGGCTGTCATAATGCAAGGAAAAGTCGCCGAAAACCTGCCGAACACTCACCGCAAAACCGACCGAACGCTCACTGAAATCTGCAAAAACATCTGGATTAACCCCGCCGAAGACGCCGGAGAAACCCGAGCAGGAGCCGATCAGAGCGCAGAGCAGCCGCCGGCAAACACGACACCGCGGACAAATGGAGTTAAAAAACAAACAAACAGTACGCTTGAATGTTTGAAAAGTGAAACGCTGTTTGCAAAGAAACTACTGAGCGAAAATGTCTGAAATTTACATGTGAGGTCCAATGAATGATAATAAAAAGGACTGTTACAGAAAAAAGAAAAAACGATAAAAAAAAATGGAAAAAAATTTTATGCAAAAGAATCCCGTAAAATGCTTAACAGATCTTACAAAATTTATAAATAAAGAGACTTTTTACTGCAGAATATTATAATAAAAGATTTATTAGATATTGAATTAAAACGGGAATATTTTTAACAATGAAGCCTATGGGATTCGAATGAATAAACCTGTCGAATGAAGCAACCGAATGGCAGGGCATTTCGGGAACTTTTCACTGCTGGTTTTTGTTCTCTGAATAGACAAAGCTATGGGGATTTCACTGCCCTCGAACAGGCACCGAACAGGCACCGTATGTGCAGGCAATTCGCCAACATTTGGCGAACTGCCTGCTCTCTGGATAGCCGAATGGCCATGAAAGGTAACCGTACGCTTTCGCCAGCAATTCGGATCTCTTTGAATAACCCTGAGTATCTTTATGAATTGCGTGATTTATTGAAGCAGCATTTATCAATTAAACAAAATATAACAGTAAATAAAAACCTGGCTCATCCGAGCTCTAACTAACTCAAAATATTGGTCCCTCTCTAGTTTTGGGAGTGCAAACGACAACCTTATTTGGTTTTCTGCTCCGTACCTTTCTGTACTTTTACACGCTGCCAGCCTCAGAGCTCACCTTGCTCTCTGTCTCTGTGTTTCCCCCCATGCCGGAAACATACATTAACCTGATTACCAGCAGGTGGGAGAAACCTGCAGCAAGAGAAAAATAACAACCAACACACACTGCCCTCCTGGGCTTAGCTATCCTAACACTCCCTTAGAAACATAGGGGGAATATACACATCATCCCAGATCATTCCCTTCAGCGTATCACTATATATATTTACGGTAAAATTCCATTCTCCACTTTGCCATTGCTAAACTGCAATTTTAGCGCTGCAAGAGAGCTAAGGGCATTGTAGTCTGACAGTAGCTAATCTACAACACCCAATTTTAAATGAATCTATTAATGCAAAACAGACATTCTATATTATTTGAAACTTTATTTAAATGCTTTTTTACACATGCATACATTTTATAGTTCAGCTAACAATATTTAACAATTTCTCCATGAGAGGTTGTTCACTGACGCGTCCAGCCGCAGGAAGCAGAGGCTGCGGAGTATGCGCTGAGCGCGTCCTCCCTTTGCAACCAGCGATCGTCCGGATTCCAGCCGATCGCTGTGCCCCCCTGGTGCGGGCTGACATCTTTGATGTCAGCCCAGCCTCCCGGACCCCAGCAGGCACCAATAGATGTCATTGCGCCAGCGCGATGACATCTATTCAGGCACCCCCCACGCCCGTGCGGGAAAAGTGCTTCATACTAGAGCCGGTTACCAGGATTCTAAACCAGGTGAGCAGGAATTTACATTTTGTGGACTGTACAGTCCAACAGAGGATGCATTAACATACTGCACTATGAGATTGTCTCTGTCACCATTTCTCCCGGAGGGCCATCGAAATAGACTACCCAGAATAGAGGACGTGTCACTCCTTAATAAACTGACATACGACGCTACCTACAAAGCCAACAGAAGGGCTCCACCATTGTGAGTTGGATACCATATGTTTATTTTTGACTCACTGGCTTTAACTATCTGGGCAATACTGCACTATATTTTGTTTTCTGCTCTTTTTGAGATAAATGGATCCCAAAGACACCCAAACGTGGACAATTATGCCTACAAGAGTTAAAGGTTCACCTGCTCAGAAAATACATCACCGAGTACCCTTCACCACTATATATGGTGCTATGCACACTTTGGACTACTTCTATGCAACATTTATTATAGGCTTTAGCTGTCTTTTATATATATCACCATATATGTGATATATGCAATCCTGTTTCAAGAAATTTTCAACAAAGTGAGATCAATAACACCCACTGTTCTGTTTTTAGATAGACAACTATCCTACCTTATAGGTACCAGTTTGCTCTTTAGAGTGTGTTTTTTTCCTCCCAATTGTATCCTTTAGCTCAGTGTTTCCCAAACCTGTCCTGAGGACCCTCCGCCTCGCCAGGTTTGACAGATGGCTGAAGCACAGCACAGGTGATTTGATTTGCTGCTCAGTGATTGCAGGATTCAGTCTGCTTTTCCCCAAGATAATCTGCAAAATCTGGCCTGGTTGAGGGTCCCGAGGACAGGTTTGGGAACCACTGCTTTAGGCTAGGGTCAGACGAACGCATTTTTCACGTCGTCCGTGAAAAAGTGCGTTCGAACGAATGGACGTATTTTTTTCACGCATACGCGATAGCGGTCATACGATGCGCATTTTCGTCCGTGATTTTGTACAGATCATCAATAAAACCCTTTTTGTGTCTGGACGTTATGTTGGCCGGACATGAGCAGCGTCTGACGTCTCCTAATCACGCACACACGCCGCTAGCGGACGCAGCACACTCTGTACGTCAGTACTAGCGGTATCACGTTCTCAAAAAAATGCATTTGTTTGCCGCTTGCGTTGCACGGCCGAACTTTCGTGCGGCCGTACTTCGTATATTGGCCATCATTGGCCGTCATTTGCTGCTACTACGGCCGTAATAAAGTGCTGCTGCACGCGCGTTCGCACTGCGTTCGTCTGACCCCAGCCTTAGATGGTGTGTTTTGGGGATTGACTCAGTCAACACATTAATCTATTAGCAGCATTCACTAAGGCACCTACCCAGCGCTCCAGATATAGGTGGTTGTGCATTTTTTTCTGTTGTGACCGGAAACAAGACTGAGGAAGTGATGTCTGGAACAACAGCTAATCCGGTATCTGCTGGATTAAGGGGGCCTAGGGGTTACATTTTTTTAAAGAAAAAATATTACGTTTTTACATTGAATCCTATGGAATTCGCCTGTTTAAACCTGTTGAATTGAAACACCGAAAATCAAGGCATTTGCAGAAATTTTGGTGCAATTCAGCAGTCTGTAAATAGACAAATTGATAGTTTCCAATGGGACAATTTTGGTGTCGTCGAATTGCGGTACATTGCACCATATTTCGCTGTCAGCACGCCAGTATTTGGTGAAATGACAGCGGTGTGAATAGATGAAGTGCCCCAAAATTACACCGAATGGTGTTCGGTGCAATTTGGAGGTTAGTGAATAAGCCCCTAATGAATCTATTTTGCCAGTTACATTTATTTTGAACATGGAGTTGTTATCCTACATTTTAAATATTTTATCTTTGTATAGTGTGTGTTTCTGCAAAAGTCAGCCAGACGTCTTTCACTGTCACTGGAACTTGATGATAGATTTTATTAATTGCAGGTGTATAATAGCGGTAAAGTTACTTTGCGAAACTGCAGAAGTAAAATAATCAAATAGATGGTGTAACGCAACGATTGATTCTAGAACAGTACTGCTTTAAAAGTCAGGCACATTATTGGATGTAGAAAAGGTATGTTTAATCACATTAGTACAATGTACAAGTGCAGCCCACATGGGGATTACTGGCATCAAGATTTACATATATATTTCTCATCCTCTGGGGAATCCATGTAATTAAACAGGAGTAAAAATATTAATTTACTCCTGATTACCGTGTAGATTTTAGAAAAAGCAAAGCGGATAAGAACACCTGAGAGCGATAACTTAAATCTTGAACATAAGGCAGTAATATTCTTTTGGATGAGCTCAGCTAAGCATTATAAGGTAATCAAAGTATATTACATGACTGGTTTGGTGGAAAGTAAAAGAAATCATTATTTATTCCTGCTGGGACATAAAAGCTTTATATTATATACATCCTACTAGAATATGTGTGAGTGTGTATACAGACTGTACATATATTTATATATGTGTTTATGTGTTAATGTAGTTCTAAAACTAATAAATAACCCTATAATAATTTTTTTGGGGCTATAGAAATTTTAATCACCATTTACTAAAGCGCTGAGTTTCCATATACAAGTGCCACTTGGCTGTAATCGCCAGGTTGCTCTTCTCAGTACGACTTGACTAATGGTGTAAAGAAACAGTAGCAAATAGTGCAAAAAGTTGCACTTGTCAATAGGAATTCTACTCTTAACCCCTAGTGATTTTCCAAAAACCCATTGTCAGAAACGAGTGTTTTTTTTTTGTAAAATCATTTTTGTTTAATTTTAAAATAAGAAATATTTGAGCTTATACCCATTGAATTTCTTACCTTAACCACTTGGCTGCTAAGGACGCGCTTGGCGTGTCCAGCCAAGTGGTTCTCCTGTGCTATGGACGTGCTGTCCTAGCACAGGAGGCAGCAATCTTGGATGTCAGCCCGGCACTCCGGGACCCCAGCGGGGACAATAGATGTCATCGCGCTAGCGCAATGACATCTATGACAGGTGCCCACCCCGCGAGTGCGGGGAAGGTGCCTGAAAGGGAGAGGGTGAGGTCTTTTGGACCTCTCTCCCTCCCCTTCCGTAAGGGGCAGCGGTCAAAGGCAGGCACCGTTTGGAAGGGTACAGCCTGCCCTTCCAAACAGTGGCTGGCTTTAATCCCTTGGGGGCCGGATCGTGATTAGGCGCCAAAAAACGCCAGATCACGATACTCTCCGGAGCTTCTGGGATCTCCCCCTGATGACTGGCGTCATCGCGCTTCTGGAGTTAACTCCTAGCTGCCACCAATGGTGGAGATAGGGGTTCCAATGAACCCCCTATCGCCTGATCCGTGGCAGCTAGGGGTTAATGTTTGGTATCGGCCAGAGCATGGCCTTTCCAACGATACCAAACATGACCATGTTAAAAGTTAAGAAAAGAAAAAAATGAAAATAAAAAATATTTAAAAAAATTAAATAAAAAAAAAACAAACAGGTTTTTTTTCTTGTTTTGTTTTGTTAATGCAGAAATATTGTTCCCATTTCAATTGTAATGTGAACAATGATGCTGCACTAACGATTTTTGTATGGGGTGCGTTTGTTAAAAATTGTGTAATTTTCCCCCAAATAAATGTAACACGTCCCCCATTTCTAATTTTTTTAACAAGCGCAACTCATAGAAAATATAACCGCAAACGCTCGCATGTTAAAATATGAAAAAAAAACACTTTACACTTTTTAAATTATTGAAAATTCAAATTTTATTGCATTTTTTGTTATAATATACAGACAGGTCATGACGTATACATATAATAATGATATATTAAGAATCTGCCGAGTCTGCCGGAAAGAACGATATATAATATGTCTGGGTCATATAATAAAATAAGGCTTCAAAACACATTTAATCATGATGAGCGAAACCAGTAGAAATGAGCTCAGCACAAAGGCGTGAAATGGCTCAGCAGCGAAAGGGTTAATAACCTATTTTTGGCCAGTAGATGGTGCCATATTGAATTAGAGGTTTGAGCGGCTGGTCTATTTTCTTCTATTTCTCCCTGCATTGGCTTCTGAAAGCCTGATATTTCAGAGCTTTCAACAGCTTATTTTACAGTTTTAGCTTTTTGGGTATTATGCCCACAGGGCTAAAACTTTGGGGGCGACTTCTGCAGCACAAAAAGGAACCAAATTAGTTTTCAGCAAACAAATTTCATTCGCTTTTGGGCTGCAGATCAGCATATCGAGATATCTCGAATACGGGGCACCAGATGGTGGCTTTGAAGCCAAGATATCTCGATATCGGTAGTTATGGGTTATTTGGAAAGGACCGAACTTGCCACTGAAGGGCACCGAATGGTGAATTTCACGGTACGGTGCAATTTCAGGGCAGTACGTCTATTCAGAACGTTGTCAATTCGCCAAATACAGATGAATTGACAGCAAAATATGGTGCAGTTCGCCGCAAATCACCGAAGATAGTGAGCTTTGACGATCTTCGGGAGTGGCAAAATTGTCCCAAAGAGAGGTACTGGTTAATCTATTCACAGAAATTAGGTACTGGTTAATCTATTCATGGTCTCATCTGTGGATAGGTAGATCTCCTTCTCTTAGTTCATCACAAAGGTTAAAATGACCAGTCAAGTCTGCTAAACCACTGTACGTATACAAGTTCCATAGCACCTGTACAGATCGATGGATTGGAGTTGCGCACATTTGTACAGATCTGAATCATCAGGTGCCTCTCTGAGACTGCTCACTTTTGTGTGTGATCACAGAGAGTGACTTCGGTATGTTCTCTGTGTGTGTCAGGGTGGCACCTGGCATACGCTGTGGTGGGACCCCATTGCAGGGGGTTTGAGCCCTTTAGGCAGGAATATTGTGACTTTGCCTTAGAATAGGCTGGTTGGTAGCAGTCCATAGCGTAGTACAAATGGGATGATGATGTAGAATGGTCTGGACGGTCCGAGGGTCGAATAGGCGGGTAGCAAGGAGGCAAGGTCGTTTGGTTAATCAGGGTCTGGTACACGGGTTATCAATAGCAGTATAAAGCAGGTCTGTATAGCACAAAGGATTGACTTGTAATGAGAAGTCAAGTTGCAGGAGTGGGAGTTTCTCTTTTATTAGACAGGGGGGTGTGGTGTGTGTTTGTGCTTTTACGTTTTCACTTGGAATTAACCCATATAGGTGCTGGACAGGACTGAGGCAGCCCTTTTCCTGTATGCACGCATGCAGGGCAGGTTCCTGCGCACATACAGGTACAGATCCCTGACAGTGTGCTGAGGTCCCTAGTGACTGATCTGGTGACTGGGAGCCAGATAATTCAAAATCCTGGCTGCAGTTGACGCTGGGTGGAATGGAGAAAACTACTCCACTTCACCCAGATCGGAACGGGGGACACTCCATCCATCTTGACCACTTAAACCTCCCTGGCGGTTATCCAGAGTGTGGCTCGTGGTTAAATTTCAGGGTAAATTAGATACATACTTTACCTGTGCTCCCTCTCTGTCCCCTACATTCTCCTCTGGCGATCGCGGCATTCTGCTTCCCTTCTCCCGAGAAGGGAACCAGGAAGCAGGAGGTCGCGATCGCTGGAGGAGACTACGGGGGACAGTGAGGGAGCACAGGGACAGGTAAGTATCCAGCGGCATCCCGAGTGTGGCTGGAGGTTACCGCTTTCAGCCTTGGAATTTAACCCCGAGCCACACTTGGGATAACCGCTAGGGGGATACAAAAAAAATTGTACCGATTCTGATATCTAAAAGAGGTAAAGTACCAATTGTTACATTTTATAAAGGTAAAGTGGTCAGGATGAGTAAAGTGTCCCTTTAAGAGACGTTCCACCATAGTTTGCCAGGGTGTGATTGCAGTGTGGGCTATTCGCTAACCTCCAAATTGGCCCCAAATTGCACCGAAAGGTGAATTTCACAGTTCAGTGCAATTTTTGGATCAATTCTTCTATTTATTATATGTGCCAAATATAGACTAATTGACAGCAAAATATGGGTCAATTTGCCGCAATTCCGCAGCGTTTGACGGCACTGAAATTGTCACATAAAAGATTATCACGCTGTTTATTCACAGAATGCTGAATTGCACAGAAATTCGGGCGAAATGCTCTGATTTTCTGTTTCAATTGGACAGGTTTAAACAGGTGAATCCCATAGATTTCAATGCAAAAAAGTAATCTATTTTAAAAATATATATTTAAAGACCAATTATTCTTTTTATTTTTTTACAAAAACCCTTTTTATTTTTTAATGTTTTAAAAGATCTTTTTGTATTTTTTAGATGACATTATGACATTTTTGCTATTTTTTAAATAGACTTTTTTTTATTTTGTAACAGACCTTTTGTATCTTTTAAAGGATCTTTTTTTATCATTCAGACAAATTTATTGATTTACACTCCTATCAGGAGAATAGGAGACTTTTTTTCAGTTCGGTGGAATTCGCTGTCTATCAGCGCAATTCGGCAGTTTACATCGACATCTGATAACTGTTTCGGCGACTCCAATTTTGGCAAAATACACAGGGTTATCCAAAGAGATTCGAATTGCTTGAGAAAGGTAACCGAACGCTGAAAATCAGCGTTCGGTACCTTTCCTGGCCATTCGGCTATCCAGAGAGCAGGCAATTCTCCAAATCCTGGCGAATTGCCTGCACATACGGTGCCTGTTCGGTCCTGTTCGAGGGCAGTGAAATCCCCATGAAAAAGCACTGCTTCGGCTATTCAAGAACACAAACCAGCAGTGAAAGTTCCCCTAATGTCCTGCCATTCGTGGTTTAATTCGGCAAATTTATTCAGGAGAATCCCATAGACTTCAATGTTAAAAAATTCCCGTTTTAATTCAATATCTAATAAACCGTTCATTATAAAATTCTGCAGCAAAAAGTCTCTTATTTATAGATTTTTTAGGATACTTTAAGCATTTTTCTGATTTTTTAAAAAAAATTAAAAGTCCGATTTTTTTTTTTTTTCTTTTTCAGTTTGCTTATTTTTTTTGTAACAGCCCTCTTTATTATCATTCCCTGGACCTCCTGTGAAAATTTCAGACATTTTCGCTCAGTAGTTTCTTTGGAAACAGCGTTTCTTTTTCCCAGATTCATACAAATGGTTTTTCTAATTTATTCACTGCCTCCTCTACGTCACAGCTGCTTCGGCTCTGTGTGATTCGGCTCCTTTTCGGCTCCTGTTCGGCTCCTCTTCGAAGGTTAATCCAGATGTTTTTGCTTGTTTTCAGCGTGCATTCGGTTAGTTTTCGGTGAGTTTACGGCAGCTTTTCCCTGCAATTCGGGGACCCTGTGCTGTTTGCTGAATACACCGCAGGGTCACCGAAATGCAATCGGCAAAAGGAACCGAATTGAAGAGAACGAAAAGTCACCGAACGTGCGGTGACTTTTCGAATCTCTTTGGATAACCCTGATAGTATCCATTTGCTAAATAATGAAATCACATTATTTTTGGAAAAATGGAATCACTGATGTGAGTCGAAAGGGGCCGAAACTGAAAGTACTGAAACTACGTGCAATTTCAGCTCTTTGGAAATAGACCCTTTAGTTGTTAGTCAGTGTGGTTTCCACCATAGCTCTTCATGAAGTTGTTCAGGGTAGGTTTCACAGTTGTTTTCACCATAGTGGCAGTCGAAGTTATCCAGAGGTATTTTTACTGTTGTTTGCACCATTGTTTCTATCAAAGGTCAATGAAGATTATCATTTTAAAATCCCTGAGGAATAATCACCATAGCTGCAAACAATATTGGAATGACAGCAAATATTAAATTGTTGAAGTTTATTCTTTCTATGGATTAATAACTGCAGTACCGTTGTTCATCATCGCTTGCCGCTGGCAGTTCATTGTAGTTGTTCTAACAATTGTGATTTTTACTGTTGTTTTCAACTACAGCAAACTGGTGAAACCCTAGTATTTAATAATGAATATCTTCTTAAGCTTAAAAAAAAGGAAGGAAATTATTATACCTTACTTGAAATGGCCACACAATTTAATTATTATTATTATACTTTATTTATATAGTGCCAGCATATTCCGCAGCGCTGAACAATGGGCACAATATAGACAGAGTTACAATACACTGAGACTGAACAACATTTTGACAAACCAGTAGAGGAGGAAACAAGTCCCCCATTCCCGTGGGAACTCACAATCTAGAAGGTTCGGGGGTGGAAACAGGAGGAGAGGACTGCAAGGTGAAAATGATGGACTGGTTGGAAACAGGAGGAGAGCACTGCAAGGTGAGAGTGACGGACTGGTTGGAAACAGGAGGAGAGCACTGCAAGGTGAGAGTGATGGACTGGTTGGAAACAGGAGGAGAGCACTGCAAGGTGAGAGTGATGGACTGGTTGGAAACAGTAGGAGAGCACTGTAAGGTGACAGTGATGGACTGCAAGGTGAGAGTGATGGACTGGTTGGAAACAGGAGGAGAGCACTGCAAGGTGAGAGTGATGGACTGGTCAGGGCAGTGAGGTGTATCAGTGAGTCAGGTGGTCGGCTTCCCTAAATAGGAATGTCTTAAGAGAGCATTTGAAAGAAGGGAAACTAGGGTAAAGTCTGACATGACTGATTAAACCTGGGACCTCCTTGACCCATACCCCTTAAATATAAAGAAAGACTCAACACCTTCTTAACTGGAAAGGGCATGGGCCACAGCTTTATTAATAATTACACCATGTAATCCAGCAGTGCTTTTCCTCCGTTATCCGCCCTATTACCCATGTAATAGGCAGTTACCGATCCAAAACCAGGAGCTCGTCACCCCGCCTGACCGAGATCAAGCGGGCTTGTCTCGTTAAATGCCTCACCCGAAGGCGACTTAACCATTTTAAAGCACCACTGTCCAGGAACCACGCCAACGCCAGGGGCACCATGGTCTCCTAATGGCAGCCCCTGCGCCCCGCCGCAGACAGCGCCTCCTCAACCCCCGACATCAAACCAGTTCAAAATATATCCAAACCAATGTCCGTCAAATGGACTCCATCACCACGAATCACATTCTGATTGTCGCCTTCCAACTCCGTGTGACGGATTGAAACCCCCCCTAACTGACGAACAAATTTAGAAACCTCGCTGCTAACCCTCTTCCAAGCCCTGTCATTGGCCCGTGGTGCCGCCATTTCCTCCCAACGAGGTCGAGAAATAATGTCAGACCACACCAGCGACAATCCCCCAAATTTAGCAAAACAGCGGGCCAGATCCAGCTTCATAGCCCGAATCAGAACCACCGAACGCACCGTCCAAGTCATTTCCCCCAGCGTGAACAACCAAAATAACCTCCCTGGGAGCCCTCCCAGCCAAAACATTGCATTCCTTCGACACCCGAGCCCAACACAAACCCCGGATTTCCAACCAGCGAATCTCCGCTACCTCCGCCGCGGAAACCAAGATTTTTTGCCATGCGGCCGATGCTCAGCCCACATGGCTGCCCAATGCACGAAGGAATGACCCAATCTCCAGACCATCCTTGGGGAAGCACCTTAAATTATAAAAGGTTAGGACGAACCTAAGAGCGAAAGCGATCTGATCCCACCTACCCAGACGCTGAATCATGCCGTCCGACGCGCCAGCACCTGCAGCCACAGTCGCCGCGCCTATACGAAAAGAATGGGAGGCAAACAACCCCGGTTCATAACCCAAACCTGAACGCATCGCTTAAAAACTGTCGGAAATTGGTATCAAGTCAAAGGAACCCCATCAATATAAATCAAAAAGAGTCAGTGAAATCCGGCCGAATAGCCAAATACTCCCGCGCGAGGCCCAAAGGACACCCGATCACCCCAATCGCATTTAAATAATCAGAACGCCCCTACCCAAGCGGTCCGTCTTGTACCTGACAATCAAAAACCTCACCTCATCGGCTGACAGAGAAACATGCACCAGGCGCAAGGTAGAATGCATCTGAGAGTTAGGAGCAACCAGCTCACCCACCCTCAGGACACCATAAAAGGCAAAGGCAAACGCCACTCTAAACAATCGCGACCTCAAAAGATCACGACAAACGCCGAGTAAAACATCCAACAGTTCCAAAAACATGGGGCCAGAAGCTGGGCGCCGAACCTCAGGCACCACAGTCCGCCACCAACCCGAAACAATCCTTCAAAGCAGGAAACCCCGACCAACAACCTCCCAACCAACCGCCTCGCACAAAAGAAAGGGCAGTCAGTACTCTGGCCGCTCCCAAACCGGAGCCCCCTTACTCCAGGAGGGAATTGAAATAAATCAAGGTTGCCCCTACGATCCTCCGCAGAATGCCAACCCCGTTCCCCCATGACCCCCACCTCCACCAGACCTGAGAATATGCCACCCACGTCGCTCCCGACAAAGAGTCCCCCAACAAAATCCTCAGCCTGGCGAAGCGAGGGTCCAGAGCCACAGCGGAAAGGGTGTCGCATTCCTTTCCACTCCCAGAGCCACTGGAACCGGGAGGGAGCGTCAGCAATCACGTTCCGCACACCCGGCACGTGCCAGGCCCGCAACCACACATTCCGCTCGAGACCGCGCAGCACCAGGTGACACAAAAGAGCCAAGACAGGAGGGGAACCAGCCGACGAACGATTCACCACTTGCACCACCCCAGGTTGTCCATCCAGAACACCACTCGCCTATTAGCCAGACGCTCCCCCCACAGCTCCAGGGCCATAATTAAAGGAAAAAATTCTCGACTTGTGAGATTCCTCACCAACTCAATGCCCAAAAAGGCAAACGATTAAACTGGGCCCCCCGTCGTATCATCGGCCAAAGGCACACCGAATTCCCCGGCAACCTCCCGAAAAATCTGCAGCAGCGCGGCGGAATAGTAGCAAAAGATCAAGCAGTCCCATCGGAAGACAACGGTCGTAATAAAAACCTCCACGAAAGAAACACCCCAGCAAGTGATAGCAATCCGGTCGAATCGGCAACAACCGAAACGCAGACTCCATGTCCGCTTTTGCCAATAAACAACCAGGTCCAGCCACCAAATCGAGGAAAGTCAGAAGGCACATGTGGAATAACAAAACCCTCACGAAAACCAACAATAACAATGCAGCGCATCCCCTATTGGGGTACCTGTCTAGCCAAGGAGCCATGGCCCGCACGATCACCGGGGTGATCCCTTCTATCAGGCTGTCCGATCTGAAGCCCTAAAGGCCGAGCCATGGCCTTTAGGGCTTCGCGAGATCGCTGCTGGTGGATCTCAACGAGGGGCCAGGCAACATCCTTTGGCGCCGGCGCGTGTTGAGAGGAAGAAGCATGCATGCTGTGAGACTGTGCACGGGAGGCTCCAGTGAGCCCCGGTCTATATATATCCATGGGTGAGCTGCTGGGGTAATATATCCATATGTGATCTGGGGCATTATATATCCATATGTGATCTGGGGCCATATGTCCATATGTGATCTGGGGCAATATATTCATATGTGAGCTGGGACACTATATATCCATATGTGAGCTGGGGCACCATGTATACATTTGTGATCTGGGGCACTATATATCCATATATGATCGGGCCCATATGTGATCATGGGCGCTATATATCCATAGGTGAGCTGGGGCAATATATCCATTTGTGAGCTGGGGCACTATATATCCATTTCTGAGCTGGGGCACTATACATCCATATGCGAGCTGGGGCACTATATTCCCATATATGATCCATATATGACCAGTGAGCCCAGGCCTATATATATCCATGGGTGAGCTGCTGAGGTAATATATTCATATGTGATCTGGGGCACTATATATCCATATGTGATCTGCGGCCGTATGTCCATATGTGATCTGGGGCAACATATATCCATATGTGATCTGAGGCACTATATATCCATGGGCGCGCTGGGGAAATATTTCCATATGTGAGCTGGGGCACTATATATCCATAAGTGAGCTGGGGCATTATATCCATACGTGAGCTGGGGCACCATATATCCATGGGTGAGCTGGGGCAATATATCCATTTGTGAGCTGGGGCACTATACATCCATATGTGAGCTGGGGCACTATATATCCATGGGTGAGCTGGGGCAATATATATCCATACGCGATCTGGGGAACCATACATCCATATGTGAGCTGGGGCACTATATTTCCATATGTGATCTGGGGCCATATGTCCATATGCGATCTGGGGCAATATATATTCATATGTGATCTGGGGCACTATATACCCATGGGTGAGCTGGGGCAATATATCCATATGTGACCTGGGGCACTATACATCCATGGGTGAGCTGGGGCACTATATACCCATGGGTGAGCTGGGACAATATATTCATATGTGAGCTGGAGCACTATATATCCATGGGTGAGCTGGGGCAATATATCCATGGGTGAGCTGGGGCAATATATCCATATGTGAGCTGGGGCAATATATATCCATGGGTGAACTGCTGGGGGCAATATATATCCATGGGTGAGCTGCAGGGGGCAATATATAATTGTGAGCTGGGGCAATATATCCATATGTGAGCTGGGGTAATATATCCAGAGCTGCTGGGGGCAATATATATCCATGTGTGCCTTCACTTTCACTGCCTTCGAACAGGCACTGTACTTGCTGGCAGTTGGCCAAAATTTGTGTGTGAGCATATGAGAGAGCTCCACAGCAATAAACCTCACAGTAATGTGCGCTATGCATGAGCGTTCAGGGTTATATGGGAGTACTGATTTGTGAGTAAGAGTAGTTAAAAAAAATCCGTAAAACTTGGGGGTGGAGTGACACCATAAGTTACCGCACCGGGTGACACCAACCCTAGTGACGCCACTGGGTCAGGGTAAGGATTTTGAATTTAATTCTACAGTGGATGGGGAGCCAGTGGAGGGACTCGTAGAGGGGAGCGGCAGAGACAGAGCAGCGGGTCCTGTTTTAATTAAGCTCAGGGTGCACGTACTGGTTTAGCAAACACTTGATTGTAAGGTCCTTATAACACATGAATACAAAATGCTTAGTGACGCCTGCCTGCACTGGATTCTCATTGGATGGATCTCTTATCTCCTAGAGAGTTTTAATGAATCTTAATTTGCACTCACACTTGTCAACTGTTAAACTGTAAAAGCTTCAGTTATGTATTTATTACGAGTGCAGCAAATACAAAATATAGATTGCTTTTGTGTACCACTAAGCAGCCTAGCACTGAAATTGATTGACAGGATAATTTGAAGTGTGAATAGAAGAAAATAATAAGTCAAAGAAAGCCAGGTGCCAAGACACAATCACATTATTTGTCATAACTATCAAGGGGAAACGCCTAATAGCTCATTAACTTTTTTTTGGCACAGGAGAAGTAAGATATCGGATTTCTCCAACATTTTCTATACCTTATTGTGTTTAGTTTCATGAATAGGTAACATAAATTAACAATAGCAGTCCTTTAAAGTCACATATTTGTTTATGTTTTCCATAACTAAGACTAAGATTAGATATGACTGTGGGAATTCACAGCCACAAGGGTCTCCTCCAAAACAGGGGTGTCTTTATGGTTGGTGCTGCCCTAGGTACTTAATATTCTGCTCCGTTCCACACCCATATCGAATTAACTCGACAACATAAAGTAAAAACAAATATAATAACCTATCAGGCCCATTTATGTATATAAAATGTAATTTAGAGCAAAAGTGCATAATTTAGTATGATTTTAAGACTCATTGCTGGAAGTTTTATTGTTTTGCAGATTTATTAAAATCCTGAACACCTCAACTTATTGGATCTCAAAAATAAGGGACATTAACAGTCTATTCACTAAAGGTGAAACTCAGGATAATGACTGGAGATGTGAAAATACCAAGTCAAAATAGCCAAGCCAGAAAAATTCTCCCATTTATCTCACTTTCCAAATCGGCTATTTGGTCTACATTGTTCTCTTCTGCTGCCAGTTCTCCTGAGTTTCACCTTTAGAGAATAGACCTGTAAGAATAAATTGAGGGAATGAGATATTTTATAGGATTCTCCTAACAACTGCCCATTCTGTCCTTTGGCAAGTACGAATACCCCTTCATTCTGCTGCCCTAGCCCCAAGTCTAGTTGACATACACAAATATCCAGCAATGCTACAAAGAGATACACTGCTTGGCCAAAAAAGTCACACACTTGAATATTGTGTTGGACCGCCTTTTGCTCTGATTATGGCATACTTTCTTCATGGTATGGCTTTAATAAGCCTATGCAATGTCACAACATTTATTTCCATCCAGAGTTAATTTCTTGACAAGATCTCGTATTGATGATTGGAGAGTCTGAGCGCTACCTAAAGTCTTCTCCAGCACATTCCAAAGATTCCCATGGGGTTAAGGTCTGGACTGTGTGGTGGCCAATCCATGTGTGAAAAAAGATGTCTCATGCTCCCTGAACCACTCTTGCACAATTTGATCCTAAAGAAACTTGATGTTACCATCTTGGAATATGCCTGTTCCACCAAGGAAGAAAAAAATCCTTTGATGGAAAAACCTGGTCATTCAGTAAATTCAGGGAGTCAGCTGACCTCATTTTTTTGGGCACATAATGTTGCTGAACCTAGACCTGACCAACTGAAGCAAACCCAGATCATGACAGGCATGCACGGTTGATGGTGATTTTTTTGGGGCCAGGCTGTGTACATTATCACTCTAAAATAGAAGACTGATACTGATACCGTTAAAAATACACTATATTGCCAAAAGTATTCGCTCACCTGCCTTGACTCGCATATGGATGAGTGAGAGAATACTTTTGGCAAATAGTGTATTTACCACAGTCAGTCAATGTTCCCTTTGGGCACCTAGTGCTCTGTAATCTTTCTTTGGTGTTTTGTAGCCTACCTAGAATTCTCTAATGTGATAATGTAACCACAAAGACATCTAAGTCAGCAGCCAGAGAATATACATTCAAATAAATGTCTAGTATTTTTAAAATTAATCAAAAATGGACAAGAATTCAACAGCAAACAGGAATAACTTGAAATAGGTAGAAAATAAATAATGGCTGTAAATTTAGAAAGTGCATGCGTCTCTTAAAATAAGTTATTATGTAGTTTTCACTATATTGGGAACGAGATAAAGACTGGATTCATAAGGTGAAAGAACACCGTAGAGTGAAAAAAACCATAATAACGCACTATGGTAGCCTGATATTACACAACGTGTTACCTGTGGCGTGGTTGACCTGAACGAGTAACAACCCCACGATTTCGTAGACGTGATTTTGGTATATAGTTTGAATAAGAATTGAGTTCTGTGAAACCTGAAGATATCTATCACTTCCTTGGGGACTACACACTTCACACTTGAAATTATCCTGTCATAAAATGATTTATAAACTTTGGCTGTGATTTCCCAGGATGCAGAATCGTTTCTCACTCTCTGCACGGCCAATACGAAGACTTGGTGAATGGACATGGTTTGTCCTGTCCCCTGATCTTTGACTGCACTACCTCTGCTGCATAGCGATGTTTCCCCAAATTTCCAGATCAATGTAAGTTCATCTTTTTTGAAATTAAGGATGCTCAGAATAGTGCTGGGAAATGTGTACGGGGTGTGCGTGAATGGAACAGGATCTAAGGCTAGGGTCAGACGAGCGTGATTTCTACGGACTGTACGTCCGTGCAGTACGGACATCGTCAGTACGGATGACGCAGTAGTGGTCACACAGTCCGTTTTTTCACTGAAGTTATTTTTGACGGATGTAGGAGGGAAAAATAAATTACAATGAAAAAACATTCTGTCCGTCAAAAATGCTGGACGTATAAATGCAGTCCGTCTGATCATGCTCCATCACTCACACACACAGCTATGCAGACGTTGTGGACGTGGCGCACTCCGCACATCCGTTCTAGCAGTATTACGTTCTTGCCTAACCTGCGTCCGTTTGCAGCGTCCGTCATGCGTCCGAAGTTCAGTGCGGACGTACTTCATGTGTCAGGCTCCAATGGACTTTCTTTCATGCCATCACGGACGTACTTTTAGGCGCAATCACGGACGTGAACACTACGCTCGTCTGACAGCAGCCTAAAAAGTGATCCACATCATATATTGAAGCATATCAAGCGAGGTTTGGAGGTCAGATTTGGAGCAGTTGTGGTAGAGAACTGGGTAAAGGTTGACTTTTGGATGGCAATGAAATCTAGCTGGGTGCTCAGCGCTGCCTTGTCCTTAACACTTTGTGATACCAAGAGAGTAACACAATAAAAGCAATTGTGATAGAAAAAAGAACTGAAGGAACAACACACATTGTTGGATGGCATAATTTATTCTTCACAAAATATCTTAAAGGTTTATGCAACATATGGAAGTAAGGTGTGTAGAGATGTTGAATGTTTAATGGAAGAGGTTTGAAGACATCATGGATCTCTGCTTTGGCACACGACTAACCCTTCACTAAACATAGGACTATTTATATGTCATACTTCATGCTTTCTGCAGTTTTGAATATAAAAGGGGACATATCTGTTACCAGACACAGCCCAAATACAGTGGGTGCACGCGAGGAACATTTATGACTATAAACTATAAATAAACACAATGAGTCCGTGTTAATGTTCTTCAACATGACCAGAATAAGGAACACCCGAAAAGTATAAATGCTGACCTGCAAGGTGGAGAAGAGAGAAAAAGTAGAAGTGCTTGGTAAAAGTGGACCCACTCGATTAACTCTTTTAGTTGTGCAAGAGCATATACTACACGTGTTTCAGGGAGAACCTCTTTATTGAGGTAGAAAAAATTAGAGCTGCAGAGGAACATATTGACATGGCAATAGGCAAAGCTGAGGGACATCCCCACAGGTGGCTTCATTCACACCTTACCGTCCTCTCGGGTCTCAGCGACAACCCTCCTTCCCTGGAACTCTAGGTTGCTGGGGTGGACATAACCCATCCCCCACTTCTCCTTCCACCTTCACTCACCAGTACCTTTCTAATTTATACCATGCCAGTGAATGGTTCATGATCTACAGTGTAAAATTCAATTCTCCTGCCCTGACCATCACACTACACAGTGCCCCCTAATATCTCGCTTTTCTGCTCCTGCATATAAAACATTGTATGGTATTTTGTGTACATACCCTCTGTACCATATATTTGTTCCTTTCCTGTACCTTATCCTATGTTATGAAGGTGCTTTGTTATTAATGACTGCAACTTTTGCGTACTCATTAATAAAGATAAATATGTAAAAAAACTTTATCGATGGGACATGCCTTTGACATCAACACGTACTCACCAAGTAAATGCAACCATAAAAATCAAGAGCCCACCACCAATAGTCTTTCAGCAAGTGTAGGAGCAGGAATTGTCTCCTTCAGTGCTGATATAGAAACATAGAAACATAGAAAAATGTCGGCAGATAAGAACCTTTCGGCCCATCTAGTCTGCCCAATTACATGGATACTTTACCTGGATTTATCTTTTGTTTAGGATATATTATAGATATTTCTCCTCCTCGGCAATCCAGAGGTTGACAAGAAGGTTCGAATTTTATTACAAGACACGGAGGCTCCTATTATTATGGCAAATCTCTTTATTACCACTTCCAGCAGCAAATGGGCATTATCAGTAGAGATGCACAAAGTTCTGCTTTGTACTTCTTTAATATCAACAAACTGCATGAACATCACATTTTGTACCATTTCTGCGCAGATCGCTATGCCCTTTAGGACTACAGTTCCTGGAACATGGCATGAGCAATAGGAGCAGTGTTGGGCGTCCAATCCAGCGGGATAAATAAACATACCTGGTCAACTTTAAGTGGAGTATTCAATAGTAATATCTATAGATGGATGTTGCCTATTTTCAAATATATTTTTATATCCCAAATTCTTAAATCTTTACACAATAGAAAAACTCATATATATCCATATTTTACTATTGTTTAAAATTGTGCATTGCCTATGCATCTGTTGATGGTGATGGGCATGCTTTTATTTTTAAATAAAAACCAGTTACAATTATATATTTGGCTTTTATGACTGCCAGCTTACCCTTTTTCATAACAGTCACTCGCTTTACATTATTACTTTCTGCCTGTCACTTAAAGCACAACCTTGGAATTTAATGGAAATGTGCTTCACATCTACCTTGAGTAAACCCGCTATTTCAATCACATCAGGCATATCATTTCTAAAATGACTTAACCTGAGAACCTGAAATGTCCTTTTTTTCCTCTTTTCATTTCGAAGCCAATTAGGAAAACAGGACATGCATGGTCTCCCATAGTCTCCTGCAACCTTTTAAGTGTAATTAGTGATTTTGACAAATTGCGTAAACGTGTGCCAATAGGACCTTCTGTGTCTAATTAAGACCGTTACCCGTTAGTAGAATATTTTTATTGTGAGTGCTCATCAATAATGCAATAAAAACAGTAAGATTCCTCAACATGAATGCTCAGAATTCACAAACCAAATATTTTTAGAATCCACCGTCTTAGAGAACACCCAATCTTATCTCAATCAAAAGTTAAAAGAATATAGATTTTTTTATTTTTTTTAGGGGAAAAGTTTCGGCTTTAACTATCATGCGGGGAAAAAAATAAAGTCTGGGTATAATTACACCATAAAAATAATATATCAAGATACTCCGTGAGTGACACCTACTCAGCGTATACCCAGCATGCTTTTCCTGCATATTTATATGGTATTTTTAAATTACCGATTCCATTTTCCATTCGCTTTAATCTTGTTTTCTTTGTCTGACCACAATTTGGATCATGGTTTAATGAAGATGAACACATTTTCATTATGATTCACAATGTGTTTATTGTGATGAAGTAGATAACTGTTCAACGATACTTAATTGTTCAAATCTCCTTTTGATGTGAACTCCGACGTCTGTTGTGAATGGAGATGAAAACTGTCCAAAAAATACATATAATAACAAACTGAAATATTTTCCGTTTCAGTCCTAAATAAATGTTTCTTCAGTATCAGTGGGGCCTATATTTTTTGGTTCCCCCTTTTCGCTAAATAGCAAATATCTTGGGTTCCCTTTCTGCAATAAAGGTCCATTTAATAATATTAATATAAAAAATAATCAAAAAATAGTCAACCAATAGTCTACATCAGGGCTCAAAATTTCAAGTCCCGAGCTACTAGCCTGGCCTTAAGAGTTACTCGCCACCAGTTGCCTCACCAAACCTCTACCTTGCCCTTAACTCTGCCCCAAAACACACCCTCAAATTATCTTCTGAATTGACACTCTTAAATGTTTTATTCAGAATAAAGTTACAAAAATAAATAATAATATTACCATAAACCAATGTAAACTTAAAGGAAAATAAATGCTTTACATCAATGGGGATGAAAACAAAATATTAAGTGTAACTGCTTAGCTTTTAATAAACTTTCATCTTCACAATCACTCCAGATACATGTATATCCAGACAACACCCAGATACATGTATACCCAGACACATCAGACCCCAGATACATGTATACCCAGACACATCAGACCCCAAATGCAGGCATACCCAGAAATCAGACCCCAGATGGAGGCATACCCAGACACCAGACCCCAGTGTGAGCAAGCGAGGGACTAGATGAGAACTGTCAGGACAAAGCAGGGCGGCAGATGTCTGGCACGCCCTCTTCAACGTCAGAGGGGCTGGCCGCCATCCTGGATTCCCCCGGCCAGCAGGAAGGCCTAAAAACAAAAAAGCACGGCCGCTGCCAGAATATGCAGCTCAGACAGCACAAAATAGTTTTGTTGTGCTACCTGCGTCTGCATTCCTACTCGCCCTCACTTAATTTCCACTCGCCAAATGCTAGCAGGGGAGTGGAAATTTTGAGGCCTGGTCTACATCACCACCATTTCCTGATGAACAAGGATGTGCTATGGCGGAAGTCAATGATCTGGTTATCCCTTTTACCCCATAGGTGAGTCTTGCACTCTGAGAAGTGAGACATCTCCATCCTTTTCAAAAGGCCTACTCGAGGCTGTCCCTGGATGTTAGGAAATGATGTAAGGAATAAGTCAATCCTGGGTCACAGACTGTCAGGGTGGCACCTGTCATATGCCAATTGTGGGACCCAGGTTCAGGGGGTCTGAGTCCAGTGTGCGGGGATGCATAGGGCGTAACGTGGGTAGGCAGACAGATAGAGAGGAGAATCCATAACGCGGTACATGAGGGGATCCAGGAAGAGTAGCCAGGACGGTCCGTGGATCAATGGCTGGCAGAAAGGAGGCAGAGTCAGTGGGCAAAGCAGGAGGTCTGGTACACAGTGAAGCAGAGGAATAACTATAGGTCTAGACACTAGCAAGGTTTGACTCTCAATGCAAAGTCAGGTTGCATAGGGGTGAGTGACTCTTTTATTTCCAGACAGGAGGGTGTGGTGTCTGTTTGGTGTTTGACTGTGATTTCATTGCTGGTTAGGTATGATGGCAGCACTTTACAGGTATTGACCATGTGCCGCTACAGTTCTTATACACATAGAGGCACCGATCCTGACACAGACACACAAAATGATTTAGAAGCTCATGAAAGACATTGATTTTCTATAATGTTCAATTTGGCATTTAGCAGCTTGACCAAAATGTATATAGACATCGGTGGCCCTTACAGGAAGCGCTCACCTAAGGGAATTCATGCCTGTGAAGGTTCTGAGCACATACTTACATTGCCCTGGAAGTTCTTCGAACAGGAACCCAGTGAATCAATAACAGGAAGTGCCTATCTCACCTCTTTGTATTATACTAATTATTACTGGGAACACGCCAGCATTATTGAGGAGGCATGATGCTTGATGCTCTGCCCAATGTTCAGGAATTGCTTAGAAACAGGTCATGGTCAGCGATTATTCCACCATAGATTCAGAAATGATGAGGTTGAGAAGAAAGCCTTTAGGCCCTGAAACATTTGACCTAATTTTTCTCTTCAACCAAAAGCTCTATTTTTTTCAACTTCACAACAATTAAAGAAGGAAAGAGCTGATCACCTTGACACGAATAATGTTTTTGTATCCCATGTAGGATGGCACAGCATGGCAGTGTATGTCAAACTGCATGTTGGATGTTAATGTACTGCACCTCAAAGGTTAGATTGGAATGATGGTTTCCACTGAATATTAACCCCTTCACTACCGTGATTGTGTATACATACAGGGTTATTCAAAGAGATTCGAAAAGTCACCGCACGTTCGGTGACTTTTCGTTCTCTTCAATTCGGTTCCTTTTGCCGATCCCATTTCGGTGACCCTGCGGTGTATTCAGCAAGCACCACAGGGCCCCCGAATTGCAGGGAAAGGCTGCCGCAAACCCGACGAAAACTAATCTCTAAACCCACCGAATGCACGCAGAAAAGCCACAAAAACATCTGGATTAACCTGCCGAAAACCAAGCCCGAGCAGGAGCCGAACACAGCCGAAGCAGCCGAAGCAGCTGAGACCGCAGACGAGGGAGGTGAATAAATTAGCAAAATAGTTTGTGTGAATCTGTAAAAATGAAACGCTGTTTGCAAAGAAACTACTGAGCGAAAATGTCTGAAATTTACACAGGAGGTCCGGGGAATGATAATAAAAAGGGCTGTTACAAAACAAATAAGTAAACTGAAAAAAAATAAAAAATCGGACTTTTAAAAAAAAAAAAAATTCAGAAAAATGCTTAAAATATCCTAAAAAATCTATAAAGAAAGAGACTTTTTACTGCATAATTTTATAATGAACGGTTTATTAGATATTGAATTAAAACAGGAATATTTTTAACATTGAAGCCTATGGGATTCTCCTGAATAAATTTGCTGAATTAAACCACCGAATTGGCAGGGCATTAGGGGAACCTTTCACTGCTGGTTTGTGTTCTCTGAATAGCCGAAGCAGTGCTTTTTCATGGGGATTTCACTGCCCTCGAACAAGCACCGAACAGGCACCGTATGTTCAGGCAATTTGCTAGGATTTGCTAAATTGCCTGCTCTCTGGATAGCCGAATGGCCAGGAAAGGTAACCGAACGCTGATTTTCAGCGTTCGGTTACCTTTCTCAAGCAATTCGGAGCTCTTTGAATAACCGTGATAATCAGCAGTAGTAGACACAGCATTCCAAAATCGTGTTAACACAATCTGGGGCTGTGCTGTATGAGTGCATATAAAATTAGCTTGTTGCTAATTAATTTCATTTGCTTTTGGGCTCCAGAAGATGCCTCCAAAGTTTTAGCACTGTGGGTATAATGGCCAAGGTGCTAAAAAATTTAAAATCCACTAAGGAATGATTTTATTGGACTTTCCCCAGCTGATGCACAGAGCCACAAGCTGCAGTTTTAGCTGCAGTGACTCTACTTGGCCAGTAGATGGCAACATCTGGTTGTCAAATTGGTTCTAACAGTAAAAAATATTTTTACTGTATAATTAATTAAAAATGATTTAAAAAAAGAAAACATTGGTTCCTGACAGTGGAGTTTTGGAAAATCACTTGGCAGTGAAGGTGTTAATGACCAGCAAGTCAGCACACTAACCTAGGCCAACAGGAAGAATTTATAATTTAAATTAGTTCAAACCATCACTTCCCTACTTAACAATTTTTCCCTTCAGGAAAGTGTTTTCTTTATTTGTCCTCTGTGTAGTTCTTTAATCCACCTTCAATCAAATGAATTGTGACCTGGGGTTAAACCGCTAATGGAATCGAGCATCCAGAGGCCATGCCCCATTATACTATTGTCCGTGTACTGTATTTAACATTCAGGGGGCACAGCCATTTCTGGTACTGCTTTCATTATGGGTATGGTTAAGCAAACAATGAGTGATGGCAACATTTTGGCCGAGCAAATGGCCTTTGTCAAACCTTGACATAGACCACTTGCTTGGCCATAATGTTGATGTCACTACTCCAAATAAAGCTGCTTTGGTAATCTGCTGCCGGAGTGCCTAGGTTCCTTCTGTTTGCCTAGTCTATACACTTGAGGTGGCCTGATCAGGTATTTTATTCAGGATGGTAATGTATCTCAATCCTGCACGCCCTTATGTGCCTTGCTCCTCTTTTGATTTTGTGGAAAATCTGTGTATAGGCGCGTGGGTTGGCTCTGCCTACATTGATATTGCATATATTCTTTATGACATGCTCTAGTCTTTCCACCCGCTCAGTTCTGGGGGCTCATCACCAATGTTAAAAGTAACATTATCACTTTTTAATAAAACACTTTTCTCCTAGGGGAAATAAACGCGATTTGCATACTCATCTGAATTTATCAAATTAGCAGCAGAATAATGGATGATACTAAATGGACCCCCTAATGGTTACACACAGACCTTACATTATTACAGCTTATATTTTAGCAAACTGCCTGTGCCAACACTTATGCTGGATTTTATATGTCTCAAAGACCACCATGCTATCAGGCAGTGTATTTATTTCTTGTACGTATGATTTCCGTCTCCACTCAGCCAGTTTGTCCTGTACACTTACGCACAATAGTAAAAGCAGTCAAGTATACCTTATTCTTGCCGCATCTAATTATAATTCAGCAGATTATGGATCGCTGCTATCTCAACAGCAATATCCATTTTAATTAACCTGTAACATAGGGTGATGAATTTACACAGATGTAAATTACATTACAGAAAATTTGCATCTGTTTGAACCGAATAAAAAAAAGATTTAAAAATCTTGCTTCATGCGTCACGTTACCTTATCCAATCACGAGTTATTTACTTAATTTTATTCTTATTTTAAAAAAAACAAAACATCCAGACATTCCTATTACAGGCATTTCCTTTTAGGTTTACTACATTGTTATGTTATGTTATTTATAACATTATGGGGGCTATTCAAAGAGCACCGAAATGTCACCGAAATGTCGCTCAGCGCGTCCAGCCAAGCGGTTGTTCTGTGCTATGGACGCGCTGAGCGCGTCCATGCACAGAAGGCAGCAATCCGCCGGATTCCGGCCGATTGGTGGGCCCCCCCAGTGCGGGCTGACATCTTGGATGTCAGTCCAGCACTCTGGGACCCCGGCGGAGCAATTAGATGTCATTGCAGCGGCGCGATGACATCTAATTCAGGCGCCCCCCCCGCGTGTGCGGAGGAGGCGCCTGAAAGGGAGGGGGAGGTCCTTCGGACCTCTCTCCCTCCCGATCGCCGGGGGGCACAGGATTAATCCAGGCACCGTTTGGAAGGGCACAGCCTGCCCTTCCAAATGGTGGCTGTAATTAACCCCTGGAGAGCCGGATCACGATTCGGCGCAGAAAAGCGCCTAATCGTGATCCTCTCCTGGAGCTGGCCGACATCTTGGATGTCAGCCAAGCCTCCAGGAACTCCCCCTGAGGACTGGCGTCATCGTGCATAGCACGATGACGCCAGTCCTGGAGTTAACCCCTAGCTGCCAGCAATGGTGGAGATATATGGGGTTCCAATGAATCCCCTATTTCCCGATCCGTGGCAGCTAGGGGTTAATGTTTGATATCGTTGGATCAGCCAGAGCATGGCCTTTCCAACAATACCAAACTTGACCATGTAAAAAGTTTTAAAAAAAAATTAAAAATTAAAAATAAAAATAAAAAAATATTTAAAAAAAATTATAAAAAAAAAGAACAAGTTTTTTTTCGGTTTTGTTAATGCAGTAATATTGTTCCCATTTCAATTATAATGTGAACAATGATGCTGCATTAACGATTTTTGTATGCGGTGCGTTTGTTAAAAATAGCTAAATTTTCCCCAAAAAAAAATGTAACGAGACCCCATTTCTAATTTTTTTAACAAGCGCACCCCATAGAAAATATAACCGCAAATGATCGCATGTTAAAATGTGAAAAAAAACCACTTTACACATTGTAAATTATTGAAAATTCAAATTTTATTGCATTTTTTTGTTATAATATATAGACAGGATATGACGTATACATATAATAATGACATATTATGAATCTGCTGAGTCTGCCGGAAAAAACAATATATAATATGTCTGGGTCATATATTAAAATAAGGCTTCAAAACGCGGTTAAACATGATGAGCAAAAATGGTAAAAATGACCTCAGCACAGAGGTGTGAAATGGCTCAGCAGCGAAAGGGTTAAATTATATTATGTAATTACACTGTTAAAGGTTTTATTTAGAATAAAGTTACAAAAATAACATTAATACCCAGACATCAGACCCCAGATAGATGTAAACCCAGTCATCAGAGGCCAGTGTGAGCAGAGCAAGGAAACAGGGAAGCTCCTCTCCACCCCCCTTGCCAGTGACAGAGACGAGCTTGGTCAGGTTAGGCAGCTGATCCCTGCCACCTGGGGAAGGGGGGCTGCACGGTGGCACCCCTGGAATACGCAGCGCAAAATAATTTATTGTGCTGCCTGTGAGTGCATTTCCACTCGCCCTCACTTAATTTCTACTCGCCAAATGCTAGTAGGCGAGTGGAAACTTTGAGCCCTGGTTTATTAGATATTGTGTTAAAACAGGAATATTTTTAACATTGAAGCCTATGGGGTTCGCCTGAATAAACCTGCCAGATGAAACCACAGAACAGCAGGGCACTTCATCAACTTTTCACTGCTGTTCGGTGTTCTCTGAATAGATTAACCATTGCTTCTCTATGGGGATTTCACTGTCTTCGAACACGCACCGTACTGGCTGGCTGGCAGTTCGCCAAAATTTGGCGAACTGCCTGCTCTCTGAATAGCCGAATGGCCCCGAAATGTCACCGTATGGGGAAATTCCCTGTTCAGTGACATTTGGGGGCCAGATCGTCTCTCTCTGAATAACCCCTTATGTTTATAAACATGTTGGAAAAAAAACAGAAGAAATTAGCTCGCAACAAAAATATTCGACTCCATATTTCCTAATGATCAAACTGGGATTTGATTTTTTTTTATCTCTAATACATCCCAAATTCAAAGAAACACATGGAGATAAGGTAAAGCTTTGTCGCCGACAGATATCGCACGAGAGCCAACATATCCTGAATACGGCTTATCTTTTTATTTCTTATTTTAATATAGCTTATCAGATCTAAGTTGCTCTGCGTTACCTTTAATGCTTGGCAGACCTGTACACTTTATTTACAGTATCAAAGCTACAAGCCAGACTTTTATTCACTCGAAGACATTAAAAAGAAAAGGGACCCAGAAGTCAACCGAATCATCTTGTAATTAATAGAACTCTGCACGCCTGATACATTAAAATGTTAACAGTGTTAGAAACGTGTGCCTTGGAATACAGAGTGAGAGCTTTATTAGAATCGAAATCACCGCAGTTATCGTATGCCCTAATTGAGGACATAGCGGCGCCTGCTGCTTTTTTTGTTATCAGTCGTTAAGAATTTTTTTTTTTAATTTATTCATTTTCCTTACTGCTAGAATCTGCTCTCATTATTAGTCAATCTTGTCACTCATTTGCATTTCAAGTGTTGAGACTGTGGGGTACTAGCTAGCTGCCTTAGAAGAACACTTCAATGGGGTTACACTATCAAATAGCAGCACAGTATCACAGTAAATTTGACATCTGGGTTACGCTATTCCCAGATGCTCCACAGTGTCATTAGCAGGATTAATCTTGGCTTTAATTTCATAATGATTCTTATTCTAATGTATGTGAATGAACAAAAAGTCTCTTGACTCATTATCACCAATTTACCCAAGATATGTAATCAGCCGCTTACATCCACCAACATTTATTTTTGCTAATACATCTAAAATTGTAGATTAAGCAAATATAGTTAGTTCCAGCTGAGTGAATTCCTGGTGATGTAACTGCACACTGTTTATGTTTTAATTAAGCCACATTAACGCGTTTTGTCTTTTTTTTTTTTTTAAATATGTATTGACCAAAATATTTTCAAAGGAAGCCGCGGAGTCGTTCTTCAATTAGCATCCAACTGTATGAAGGTTATAAGAATTGAGGAAAAAAAACCATAAGGTATTTGAGCAGTGATATCTTGTTTCTCACTCAGAGTGTGAAAAATTATAATAAAAAAAATATATATTTTTTTAGCTTATTTAACTATTTGAGCACTCGAGGGTTGAACAATGAATCTCATAAATTTACAATTCTCATGAGTTTTAAAGCTTCATTTGTGTTAATAATACCACAATTTTCTTCCGGTGGCAATTTATATGTAACGTGAGAAATAGTTATTTATTAATATGCTGTTAAATGCAGAAGGGATCACAGATAGGGATGCACCGATACCACTTTTTTAAGACCGAGTACGAGTACCGATACTTTTTAAAAGTACTCACCGATACCGAGTACCGATACTTTTCTTTAATGTCATGTGACGCTTTCCAATAAGAACAGACCATATAAAAATGCCCCCAGCTCACATGTATATATCCCCCAGCTCATGGATATGCCCCCAGCTCATAGATATGCCCCCAGCTCACACATGGATATGCTCCAGCTCACACATGGATTTGCCCCAGCTCACACATGGATTTGCCCCAGCTCACACATGGATTTGCCCCAGCTCATGGATTTGCCCCAGCTCATGGATTTTCCCCAGCTCACACATGGATTTGCCCCAGCTCACACATGGATATGCCCCCCAGCTCATGGATTTGCCCCAGCTCATGGATATGCCCCAGCTCACACATGGATTTGCCCCAGCTCACACATGGATTTGCCCCAGCTCATGGATATGCCCCAGCTCACACATGGATATGCCCCAGCTCACACATGGATATGCCCCAGCTCACACATGGATTTGCCCCAGCTCACACATGGGTATGCCCCCCAGCTCACACATGGATATTGCCCCCCAGCTTATGGATATGCCCCCACAGCTCACACATGGATATTGCCCCCCAGCTCATGGATCCCCCCCGCGACGATACTTACCTTCCTGGGCGCCGCCGGGAATGTCTCCGCACGTGCACTCGTTGGAAGGACCCTAGCCGCGAACACGTGGGACCATGTGATCACGGCTGGGGTCCTTCCAACGAGCGCACGCGGGGAAACTTTCCCAGCGTCGCCGAGGAAGGTAAGTATCGTCGCGGAGAGCAGCTGCAGGGCCTGTCCGAATGCTCTATCTGCATTCGGACAGGCCCTGCAGCTGCTCACTGTGTTCATACTTACCTTCCTGGGCGCCGCCGGGAAAGTTTCCGCGCGCGCGCGCTCGTTGGAAGGACCCCAGCCGTGATCACATGGTCCCACGTGGTCGCGGCTGGGGTCCTTCCAACGAGCGCACGCGCGGAGACATTCTCGGCGGCGCCCAGGAAGGTAAGTATTGTGTGAGCAGCTCCAGGGGCGGCTGTCCGAATGCCGATAGAGCATTCGGACAGCCGCCGCAGCCCCTCGGATGCCGGCAAGCCGGCTCAATGCCGACTTCCGGTATTGGTAAAAATATCGGGGGTACTGCACTAGTACCAAGTACTCCTGCAGTACCCAGTATCGGCCCCGATACCGATACTAGTATCGGTATCGGTGCAACCCTAATCACAGATAACCGTTTTTTTTTACACGAAAATGTTTTATAATACTTTTTATCTTTTTACTTTTTAGAATAAAAAGATAAAATATATCTTTATCTTTTTATTCTTTCAATCTACATTTTGCATTCTGTAATTATATTGCTTCATAATTATTTATATCATAATAAAACTGTTTCAGGATTTTAGTGACTACACATGTATACATATGTATAGATTTCAGAAACAACAAAACCCAAGCAAACCTAACACTCAATTCAATTATAAGGAAAAGTCAAATCGCACTGTACAGGGACTTGAAATTGAGTTCTAATCCTCATTTTTCTTTTATGAATAAGGCAGTGCTGTATCTTGGCCTAGGCCTAGGGCGGCAGTTTCCAGTGGGGCGGCAAAAACAGCAGCTACTGTCAGGGTTATTCAGAGAGCGGTGAAAAGCAGGAGAATGACTGGAGAATGGAAAATTCTAGGTCAAAATAGCCAAAACAGAAAAATTCTCCCATTCATCTCACTTTCCAAATCAGCTATTTTGACTTACAGGGTAATTCAAAGAGATCCGAATTGCTTGAGAAAGGTAACCGAATGCTGAAAATCAGCGTTCGGTTACCTTTCTTGGACATTCGGCTATCCAGAGAGCAGGCAATTCGCCAAATCCTGGCGAATTGCCTGCACATACGGTACCTGTTCAGTGCCTGTTCGAGGGCAGTGAAATCCCCATGAAAAACCACTGCTTCAGCTATTCAGAGAACACAAACCAGCAGTGAAAGGTTCCCCTAATGCCCTGCCATTCGGTGGTTTAATTCAGCAAGTTTATTCAGGAGAATCCCATAGGCTTCAATGTTAAAAATATTCCCGTTTTAATTCAATATCTAATAAACCATTCATTATAAATTTCTGCAGTAAAGAGTCTCTTTATTTATAGATTTTTTTAAGATATTTTAAGCATTTTTCTGGATTTTTTTTTAAAAAAGTTCGATTTTTTTTTTTAAGTTTACTTATTTTTTTCTGTAACAGCCCTCTTTATTATCATTCCCTGGACCTCATGCAAATTTCAGACATTTTCGCTCAGTAGTTTCTTTGCAAACAGCGTTTCAGTTTTCAAACATTCATGCAAACTGTTTTCCTAATTTATTCACTGCCTCTTCTGGTCTCGGCTTTTTCCGGCGGCTGCGATCGGCTCCTGCTCGGCTTTTTGCGTGGTTTTCCTGTGGTTTTTGGTGGGTTAATCCAGATGTTTTTGAGGGTTTTCAGCGTGCATTCGCTGGGTTTTGCGGTTCGTTTTCGTCGGGTTTGTGGCAGCTTTTCCCCGCAATTCGGGGACCCTGCGGTGTTTGCTGAATACACCGCAGGGTCACCAAAATGGGATCGGCAAAAGGAACCGAATTGAAGAGAACGAAAAGTCACCGAACCTGAGGTGACTTTTCGAATCTCTTTGAATTACCCTGTTAGAATTTTCCATTCTCCAGTCATTCTCCTGCTTTTCACCGCTCTCTGAATAACCCTGTGTGTGTCAGTCTGGTGGATTGTTAACCCTTTAAGGACCTAGGGTCTTTAAAGTCAATGCATTTATGATGGAACAGTTCTGTCATTCATCCGTAAGGGTTAATTAGGCAGCAGAGGCCTTGTTATCTTTTGTCTGGCTATCCATCATGAGCCTGACACTTCCTGGTGTCTCATTGCAGTGTCTGGTCAGCTTATTAACCCATTCAGTTAAATGGAGAGAGTTTTTTTAATTTTTTTATTTTTGCAACTCTTTATTTTAAATATAATAAGATAAGATAACAACACATGTATGTCGCACCAGAAGACACAACGTCAAAAAATAGACTTCGAGAGAATAGCAAATAGGCAAACTTTTACAGGACAACGACATATCGAAAAAACAATAAAAATAAAATGGAAGGACGTTTTTCATTCTTACTAAAAACATTTTCTTAAAACTCCATTAATGAAAAAACTTCTTTAAAAAAAGGGTTATAAAATAAGGGGGAGAGGGCTATTAAACTTGATTTTAATTAATACTCCACCTTATAACAGTTACAGTTACAAGCATTTATAAAGCGCCAACAAATTCCTTAGCGCTGTACAATGGGAGAGACAGAATAACAAATATACATACATGTCGCACACACTGAACAGAAGGAGGAAGGACCCTGCTCAAAAGCTTACAATCTAAGAGGAGAGGGGTGACACACTAGATGAGGTAACATAACACAAGAGAAATCTATATGAGGATCCATAACCCGTTCTTTAAAAATACTTCCAAATTGTATGGCCATTTTAAGAGTGCTAAAAATACCTGTATACGACACATGTCTCCTGCACTATCCAAAAACTGCTGGTATCAAAACCTAGTAATACTATAACCTATCGCCTAGTATCCTATTATATTAATATTACCATAGCATTAAATTCAGCTAATAGATATATAATAGGGATACTAGGCGATAGTGCAGGAGACATGTATACAGGTATTTTTGCAAAAAGTTTAGTAAAAATGCAAAATTCTCTTGCATGGAGGGGGGCGGGGGGCTCTTCATGGATTCTTGCACCAGGGTCCTGAGGTTTCTAGTTACGCCTCTGCTATAAAAGCAAGCAGCAGCCAGGCCTTCACTGGCTGCTGGCATACTACAGTACTTGCCCAATGATTGTAAAGCTGCTAGGGGAGAGACGAAGCTTCTCACCGGCCCTGCAGCAGTGCCAGGGCTCAGTGAGGGCAGGCTGGCTTCGACGAGCAGCCTTCACTGCCTGACACCACGCCCCTGTCAGCTGACATCAGCAAGGGAGGAGCTGACTGCCCGCGTGCAGCAATGACAGGCTGTGGACCCGGGAAGCAGGGACCCCAGAGATACTGCTGGCCTCCAGCCCCTCCCAGCATGCCCAGCCAGCCCCTATGGCCCATCTATTACACTGCCACCAGATGATGCCACCTGACAGGCATTCTGCAGCATCCTGATCTGATAAGAGGTGCCTCCTTTAATGTTTGAGCTGAGGGCATTTCTTTGTGAGTGACTAACACACATCACACACACCCTCCATATATACTGTCACCATACTGCCTCTCTATATACTGTCACCATACTGCCTCTCTCCATATATACTGTCCACAATACTTGTCAGGTAGTCCTGATTTAATCATTCATTTTTATTTTTCAACTAAAATTAAAATAAAATGATTTTGGTGATATCAGTGTGGTGCTTGTTATTCAATTTTAGTTAAACTTTATGTATCCTATATACTAAGGGCAGCCCCAATTTTGGCAGCAAATCTCTCTGTCCCTGTTTTGCCCTAATCTCCCTCTTTTTAGGGGCTGCTCTATATACTGGGTTTGGGTTGTCTTTAAGGAATCCTCTGTAGGTTGTTTCTGGATGTATTTAGACACTCTTACATATTCGGGGTGTGCAGATGTTTATAGGGGCTCCTCCATATGTGTGTGCGTGTCTCTGCCAATGAGTTATGCGATCATACCTTTTACTATTCTAGTGTTTTTTTGTGGTTTTACTTAATATGTGTTACACAGACGAAAGTGAATCCCAGACTCTCTGTATTGTGTAACACAGACATAAGTAAATCCAGACTCCTTGTATTGCGTCCTCTGTGTGTATAATGTGTAATGCAGACATATTGGTAAATCCCAGACTCCCTGTATTGTGTCCTCTCAGTGTATTATTATGTATAATACAGAAGTCATCTGTAAATTTGGAGGGGACCCAAAAGTTTCCTAAACTTCTTGGCAGGCCTCTCCTTGCAGCCTGTACTGCACTAAGTGGATGATGGCCACTGCATTATAGCAACAGCCATCTTTAAAACCAGAAAGTGTCTGGCTGTTTAAAGAGGAGGTGCGGGCCTTAAATGGAAGGAGTGTGTCCAATTTAATTTAGGAGGTGCACGAGTTTAGTCAGGCCTAGGGCAGCACAAAACCTAAATACACCACTGTTGTGAGTAGGGATGAGCTGTTCGGTTCGATCTGTAACATTGAAGCCTATGGGATAAAACATTCTTGTTACTAAAACATCAGGCAGACACGGCCCTCTAATCAGGCACTGTAGAGGGCAGCCTGCAGGGGCCTCCCAAGCATTCCCTTGAGGAGCATGCGGGCCACTGGATGACAGAGCTGCGACTGTGCGGGCTAGCCGCCCGGGTGTATGTGGCAGAGACAGGCAGCTCAGGGAGGGAGCCACTGCATCTGCGGCCACGGCAGACCCCCCACAACCAGAATCCAGGGAGCCCCCACTGACCACCAGGCTAAGGTAAGGCGACACATTTCTAAAAAAAATAAAATCCGAGGACATTTTTAAATGTCCCCGGGAACATAAAATAAAACTTTTTTTTCCTTTCTCTACCTGGCTGAATGTATTTAATTATATATATTATATATATTAGATACATTCAGCCAGGTAGAGGGGGGTGGCATGTGGGCTGCACGGGGTCTCAGGCAGTGTTTTTTTTTGTTTGTATATTTTTAGCAAATTTATAGGGGAAGGTAAGGGCAGCTATGATATATATATATATATATAGATAAGATATATATCTATATTCTTATAAATATATATAGCCAGACTTGTATTACACACACATTTTGGCCACTAATTGCCCCCCCCCCATTTGGCTGATCCCTCCAGAAGAAATGTTGAACCCGATAGAGCCGAGGAGAATAATATATATATTCTCTGCTCTGTCGGGTTCAACATTTCTTCTGGAGGATCAGCCAAATGGGGAGGGGGCACATTTAGTTGAGATTGTCCACATGCCACCCGCCCATGTGCGTATGTGTATATATGGTCTGAGGTCTGTGGGTGGGTGTATATATCTCTCTGCGTGTTGATATATACGTATATATAGGTCTGCATGTTGATATATACGTATATGTCTGTGTGTGGTATCAATGCATCCCTACTCTATACACAGTGCTCCGTGTCCCTATAATATATATGATCAGGGGTCACCTTTTTTTTATATTTCTATACTATTCCTATTAAATTAACAGTAATTTTTGATGTATTTTATTCAGTAGAAACTTTTTTTTGCCTATATAACATGTGCTTTGTGAAAATAAAACGGTTTTGTGTGTACATTTTAATTTAGTTAGTGGATTCCTGTCCAGTGCGGTGAGAAGCAAACGTAATGTAGTGTAGACACGCTGCGAGGCGGAGCGGAGTGAAGTCAAACCTGCAAAATGTTTGCTTCGCTTCGCTACGCTGTGCGTCGCTACATGCTCAGTGTGTCTCAGCCTTTATTCCCGCATCGCTAGCTTACCGAGTCAGTTTGTATACTTGTTACTGACCCTGCTTGTTCTGAGGACCCGATCTGTTGCCGACTTTGCCTACCATTTGACTATTCTCTCGGTGTATTCCCTGCCTGTTCTGTTTGCTTCCTGTTGCTACTGGTGTGCGCCGATTCTCACCATATACAGTAGCGCAGTACAAGTGCCTAAACATTGCTGACCCGGTTTTGTTATAGCTGCTGATGTAACTGAATAGATCGGGGATCTCTTCTGCATTACCAAAACCTCCACCACTGCACTCTTCCACAATATCTCAGTGGGGTTACGGTGTGAAGGCACTTGTTGCCACCAAAGGCACAATATTTGGGTGCACTGCCACTGACGCCTATACCAGATTCATATCATTTTATTATTGGACCGCAGGGTCCAACCCTGCACTCTTCCACAATACCACAGAGGGGTTACGGTGTGACGGCACTGTTGCCGACACTAAAGGCCCAATTTTAAAGCACCTATTGTTACTTTCATCCAAAGCCTGCATAGGTTTCACCATAATTTAGCCAAAAAATCACTAAACTTGTTCTGCATGTCCTAAAATGTCTCCTCTTTTCATACAGACTGCCGCCCCAAGCAGTTGTTTATGAATAGATTAAAGGAAAACCATTTTACCATCATTTGAAATGTCATTTTTTTGTTTTTAAATGTTTCTATACATCCTACAAATCCGCCACTTCGCGGGCAGGTTATGGGGACCTCCTAGGCATGATATTTGAAGGATTTTTTCATTTTTATTCTTAACCTTTATTTCATAGAAAACTCACTGTTCCTTTAAAAACATATTTTTTTTACTTTTTGCCCTGGTTTCCTGTCCCCCAGGGCACTACCCGGACCCCCATACACCTTTTATGGCAGATATCTTGCATATATGCCCTCTTGGAGGGCACTATAAAAATCGAACTTTCGAGTCCCATTGACTTGCATTGACTTCGGTTCGTGTTCGAGTTCGAACTTTTGAAATTGTTCGAATTCGAATGCGAACCGAACACGGGGGTGTTCGGCTCATCACTAGTTTTGAGGTGTGAAGATTAGTGACGCAGGGGTCCAAAGCCCCCCCCCCCAGTGCTCTACGCTGCTTAGGTTTTTAATGTAACAATGGATTGTGCCATCACCGCCACACACATGAGAACTGTGATGGTGAGTTAGTGTAGCATCATTGTTCACTTTATAATTGAAAAGTGAAAAATATTGCTGTGTTAATTATTTTATTGCTCTGACCTTTCCAGTGATACCTCACATGACCCTGTAGCTGCTATGGAGTTGGAGATACAGGGGTCCAAATACCCATCAATGCAGATATATTTATCTTTTCTCTGGACCTATTCTGGGGCATGGGCCTGGAGCTGCTGCTCCATCAGCCCCATGTTAATCCGGCCCTGACCACTGGCCAGTCTGAGCCTGTATCAAGGGCTCACTAGGGTCAACGTTTTCTTAGTGATCCCAGGCAGCACAATGTCTTGGACCAACACTTTGTGTGTGTGCATCCATTATCATTAACATATAATTTAGCAAACATTTGGATATTTGGAATATCACTTGAAATGAATGGCCACTTTCTCTGCGCACAACAATTCTCTGTCCACTTGCAATTTTAATCAGTTTTTATAAAAAAAATCATAATCCTGTAATCAAGTAGTAATAAACTACTGAAAGGAGAAAAGATGGGAATTGAAAAGAGCAACCTAGAAATGCATTGACTAAAGGTAGAGAAGCTAAA
Source organism: Leptobrachium leishanense (assembly GCA_009667805.1). Taxonomy (NCBI): domain Eukaryota; kingdom Metazoa; phylum Chordata; class Amphibia; order Anura; family Megophryidae; genus Leptobrachium; species Leptobrachium leishanense. Next base: position 54,817,674 of record CM019070.1, on the reverse strand, counting down.
ATGGCCTAAATACAAATGCATAAATTTGTTAAATAATAAATTCTTTATTATTCAGTAGGAATGTGTGATGGGTGGGTATGCATTTGAAATACACCAGATGGAGAGATCAGTTGCTATCAGGGTGATTCAGAGAGCACCTAAATGCCACCAACATTCCGGTGCTCTCTGATTCGCTGCACTTCGGCAAGTCCGATTCGCTGACCCTGCGGTGAATTCAGTATTCACTGCAGGGTCCCCGAAGTTGGCGAATTGGCCGCTGAACGACGCCACCAACCCGCCACCAACTCGCAGGCTGCCGCCGCCAAACTTGCCGGACAGCCGCCGCAAACCTGCCGTCCGCTGCTGCAAACACTGCTGCCACCAACCCGTCAGACAGCTGCCAAATGCAGCCGACGAGCCGTCGATCGCAGCGCCGACCAGACACAGAAAAAGCCGACAAGTTGCCGTACGGGTAAAAAAAACAAAACAACAAAATGATTGAAAGTGTCAAATTTTTAATTTTGTGTAAAAAAACTACTGCACGAAAATGTCTGGAATTAACATATAAGGTACTATGAATAATATTAAAAAGGTTTATTACAGAAAAAAGAAAAAACACTGTTTAAAAAAAATCGCAATTTATTCTGATGGCATGTTTTGGCCCTGCGCCGCCATTCAGATGTGCTGTCTTGTTGTTTGGCCCTGCGAGACCAACTATTATATTAGAGTTTGATGTTCTGCTGACGATCTTCCATAATAAAAATCTTGAATTTGAAAAAAAATCGTATTTTCTTTCTTGCTGAAAAATGCCTAAAAATTCCTAAAAATAAATAAATACAGAGACATTTACTGCAGATTAAAAGAATAAACGGTTTAATAGATTTTGGATAAAAATGGGAATATTTTTAACATTGAAACCTATGGTATTCGCCTGACTAAGGCTGGTGTCAGACGAGTGTAGTGATCCCGTCCGTGATGGCGCCCAAAAGTATGTCCGTGATAGCATGACAGAAAGCCCATTGGAGCCTGACACACGAAGTACGTCCGCACTGAACTGCGGACGCACAACGGCCGCGGCCCACGGACGCAAGGCAGGCAAGAACGTACAACCGCTAGAACGGCCGCACAAAGTGCGCTGCGTCCGCAACGTCTGCATAGCTTTGTGTGTGAGTGATGGAACGTGGTCAGACGGACTGCATTTATACGTCCAGCATTTTTCACGGACAAAATGGTTTTGATTTTTAATTTATTTTCCCTGCTACATCCGTCAAAATATACGTCAGTGAAAAAAACAGACTGTGTGGCCACTACTGCGTCTTCCATACTAACGTACGTCCGTACTGCACAGACGTAAAGTCCGTAGAAATCACGTTCGTCCGACCCTAGCCTCAACCTGCCGAATGAATCAAACCACCGAACATCAGGGCATTTCACTGGCATTTCACTGCTGTTTGGTGTTCTGTGAATAGGTTAATGGCTATGGGGATTTCACTGCCATCGAACAGGCACCGTATTTGCTGGCGAGTCACCAAAATTTGGCGAACTGCCTGCTTTCTGAATAGCCGAATGGCCACGAAATTTCACCATACTGGGAAATTCACTGTTCAGTGCAATTTCGGTGCCAGATCGTCTCTCTCTGAATAACCCCTCAAGTACCATAACCTCTATTTTAACTTGTTGTTAGTTTGGGAACTTGGAACAATCCCTAATGAATTAATAAATACAATTTAATTTTTTAAAAATATTTTCCATATGCTGATATTTTGCTTCGATGCAGTTCAAATTTCATTTAAGGTTCCTTATTGTATATAACACTCTATAACATTGAGACGTTATCTTATCACCTACCTTGAAATCTTGCCCAATGAATCTCTCCCATGAATCCACCCAGCCGGTAATAGAGCAGGGAGTATTAATTTTAGTTTAGGGGTTTTAACTGTATATTTAAGATAGTGGGGTATGAAGGGATAGTCCCTTTAAGCTTACTGGGTTAATTGGGAGGGGGGCAGTTTTTTTATGTTTAATTGTTGTTGGGTCAAGAGAACATAGGGGGGGTCCGCTGGTCTCAGTGCCTTGTGCTTTATGTAGGAAGTGGCGGAGTGGCGATACAAGGGACCATTGCATCCATATCGCCGCTTGGTGAATCCCACTTATGTAGTGGGGTAATACAAGAAATAATATGATCAACAGCAATTGTTAGGTATGTTCTGTGGTTTACATTGTAATCAGTTGGAATTTAGGAGCCTACAGGCAGGATGGATCCATGGCTCTTATTTTATATCAAAGTCAGACTTTACCATCTACAAGTCACAGCAGATCAGACAATGTATTTTCAATTTACTACTGTCCGGTTTGGTGCTCATGAGCCACTCGTAGCCTCAGTATCTTTTTCATAGCACACATATATTTATCTTTCTTTCAGCATAGGCTGCTACATTAATGAAGATTCTTAAGACATTATGCGCAGATTCCACAGAATCCAAATTAATATTTTACTCCGCTGAAAATATTCTTGCATCGAAAACGAACAACTCTGGGCTATCTGCCACAAACCTAAAAAAAAAAAAAATTCTTCATTTTTACCGTATCGGTCGGATCCATTGCTATTTGCTCTATTTTGTTATACTATGCATTACATTTCTAACAAGAGATGTGATCATTTCTGCTTTCACTGGCTCTGTACAAACCACTTTAAATATTTTGTGTTGAATATGATTTTCTGTTACCAGCTGTTCAGTCCGTACACGGTAAAGCTTGTTATGTTTTATTATTATTATTTTTTTTTTATTATTACCGATGTATAAAATGTTCAAACACTTAAGTATATGAAAGGCAGCTCTGCATTTTTATTTAATTAATTAATTAATTAATTAATTAAAACGCACTGTAAATGCCAGCTCATTCATTTTGCGGCACCTGCAACTCGATGCCGGAGTCTATGCAAACTTTTGCTGAATATTAATGCTTTTTTTTTTTGCTTTGCATGTCTTGTTAATTCTCGGGTAGACTCTCTTGCAAACACATTAGCCAAGAGTAAATATTGAGTTTAAAACAAAACTAAAGGCCTCATCTTTCACTGTACATTGAATGGGATTTAAAGGGGGATTTAGATTTTCAAGGCTTCTAATTAAGATGTGATAATCAGGCTTTCTGCCGTGGGTCACTTCCTGCGATTGATTTGAGTTATTAAAATGCATGTTTTTGTTTATTAAGCTTCGCGAGCTAAGACTGATCTCTTTTAATATAGCAGCGAGTATGCAAATTGGCATTTGGTTTTTCGTCTGCAATTTAAGGCAATCTTCTCTAATTTTCTAAAAGGGCAGGAGTTGGACCTTGTCATTCATTTTTTAAAGCTAAACTAATTATATGGCTCTTCTTTTCTTTTCTTGAAATTCCAAAAGTGTGCAGTGTGCATCACAGCAAAGGATGTGACAGGTTTTTTTTTTTTTTCTCGCTCAGAATGTTTGGGCATTGCATTTAGCTCTTACAGTCGTGACGACGGCCTTCAAAATCATTTGAATGTCAGAGCTAGTTGGTAGATAATTTAAAAATTACACCAGTTAGGGCTACATAAGAACAAGTGACTGCTGGAAACCTTTTCAAATGGCTTTCTATATATAAAAACACTGATTTTCACACGTCCAAAATATTTGTCAGATGAAGATTTGAGTAAAATAAGTGGTGTTTTTTTTTATAATGGAATATTCTAGTTGTTCTTGATCTTTGCCTTATCCATTTCAGCATGTCATATCCCAAGCCAGAGTAAACGCCATCGTGGTCGCAAGAAGGCTAAAAGCAGTGCTGCCTTCCCATGAAAACTACCTCGGCAGCACCTTTCAGACCTTGCACCTGAGTACTGGCTTTCCCTGCAAGAGCTACAGCAACTCAGGTGCTATATGTAACTGGACCTGTGTGCTATTTAATGGAGACACACCCATCACTCAGGGCTTCATCATTGCGTAACGCTGCAACTCACCAAGTGTGAGCAACCTGAGGCCTGCTCTTCCTGACAACTATCCCCAAGCTTACCAGGACTCCTATTTACACGATTACCAGGACTCCTATTCCCCGAGTTTACCGAGAATCCTATCCACACGATTACCAAGACTCCTATCCACACGATTACCAGGACTCCTATCCCAGAGCTTACCAAAACTCCTATCCACACGATTACCAGGACTCCTATCCCCAAGCTTACCAAGACTCCTATCCACACGATTACCAGGACTCCTATCCCCAAACTTACCAGGATTCCTATCCTCACGATTACCAGGATTCCTATCACCAAGCTTACCAAGACTCCTATCCACACGATTACCAGGACTCCTATCCCCAAGCTTACCTGGACTCCTATCCCCGAGCTTACCGGGACTCCTATACCCAAGCTTACCAAGACTCCTATCCCCAAGCTTACCGGGACTCCTATCTCCAAGATTACCAGGACTTCTATCCCCAAGCTTATCAAGACTCCGATCCACACGATTACCAGGACATCTATCCCCGAGCTTACCAGGACTCCTATCCACACGATTACCAGGACTCCTATCCACACGATTATCAGGACTCCTATCCCCAAGCTTACCAGGATTCCTATCCACACGATTACCAGGACTCCTATCCCCGAGCTTACCAGGATTCCTATCCACACGATTACCAGGACTCCTATCCCCAAGCTTACCAGGATTCCTATCCACACGATTACCAGGACTCCTATCCCCAAGCTTACCAGGATTCCTATCCACACGATTACCAGGACTCCTATCCCCAAGCTTACCAGGATTCCTATCCTCACGATTACCAGGACTCCTATCCCCGAGCTTACCAGGATTCCTATCCACACGATTACCAGGACTCCTATCCACACGATTACCAGGACTCCTATCCCCAAGCTTACCAGGATTCCTATCCACACGATTACCAGGACTCCTATCCCCAAGCTTACCAGGATTCCTATCCTCACGATTACCAGGACTCCTATCCCCGAGCTTACCAGGATTCCTATCCACACGATTACCAGGACTCCTATCCACACAATTACCAGGACTCCTATCCCCAAGCTTACCAGGATTCCTATCCACACGATTACCAGGACTCCTGTCCCCAAGCTTACCAGGACTCCTATCCACACGATTACCAGGACTCCTATCCACACGATTACCAGGACTCCTATCCCCGAGCTTACCAGGACTCCTATCCACACGATTACCAGGACTCCAATACACACGATTACCAGGACTCCTATCCCCAAGCTTACCAGGACTCCTATCCACACGATTACCAGGACTCCTATCCACACGATTACCAGGACTCCTATCCACACGATTACCAGGACTCCAATACACACGATTACCAGGGCTCCTATCCCCAAGCTTACCAGGACTCCTATCCACACGATTACCAGGACTCCTATCCACACGATTACCAGGACTCCTATCCCCAAGCTTACCAGGATTCCTATCCACACGATTACCAGGACTCCTATCCCCAAGCTTACCAGGATTCCTATCCTCACGATTACCAGGACTCCTATCCCCGAGCTTACCAGGATTCCTATCCACACGATTACCAGGACTCCTATCCACACGATTACCAGGACTCCTATCCCCAAGCTTACCAGGATTCCTATCCACACGATTACCAGGACTCCTATCCCCAAGCTTACCAGGATTCCTATCCTCACGATTACCAGGACTCCTATCCCCGAGCTTACCAGGATTCCTATCCACACGATTACCAGGACTCCTATCCACACAATTACCAGGACTCCTATCCCCAAGCTTACCAGGATTCCTATCCACACGATTACCAGGACTCCTGTCCCCAAGCTTACCAGGACTCCTATCCACACGATTACCAGGACTCCTATCCACACGATTACCAGGACTCCTATCCCCGAGCTTACCAGGACTCCTATCCACACGATTACCAGGACTCCAATACACACGATTACCAGGACTCCTATCCCCAAGCTTACCAGGACTCCTATCCACACGATTACCAGGACTCCTATCCACACGATTACCAGGACTCCTATCCACACGATTACCAGGACTCCAATACACACGATTACCAGGACTCCTATCCCCAAGCTTACCAGGACTCCTATCCACACGATTACCAGGACTCCTATCCACACGATTACCAGGACTCCTATCCCCGAGCTTACCAGGACTCCTATCCACACGATTACCAGGACTCCTATCCCCGAGCTTACCAGGAATCCTATCCACACGATTACCAGGATTCTTACCTTCAGTCCTGCAACCTGTATTGTCCCCTTGCAGCCGCATCTGTCTTCTTTATTCAGTTAACCCTTGTCAATGCTTTTCCTGTCCTGCCTGTCTCAGTAAGTCTCCTGTTGTTGTGTTCCTCATGACTTAAATGTGTTTTTTTACGTTCCTGCAGTACAATAGCAGGGTTACTGACCTAGTAATAGCCTGCAGGAGATGCAGGGCCTTTGAAGTAAACTTACTTATAGGTCCTGTTCTATCGAGGAGCATAGAGTCAAAGTGATAGACTTCCACTCTAGACAGAATCCAGCTTTTATTGTTTGTATTAAAAACTGTGAAAAGCTTTCTCCAAATAAAAATTAAAAAATAACTGTACAACCTATCAGGGTAATTCAAAGAGAATCGAAAAGTCACTGCACTTTCGGTGACTTTTCGTTCTCTTCAATTCGGTTCGTTTTGCCGATCCCATTTCGGCGACCCTGCGGTGTATTCAGCAAGCACCACAGGGTCCCCGAATTGCAGGGAAAGGCTGCCGCAAACCCGACGAAAACTAACCGCAAAACCCGGCAAATGCACACCGAAAACCCACAAAAACATCTGGATTAACCCGCAGAACACGCCGAAAAAACCCGAGCAGGAGCCGATCACACGCAGTGAAGCCACCGGAAAAAGCCGACACCGCAGACGAGTGAAGTGAATAAATTAGGAAAACAGTTGAATGTTTGAAAAGTGAAACGCTGTTTACAAAGAAACTACTGAGCGAAAAAGTCTGAAATTTACATATGAGATCCAGGGAATGATAATAAAAAGGGCTGTTACAGAAAAAATAAGTAAACTTAAAAATAGAAAAAATCAGACTTTTTTAAAAAAAAAAAAAACAGAAAAATGCTTAAAATATCCTAAAAAATCTATAAATAAAGAAACTCTTTACTGCAGAATTTTAGAATGAATGGTTTATTAGATATTGAATTAAAACTGAACATTTTTAACATTGAAGCCTATGGGATTCGCCTGAATAAATCTGCCGCATGAAACCACCGAATGGCAGGGTATTTCGGGAACCTTTCACTGCTGGTTTGTGTTCTCTGAATAGCCGAAGCAGTGCTTTTTTATGGGGATTTCACTGCCCTTGAACAGGCACCGAACAGGCACCATATGTGCAGGCAATTTGCCAGGATTTGGCGAATTGCCTGCTCTCTGGATAGCCGAATGGCCAAGAAAGGTAACCGAACGCTGATTTTCAGCATTTGGTTACCTTTCTCAAGCAATTCGGATCTCTTTGAATAACCCTGTATGTGTTTTTCCTTCAATCTCGTGTAATACTATTTGTTACTGTAACAGATCTCAGTACTCCGTCTGGGTCACATCTGTCACTCAAACCTACACCAGATAATCACAAATTCCAGAGAGGGGGAGCTGGAAAAGGCTAAAATAACCCACCCAGTAATCCTATCAGCAGATAGTAACAGATACACAAAAAGACAATAACATTATTCATACATAACAGTCACAGATTACACAAACACCCAGCACCCTATAGACACTGGGCAACTTCAACATAGGAGAGGAGAGAGAAATAATATAGAACATGTGGTCTGCTCCTCCCAAATACATCTCTAGGCACATGCACCGCATGTTTAAAGTGACGCACGTTAAAGTTACCTATTGCTGTCTCATATTGAAATAAACATACATCCATTCCATATTATTATTTCACATTCATATATCACCTCTATAGCTGGCGCTATTGAACTCACTGTTCATCACTATAGTTTATTCAGGACACATTGTCCAAAAAGGTTTTTACATTTCTTCAGAAAATATCTAAGTTCACAGCCCATATGTGCAGTAACAGGAATTGTTCCCACCAAGTAAAGCATTAATATTAATAATTACAGCGCTGCGGAATATGCTGGCGCTTTATAAATAAAGAATAATAATAATAATATCAAGCCTATTAACACCTTCAATGCGGATAATGTGTGGGTGACTTCCTCATGTGTCCCCGCCCCACGTCACCGCTTTAAAGCCCCCTCCTGCCCCATATTCACCACTCCGTACAGGGTCCCATGCAGGTCTGACTTCCTTGAAATATGTTCCTACGGGAATAAGGCCCTCGTTTCCTCCCGTACTGGTTTGTCAAAATGTTGTTCAATGTATTGTAACCCTGTCTATGTTGTGCCAACTGTACAGACCTGCGGAATATGCTGGCGCTTTATAAATAAAGAATAATAATAAGTCAGACCTGCGAATTAATACCCCTCCCAGCGCACTGTCAGTTTCAGGTGCCCCCCTGCCAGAGTAGGCGGAGTGCCTGAAGGGGAGGGGGATCCTTTGACCCCTCTATCTTTCCATCGCCAAGGGGTAGCAGGTCAAGAGAGGCATTGATGGAAAGGTCACAGTCTGACCTTTCCAGAATTCCGCTCTTTTACCCCTTAGGTGCTAGGCCACGATCTGGCACCAATCAGCACCAGATCGCAGCTTATTTCAGGTGGGGGCTGCCATCTCCCCTCGTCAACTGATGTCGTCACTCATGGCGAGATGACAGTTACCAAGTTAACCCCTAGTTGCCAAGGACCCGCCTATCTCCCGCACGGTAGCAGTTAAAATGTCATGTTTGGTATCATTGGAATGGCCAGAGCATTTGGCCATTACAGCTGCCTACAGCGACTTTGTTGTTACACTCATCTACAGGGAGAATAATGAGCAAAACCACTATCACAAATTACTCTCGTCTTCGGCACGAATTGGAGACAAATACCAGGTAGCCAAAAGCTGATGGTAAATTATCTTGTGTGAACAAAATCATGTAACACAAAACAAATCACAAAAAAATGACAAACTTAACCCTTATCCATAATCTTCCATTCCTCTCTGCATAGATTAAAGTAGGTCTTGCATGAATCCTATTCTCCCTGGTATCCCTAGCAGCTCCAAAAAGTATGAGCCAAGTGTGTCACAGAGCCAAGAATAGGTATCTGCTAGATGTACCATCTTGCACTGTTTTTTTCATTTTGGTGGCTCCCTACTACCTATTGCCCTCTGTGTTTTAAGCCCATTAAATGCTGATGTTGCAAATCAATTTTTTAATAAAAGAAGAACTTTATTTATACAGAAATGTGATAGTCCTAGAAGTTCTAGGAAATCAGAATATGTAAAATAGCAAAATGAATTTACGTTATGAAACGATTAATATCTCCCAGGTAAGAAAGATTCTCTGATGTCGGTTACAGAGTATATATCAGACAAAATGCTAATAAGGTTTGTCAGGCTCAAAAAAATTTGAAAGCAATGAGTCATTAATAGGTCCTAAATAACATCTTTTATTTCCATTTATTCTCTCTCTAACCCATGGCTGAATGTTATAATATCGAAGTATCTAATGGCATGTTTCTGGCAATAGTTTCTAGAGCTGGTGGTAAATAGAATAATTTCTATCAAACATGTCTCATTTGGATCGTGGACATCAAGAGTCAAGTTTCTAATTCTCTACGTACATGTTTATGCCTATATACACTTTCAAAACAGTATTGTCTGTCCTCCAAAGTGACAGGGGAATATAAGTGGTCGCACTGCTCCACGAGCAAACAAACTGAAAATTGAAAACCTTTCCAAATCTACATTTTTTCTCCTAGAGAAACAGTTGGAACACCTCTCTGTAAACAAATTTGAACTACGCTTGTATCTTTTCAGACAAATGTTTGACAGGATATGTTGTTAGGATGAGAATGGTATACACATCATTAGCTGGTTTATCAGACAAGGTGTCTTGATTTTCTTCTTCGTCTTCTTTATGTGAGGTTTGTGCCCGTTCTGCCAGTTAACTCTGTAAAAATAAAAGTTAATTGGAACGATTGATCTAAGAGGCAACTGTATTAGGTTCCAGTGTTAATGACCTCATTATTGATCAATTTTATTTGTTTTGCAATATGACACAATGATTTTCTGAGCACCACATGGAGAAACCACTACAGACGTTGTTTTTCTTAGCAGGCTAATGTCATGTACATCGGATCTTCCAGCTTTCCATTGTCCACTGTAACCTGTCGACCTGTGTCACCTGGTTGAATTTGTCTGGTTAAGATTTCAATAAAATGGGAGGTTAGATAGAAATAGGATACACTGAGATATTAATGGCAAATGCCTAAGGCTTGTTCTGACACTCTCAGATAATAGACAGCCAGTCTGATACTGGGAGAATGTTCGGCTTATGAGAGTAACTTTTCAAGACTAGCTCCTCTCAACAACCATGAGTGATCAAAAGTTTATCCTCATTCTACTTCGGAATCCTGTAATTCATAAATCTTTTATCACTAGTGATACATCCTTGATGATTGATTTAAGATTTAAGAGCAATATGATGAGTGACTTGGCGATAACCCAGTTCTTGAACAGCAGAAAAAACTTGTGTTAGAGTTACAGTTAGAAACATATAGGGTGATTCATACAGACACAAATCTAAAGTCATTTCGTTCAGTATGAGTACCATTCTCGTGGCTGTGCTGATGTTGTGGCTAAGCTGCCATCTAGTGGCCACTTCCAGCATGTACTTTGATGGGATGTGCTGAGCATAACAGGAAGTACATTTCCTAAGACTCTCATTAATATTCTTTCACTTGTTTATGATCTATAATGAATACTTTGAGGTTGGAACCATATGAATCACCCCGTATAAGACATGCAGATGAAAGTTAACGAGCAATATGAGTAGTAAAGGCAACGTTAACAAATTCAATCTGTTAAAATAGGCATTTTAGCAATTATGTCTGTGTCGTTCTATGTCTATCAACAACATTAGTTATTCCTTCAGCAGCCTTCAATAGCCCCAGACCTCAGCATGTGGATCCTTATCTTCCTTGTTCACAGTCAGGAAGGAGGTGTTTCCTTCACTCTTTTCAGTGATAAGGAGGAGGACAGGAATGTGACTGACATCAGCTTACAGAGTGGAATAAAACAAGCTTAATATGTAGGGTTTTAACCCCTTCAATACTGTGATTGTGTATACACGATCAACGGTAGAAGACACAACAACCCAAGATCATGTTGTTGAAATCGTTTTTTGCAAATTAATTTCGTTTGATTTTGGACTCCAGAAAGTGACCCCAAAGTTTTAGCCCTGCGGACATAATGCTCAAGATGCTAAAACAGTTTAAAATTGACTAAGGAACGCCCTGATTTATCGGCCTTCCCCAGCTGACACGGAGACACAGGCTGCAGTTCTGCCTGAAGTAACTCTATTTTCCCAGCAGATGGCGACATCTCCCTGCCAAATAATTTATTGCAGAAAGAAATACATTGGGGATATTCCCAAATATTTCTTTCTGTATAACCAATTAATTATTTTTTTTCAAAAAATCCACTGAATCCTGGCAGTGTATTTTTGGAAAACCACTTGGTAAAGAAGAAAAAACAAAGAGAATTACTTGACACTGTACAGCAAGCCTTTTCAGAGTAGTATTATTTAGGGTAGAACTGAACCCTACATGGATATCATTTCAATGAAATTTGAATACACAAGTCCTGCTAAGAATTCTGAATCCAACCATACAATGTGCGAGTAAGAAAGTCTGGCAAAGGGTTTTTATGATAACATAATTTATAAAAAAAAATATTTTTTTCTTACCTTCATCACTACCAATTTTATGACAGAGTGACAGTTATACAGAGAATAGAAGTAATCACTACCTCCTGCTTTTTCCTTGGTTCTTACCATACCCAATCCGATCGTGACCAAAACACCATAACGTTGGATAAATGGTGCATTAAAAACCATAATAATATCTCTTCTATTATGCTAGCAGGGACCCTTTAAACACCAAGACCACAAATACTTAGATCAGTATTCTCTCAAGCAGAGCATGTTACCCACGTACAATATTACACGGTTTTGTGGCTATTTTGCACTTCAGTTTCATTGTGTTAATAGCTGGAGGCATTCCTATAGTTCTCATCATATTTTTTACTTTAATGTGCTGATACAAAGCCCAGATACCTACAGAGTGGCTCATTTTCTAACTTCCCACCTCTCGGGAAGAAATTGGTAGGCGCTCTACCTTCTTCCCTTTTGTTGCACTCTAAAAGTCCAATCAAAACTAGAACAGAGCTCAGAAAAAGTTTGACTGAGCCGAAATATTATTATATGCCTTCTTTGTGTATATACACTATATTGCCAAAAGTATTTGCTCACCTGCCTTGACTCGCATATGGATGGGTGAGCGAATACTTTTGGCAATATAGTGTATAGTTTTAAGTAATCTACACCGACTTCATAGTCCCACGCAAGTATTATGTTACCTTCACGTATACCGTTTCTCAATTACCGCTTTATTAAGTTAGCACCGGGTTTGTCTACTTTTTAATAAATAATGCATAATTTATTCATCTGAATAATCTGTGTGCTTTAATTTTTTACGTACGATGAATATCAATAGGGTTCTAAAAAAGAATTGTTGAATAAAAACATCGGTGATGATACAGATACAGACTCTCTGAAACAAATATGTGAAAAGGTAGGCGCTTGCGTGATCTTTAGAGAGAAGATTGGCATGCGCTCGTTTCTAATATTCCTAATCAGGATCTGCGAGGAAGCCATGCACGACGACGGAAAATACTTAATCTTTTATCATTACATACATTTTAATAGGAAGTTTGGTAATCAGTTGGTTAGAAGAACCTATTATAAATTAATAAATGCAAGGGAAAAGCAAAAGGGTAGCCCTTTCTTGTTATTTTAGATATTTTTTTACAATTCTAAGGAACTCATCAGCACCAGAGAAACTAACGTCGAGTCTTTCTTGCCTCATATATATGTATATTATCCTCACCTACTGTGGCATATCAGCTGCCATGCTTGTTATCTTCCTCTAGCCTCCCATTAACTGAATCCCTGGTGAAAAGCCGTTTCCCTACATTATATTGTAATGCTCTTGTTAATGATAAATTGATGAAGAGCTGCTTTTTTAGATTAGGTGAGTGGTCCTTTGGTAATGGTGTTGGAATGAAGCCAGGGGTTTTATTCAACTTTGCCTGGAGGGTGAGAATGTACTAAAATATTCCTTTCTTGAATTCAGTTAGAAAGTGAGACAGTCGAAAAATTTGCGTCTTGTGTTTCAGACGTGAAGAATTAAAAGTCTTTTCAGTAAGTTTCCTCACATTTTGTTTCCGATTCTCTTTGTACGACTGCATCATTATTTTGCATCGGAAGCTTAATTTATACTGCTTTGCCACTAAATGGGAATTTCTTTTTATACTTTAATGAGGTTGCTGATGCTGTTGTCTATAGAGTGCCTGGGCTCTATCATTTTTTTTTAGAATAGGAAGATATATTTCCGTGGAATGCCGTGATTAGGTATTTGATCCCAGACCTGCTCTCATTGTTGGATTGTCAATATTCCCTGCCACTCTTAAAATAATAAAATGATGATCTGTATGATAGCAACATATAGACAGAAATGTGTAGGACTCCGTAAACAAAACTATAAAAATGAGCACATTTGTTCTTAAATTACATATCAACATCCGATAAAAGAATTGTTGGATAGGATTTTAATATGTAATTTAGTAAAGAATGTGTTTATTTATATAGTTGTGCCTATATATTTATTCAGGGCTCAAAATTTCCACTCGCCTTCTCGCATCTGGCGAGTGGAAATTAAGTGAGGGCGAGTGGAAATGCACACTCAGGCAGCACAATAAATTATTTCGTGCTGCGTATTCTGGTGGTGCCACCATGCAGCCCCCCTTCTCCAGGCTGCACGGTGGCAGGGATCAGCTGCCTAACCTGACCAAGCTTGTCTCTGTCACTGGCAGGGGGTGGAGAGGAGCTTCCCTGCCTCCTCACTCTGTTCATACTGGGGTCTGATGACTGGGTATACATGTATCTGGAATCTGATGTCTGGGTATTAATGTTATTTTTGCAACTTTATTCTAAATAAAACCTATAACAGTATAATTTCATAAGATATTTAAGGGTGTGTGTTTAGGGGCAGAGTTAAGGGCTGGGTAGGGGTTAGGTGGAGCAACTGGTGGGGAGTAACTCTTATGGCCTGGTTAGTAGCTTGGGACTTGACATTTTGAGGCCTTATTGATAAATTATTACTTGGGTTTGTGGTAGGGGCTCATGCAGGATTTATATCATTTTCCATTGGGAGATTTTTGCACAGACTGGCATTTTGCATTTATTGATGACAAGGTTTAAGCAATATCACATTTTACATGAGATCCTTTATTCAGTACACTTTCCAAGAAGAAGACTAGGTAGGCAATGGCACTTATGTAGAAATTAATACATACTCCTAAAGGCAATTCGTACATATTGATTAAGTTTGTTGATGACCCAGATGATGTCAATAGGTCTGACATGCAGCAATATAAGTCTTTCGGAAACCTAGAGTCAAAATGTTAAAGGTGTGCACATCTTATCACATGCATATATTAGTAAGTGCTCTTGCTATACTAAATGGGGCATATCGGACAATTCAGGTTTGATAATGTGGGAGGTCATTACAGGACATTAAAGTGTCTAGTTTCACCATATGTCATGGAATGCAGAGTTGCGTCCAACACTGTAACGATACATTGAACATCAGTGCAACCACATTCTGCAAGCTTATGGGAGTTCAGATTTGAGGTTAGTTAGATTTTGTGGATTTAACAAGGACTTAGGAGGTACCTGCCTTCCATATACTTGTAATGTCGCCATCCTATCATTCTCAGGCAGGCCTCATGGCTTTACTTTCATGGTTGCAAGCTCCAAACTTTGGCTCCACTTTTAACCTGAACTTTAACTAATTTACATTCTTAATACTGGTGAGACGACTAATCAAAAGTTGATCTCCACCTTCTGAAAAATGACAACTCCCATGATGGTTTGCCAACCATAGAAAACCACATTTGAGTTGTAGTCCTTTTGGCCAACTATGGTGCCGGTCCTGTCGGATGATGTCTCAAAAGCATTCAACATGGACAATTCTACTGAAACAATGTGGGTATAAGAGCATCACAAGCAGTCCGTTTATATAGTGATGAAGATTTTCATGTTGTCTTGTTAAAAATGTAATAACTATCTACTCACACTTGTGAGATGTGAATGTGGTTCCACAGATGGTGGCATACGGTGTTACCAGCTAGGATGCACAGATCAGCTTTAGTGAATCATGTAATATTTGATATACAACCAACTGTACTACGTGTTAATTTGTACATTCCTTAGACCCATAGCCCCTCCCTCAAAGGAAGTGATGTAGAAGAGGTTGTACATCCTTCATGAAAATCCTGAAAAACATTGGTACAAATCAGGTGTGAAGTAAAGAAACGGGGACAGCGCTTCAACTTAAAAGGATGCAGTGTATAAGTGATGTGGTAAATATGGAAAAATGCTCACAAGCAATGGTAGGTCCCTTAACCCTTTCGCTGCTGAGGCTTTTCACACCTCTGTGCTGAGGTCATTTTTACCGGTTTTGCTCATCATGTTTAAACGTGTTTTGAAGGCTTATTTTAGTATATTACCCAGACATATTATATATCGTTCTTTCCGTCAGACTCGGTAGATTCATAATATGTCATTATTATATGTATACGTTATGTCATGTCTGTATATTATAACAAAAAATGCAATAAAATATGTATTTTCAATAATTTACAACGTGTAAAGTGTTTTTTTCACATTTTAACATGCGAGCAATTGCGGTTATATTTTGTATGGGGTGCGCTTGTTAAAAAAATTAGAGATGGGGTCTCGTTACATTTTTTTTGGGGGAAAATTACGCGATTTTTAACAAACGCACCGCATACAAAAATCGTTAGTGCAGCATCATTGTTCACATTATAATTGAAATGGGAACAATATTGCTGCATTAACGAACCAAAAAAAAGAAAAAATTTTTTTTTTTTTTTTATAATTTTTTTTAAATATATTTTTATTTTTAATTTTAATTTTTTTTTTAAAAAAAAACTTTTTTCACATTCGAGTTTGGTATCGTTGGAACGGCCATGCTCTGGCCGATCCAACCATACCAAACATTAACTCCTAACTGCCACGGATCGGGAGATAGGGAGTTCATTGGAACTCCCTATCTCCACCGTTGGTGGCAGTTAGGGGTTAACTCTAGGACTGGCGTCATCGTGCTACGCACAATGACGCCAGTCCTCAGGGGGAGTTCCCAGAGGCTTGGCCGACATCCAAGATGTCGGCCAGCTCCGGGAAAGGATCGCGAACCGGCGCTTTTCAGCGCCGATTCGCGATCCAGCTTCCCAGGGGTTAATGCCAGGCACCATTTGGAAGGGCAGGCTGTGCCCTTCCAAATGGTGCCTGGGTTAACCCCCGCAACGCCGCCGATCGGGAGGGAGAGAGGTCCGAAGGACCTCCCCCCCTCCCTTTCAGGCGCCTCCTCCGCACATGCGGGGGGGCGCCTGAATTAGGTGTCATCGCGCTGCCGCGATGACACCTAATTTCAGCAGCTGCGGTTCCGGATGCCGGGCTGACATCGAGGATGTCAGCCCGCACCGGGGGGGCCAGCGATCGGCCGGAATCCGGCCGAACGCTGACCCCAATGGGAGGACGCGCTCAGCGCGTCCTCCGCATACCAGCAGTAATGCGGAGGACGCGCTCAGCGCGTCCTCCGCATTGAAGTGGTTAAGGAGGATTAGACGTGGACTAAATCAATCAAAACTTTCATAATAGGATGACCTCAAAATACAAAAAAATACAGACAATGGTACAGTATTGCACAAACTATATTGCTATAATAAAGTTGTAATGTTCACTACTCAGACTTTGAGAGCTGCTAGCTCTCATATGAAGACCTCCCATGTGTTCAGGGCCAACCTGTTCGCCTCATACTCCCGCACTAAGACCTCCAAAAAAGCACAGGAACATGGGTTGTATATAATCCAACAGGATTGTAAAGGATAAGCAAATATCCACTCACCAGATAGAATTGAATCTCCAGCAGAATCTTTCCAGTATAGCAGTGTATGTAAACCTCAGTGCAGGAACAAAGGTAACATAAAGGGCAGATATGCTGGAAAAATATTTATTAAAACAAAAAAATAAAATATAAAATATACAGGCAAACAGTAAACTGTAAATCAGTTGTCTCCATATTCACCCAGGCCTCTGGAATAGAGGCAGTCTCATTATTGTTTACGTGTTGCACATCAGCCAATATTTAGATTACTCAAAAGTCCTTTTTAATGGTATCATGTCTTTATCCCAGCTTGGAAATGTTTGATATTCATCTTCTCTGACTACTTTTGCACGTTTCCTCCAAAGTATGTAGGAAACATAACAGTACAGGAAGAACTTGTAAAAGTCAAGACGTAAGATAAGTTACCACTGCGCTTTTGTGATCAAAAGTGCCATTTCACTATTGTGCCACTTGCAAACACTAATGGCTTGAATGGTATTGGGGCCCTGGTAAATACAATATATGTTCCGGAACAGTCTGCTCATATGAATCTCATACATATTTCCTGTCAACATGTTTGCAATCTGTGCTTACATTACATGCAAAAAGAATATACCCACCTACCGAGTCCTTGCGGATTTCCTGTTCATCATCGGATTTCCAAGGTAGATGGTTTCAGTATTTTGATTTACAGTTTCAGGTGATGTGTGAGATTTGGCCTCATTTACAGTAAATTGCCATAAAGAGTTCTCAGTTCTCGGCAGACGGAGAGCTAACGTCAAAGATTTTTCTAAAACCGATTCCCGTTTCAACTGCTGAAAAGGCACTGACTTGAATGCTTGTTACGTTCTAGATTTCCTTTTAAGTTAAGGGAAGAATGTGTCAACAACTTACAGAAATTGTATTCATACATTTGAATATATAAATGATACTGTTACCTACCTTTACTGTGTTTCCTTCTGACAGGTATAGTCAGAAAACATCTTTCAGTATAAATAAAATGTTGATATAAATATCTAAGGAAAAATACTAATCAGAGAATACATTGAGCAGACTTACTGATCTTGTATACCTGGAAACGGATTTTCAAAAAGACTCTGTCAGTTCAGCCTTGGCATTTCTTGTCAAACAAAAGCACGCCTAAAGACACATTTCAAAAGCAGACAATACAGCACTTGCTAACCTGCAGAAAATCGAAAAGGATCAGGGAGACGGAGTACAAACGGAATAGGTAAGCATTAAGAAATGGAACACAGTTCTAAAGAGATATTTCAGAGAGCCAAATATGTTTAAAGAATCCAGCATAAATAATTTAATATGAGTAAGTAAAATTCAGTATACTTTTCCTTTTTTTTCCATTTTCTTTCTTTTTTTTCTGTATTGTCTTAAGATTTGTAAATGTAGAAATGGAATAATTGATTTGATATCAGCAGAGAACAAGATCTGGTTGAAAAATGATTGCCAAGAGATGCGAGTTGGCCTGAAAATCTGAACTTTTGTTAACGGCAAGTACACACTATCCGCAGCATTTGCCCATTTCAGTCATATGAAAATTTGGGTCAGGTAGCCGTTATTTGAATTGACAGCAGCTATCTCACAAAAAGATGTTTTCTTATAATGTGACCTTTTCTATCTGCTGTGTCACATTTACGCCACTCATGTTGCTTATATTGTGTCATATTGTACGGTGATTTGATGCTACATAACACAACATGACATGAGCTACAGTTGACTGCTATCTGCAGCTTCATTTTCTTTCTTTTTTTGTGTGTGTTTTTTTTACATTGGTTCCTATCTACGGTTTGTTTTCTTTGGAAAGTTATATATTTTTCTCTTTCTTTCTTTTAAGATTGGAAGTATGAATTCCAAAAGCATTCCAAATGCATTTTTCATGATGCTCAACACAAACCTTAGCTACTTCAGTCACTTAAGAGTATTTATTTTCCCTAATTTCAGGATGGCTATGGTTCTTCTTTTGCCCGTAGCAAAAATCTTTAGAGACACTGGCTTTATAGGCTGAATGTTTGAACGTGTTGTCAAGACAGGAATATAAAAATATAGAGACTGAGAATTTGATGGATATCTGTATCCCTCCAAGTTATGCCAAGTCCCAAAAATCTTCAAAACAAAACCATACTTTCCTTACACTTTCAATGTGGCTATTCCACAGCTGTGTTGTTGGCTATTTTAACTTCCAGACACAGTACATTTAAAAAAAAAGAGAAAGTAAGGTTGACTCTGACCACCAAAAAGAGCAAAAGACTGATAAAAAATATTGTAAAATAATCCAATAATTTAAAATCTTTCATTTGTTCGAATTCCTAGACTTGCCAGAGCAACCCAAAATGATAAATTGATGGAAGTCTCTATGACGATGGCCACTGTGTTAATTATGGGGTCTGTCTCAGGTGTCAGTATATGTTGGGCTCGTACCGACTGGATGGAGTAGAGGTAACATCACTGCTCTATAACGGTGGAGACCCAGGTTCAAATTCTGGACAGAGCACCTCTCCAGGAAGTGTCCTTGGGTAGGACACCTAATGGTACATACTTGCCTTCCACACAATATTGGCTGTGGAGCCCAGTGGTAACATGCCCTTCGACTGTGTAGAAGCAAGTAAAAATACCATTCAGCACATCCCTCCAATAAAACTGGGAAGAAGCAAGCCTTGACTTTATGAGAAGTGGGTTCAACTTAACCACCAGATCGCTGATGTGTAGGTGAAGATCATGGAAAGCCGACTTGATCCTACTTAGAAGACGCCACCAGCGAGTGTTCTTGTGCAAGAACCTAATGATATGGATACGCCTACCTCACAAAAATACTTGTACTTCTAATAGATTGTAAGTTCCCTTGAGAACAGTGTCTCCCTGAATCAGGCCGTATCATGCATGTGTGGTATTCCAATGTATCAACTCCTTGTACACTGATCTTGTAAAGCGCTGCAGAACATGTGGCGCTATATAAATAAAGGATAATAATAACATCTGTGTTAAAACTTTTTATAACATACCATAATTTTGAGCGCATGTACCTACAACAACAGGGGTGAGATAAACATCTCCCAAGTGGGATATATAGCGAGGTCTGAATTCATGATGAAGGCATATCACTGGGAATATGAGATACTGAAGCTTCTGCCACGTATCTGGACAACGTTTGGTTCATGGTATGATTTTTGGAGCTTCCTATTATATATGGAGGAAACTGATTCTTGCTTGTCAATGTTCATTACAGGCTTATGATTAATGTTTTTGTATTTTTTTTATATTGAACAAAGATTGCCATAAAGAGCCCATTGTTAGAGAAATCACTTGACTTGAAGAATGTCTCAAACAGTCTTACTGGATGTTGGGTGCCATTTTTACCCTTTTTACACACGTCATGTCCTATTAGCTGGGTTATCAACCTAGAATCATGCAATCAGGTAGTTGTAGAATTGTATAAGATTTCTGATGACTGTGTACTCTGCTAACAGGCAAAAGAGGCAGAAGAAGAGAACTATGAACAAAGGTACAAGAATGGAAAACAAAACAGACAGCAAAGGGCAACGAGAGTTGCCTGTAACATAGCGGTATCAAGATACATAGAAGAGGACTGAATTAGGTAGTTATCAATTTGAAGGAAGAGATAATTAAAATAATCAAGAAATTGTGAAACTAACTATCCTTAACTCCTTCACTACCAAGATCAACTGTACTTGGTCTGCAAGGCACCTCCTGGTGGCTTGATACCGAGGATAGTCAATATGGTGTTTCGCAGGAGCAATGCAAAGGAATTTCATTTATTGCAAATGGAAATCGTTTGCATTTGGGCTCTGGAAAACACCCTTAACGTTTTAGCATTATGGACATGATGCCCGAGGTGCTAACTCAATTAAAAGCCTGTTGGAAATGTGTCTCTAATGGACATCTCCACAGTTGAGCCTCCACACAGACCAGAACTGCAATACCTCCTTTTGGCCAGTAGATGGCACCATCTGCCTGCTGAATGGGTTATTACAGTTAGAAATACATTGGAAATATGCCCAAATATTTATTACTGTATAATTAATTAAAAATGATTTTCCAAAAAAAAAAACACTGGTTCCTGACAGAGATTTTCTGGAAAATCCCTTGGTAATGAAACGGTTAACACTACCAAATTACAAGACAAAATTAGCTTTGGGTCTGAAGTACATTTTATCAGATAATAATCAACAAGGTTTATGACTTAAGTCCCAGTGGCAATCATATGCTCCATAACGGGCTATTAATGTAGTTTCAATGTAGCAAACCTTTCATATACGCTCTTTGTAAATGATTCATGGAGGCAAAGTAAGAAATATTAAGCAATATTCACCTTGCCTCCAGTTTGCCCAAGGATTTTTACTCTATTCGTCTTACTTGGAAATAAGTGGATGGATATAGCATATGAAAATAATTTTTTAAGCTTTTTTTTTGTTGCTTTTTTCTTCCCAAAAGTCCATTAATCAACGTGTTTTTTTTTATCCTGACAGTAGAGTAGCACTGGTCACAGTGAAGCGTAACTTCCAACACACGATACACAGCAAGAGTTTGCCTGATCTAATGGGATATATGGGCAAGCAGGTCATTCTTTAGAACTGATGCAATTAGATATTAACAGACAAATTCGTTGGGTATGATGCTGTATACAGGTATGCAATATTGTAGAAGTCAGCACAGTTATGCAGCAGCGTAAGTAAATAAAAAATAATGACCATCAGTTAAAGCATGAGATAGGAACATACTGTAGGAGAAAGTAAATATTTTAACCCTTTCGCTGCTGAGGCATTTCCTGCCCGTGTGCTGAGCTCATTTTTACCGTTTTGTGCTCATCATGTTTAGATGCGATTTGAAGTCAAGTTTTCTTATATGACCAAGACAAATTATATATCCTTTTTTTCAGCAGACTCCACAGATTCAAAATTTATCATTATTATGTGTATAAGTAAAGAGTTAAAAAAAAAAGAAAAAAAAAGGGGGAAAAAAGTAAAATTTTGTTAAAATTCAGAAGAACAACATTGCATATTTTTTTCTATCTACACTTTATGACCAGAACTATTGTGGTTATATATTGATACATTAGGTGCCTTTTAAAAATGGTGTAATGGAGAATATTTCATGGTTTTTTTGTACAAAAATATGCAGTTTTCTAAAAATCAAAAAAATCTGCTTTTTTCTTATGTCATGACTCATTGTATGTAATACATAAAATTAGTATATCTAAACCAATTGAAATGGAAAAGCTATATATTTTTCTGAAACTAGACAAAATTCCGCAAAAAAAGAGACCTTTATGACACATTTTTAATTTATTTTGTTATTCATAACTTTATTCAAAAAAACATCATATTTAATGTAAAAAAAAAAATCATAATAGGTCAAGATTTATATTGCATAATTTCATATTAATTTTTGGGGTAAAATATTTTTGTTTTGCTTAACTATAAAAATATATCCCTCCTATAAAATAATAGATCCAATTTGATTGCACAGATCAAGTTTAGGCAGCGTTGGAGGTGCTAATTTGCGCCATGCGCAAAATAAATTTAGAGAAGCTTTTTATGCCGGTTTTTGAAAGGAGGCATACCTGCAATTAAATGGCTCTAGCTCAACAGGGATCTAAAATATGCCAAATAAAGTATATATCCGGACAAAGTAGACTTCCAGATGAAAAACGTGGGGTTACTTATTATTCTATCATAAATATTGAGCCCGCAACAACTTGTGGAATTTGGATTTGTGCGCAAAAAAAAAAAATTATTTCAATCACTTCAGACATGATAAAATCTTGAAAACTAGGCCTTTCTCTAGCTCAACGCAAAGCCCCAACCCTTGTGATAAAAATGAGACCCAGGTTTAGTGGTCCGGGTCCCCTAGATGGAGCACGAGGCGCTAATTTGCGCCATGCGCAAAATAAATTTAGAGAAGCTTTTTATGCCGGTTTTTGAAAGGAGGCATACCTGCAATTAAATGGCTCTAGCTCAACAGGGATCTAAAATATGCCAAATAAAGTATATATCCGGACAAAGTAGACTTCCAGATGAATCAAACGTGGGGTTACTTATTATTCTATCATAAATATTGAGCCCGCAACAACTTGTGGAATTTGGATTTGTGCGCAAAAAAAAAAAAAAAAATTATTTCAATCACTTCAGACATGATAAAATCTTTGAAAACTAGGCCTTTCTCTAGCTCAACGCAAAGCCCCAACCCTTGTGATAAAAATGAGACCCAGGTTTAGTGGTCCGGGTCCCCTAGATGGAGCACGAGGCGCTAATTTGCGCCATGCGCAAAATAAATTTAGAGAAGCTTTTTATGCCGGTTTTTGAAAGGAGGCATACCTGCAATTAAATGGCTCTAGCTCAACAGGGATCTAAAATATGCCAAATAAAGTATATATCCGGACAAAGTAGACTTCCAGATGAATCAAACGTGGGGTTACTTATTATTCTATCATAAATATTGAGCCCGCAACAACTTGTGGAATTTGGATTTGTGCGCAAAAAAAAATAAAAAAATTATTTCAATCACTTCAGACATGATAAAATCTTTGAAAACTAGGCCTTTCTCTAGCTCAACGCAAAGCCCCAACCCTTGTGATAAAAATGAGACCCAGGTTTAGTGGTCCGGGTCCCCCTAGATGGAGCACGAGGCGCTAATTTGCGCCATGCGCAAAATAAATTTAGAGAAGCTTTTTATGCCGGTTTTTGAAAGGAGGCATACCTGCAATTAAATGGCTCTAGCTCAACAGGGATCTAAAATATGCCAAATAAAGTATATATCCGGACAAAGTAGACTTCCAGATGAATCAAACGTGGGGTTACTTATTATTCTATCATAAATATTGAGCCGCCAACAACTTGTGGAATTTGGATTTGTGCGCAAAAAAAAAAAAAAAAATTATTTCAATCACTTCAGACATGATAAAATCTTTGAAAACTAGGCCTTTCTCTAGCTCAACGCAAGCCCCAACCCTTGTGATAAAAATGAGACCCAGGTTTAGTGGTCCGGGTCCCCCTAGATGGAGCACGAGGCGCTAATTTGCGCCATGCGCAAAATAAATTTAGAGAAGCTTTTTATGCCGGTTTTTGAAAGGAGGCATACCTGCAATTAAATGGCTCTAGCTCAACAGGGATCTAAAATATGCCAAATAAAGTATATATCCGGACAAAGTAGACTTCCAGATGAATCAAACGTGGGGTTACTTATTATTCTATCATAAATATTGAGCCGCAACAACTTGTGGAATTTGGATTTGTGCGCAAAAAAAAAAAAAAAAATTATTTCAATCACTTCAGACATGATAAAATCTTTGAAAACTAGGCCTTTCTCTAGCTCAACGCAAAGCCCCAACCCTTGTGATAAAAATGAGACCCAGGTTTAGTGGTCCGGGTCCCCTAGATGGAGCACGAGGCGCTAATTTGCGCCATGCGCAAAATAAATTTAGAGAAGCTTTTTATGCCGGTTTTTGAAAGGAGGCATACCTGCAATTAAATGGCTCTAGCTCAACAGGGATCTAAAATATGCCAAATAAAGTATATATCCGGACAAAGTAGACTTCCAGATGAATCAAACGTGGGGTTACTTATTGTTCTATCATAAATATTGAGCCCGCAACAACTTGTGGAATTTGGATTTGTGCGCAAAAAAATAAATAAATAAATGGAAATTCCACATGCTGTTGCGCCCTCTATTTTTATGATAGAATTTTATTTAACCCCTCATTTGATTCATCTGGGTGTCTAGTTTCTCCTAATATATACTTTATGTGGTCTGTTTTAATTTTCTGTTGGGCTAGAGACATTTAAATGCAGGTATGCTTCTTAAAAAAAAAAAAAAAAAAACATTCACAAAATTTTCCCCATGAATTTTGATCAACAATTATGTAGTCTATCAACAATTGTATAGTGACTCAAAATGCTACACAAACACACAAAAGCCCGCACACATTTTACATTCACTCAATCAGTTGGATTGGCACATGGGGCATCCATGTGAGCAGTAACGCCACGTCAAGGCCCCAACCAGGTTACTGACCATTCACACATCTTTCACATCTGTTTCACTCACCGAATCACACACCTTTCATGCAAGAAGCTAGTAAAAGTGGAGCGAGTGACGTTAAGGGGGCAAAGAAGGGAAAAGTGCAGAAACACGGAAGGGGAAAAGAGAAAGATAATGAGGATTAGAGGGGGTGGAATAGAAACACCCCCCCCATTCACATCTGTTTCACTCACTGAATCACACACCATTCATGAAAGAAGATAGGTAAGGGAAGTGGGTGAAGGGAAGGGGCAAAGAAAAGGGCAGAGACAAAGAAGTTGAAGACACACCATTAACACCGCAGTTCAATCTGTCTTCAGAGGCTTCTTTCTACATCTGACGTACGGAGGACATCAGATTGTTGGGGATGGGGCAACCTATTTTATTGTATGTGGGGTGAATTACATTATAACTGGGGGTGGGTAGTGAACTGTAGGTGGGTAGTGAAACGTGGTGGGTATTGAACCGGAGTGGGTAGTGAAACGTGGTGGGTAGTTTTTTTTATTAACACTGCTATAAATAATGGGGATGGTTTTGTTTGTTTGTTTTTTTATTTGGGAAATTTAGAGGAATAGCACTATCCAGGAATAAATGCCAGCATGATCCGGGCAAGCTCTGTCCAGATTACACTGCACTGTGTCCATCAGAATGTCATCAAGATCTGCAAAGATCTTAACGGTGCTATAGCCAGATTTATCAAGAAGCACAAAATCAGTGGCATACCTCAACCTGAAATCTGTTTGTTCTCAGCCGAGAAACAATTCGGTCCCGGTATGCCACTAGTAATGTGTCACTGTATGATAAATCTTGAAACAATCGGGCACACAAAGACCTGGTTTGGAGGGGCAGTCAGGGCAGTGAAGGCGGCTTTCCTTACGCCGCCCTTGGCGCGCGCAAACCCGACACCTTTTACATGGGGTCACTCTTTTTTCAGTTGGAGGAATGTAGCCAGGAAAGTGGCGGTCACGCAACCTAATTACATCCTCCACCTCTTCAACAATGGGAGCATTCTCTTCTGGACAGAGAAGGGACTCGATAACAGATTCCTGAAATTTTAGGAATGTTATCCGTCGGGCATGAGTGGCCTGATACAAGATGAATGCGTTAAGCATTGACATCTGTATCAGATGGACTGCCAGCTTTTTGTACCATACATATGCCTTGCGAGAAGCGAGATATGGTACAAGCATCTGGTCAGACTTGTCCTCCTCCCATGTACCGATTATAATCCTGTACACATAGGGGTTTCATGATAGGGGAATCTCTCCATCTGACGTGAACTGCAGATGTGCATTCGTTATGTATCGTTGTAAGTAAATGCACATCCTTTTTGTCTGTGTATTTCACAGCCAGCAGTTCACCGCAGCGCAAGGCAGATGTTTCTCCTCTCTTTTGCTTCCCAAACTGTTTTGTTGGAAAGCCTTTCCTATTCGAACGGATGGTGCCACAGGCTCCAGTACCATTGCTGTACAAAAATTTGTACAACGGCACACCCGTGTAAAAGTTATCTGTATAAATACAGTAACCTTTACCGAATAGTGGATAAGCGAGGT
This sequence comes from Leptobrachium leishanense, assembly GCA_009667805.1. Taxonomy (NCBI): domain Eukaryota; kingdom Metazoa; phylum Chordata; class Amphibia; order Anura; family Megophryidae; genus Leptobrachium; species Leptobrachium leishanense. Next base: position 54,790,956 of record CM019070.1, on the reverse strand, counting down.
CCCACACTATTTTTTCAGTGGTGGAGAGGGCGGGGGGGCAGTCAGGGGGGCCAGCTGCGAGTCCTTTCCAGTGTACACACGAAAGCGATACATGTATCCACTGGAGCTTTCGCACAGCTTATAAAGTTTTATCCCATACCGAGCTCGCTTCGAAGGGAGGTACTGCTTGAAAACAAGACGTCCCTTATAAAGCAGCAAGGACTCGTCGACTGACAAGTTTTGGCCTGGAGTGTATAACTCTTCAAATCTTGCCATCAGATGGTCAAGAAGTGGCCGCAACTTGTACAGTCGGTCGTGATCTGGGTGGTCACGGGGCAAAGCATTTGCATTATCATTATAATGCAAATACCGCAGGAGCAATAAATATCTGTCCCTGCTCATAGTAGCAGGGAAGATAGGGGTGGTTTGGGTACTCTTTTTTGACCAGTATGAGGCTATGCTGGGTTTTTGCACAATCCCCATCTGCAGAGTGAGGCCCCAGAACTTCCTCATCTCTGGCAAACTGGTTGGGGTCCATTTACGCGCCCTCGCACTTGGCAACAATTCTGCCCCTAGACCTTGAAAATATTGTTCGGCATACAGATTGCTCTGCTGAACAATAAATTCCAAGAACCCATCATCTATAAATAGCTGAAAAAAGTTGATCGGTTCAAAATTAGTGGTGTCCACTAGTATACCAGGATTGCCAGAAAATTGTGGCAATACTGGCTGGACCATATTAGGGGAGGTCCAGTCAGATCCTGGTTCAGGCATCGCCACAGCCTGTGTTGCAGATACCCCTGCAATAGGCCTTTGGGCCGGTGCAGGATCAGGTAGTGCAACTACAGACCGTGCGGTCCTGCATTACCACGGGAGCACCCTGGTAACTCCATGCGGCCACGCCGTGGCTCATCATGTAGTTCTTCGTCACTGGAACCATCACTATCTGATGATGCTCCAGGGACAAAGTCACTGCCTGAATCTTCAAAAGATTCATCAGCGCTGAGATCAGAGTCTGACATCATAAGGACGTCAGCTGCTTCCTCAGCGCTTAGAAACCTTTTAGCCATAATTTGCTTTCTGAAAATGTATTTTCAAAAGAAAATTACGCCGTTTGATAGTATCTATATATATATATATGTGTGTATATATATATATGCACGTGTGTGTGCGTATATAATATATTCTATATATATATATATTAAGCGTGCGTGCGTGTGCGTGCGCGTGTGTGAGCGTGTGTGCGCGTGTGTGCGTGCGCGTGTGTGCGTGCGCGTGTGTGCGTGTACGCGTGTGTGCGTGCGCGTGTGTGCGTGTAGTACGCGTGTGTGCGTGCGCGTGTGTGCGTGTGTGCGCGCGTGCGCGCGTGTGCGTGCGTAAATATGTGTATATATATGTGTGTGTGCGTATATATGTATATATATGTGTGTGTGTGTATATATATATTGTGGTAGGTTGCTCAAAATATGGCCCGGACAGCAGGAGATTGCGGCTCAGGTGTACTTTTATTATAAAGCAGAACACAGTCTTTTTCAGCAGTTGGGGAGGCTTCCCCTTTTATGCACAAACAAAACTAAACAAAACAATCGGCCTACTCCTGTCAGGAGCCTACCTCTTTTCCGTAGTGCCCTTACTACCGGTTACTGGGCCAGCTACCCGGGCCCAGTACAAAACAAACAAAGTAAATCACGCATAAGAGATTCTCACCAGTCTCTTTCCTGCAGAGTACACCGAAGTTACCACCTCTCTCTCCCAGGGTGGATTGCTACTGAGAGAGAGATCCTCCCCTCTCAGTCCTGCTAAGAAGACCCAAGAGGAAACGCCTACAGGTGTGCTAGCTGGAAGGGTGTTAACCCTTCCTACCAGGGATATACTGCCCTCTGGAGCCTCTGGCTCACAAAAACATGGTCCAGGACATGGTTAGAATAAACAGGGCCCAGGACCCTGTTACACATCCCACCCCCAGCTTAACACAGGAGTGGGAAGCGGCCTCCGCCGTAAGGCCGTGAGCCCTAGACAAAGCATCGGCATTGCCATGAAGGAGACCTGCACGGTGTCTCACCACAAAACTAAACGGCTGCAAGGATAAAAACCACCTTGTGATTCTCGAGTTCCGGTCCCGGTTGGTATGCATCCACTTTAACGGGGCATGGTCAGTGACAAGGGTGAAACGCCTGCCCAACAAATGATACCGTAAGGCTTCCACAGCCCACTTTATCGCTAAGCACTCCTTTTCTATCGTGGCATAGCGCTGCTCCCTGGGCAACAGCTTCCTGCTCAGATAAAGAACGGGGTGCTCCTCATCGTCAACAAACTGGGACAGCACAGCACCCAACCCAACCGCAGAGGCATCAGTCTGGAGGAAAAACTCTTTGGTAAAGTCTGGCGCTATGAGCACAGGCTGAGTACATAGAGCCTCCCTTAGGTCAACAAAAGATTCCTCCGCCTTGCTGTCCCAGCGTACCATGTCTGGACTCTTCGCTCGCGTAAGATCAGTGAGGGGAGCAGCCCTTGTGGCAAAATGGGGGATAAACCTTCGGTAATAGCCCACGATCCCTAAAAAGGCTCTCACCTGCTTCTTTCTCAGAGGCCTGGGCCAGTGTTGTATGGCACCTATTTTGTTAAGTTGGGGCTTTACCACTCCCTACCAACCACATAACCTAAATACCTGGCTTCAGTCATACCAATAGTGCATTTAGGGGGATTTGCTGTCAGCCCAGCTCTTCTAAATGTGTCCAAAACTGCCTGCAATTTCATCAGATGCGTTTCCCAGTCGGAACTGTGGATGATGACGTCATCCAGATACGCGGCGGCATATGTGGCATGAGGTCTAAGCAGCTTATCCATCAACCTCTGAAAGTTGCTGGGGCTCCATGGAGGCCAAAAGGCATTATCCTATAATGAAACAGCCCATCAGGTGTCGCAAATGCAGTTTTCTCTCTCGCTTCCTTGGATAAAGGTATCTGCCAATACCCCTTCGTCAGGTCTAGGAGAGAGAGGTATCTGGCTTTCGCTAGCCTCTCCACCAACTCGTCCACCCGAGGCATGGGGTATGCATCAAATTTAGATACCTCGTTCAGCTTTCTGAAATCATTACAGAACCTGATAGACCCATCAGGCTTAGGTACTAGGACGATCGGGCTAGACCAGTTGCTCTGGGATTCTTCTATTACCCCTAATTCAAGCATTTTTCTTACTTCCGCCCTCACAGCGTCCCTTTTTGCCTCAGGTATCCGGTACGGTTTTACCCTTACGGTGACCCCATGTTCTGTAACGATATCATGGGAAATTTCTTGGGTCCTACCCGGTGTTGCTGAGAAGACGTCTTCATTCCTCTCGACCAGCTGTATAGCCTCCTCTGTTTGCTTGGGTGTTAACTCAGGGGAAATTGGAACAGACTGTCCAGTGGACAGGGAATCCGCATCGCCCACAGCGACAGTACAGGCCTCTCTATCCTGCCAGGGTTTAAGGAGGTTGATATGAAACACAGCCGTTTTCTTACGGCGTTCAGGTTGACTGACCCTATAATTCACTGGGCTTATCTTATCCAACACTTCATAGGGTCCCTGCCAACGTGCTAGAAGCTTACTTTCGGCAGTGGGGACTAGAACCATTATCCTGTCACCAGCTTTGAATTCTCTCACCACGGCCCTCTGGTCATAGTGGAGCTTCTGGGTACTCTGAGTCAGTTCCATGTGGTGGCGAACGAGGGGAACAATCCGGGATATACGCTCCTGGATTTGTTCCACGTGCTGTACAGTACTGACCCGGGGACACTTGTTCCTCCCAAGTCTCTTTCAGCACATCTAGTATGCCTCGGGGGTGCCTCCCATACAAAAGTTCAAACGGGGAGAAGCCCGTTGAACTTTGGGGAATTTCACGGACCGCAAATAGCAAATACGGAAGCAGCAGGTCCCAGTCTTTCCCATCTCGACTGACTACCTTTTTTAACATCCCCTTCAGGGTACGATTGAATCGCTCCACCAGCCCGTCTGTCTGTGGGTGGTAGACTGAGGTTCGCAAGGGTGAATGTTAAGCAACTGACACAACTTTTCATCACCCGGGAGACAAACGGCGTCCCTTGATCGGTCAGGATTTCCTTGGGTATGCCAACTCGCGAGAATACCTGAATCAACTCCTTCGCTATGGTTTTGGCGTTGGCCTTGCGCAAGGGAATGGCCTCAGGATATCTGGTGGCGTAATCCAGGAGTACCAGAATATATTGGTGCCCCGAGAAGTTTTGTCCAGCGGACCTACCAGGTCCATGCCAATCCTCTCAAAGGGCACATCGATAACAGGGAGAGGTATGAGTGGGGCCCTTAACCTGGGTTTCGGGGATGACAACTGACATTCCGGGCAAGAAGCGCAGTACCTTTTAATCTCCTCATATACTCCGGGCCAAAAGAACCTTCTGAGCACCCTTTCCTGAGTCTTGTCTACCCCCAAGTGTCCCCCCAGGAGGTGAGAGTGGGAAAAATTAAGCACCTTCCGAGTATACGAGGAAGGAACAACCAGCTGCTCAATCTCTTGGCCTTCATCTGAAGTTACCCTATAAAGGAGATCGTTCTTAAGGAGGAAATATGGGTAGGTACCTTTGGTGCTACCCTGCACAGTCACCCCATTCACCTCTACTACCCTGCTTCTAGCGACCTGCAACAGTGGATCGTTTGCTTGGTCTCTCCCAAAGCTACTACTGGAAAGATCCAAGGGTATTGGGTCCTCCACCTCCGCCTCAACGTCTGACTCGAGGTCATGCACCCTTTGTCCAACCTCTATATCGTCTTCGGTACATTGGGTGGCTACACCTTTACTGTTTCGCTTTCCACGTTCATTTACCTCATTTACAGCTCTATTAAACCGCTGTTTGCTCTCCCGGCATGCTCGTCTGGTTTTACCTATTTTCGGGTTGTCCACATACAGATCGGGATCAGTAAAGGGAAACATCTTAAGGATATCACCATCCCCTTGTTCAACTTCAGGGTCGGCTTTTTTCGGTGTTCCCGGTGACTGTAATAGGGTGTGGAAGCCAGGAAAGTTCCTGCCTATAATTAGGGGATAGGGTAACCGCTTTACCACTACCGCTGACATTTTCAGTCTGCCCTGCACAACAACCTCTATAGGGGCAGTAGGGTACCGTACCGTGCACCCATGAACACAAAGTACCCCCATGGTTTTATGGTTTTGTACATGATTGGGTTTGACCAAACCACCTGCGACCAAGGTTAAGGCACTGCCTGAGTCGACTAATGCCCCTGTATCTTGGCTGTTCAGTTGCACCGTCATTCTAAAGGCGTTTGAGCCTTCCACCATGCCCGATATCAGTCCACAAAAGTTTAGGGGATTTTCCCCCAGTCCACATTGCATTGGTTCTGCGCGGTTAGGGCAGATTGCCCTGACGTGTCCTTTCCCACCACACTCGAAGCAAACTATGGAATTTCCCCAAAGCGATCCTCTCTCACAGACACTTGATCCCTAGAGTCCATTTTCTGTCGGCGCGCTCCCCCTCCAGACTCCGCTTCAGGCTCATTCCGGCGGTTTCTTGGTCTCGGGAGCAAGCTGTACGGCATTGAACATTTCTCCAAGTCTTTTGCAGACAGATAACGTTCGACGTGGGCTATCATGCCATCATAGGTAGTGGGGTTTCCCTGACTGACCCATTCACGCAGGCCACGGGGAAGTTCTCTCAGGTACCGGTCAAGCACCAGAGTTTCCAGCATTTGTGCAGGGCTTTGGTTCTCCGGTTTGAGCCATTTCCGGGCCAGATGAATCAAGTCAAACATCTGGGATCTGGGGGCCAGACCTTCTTTAAATCGCCATTTATAGAAGCGTTGGGCTCTCACAGTTGCCGTCACTCCCAACCTGGCCAAAATTTCTGCCTTTAGTTGTGGGTAGTCGGCAGCCGCTTCCTCTTCCAGGTCGTAGTAGGCTTTTTGTGCTTCCCCCACGAGGAAAGGAGCGATGATCCCTGCCCACTGTGTTGGAGGCCAGGCTTCACGAGTAGCAGTTCTCTCAAACGCCAGTAGATAGCTTTCCACATCATCCTCTGCAGTCATCTTCTGCAGACAGTTGCTTGCCCGGATCGTGCCATTACCTTTTTCTAGTGCAGGAACTGTCTGGGAAGTAACGTTTTCCAGGACATTCTTAAGCAGGGCATGCTCCATTTTTTGTGTCTCCGCCAGGGCCCCAATTTGCTGGGCAACAGTCTATTGCACTCCTGCTGTGCTGCTAAAGCTTGCCTGCTTGTTTCCTGCTGCACCGCCGTGGCTTGGACCAGGGCCTTCACGACGTCCTCCATTTTCTGCGGGTCCTGTACCTTTAAGGCTATTGTAACAGCGGAGCCGGTACGAATGAGAGAATCCCACCGCTGCCACCACTTGTGGTAGGTTGCTCAAAATATGGCCCGGACAGCAGGAGATTGCGGCTCAGGTGTACTTTTATTATAAAGCAGAACACAGTCTTTTTCAGCAGTTGGGGAGGCTTCCCCTTTTATGCACAAACAAAACTAAACAAAACAATCGGCCTACTCCTGTCAGGAGCCTACCTCTTTCCGTAGTGCCCTTACTACCGGTTACTGGGCCAGCTACCCGGGCCCAGTACAAAACAAACAAAGTAAATCACGCATAAGAGATTCTCACCAGTCTCTTTCCTGCAGAGTACACCGAAGTTACCACCTCTCTCTCCCAGGGTGGATTGCTACTGAGAGAGAGATCCTCCCCTCTCAGTCCTGCTAAGAAGACCCAAGAGGAAACGCCTACAGGTGTGCTAGCTGGAAGGGTGTTAACCCTTCCTACCAGGGATATACTGCCCTCTGGAGCCTCTGGCTCACAAAAACATGGTCCAGGACATGGTTAGAATAAACAGGGCCCAGGACCCTGTTACAATATATATATATATAATGTGTGTATTAGGAATTTATCACCTATTTTATGGAGACAGCCTCTGCGACACTAACACCTCTCAATCCACATGCAGACTGAGGATAGAAATGAAAAAATTATCAAGATTGAAAAAAATTCATTCCCCGTGATTGGCTGGAGGGTCAATCGCTAGGTTACGGGGTCATTTTAGGGTTATATTTCTATCCTCAGCGGCCATGTTGGAGGTGGCAGTGATAATTGTGACAGCTAAGTGATCATTGTTACTACAGTGATCACATAGCTGTAACAATAAAAAGTGAAATAAAATAATAAAAAGGGATTGTATTTTTATTAAATGTGGGGTTTGGGGGCATCTGGGCAGTTTTGATTTTTTTTACTGCCTTAGAGACCCTGTGTGTAGTGTTTTTTACTTTATGTTTTTTTTTTTACATTTTTTTTACGTTTTACATTATAATGAGGCACACCGTTGGAAAGCTCAGGCTCTGGGCTTTCCATCGGTGCCTCATTTATTACTGCAGCCCTTACGGATGAGGAGATAGAGAGGTCCTAAGGACCTCTCCCCCTCCTCCTAAGGGCTGTCTATGCGGCTGTTGAAGGTGACGTCATCACGCCAGGCGTGATGACGTCACCGCGACTCCCATGATCCCACAGTGAGGGCCGACATCCCGGATGACTGGAGAATGAAAAATTCTAGGTCAAAATAGCCAAACCAAAAAAATTCTCCCATTTATCTCACTTTTCAAATCGGCTATTTTGACCTAGAATTTTCCATTCTCCAGTCATTCTCCTGCTTTTCACTGCTCTCTGAATAACCCTGATAGTGTTTTCTGTTACACAGCTCTAGTGATAGGCTGATAATGTTAATGCCATCAGTCGCAATCAGCTAATGGGCTTATTCACAGCTATGAGCTCAGGAAGGCAGTTACAGCTACATGTTTACTTTAAGGCTGGGTTCACACCACAGCGTAGCGCAGCGTCGCGCAATGCGCGCGTTTTTTTTACGCGCGTTCGCGCATACAAAAAAACGCGCGAACGTGCGTTGCAGCGCGTTCGCGGCTATGATATGGCTGCGAACGCGCGGCTATATGCAGAAAAGAAGCTCCCGGACTTCTTTTTGCGTCGGCCGTTTCTCAGTGCGTTCCTGCGCGCTGAGAAATGGCCAGGTGGGATATGCCCACATAGGCAATCATGGGATTTCACTGTTTGAGCGTTTTACAGCGCGCAGGAGCGCGCTGTAAAACGCTTAGGTGTGAACCCAGCCTAAAGGGAAGCTACCACCGAAAAATTAAATGTTCTTATTGTTTTTATTTTATGTTGCTGATATCTTACATGTGCTTCGATTTATCTTGTCTGTTTAATTAACAATATTTTACTCTATATGTGTCACTGGGTGCATCCATTGCGTGATCTTTTGTGTTGTAAACTGTCCCCAACCTACCTCATTTGGTCCTCACTCTGAGGCATTGGCCATAGAATGGAGTCAAATGGTTGATCACTGACTCAAATCATTGTATTGTGTGGGCTGTAGTCAAAGGACATCACCAGAGGGTAGATTAGAAAACTTTTAAGCTCCTTGTCATATCTCATTCAGCTGCCATCTCTTACTCCAGTTAGCCTCAAGATCAATACCCCCCTGCAGCCTTATCTAAACATTCTCTCTTCCACCTCATTAACTTTTAAATAATGGAGATTGAATAAACAAGAGCCACAAAGCAAAGCTTTTGGTAAATGGTGCATCAAGTCAAAAATGCACAAACAGAAACAGGGGACGAAAAACTAATTTTATTTTTCCTTTTTACATGCAATTTCGTCAAACAAAGAAAAACAGCAGCATGTGTTATATAATGTGGTTTTATTTGTAATGCACAAGTACTTTAGTTTACAGCGCACTAACCGCGCTCAGCGAAGCAGCCTGACGGGCGTCAGAGTGGAAGGAACGTCCACTCTCACGGATGTTCCTTCTGCTCTTACTACTGCTCGTCTGACCCCAGCCTCAATCGCCATGACTGGCATCCTATGTTGAGGGTAAGAAATGTATTGGTTTAGTCTATTTGTCTCTTGACTTGATCAAAGTACTCTGAACGATGCTTTCATCTTTAGGCACTGTTATCATCAGATGCTCACACAACGTTAGAGATAATCCACATCCTGGCCATGCTAATAGTTTGGCTCACTAGCACATTCCTCTTTTTTTTTTTTGCAATCCCAACTTGTAAATGGGATTTATTTAGAAAATTTAAAAAAATCATAGCTATTTGCAAATTTTTCTTGTGGGTAATGTTTTTGTTGAGTTTTGTTGAGAGAAATCAATTCCAGTTAGACCTTACGTGAAAAAGCTCTTTAATTACCATAGATAACACTCTACTGCTAATGAAGGGAGATACCCGATAGCTGTCATCGTATAACATTGCAATGCGACCTATAAGAGATAAATCAACAAAAACTAAAATTATGCAAAACCTCACGGCCGTGTGTGTGTGTGTGACTAAATAAACAAGAAACATCTTTCCAATAGGTGCCTATCAAGATGATGTCATTACCTGACTTGATTCCCACCTCTCACCTCAGGCCATCACAATTTTCTACATGTCACTAACAGGGAAAGTGATGAACTTGTTTGCAGGGATTTGTTGACTCATGCTCAGGAGCAGCTGCGAGATTTGCCAAATGACATGAAGACACTTATATTCTCAAGGTGTGATCGCCTAAGTGTTTGCCTGTGTCTAATTAGCTCGCCTTAGCTGGTCGGGAGTGCCGCAGTCAGAAGCAGATTGACTCTGCAGGGTTTAAATCGAGAGATATGATTGGTGTTTTCTCTATTTGTTTACTTAACCCTCCTGCAAGATGAGGAAAATGTATCTTTTTCTTCTTCATGCCAGGCGCTAGAGCACGCTTTGTCTCGGTTAGATAAATCCAAGTTGTGTCCCCCCCCATCTTAGCTGCCATTTTTGACAATCAACATGGGATATTAATAAATCCATTTCCAAGATACCATTAACAGTCAGATTGATTCTTATTTAGACGTTTTATTGAGAATAATTTTTGTATCAATGTGCAATATTTTATAATCTTTATGTTTTGTAATTTGCTACATGTCTTGTGATACTTATTAAACATATTATTTCCTTGCACTAAAATGTTCTACATGGTCCCCGTCTCGTACGCATTGTATCTATTGCTGATCTGCTTGTCTCGCTTTCACTCGATTGCTCTTTGGTAGTCTGTATGCTATCTAGGGTTGGCATTATAGTGAAGTTATATTTAAAAAATACCTGATTCATCTCATTTATGGTCGAAGAAGCTACGAATAGGTTCATTTATTCATTATAGACCATCTCTCATACAGAAATAAAATGTTGAATTGACCTTGGGCACACAGCAGTGACGCGGATGGACTTGCATATTTGGAAAGCAAGGACATCAGTTTGCAGATCCAAATGCAGACTTGTCTGTACTATCATATTCCCAAAAGCCACTTACGGATGTGAATGCTGGGCTGTAAACAAGCAGGACAGAAAGAAAATAGACATGGTTGAGTTGGGGTGTTGGAGAAGGGTCCTGCGAATTCCATGGACAGAAAAAGTGACCAATGGCCAACAACTAGCATGTAAAAAGCCAGTTACATCACTGGAAGGAAAAAATCGCAAAATTAAGGCTCCCATAACTTGGTCATGTCATAGATCAATCTTCCTGGAGAAGGATATTATGTACGGAAAGCTTAGTGGAAAGAGAAAACCTGGCCACTGACGAGCTCGTTGGTTGGACACCATCAAAACTGATACCAGACAAAACATCAACCTATTGAAAGAAACAGCCCTGGACTGAATAGGGAGGTTACAGTTGATTCATAGAATGACCTAGAGTCGAAAATGGCTGAATGGATAGAAGCGAGAGAGCTCTCTTACTGGGCTCCGATACCCAAAACTTTATTATTACAAGACCTGAGTGAAAATGAAGTTTCCTCTTCTCAGTGTTTTCATAAATCTGATTCTGTTCTCTGCAATTCTTGAGGATGATCCAGAAATGGAATCCTTGCTCATGGTGCTCCGAGACATATCAGATGCACCTCCCTGATGGGGCCCAGCTAAAGGGTCATAGGCTTAAATGGTTATCAGTGGTTGCTGTATTTCTCATCAAGAGGACACTAAAGTGACATTTTGGCTCTAGTAGGTTTTTTTGGTTGGGTACAGCCTAATTTTCACCTGGGATACCTTTTCTCTGTATTGACACCAACAAGCTAAAATGTAATTATAAAGCATGAGATTTGATTCATGGAATGGCAGGAGAGCTTTGCCAACTATGGGCTATATTACAAAGTTGGTGCTAACTTAACCAGAGCTGTTGTTAACTGAACATCTCCATAGGCTATAATGGCTCTGGTAAGTTTACAACAGCTCTGGTTAAGTTAGCACCAACTTTGTAATATTACCCTATGTCTTTTTCGGTGTGTCCATAAATCTGATTTTGTTCAAAACCTTTGTAAGTCTGTTTTCTTAGCTGCCCTATAATGTGATACCAAGTCTCCAATCTTCAACTCAATCTCTTCCCAATCACTCTCTTCTACTCTCAATATACCTTTGGAATTTGCACCTTGCCACTTTTTATTTGCATAGTTCATTCCTTTAATTTCTTTACTTAATCAAAATTGCACAGACATTTTGTTAATGTTCTCTATAATTGTTATTTTCTGTCTGTTTGCTTGTTATCTGCCTTGCATACCATTATTATGAATTTTCATCACCGTTTATTTTAAGTTTTTCCATCCCAATGTATTTTTGGGTGCTTTAGTATTAAAGTTTTTTGGGTTTTTGTATAAGAGGTTACAAGGTATCTGCCTAATACAGGGCCTAATTCCATTTTCATTCCTATAATATCCTGATAAATATCAAGAAGTATCGGCAGGGGTTGGTCACTCCAGAGGTAGAAAACAGGTAAAGGGCTGAAAAAAGCTGTGAAAGTACGATTGTGAACCATTGCTGTATGTTACAGTATGCAGTCACCTGATGGGCAGCCATCTTCAAATATACACTGTATCTCTGCTTTTTATTGATGTCTTATGGTAGGATTCCTTACCAGGGCATCTGCAACAACCAGAAGTATCTAACCCAGTTCATGTATAAAACATAACAAGTAAAAAAAAGGTGTCATCTGCGCTCATTCCTATAGCTCCATGTGAAACAAAAAACAATCAGAGGTTTTGGTTTACTCGAATGGCCATTAAAGTGTAAGTTCACCAGCCACGTCACGGCACCTCTGGTCAGGCGAGTCCTACCTAATGAAACCAAGAGCTGCTTTTCTAAGCAACCTCATATTCTCCTGCTGCTTTTCAGCTAAGAGACAAAATGGTGGGTTTTATTTATACCCTCACTATAAACACTTCTTCTTTGGGATTAAAAACAAACACATGGAAAGGGACATCAGCAAAAATTACTTGGCTGGGGATACAACAAAATGTATATACATACAGAAAAAAGTGTTTGCATCTTTGGCTTTTTTAGAATGGCACAATGAGGGTGAATTATGTGGACATTGGTATAGCATAATTGCTGGTGTAAATTAGGCTTGTGCACCGATTTTTTTTTCGGTTCGATTCGATTCGGTTCGATTTGTTCGGATGTTTAAAATTTTCGATTCGGCTCGTTTCGACCGATTTCTGTTTCGATTCGGTTCGGTTCGGCTCGTTTTTCGTGTACATTTTTTTTTAGGAATATCGACCATTTTTTGTGTTTTCGGGTCACTTTTCTCGTTTTTTGTATCGACTTTTCGGAAATTTCAGAAATTTTCGTTTTTTCGGAACATCTGTTCTCCTCGTTTCAAAGTGTCTACGATAATTCTGGCGATTCTATCGTTTTTTTTTTATTAAATAAAGATCCTTTTTTTCTTATGAATAATTGAATATACATTTCCCAACTTTATTTAACCCTTTCGCTGCTGAGGCTTTTCACACCTCTGTGCTGAGCTCATTTTTACCGGTTTTGCTCATCATGTTTAAACGTGTTTTGAAGGCTTATTTTAGTATATGACCCAGACATATTATATATCGTTCTTTCCGTCAGACTCGGTAGATTCATAATATGTCATTATTATATGTATACGTTATGTCATGTCTGTATATTATAACAAAAAATGCAATAAAATATGTATTTTCAATAATTTACAACGTGTAAAGTGTTTTTTTTCACATTTTAACATGCAAGCAATTGCGGTTATATTTTGTATGGGGTGCGCTTGTTAAAAAAATTAGAGATGGGGTCTCGTTACATTTTTTTTTGGGGAAAATTACACGATTTTTAACAAACGCACCGCATACAAAAATCGTTAGTGCAGCATCATTGTTCACATTATAATTGAAATGGGAACAATATTGCTGCATTAACGAACCAAAAAAAAGAAAAAAAAATGTTTACTTTTTTTTAATAATTTTTTTTTAAATATTATTTTTTTTTTTTTTAATTTTTAAAAAAAAAAACTTTTTTCACAGTAGTGTTTGATATCGTTGGAACGGCCATGCTCTGGCCAATCCAACCTTACCAAACTTTAACCCCTAGCTGCCTCGGATCGGGAGATAGGGAGTTCATTGGAACTCCCTATCTCCACCGTTGGTGGCAGTTAGGTGTTAACTCTAGGACTGGCGTCATCGTGCTATGCACGATGACGCCAGTCCTCAGGGGGAGTTCCCGGAGGCTTGGCCGACATCCAAGATGTCGGCCAGCTCCGGGAAAGGATCACGAACCGGCGCTTTTCAGCACCGATTCGCGATCCAGCTCCCCAGGGGTTAATGCCAGGCACCATTTGGAAGGGCAGGCTGTGCCCTTCCAAATGGTGCCTGGGTTAACCCCCGCAACGCCGCCGATCGGGAGGGAGTGAGGTCCGAAGGACCTCCCCCCTCCCTTTCAGGCGCCTCCTCCGCACATGCGGGGGGGGCGCCTGAATTAGGTGTCATCGCGCTGCCGCGATGACACCTAATTTCATCGGCGGCGGTTCCGGATGCTGGGCTGACATCGAGGATGTCAGCCCGCACCGGGGGGGCCAGCGATCGGCCGGAACCCAGCCGAACGCTGACCCCAAAGGGAGGACGCACTCAGCGCGTCCTCCGCACAGCAGAAGCCATGTGGAGGACGCGCTTAGCGCGTCCTCCGCATGGAAGTGGTTAATCATATTAAAATGGTATGAAAGCCAAGGAACAAAAAAAATGAACAAAATGATTTAAAAAACGCTAAACTGACCCGAATGCCACAAGAAACAAGTGATACGCATTTACAAATACAAAATTTACAGAATCAGCGATATAACCGATAATAGTTAAATATACGATGTCCAGAATTACCGAAATGGAACTGAAATCACGAATGGAACCGAAGTCATGAATAGAGCAAAAATAAATTTCGATTTGACACATTTCAAGTCCATTCGAAAAATCCTAAAATTTTTCGTTTCGGCTCGGAAAACTTTTCGGATCTATCGGTTTTCGGGTCCGACCCGATTCGGAAATTCGGCCGAATCCGAAAACACGAATCGGGAAATTTCGTGAAAATTCCGAAATTCCGAAACCCGAAACGCACATCCCTAGTGTAAATGTAATTATTGTTGATGAGGCGTTAGCCTAGATTCCCTAAAAGTGAATGGGAGTTGTCCATTGTACAAGATAAAACTCCAAAGTCACCTCGTCCTAATCACTGTTGGACATAACTGCAAGGAAAAATGCCAACTGCAGTGGCCTCACTAGACAATATAGCCTGACATTGCCATAAGAGTTTATATGTCTGTATGCACAATGTCATGGACTGGAAACTATTAGTACTTATCTTAGCTTTATGTTAAAGTTGCTTGTATATTCTTACAGACGTTTTGCCTTGTGATTTTGGAGACTTACGTATCGATAACGGACATGGCAGCCATTTTATTTTGTTTGAGGTGTCTCATTAGCGATCATGAAAGCAGGATTCTCACTCTTCTCCCTTGCCGGCTGTCCGAAATCTTTCTTCCCGGGGAGGTCCATGAATGTTCCTGCGATGGACAGAATATAGAGGATCCTCATTTTTCTCACCGATGAAATCGGACAGGTCCTGAAATTTGCTACATCGTGCGTCCGCATTGAGAAGGGGCTGTCTCACAGTCTAGGCTCAGCACTTTTGAAGTTGTTGGATTTTTGTACCTGTACATGTCTCTGCACTTATGAATTATTTCTATAAGCTATAAATTGCATTACAGAAAAGGAATAAAATACAGAAGATAAAAAATGTGAGCAAACAATACACAAGCGAGATGTCGGAAACCTGTCTCTCGTCCTCAGTTAAAAAAATAATACTCTAGCATATAAAACGTTTCATGCTAATATATTTTTACGGTGGTTTATTAAGCAATCTAGCGAATGTGTTCTAATCTAATCTGCTAACAGTTATCCAAAATCTTTTTTAAAAAAAAATTGCAAAATTGTTTTATAATTATTTTTTTTTATATTTTTTATAAATAATTTGCGTTTTTATAAATAATGTGTATTTTTCACGCCAGACTATTAAAATACTCATACTTGTTTTTCCTGCTTTGTCTAGAAATGCCATGACGCACAATGGCACAATTAGATAGCGCGTCAATGTAAAATAGAATTTCTTGCTAAGTTTAACATGTTCTGCTGCAAGGAAGAGTTATTTAAATGTTTAAAAATGATTTGAATGAGTAAAAGGACGGATATAAATTTATAATTTATTAAGAGCATACCTTGTTGTTTTGGAGACTAGTGTTGTATTTTTTTTAGTATTTTAACACGTGTGAAATAATTTAATTATTCCGTGTATCGTATTTACATTTAGTTCTCCCGGACAGTTCGGTTTAATGCGTCATTTACAGCACTGAGAACTTTAAGTGAATGCTATTTCAGTCCTGAAATTCTACAGCTTTGACATGTTGTCAGAATGTCATATTTCTGCTTTACCTTGACTTGTTTTTTTATCCCGCCGGTTGGCACACGGTTCTTCTATCTAGACCGCTAGGATGAAATTATACATAAAGCATTAATTAGAAATACAAAAATATTCAACCTCCTAGCAAGGTTACGTGCATCTTATAAAAGACAAACGTGCATGTAACCGGGAATAGGTCAATGTTTTAATTGTTCAGATTTAACAATTAATCTCGTACCTTTTGAAAACGTAAAAAAGAGCAGAAGCCCCAGGTATAAAATCGTTGTTAAAAGGCTAAGTATTTTTACAGTGAGTGACAGCCAATGTCTTCTTGTTCTGACTTTTCCCAGAGCTCTGTAAATGTCACAGTTTCCCGAGCTTTTAAGGCCACTTTTTCTCCGAGTCCAAATTAATAAAATGAAGTCTGTTCACTCTGTACATTTGGCTCTGCCGCGCGGCAGGTAACCTATAAGAAAAAAAAAAAAATGCTTCAAAAATTTCGCGTTAACAGGCGGCGCCTGCAGACGGTACGAAATTGAGATGAAGGAAGATTATTATTCTAATCATCCTGCGGTGGCTGTATTTAAAAAAAAGGAAAGAAAGAAAAAAAAGAAGCAGCCTTCATTAAATCACATTAAATCGTGGTACAATGCGTTTTTTTAAAACAAAATGTTAAACTGTGCTACTATTTTGACTGTTTCTGTTTTGGTTCAAATTTTCAATTAGCCTTTTTTTTTACTGGATTTCACGTATTCGTTAACCCCTTCGTTACCAAGCAATTTTCCATAAAACTACTTTCGAGAACCGGTAGGTTTCTAAAAAAAATAATTCCTTTTAATTAATTACCGTAGATACTCGAGTATAATGCGACCCGAATATAACGCGATGGACAGAGATTTATTCTGGAAATGAAATAATATTCAAGGCTCGAATATAACGCGAGGAACAAAATTATACTGTACCAGTAAACAATTAAAATCCTTTCAGGTGTTCTCAACAGTCAGGCTACCCCTCGAGCCAGGGTGCTCTGCTCTAGAATGATTGTAGTTGTTACGAAGTATGAAGACGCTGGCCAACTGTCTTCTTTACTAGCGATTAGATGGCCGGCGGAGATGAGTGAGGTGATTGATTTGGCTTTTAAAGCGAGCGTGCCCTCTGGCCATGATGGATCTGATCTCTCCCGAATCCGTAAGTTCCTGAAGTGTTTGCAAACATCAGTGAGCCCGCATTCACTTCAGTGAGACTACCAGACGTTCCGGGAGACTTGGGATCCAGAGCAGGGCAATTTTTTTTTTTACACCCGATGCAGATGTCTCAAATATAACGCGACCCCTCCAATTTTATGGTAAATTATTGTCACCAAAATCTAGCGCAGCTGGGGCTCCATGCTGAGCCGGTTTGGACTCTGTGTTTTAGACACAGAGTCTCACATGTTCAGACTTTTGAGCGTCATTCTGAATCTCATTTGCGAACAAATTTCATTTGCAGTAAATTCCTTTGCATTGCTCCAGAGTTGTACCAAAAGGAATATACTCACTATCAGGGCACCGGCAGATGCTTTTTTTGAAGACAGAGTACACTCAACCTTGGTAGTGAAGGGGTTAAGCAAAATATGTTCACAAACCTGTAAAAAAAGTTGCATGTTTGCAGAATTTGTTGCTGAGTAGGTGATAATTAATCGCAGGAAAAAGCCGTGACCTTTAGCGTTTACCTTGCCTCTTGTGAAAGGTACTTGATATCCCTCGAATGTATGACAGCACAGACGGAATCGCAGGAGCTGCTTGTACCTTATTTGTATAAAAATAGCAGAATGTTAAGCTTGTGTAATGGTGTTGGTGGCATTAGAAAAAGACATGTGTTTGTTCAATCAAAAGGGTACTGGATGCAAAGGGTCGTCTTTTTTTTACTCATGAATAATTCTCTTTTGTCTAGTGTTTATGTGGCATTTAGTTGCATATCGTTTAGTTGCATGGAGTTCCATACCTTGCCCTTGCATTATGTGTTCAGTTGCCCATTAAATGGAAGGTAATTTGTGTTTAGTTTTTAATATTACTGTCTGATTATCTTCCTGCCAAGACAAGAACATTGTATTACAGAATTAAAGAAATAAAATATTCTAATAAAATAATATTATTATTATTCTTTATTTATTTAGCGCCAACTTATTCCACAGCACCGAACAATGGGCACAATGTAAACAGGGTTACAATACATTGAGACTGAACAACATTTTGATAAACCAGTACAGGAGGAAACGAGGGCCCTATTCCCGTGGTAATTTACAATCTAGAAGGGTTGGGGGGCCTCTATATCTTTGTTTCTCACAGAATACCATATCAACACGAATCAGTTTCACAGTAACTAGTTTAATAGTTTTGCAACAATTTTGGAATAAAAAAAAATTTCAATCAGGGATAAATAAATCAAAATCTTGGCCCCAAAAAGAGAACTCTACAACATACACCGGACTGTGGATCAGTCGGTACAAGAACCAGGGTCATGAGTAGGGTGTGGGGAGGTTAATGGTTGTAGTGGAGCAGTGAAGGCAAACCTTCGCATCCCAGATATTTTGAAACCACGCGTTCCATGATGCCTAGCCAGTCTTAAAGCCGTTGGAGCATCAAGGAACACTTACAGGTGTATTCACTAAAGGTGAAACTCTGGTGAATTGACTGGAGAAGTGAAAAATCTAGGTCGAAATAGCCAAAACCGGAAAAACTCTCCCATTTAACTCAATTTCCTAATCGGCTATTTGGTCTAGATTGTTCACTCTCCTGCCAATTCTCCTGAGTTTCACCTTTTAGTGACCTGGTAGTTGCAAAACATCTAGAGAGCCGGGGTTCGCCATCACTGTAGTAGAGGAAAGACCGGTGACATATTGGAAGATGTTAGGCAGATCAATTAGATCTTTATAGCTGTGGCGTTGGATGGAATTACATCTGGAGGAGTTTTTGGCCTTTCCATTACAACCAACCCATAACCATTATTTCTGGATCAGGGTTACAAAAATGGTAAATGTGTTCCTAGTAAACGTAACACGTAAAAATGAGGTAATACTTATATGAACCTACACAATCCTTGAAAACAATTTGTAAATACTTATACAACATTTTGGACATTCCTATATTTTACCTTTAATGACCACATGAAGGACTATTGAAAAATAAATGAGATCCAGGTTCTCCAGGAAGGTTTAGCAGCACTCTCTATTCCATTAAATGAAACGTTTCGGCCGCAAGAGTAGCCTTGCTCAAGCTTGAGAAAGGCCGTTCCTGCAGCCAAATCCTGCAGTTGGTGGAATGAAGAATGCTGTTATACCCTCCTGGAAGTGCATGGTACGCATTTATTTTTCACTGGTTTACTTTTAGAGGTTGGTCACCCCCGGATCATTGACCACCCTTGTGGGGTATTGTATTATTAGTGTTTGCTGTAAAAGGCTGTGTGCAGGACTATCCCCTTTCCTTTTTCCATGTAAAGGACTAAAGCACAAAGGAGGCGACTATTCCTACATTTTAAAATTATATTAATCAATTTCCTAATAAAAATGCCAAAACATATTTGAGCAATGCATCCTGTTGCCGTGTGCACATTTTTTTTATGTAAATTTGATGGAATATTTCTGAGTACTCAAGGATATTTTAATATTGCCAATCAAGTCATGATATAAGAGACCAGATAGAATAAGGCAGAGCTTTTCCTCAAAGTGTTAGGTTTGTACAGTTTATTATTAACAGTATCAAGTCAAATGGCAGCATGAGCCCCGGGGATAGTCAGAGATTTGGACTGCCAAAACCATACACTCTTCCATGTTAAAATAACTAAATACTTAGGGCCCGATCACCTTCTTCAAGTTAACGCTAGTGCTCACATTAGCGCTAGCTTAAAAGAGGTGATAGCACTCCTCACAGATCACCTCCGATTCGTTAACGTGTTAAAAAAAACCATTAGCGAATTGGTATTAGCGGTTTATACCGTGAGCTTACTATACCTTGCGCTCCCGATACTTAGCATGGGGAGTGCAACGGTGCAAGCAGCGATTAACTAGCGTTGGATCACAAGGTCCTATTGCTAGTTACAAATTGTTGTCGCTAACTGAAAAGTTAACACCAGCTTAGAGCTGCTGCTAACTGGCTCCGCTGTTGCAGAATCAGTTAGCTGCAGCTGAAAAGCCCACCTTAAAAAACAAATACTCACCTCGCTCTCATAGTGCGGCGAGAACACGCGGCCGGATCCGCCGCTTCTGGCTGCCGGGAGAGATCCTGCCAGTTACGTGACCCAGCAGCAGAAGCCTCCATAAGGTCAATGGACTCCATGGAGTGGATGCTCAGGACGGTGCTTTAGCGCCGTCCTGAGCACCACGAGTGTAGAGGCCACTATGGGGCAGGCTGCTGGACTCAGCGCCTGCCTCATAATCCTCTGGTGAAACCGGGAAGCAAAGGAGAAATTAATGAATGCTAATTTTTCCCCTTAGCGTCCTGGTTTTAGCTCAGGGCAGCCGATAGTGTCCCTAGACAGGTTTCAGCATAATGCCCTTCTGGTTTCAGGTAGTAGTGTTCACAATACAAAATACGATGATTTATCCTGGAAGCAATTAGAATTCATAATCTTTTTACACTTCGTTTGGCCAGAAATGTTTTTTTCAACTTTATTCATCATTGGTCATTTCAAAAACATATACCATGAGTCAGAATTAGGTTCACAGTCATCACTTTAACTCACAGTATTAATAGAATAAATTAGAGAGCTCAGATTGGGGTTGATTTCTTTTAATGTTTTATTTATTACATGTGAATTTAAAAAATAATGATGAAAGAAAATAAAACATTGCCATTTGGTGAGTTTAATGCACAAAGTCTCATGTCTTACTGTTCAATTTGAAAAGTTTTTAGATATGTTGACTTTAAGGCTGGTCATCCGCTGGCTCTTTAGTTGTACTACCAACAGGTCATTCTTAGTCATCTGTAGTCGTACTACTAATCCCCCAACATGGTCGTCGGATTATGGATGACCTAGGTTGCGTAAGACTATGTACGACTACTGTCGTCCACTGGAGATGATGTCAGACACAACTCATAAATTCCCGTGGCTAAAAAGAGGAATTTTACCCCTGTGTGAACAGGGCTCAGAGCTGTAGGCACTGAAATAAACATAGAAAAACATAGAAACATAGAAAAATGTCGGCAGATAAGAACCTTTCGGCCCATCTAGTCTGCCCAATTACATGGATACTTTACCTGGATTTATCTTTTGTTTAGGATAGCCTTATGCCTATCCCATGCTTGCTTAAATTCAATTACTGTTTTGGCCTCTACCACTTCTACTGGAAGGCTGTTCCATGTACCCACCACCCTCTCAGTAAAATAATGCTTCCTGATGTTACTTTTAAACCTTTGCCCCTCTAATCTAAGACTATGTCCTCTTGTTTTGCTACTTTGTTTAAACCTTTTTTTCAACTGCCCTGACTAGTTTGTGTATGTTGTGTATAGTGGCAACTGTCCTTGGTGATTCCGACTTCAAGCAACAAATTCCATTGGAATGGGGTCAGTTTCTAGTCCGATGTAATCTGGTTAGCATCCATTACATCCAAGTTCATGTGTATGCTCAGCAGATTTCATCAGACTAGAAACTGACCCCATTCGAACTCCCATGATTCTCTGGCCACCTGCCACATCCAAAATATTTTAGGAATTGTAGGCCAGAAATGTCTGCAGGGCAAGATTTTGAGATCCTTTACTTACATTATGATGCTTATTAGTTTACGATTCATAGATTGAATATTAGAATATTACCTTTTTCTAGTTTTGTAGAAAAAGGGGAAAAGCAAAGCAAAGGTAACACAATATAGTTAGCAGTGGTTCACTGGCTGGGTGGAGTAGAGGTAACATCACTGCTCTATGACTGTGGAGACCGTGGAGATACAGGTTCAAATCCTGGCCAGAGCACCTCTCCAGTAAGTGTCCTTGGGCAAGACACCCAACGGTACATACTCACCACCCAGGACATACTTGAAAACGAGCGAAATCTCAATGTATCCTTCCTGGAAAAATACTTTCTCAAAAAAAGTGGTATGGGGATTCAAGTCTGAGTTCTACCCAGAGTTACAAGTAATATCAGGTGTATTTCTTTCATATTTGAAATCATATTTAATTTATACCTAAATGTAACAGAATGCCAAGTTAGGACTATGAATGAATTATGACCCTCTTAGTGACTTGCTGAAGGTCATATAGAGTGGGTCATGAATTCACATCTATCTGCCAGTTCACAGTCCATTGGTTCAGCAGTTATACTGTTAGCTCTTAGTGACTTAGCTTAGCTTTTTGTTTAATGGCCAAAAGATTTCGAACTTAAACAAAAGTAAAGAAAATAATGAAAACAAGCATGTAGGTCAATTTCATCTGTTATTTCCCAATGCAGAGTTAACATTTATATTGTCCTAAAAAGCAATGCTTTCAAATTTGCTTCAATTTAAAATTTATTTAACATAAATTAAACAAAGTCAATTTTAATTGTAATTAAAGTCTACCTAATTCCTAACCTTTTATTAGAAATGTTAGCATAAAAATAAATTAAAGGAATCAGCTGGATGCCCGCTCATCCAATGATACAATTTTTTCATAGATAAGCAGTGATGATGATTGACACATGAATCTAGCCAATCTAATATTTCTGACAGAGAATTATTGCTCTGAGAAGCATTACGACTGATGAGTTTGAAACTTTGAATGTTCAACCATCTGACCTATCCTGAAAAAGTTTTTGGGCTTGAGTTGACAGAAATCCTCCCGGCTGTACATTATTCGCTGATGGTCAGCTCTCTAAGTGGAGAAGAGACGGACAGTGTTATTCAAAGAGAGCCGAACTGGCCCCAAAATCGTACCAAACAGTGAATATCCCCCTATGGTGCAATTTCATGGCCATTCGGCTGTTCAAAAGCTGGCAATTTGCCAAATATTGACGGATTGCAGCGAAATACGGTGATCTTCGGCAGCAGTGAAATCTCCCATAGAAAAGTAATGGTTAATCTATACAGAGAATACAGAACAGCACCGAAATGTCAGTGAAATGTCCTGATTTTTGGTGATTTCATTCAGCAGGTTTAATCAGGGGAATCCTATAGGTTTCAATGTAAAAAATATTCCCGTTTTTATTGAATATTTATTAAACTGTTTATTCTTTTAATCTGCAGCAAAAGTCTCTTTATTTATTTATTTTTTAGGATTTTTTTAGGTATTTCTCGGCAAAAATGTTTTTTAAATAGCTTTTTTTGATACTTTCTGTAACAGACCTTTTTATTACTTTTCATAGGATCATATATGTCATTTTCAGGCTTTTTCGTGCAGAAGTGTTTTTGCGAATTTCACTGGACTAGCTTGATAAAAGCCAGTAGGCTGGAACGTTACTGGTGTCTTTGGGTATAAAGCATCTAATAAAAAGACACTTCAACAGAGCCTGCGAGTTTTGGTACTTTTCTGGTGTCTTTAACCAGACTGGTAGTCCACCCAGTGAAGGAAAACCATTGTGATCTTACCAAAGGGTTGGAGTGACTTCAGGTATGGGTTAGATTACAAATGGTTAGATTACTAGCATTCTGCTTCTCTTACCATCTTCATTGACATTAATAGTAAATTCACCAGGGTGTCGAGTAAGATCTCAAACAACCTGTAATCGAGCTTCAGATTGGAGAGACAATGAGCAGGATGTGGACATCAGTCATATGTTGTGCTTATTGGCAATTCATGTAGACATATATTAAAAATGACAATATAATGGGGTAGCAGAATGCATTCGTATGTTCAAAAGAATTCACTTTTGGCAACGTTCAACACCATCTATAGCTATTTCTGTTTTTGTATTATAGATTATGATACCTCAACTGATTCCTTTAAGGATCTATTTTTCTAGAATATTGAGCTGTAAACAAATATAGAGATTAAACCTCGGAGGGCAAATCGACAGAGGAACATAAAGACTCCTCACCGGTTATATAAGCAAATATATACTGGGTTTAATAAAGATAGATTCATCATGATCTTGTGATGTAGATATTTAATACAGTCCCGGAGTGCAGCACTCATTTTTTTAGTACCTAGAATTAACCAGAGGTTGACAAGTCACACGTCTGATATCAACTCAGCAACTTCATTTTCATTCAGGGACATCGTATTAAACTAGTTACAGGCTCTGCATTACAAAACATCTCTTGTTTATTCATTGTGGTCCAAAGGGATTGCTTATTCAAAGGAAACAGAGTGATTTACCGAGTTTCTTTTCCATCATGGCATGTGTTCATTGATTTTCTATAACAAGTGGCCGTCAAGAATACCATTCAGAGTTGTTTTATGATTCGCGAGACTGTTAACTTTCTTTTTCTCGCAATCGTTCGCTTTCTCTTTTTTCATTTTTCCTTCTCTCATTCTTTTCGTTCTTTCTCTATTTTGTCTCGTCTCATGAAAACATCATAACCTTATTTATACATTAAAACAAGATCAGTGCCATTTTATATATGTTATATATACTGTTGTGTTCAAAATTATTCAACCCCCACTGAAATTGAGTGTTTTGGCCAGTTTGTCATTGATTTTGATCATTCAGTCATCTTGCTTACAATTAAATCAAAGAGGCACGTGTAGGTCAGACAAATATAACATAACATTTATAATGAAATAACCACAAATGTCTTTTCTGTGCTCACATCATTATAAGTTTTATTCAACCCCCAAGTGACATTCAATCTTAGTACTTAGTACAACATCCTTTTACAGTTATAACAGCTTTTAAACGTGAAGCATAGCTTGACACAAGTGTCTTGCAGTGATCTACGGGTATCTTCGCCCATTCGTCATGGGCAAAAGCCTCCAGTTCAGTCACATTCTTAGGCTTGTGCACTGCAACTGCTTTCTTTAAGTCCCACCAGAGGTTCTCAATCGGATATAAGTCAGGTGACTGTGATGGCCACTCCAAAATGTTCCAGCCTTTAATCTGCAACCATGCTCTAGTGGACTTGGAGATATGCTTGGGATCATTGTCCTGTTGAAAGGTCCAACGTCTCCCAAGCCTCAGGTTTGTGACGGACTGCATCACATTGTCATCCAATATCTCCTGGTACTGAAGAGAATTCATGGTACCTTGCACACGCTGAAGCTTCCCTGTACCTGCAGAAGCAAAACAGCCCCAAAGCATGATTGACCCCCCGCCATGCTTCACAGTAGGCAAGGTGTTCTTTTCTTCATAGGCCTTGTTCTTCCTCCTCCAAACATAGCGTTGATCCATGGGCCCAAACAGTTCTAATTTTGTTTCATCAGTCCACAGAACACTATCCCAAAACTTCTGTGGTTTGTCCACATGACTTTTGCCATACTGCAGTCGACTCTTCTTATTCTTTGGAGACAGCAAGGGGGTGCGCCTGGGAGTTCTGGCATGGAGGCCTTCATTACGCAGTGTGCGCCGTATTGTCTGAGCTGAAACTTCAGTACCCACATCTGACAAATCTTTTCTCAGTTCCTCAGCAGTCACACGGGGACTTTTCTCCACTCTACGCTTCAGGTAGCGCACAGCAGTCGAAGTCATCATCTTCTTTCTGCCACGACCAGGTAGCGTTTCAACAGTGCCCTTTGCCTTGAATTTGCGAATTATGCTTCCTATGGTGTCTCTTGGTATGTTTAACATCTTTGCAATCTTCTTATAGCCATTGCCCTTAATGTGAAGAGTAATCACCTCTTCTCTTGTCTTCCTGGACCATTCTCTTGACTTCACCATGTTTGTAACCACACCAGTAAATGTCTAGAAGGAGCTGAGTATCACAGTCATGTTAAAGCTGCCTAATTGGTGCTTATTATGCTTTATTGATGCTCCGTGACATCCACAGGTGTTTTCAATACCTTATTGAAAACACTTGAATGAACCTCTGTTCTTCAGAGTGGTAGTCTTTAAGGGGTTGAATAATTGTGTCAATGAAGAATTCACAAAAGAAACATTTACTACTGTATTACAAATTCAATTGATGTCATTTTAGTTGCATATGGTTCTTTAAAAAGTCCTTGTAGGATTTCATTCTGAATACAATTACAAATGTACACTAAATTCCCTAAAACCCTTTACAGCATTGGGGGTTGAATAATTTTGAACACAACTGTATATATATAAACACCTGAGATTATTTGTTGTAACCAAAATCTATATACAGGGTTATCCAAAGAGATCCGAATTGCTTGAGAAAGGTAACCGAATGCTGAAAATCAGTGTTCGGTTACCTTTCCTGGCCATTCGGCTATCCAGAGAGCAGGCAATTCGCCAAAATCCTGGCGAATTGCCTGCACATACGGTGCCTGTTCGGTGCCTGTTCGAGGGCAGAGAAATCCTCATGAAAAGCACTGCTTCGGCTATTCAGAGAACGAAAACCAGCAGTGAAAGGTTCCCCTAATGCCCTGCCATTCGGGGGTTTAATTCGGCAAGTTAATTCAGGAGAATCCCATAGGCTTCAATGTTAAAAATATTCCCGTTTTAATTCAATATGTAATAAACCGTTATAAAATTCTGCAGTAAAGAGTTTCTTTATTTATAGATCTTTTAGGATACTTTAAGCATTTTTCTTAATTTTTTTTTTTTTTTTAAAGGTCCGATTTTATTTTTTTATTTTTTTTAAAGTTTACTTATTTTTTCTGTAACAGCCCTTTTTATTATCATTTCCTGGACCTCATATGTAAATTTCAGACATTTTCGCTCTGTAGTTTCTTTGCAAACAGCGTTTCATTTTCACAGATTCACACAAACTATTTTGCTAATTTATTCACCTCCCTCGCCTGCGTCTCAGCTGCTTCGGCTGCTTCGGCTGTGTGCGATCGGCTCCTGCTCGGGCTTTTTCCGTGGTTTTCGGCAGGTTAATCCAGATGTTTTTGGGGGTTTTCGGCGTGCATTCGGTGGGTTTTGCGGTTAGTTTTCGTCGGGTTTGCGGCAGCTTTTCCCTGCAATTCGGGGACCCTGTGGTGCTTGCTGAATACACCGCAGGGTCGCCGAAATGGGATCGGCAAAAGGAACCGAATTGAAGAGAACGAAAAGTCACCGAACGTGCGGAGACTTTTCGAATCTCTTTGAATAACCCTGATAGTGTTAAAAAATGAATGAGGTTCATTTACTAAAACTTCTCGCTCTTTTTCTTTTTTTAAATAATCATTCCATTTAGAATATTAACAAGATAGACTTTAAACAAGAAAATATTTACAAAAAAATATCAGATAAATCCTCTCCTCAAGCTCAGAAAAAGCTATACATGGCTTGATTTTCAAAGTGTTAGGGTATTAAATACGTCTCAGCTTTTTACATTTGTGATGTTGGTAAAACAGATATGATGAAATAATTATGAAAACATTTTCAAGCCACGCTCTTATGAATTTCTGGTTGCCGCGCTCTTGGGATGTATGCGAGTAGGATCTTCTACTGCTCTAACGTATCAAAAGATTTCTGTGGTGTGAGAAAACCACATGTATTGATTTTTTTTTTTATAATCTGAACTTTGCGGTGACTTTTCTACTAAGCAACGGCTGTATCTGTGTCGAGTAGGGGGCTGTTTTAAATTCCATCATAATAATATATGATTTGAATTCACAAAACATTCCTCGCTGATGCTATCACACCTGTCAATTGAAAACACAGAGGAATCAGAATATAAAGTCACTTTCATCTGTTTTTTGAACTATGGGACAGTGAGTGGAAATACTGAAAAAGTGAAATATGTTAATACATGTTTTGTAATGTGTAGACAGTGAAAAAAACCAAACACAACATTGCTGTATTATGTTTTTCTTGCAAGCGTACTTGTTTTAGTCTATGTGCTACTCAATATTTTTTAAACTAGGTTAATAGCATATATTAAATATGTTTATTTTTTCATATACACTATAGAAGACACGGCTCATCTCCAAAACAAAAAACACTCAAATATAAATGTGAAACATTGACACCATCGCTAAAATCAAGGCTAACAGGAATCCTGGCCATTCTAACAAATGCCAAATTATCAGAGAACAGGAAGAACAACAGCCTTTATTAAGAGTTACTAAGGACACCAATATACTGTATATATTATACACTTGCACTTGCAGGGTTATTCAAAGAGATCCGAATGGCTGCCGAAAGGGAACCGAACGCTGAAAATCAGCGTTCGGTTACCTTTCTTGACCATTCGGCTATCCAGAGAGCAGGCAATTCGCCACATCCTGGCGAATTGCCTGCACATACGGTGCCTGTTCGGTGCCTGTTCGAGGGCAGTGAATCCCCATAGAGAAGCAATGCTTCGGCTATTCAGAGAACAAAAACCAGCAGTGAAAATTTGCCGAATTGCCCTGCCATTTGGTGGTTTCATGCGGCAGATTTATTCAGGCAAATCCCATAGGCTTTGATCTTAAAAATATTCCTGTTTTAATTCAATATCTAATAAACCGTTGATTATAATATTCTGTAGTGAAGAGTCTCTTTATTTATAGATTTTTTAGGATATTTTAAGCATTTTTTGGGATTTTTTTTTAAAACGAACAATCCGATTTATTTTTTTTCAACTTTACTTATATTTTCTGTAACAGCCCCTTTTTATTATCATTCCTTGGACCTCATATGTAAATTTCAGGCATTTTCGCTCAGTAGTTTCTTTGCAAACAGCGTTTCACTTTTCAAACATTCAAGCTTACTGTTTTTTTTTTTATTCGTCACCTCCTTCGTCTGCGGTGTCGGGTTTTTCCGGTGGCTGCGCTGCGTGTGATCGGCTCCTGCTCGGGTTTTTCTGGCGTTTTTGGCGGGTTAATCCAGATGTTTTTGCGGGTTTCGGTGTGCGTTCGCCCTCGTTTTGCGGTGAGTTTTCGGCGGGTTTACGGCGACTTTTCCCTGCATTTCGGCGGCCCTGTGGTGCTTGCTGAATACACCACAGGGTCGCCGAAATGGGATCGCCAAATCGAACCGAATTGAAGAGAACGAAAAGTCACTGAACGTGCGGTGGTTTTTCGATTCTCTTTGAATAACCCTGTTGGTATCAGGGGAAGATAAAATTAAATAAATAATTAAACAACTAATATCAGACCATACCTGCGACCTTTGAACTATAACATTGTGGAATGTTTATATGTGCAAATTGGCACCAGTATTCAAAGAAAGTGAAAGTGATCTAAAAATTACACATCATAAATCAACAATATTCAACTTATATTAGATATGTTCATATCAACCCCTGCAAATCAGTCATTTAAAGGAAAGATTAGAATTATTTGTCCCATAAGAATTAAAGTTCTCTTTATCAGCAATGTGCCAAAAATATCATTTGTATGGTGTTTTAATTTGTCATATATCACACAATGTAAATGGATGAAATTGGGTTTAATCAACACAACATATTGGTCTGACCTTATGTTTCTCAAGGGCTGGAAACAGGCAAGGCTTTGGCATATCCCTGCATGAGTCCAATTTGCAACTCTAAACCATGTAATTTTCTCTATTACCAAAGGGAATACGATTTTATTTCTGATAAAAAAAATTAAAACCATGATTATTTTATATATATATAATATTTCCAATTTTCTATTTACACACACAAAGTCTTACAATTAGCATTCATAATTTTTTAGTGAAAAATGGAGAAAAACACATGGTGGAGGATATTAAACACACTCCCTTAGGTAGTGCGATCATATAAACAGGTGCTTAAAGGAGAGAGCCCTGCTCATAGGTTAAATATATTTCTAATAAAGTCACATGACCATAATTTGTGGGATTATCCCCCAAAACATTCCTAATAATATCTTTGTTATTGCTCTGTTTCTGTACGTTGAAATCTATTGCTTATTTCAATCATTGTCTCAATGTACGTATTATTTAAAGGATAATAAGATTTGCTACGATTCCTGAAAGATTAAAAATAATAATAATAATTTGAGACGTGCTTAGAGTACCTTTTCACTTTACGCCTCTTATATTTGTAGGGTCCTCTTCACTGCTTTTTTCTGGATTAAACTTGTGTTATAATTCATGATTATTTTGTCCTACCATCTTTAAGACTATCAGGGTTATTCAGAGAGAACCGAACTAGCCCCCGAAATTGCGCCGAACAGCTATTCAAAACCTGACAATTCACCAAATATTGGCGAATTGCCAGCGAAATATTGTGCTCTTCGATGGCAGCGAAATCCCCATAGAGTATCAATGATTAATCTATTCGGAGAACATCGAACAGCAGTGAAATATCAGTGAAATATTCTGATGTTCGGTGGTTTCATTTTGCAGGTTTAATCAGGCGAATCCCACAGGTTTCAAAGTCAAAAATATTCCCGTTTTAAATTAACATCTATTAAACTGTTTATCATTTTAATTTGCAACAAAAAGTCTCTATATATTTTTAGGACTTTTTTAGGCATTTCTCGGCAAAAAATGTTTTCCTGATTTTTCTTAACCTCCCTGGCGGTCCGATTCTGACATATTTTATATGTCAGAATCGGTCCTTTTTATTCTGGCCCCCAAGCGGTATTAGTGTGTCTCGGGGGTTAACTTTCAATACTGAAAGCGGTATCCCCGAGCCACACTCGGACCGATACTTACATGTCCTGCGCTCCCACGCTGTCCCCGCAGTCACAAGGCATCCGATCGCGACGTCACACTTCCTGGTTCACTCCTCGCGAGAAGAGATCCAGGCAGGGTGACATTGTGAGTGGCTGGAAGAGACTGCGGGGATCAGCGAGGGAGCACAGGACATGTAAGTATCCAGCCCGAGTGTGGCTCGGGGATACAGCTTTCGGTACAAAAAATTAACCCCGAGCCACACTCGGGAAAACCGTCAGGGAGGTTAAGTAGCATTTTTTTTCTGTAACAGACCTTTTTATTATCATTCATAGGACCTTATATGTTAATTCCAGAATTTTCGTCCAGTAGTTTTAAAATTTAAAAGTTTCAGTTTTTGCTCTTTGTTTTTTTTTTTTACCCCGTTCGTCGGCTTGTCGGTAGGCGCCATGTTCGGCGGATTGTCGGCTTTTTTTAGACGCTTTTGGCAGGTTTGCGGTGGATCGTCAGGTAGTTCAGAAGTAGTTCAGTTTTCTGTGGCATTTCATTTTTCGGATAGTTTAAGCGGAATATTGATGGGTTATCGGTTTTCTGCGATTTTGCAGTGATTTTTTTAGGATCCGTTCTGCGGCTTTTCCCTGCACTTCGGGGACCCTTTGGTGATTGCTGAATTCATCACAGGGTCAGGGAATTTGATTCCCCCAAATTGCGAGGAAGGTGAGAGCACCGAAATGTTGGTGATGTTTCGGTGCTCTCTGAATAACCTCTTATATGTTCCCCGGGTCTCTGTATAAAATATTGTAATTGTATAAACTACATCTGAGCATAGCACTGTTTGAAGGACTTGAAGCATCATCTAATTGGCAAAATTTACTTCTCTGAAATTAAAAATATGCAGTAAAGTCACTATATAAATTCAAACATGTAATAGCAAAAAATCCATAATTAATAAAGTGGTATAACATCACTAATAAGAGAAAGAGAACATAACATGATAAACCTTAATGATTATATTTACAGAGTTATTCAAAGCAAGCCGATCTGGCCCCCGAAAGGTAACCGAACAGTGAAATTCAGCGTACTGTTACCTTTCCTGGCCATTCGGCTATTCAGAGAGCCGGCAGTTCGCCAAATCCTGGCGAATTGCCTGCACATACGGTGCCTATTCGTTGCCTGTTCGAGGGCAGTGAAATCCCCATAGAGAAGCAATGTTTCGGCTATTCAGAGAATACAAAACAGCAGGGAAAAGTTGCTGAAATGCCCTGCTTTTCGGTGGTTTCATTCGACAGATTTATTCAGGAGAATCCCATAAGCTCCAATGTTAAAAATATTCCAGTTTTAATACAATATCTAATAAACCGTTTATTATTTTATTCTGCTGTAAAGAGTCTCTTTATTTTTAGATTTTTTAAGGATCTTTTAGGCATTTTTTGGGATTTTTTTTTCAACTTTTCTTTTCTTTTTTTATGTTTTTTTAATTTTTCTGTAACAGCCCATTTTAATATCTTTCATTGGAACTTATAGGTGAATTTCAGACATTTTCGTTCAGTAGTTTTTTTGCAAACAGGATTTCAATTTTCAAACTTTCAAGTGTACTGTTTTGGTTTTTTTCACCTCGTTCGTCTGCGTGTCGGCTTTTTCCGGCGGCTGCTCTGCGCTGTGATCGGCGGCTAGTCGGGTTTCTCCGGCGTGTTCGGCAGGGTTAATCTAGCTGTTTTCTGTGGGTTCGGTGAGTGTTTGGCGGGTTTATGGTGTGTGTTCGGCGGGTTTGCGGCGAATGTTTTGCGGGTTTGTGATGGGTTTTCCCTGCACTATAGGGGCCCTGCGGTGCTTGCTGAATACACCGCAGGGTTGGCGAAATAGGATCACCGAATAGCCCCAAAGGGCAGGGAACGAAAAGTCACCGAACGTACGGTGACTTTTCGATTCCCTTTGAATAACCCTGATTGCGTCATTGTCGACTGAGACATGAGTTTAGGTCGTCAGTTCCTTTATTCCTTCATAGAGAAATTGTTTGTCTTGCTGTATTTCCTTTATTTCCTACAGATCTATCATACCTAAATAAATATAGTTAGTGTCATTGACAACTTAGGCTCGGGTCAGACGAGCGCAGTGTTCACGTCCGTGTAGCCGCACATTTTAACGTCCGTGGTAGCATACAATTATGATCAATAGACACCCACACACGAAGTACATCCGCACAGAAGTGCAGACGCACAACGGATGCGGCAAACGGACGCAAGTTAGGCAAGAACGTAAATCCGCTAGAACGGACGTGCGGAGTACGCCATGTCCGCAGCGTCCACATAGCTTTGTGTGTGCGTGATGAGACATAGTCAGACAGACTGCATTTTTGACGTACGATTTTTTTTTCATATTCATTTTATTTCTCATCTACATCAGTCAAAAAAAATGTCAGTCAAAAAAACGGACCGTGTGGCCACTACCTTGTCGTCAGTCAGAAAGTACGTCCTTTGTGCACGGACGCACACTCCACACAGAATGCGCTCGTCCGACCCTAGCCTTAAACTTGAGTTTTGGCATGATGGCAAAAAAAAAAAAGTCTATGTAGGAATAAAGTGCACAGAGTT
The DNA here is from genome assembly GCA_009667805.1 of Leptobrachium leishanense. NCBI lineage: Eukaryota > Metazoa > Chordata > Amphibia > Anura > Megophryidae > Leptobrachium > Leptobrachium leishanense. Next base: position 54,758,073 of record CM019070.1, on the reverse strand, counting down.
TTTTTTTTTTTTTGCCTTGCTGTATTTCCTTGTATTTCCTGCAGGTCCAGCAGAAAATAAATTGAGTTCTTGATAAACAAGCTTCGTCCAACATATCGAACTACAATGATACAATACAATGACGCAGCAAAAGGCAGTCCAACATATTATTAGTTTGTGACTTTTGTGACACGTTTTTTATTTTTTGTTTATGATCTGTAGTTCCGAGTTCAGATTTCTGTGTAGCGTTGAGCTGTATGTAAAATGTTTTAGTGCGTCGTCTTCCTTCCTCGTAAAATAAAATGTTTGGCGGAGGATCTTCGTCTTTTTTATTTTTTCCTTTTTACTTCGACTTTCATAGAAATGTCTTGTACGATTATTCAAAACCTTGTACGATACCCAGCCCAGCTCTAATGCTGCTTGTTAGTGCTTACGTTGGAGACTGTTAACATCATCTCAAATATTCAGACTGAATGGAAACCTGATTTAAGTCCTTAAGAGAAGTTTAAAAAAAAGACCATTAACAAGCCCAGTCCATGAAAAACATGTGTTTCAGTCATACTGTTGTTTTTAATAGTCCTCCAAATCTGCAACAAAGATCTTCTCTCGGGAGAGTTGGAAAGCATATAGCACTATGATACACAGTGGTACAATTTGCAACGCCTTCGTTAACCTGGAGATGTTGTTTCATACATATTTATGAAACGCAATCTTAAAATTCCACAAAATATCTCATATTATATATTTCTTTCATTTACCTTTTTCTTGAAAGGTAATTTTCTGTAAAAGCTTTAAAATCTAACTGCTTAATAAGAAATGAAATATGCATTTTTTTTGTCTTGCCAACTCCCCTCGGTACAATTACCACCGCTATGTAAAGCACTACATTGTAAACAATTGGTGTTTTTTTGCATCTAATAAGTGATTTCACTGTAAGAAATGGTTTATTGAAGATTACATTGAATACTCAATTTATCATATATTGATTGTGCTTCTAACATTCCACTTGGTTCTTAAGAAAACATTTTCTCAAGTGTTTTGCAGTAGAATAATGCATTTCTCAGAAATAGAAAAAAACATGAGAATGTATATATATATATATATATAGATGATCCTTTGCTATACGAGGTTCCCTATGGAGAGAAGACTGCTATGAAGATGTGGTGTAAGGCCAAAGTAATTGGAAATTCAAATTGTGCTGCATGCACGGCCTATTTGTGTAATAGTTAAGGTACATGTACAAATTGTATTTTGGGTTTGTTTTGCCATTATCTTAGACAATTTGTCACGCATTGTATACAATTATAACTTCAGGTTATGTATCACGCAAACCATTGTATTTTGTGTTTACACAAAACACCAAGGGCACTATTCCCTGGTGAACGCCAATGGTAGCGTTCAAATGTATAAGCGTTATCGCTAGGATAAGTGACTTTATTGCATGTCACCCATATTACCTTCCTGACGCTAAACCCGTAAAAAAAATTACTTAGTGCGTCGGTGATTGCCTTAACTTCCGCAAGCTTACTGTACTTTGCACATCCTATACTTAACATGGGGAGCGCAGTCAGTAATTAGCGATAAGTAAGGTATTACAAAGTGGTAGCACTAATTAATGCTGTGACAAGCAAAGCAAACTTTTATTTAAACCTAAAAGCTGGTGCTAAATGATTCTACAATTGCAAGATCATTTAGCACCCCCTAAAACCCTCCCCAATAAATCTGATACTCACTTCCCATCCAGCGGTGAGAACGGTGGCCCAATCCAGAAAAATAATAGTTCCAGCCTCCCTCCACGATCACATCGTGGCACTGCGCAAGCTCGAGAAAGCAATATCTCACAGGGGTCATGACCCGGAAGTGCAAACATCTATTGAGTCTTATGGACTCAAGGAGGTGCTACTCACGGCAGTGTGGAAGCGCTATCATGATTATCTAAGCGGTTAGCTCTGCCTTTTGGGGCAAGGTACAGAGGTATCGCTTGCCCCAGAGTCTCATGCTAAAATGGGCACTCTACAGGGAAACCTCCAGGTGCAGATTTTCCCCATTAGTGTCCCCATTTTAGCGCACAGTAGGGAATAGTGCCCCAAATTGGATACCGTTATGTATGTGAGAGGGGCCTTGAAAGGAAATTATGATAAAAGAATGTGTCAAAGTAGCTGTGTTGGTGCATGATGACCAGACCGTGGCATAAGAAGGAAACTGTTGTTGTGTGTGCTCAATGAACCTCTTGCTGATGGTGAATAAAAACTTAATGATCACGACACACCAGTCATATGAAGGAGATGTTTTATTCGACCCAAGTGGACCAGGCAATGTTTCCCTTGGAGTCAAAACATGCTTGGCCAACCTAAGCAGAATAAAAGCTCTCCTTTATATGCCTGGTGTTGTGTGATCATTAAGTTTTTATTCACTGTCCAGGGGTTGAGGAGCCCTGAGACCACGCACCCAAACTACAAAAGAATAGGGTCCTGTTTCCTATATTGTTCTTGCTGATGGTGAGTGAATTGGGAGCTACGTGCTTCTTATTTCCAAAATATAAACTCCAGCCTCTTTTCCAATTCATTTAGTAATAATCGACGAAGGCAGTACTGACATTATACCTCTTATGTTATAGTGCGAAGCACATGTAAGGTTTGTTTTTAGCTAGGAACGCAAAACTCTGAAGCTCACTTCCCCTTGTGTCTCCAAATCTAGCACCTGGTCTTGAGGACACAGCTCTTCCTGCTCTACTGATCATCCCAAAGATGGTATTACCATGGCTACTGTTGCAGGTACCTTTCCTGGTTTGGGTTCTTTCACCCCTGTTGGCTCAAAGCTCTTCTTACCTTTGCTTGCCACTGCTTTCTTCCTCTTCTATCAGGTTTGGCTGATGTTGATCCCACTTCTGTCGTGGTCTGCTTTCAAAAGCCCCGATGTTGGTATGGCTGATGAAACACTGTCACATTACTCTTAAACCCATCCCAGCTCACTCTTGTCTTTGCCCTTATCCCGTAATGTAGCCTACATTAACTTTACATCCGTGTGCTCTCACATTGCACTCTCATTACAATTTACCCCAACTTTGCCCTTTGTTCACACATTACTATTCCCCTTTTTCATTCCCACGTCCCACATCTATATTTACACTTTTGAAACACTCGTGGACAGGGAAACAAATGCAGTCCCAAACAGACAGACATTTTTAACTTCCTCTTTGTTGTTTGTTCCATATGCACCCTCATTTTCTATTTGCTTATTAATTTGTAAGATTTGAAACTGATTGACTTCTACACTACCATAATCAAGTTCCTTGATGTGCAAAAGCTCCTGCAGGAGCCCAACATGGAGTAAATGCAATATGTTTTTTTTTTCCTGGAGCATTGCAAAGGAAATATGGTTTATTGACAATGAAATTCATTTGCATATGATCTCCAGGACATGTTCCCAAAGCTGCAGTATACCGACGATGTGCTGCCGCTCAGGTAAATGCACTCCATTCCATTCTGCTTATTTGTCACAGACACATGCAGCAGTAGCAAAATTTGACAAGCACGGGTAGCACTCTGCCCAATGGCGTGCACAACCCATTTCATTAGGGTTTGCCCCCATGGCACATTTATTAATTACATATCTATGTATGATAATTTTATACAAAAAAGTTATTTTTAATTAGCAATAACCAATGTTAACGTAATGATACAGTCCTTGAACATGCTATTTATTAGGAACATCAAAAATAGCAATGTAGGGGTCAAAGATGAACCCTTCACCTAACATTAGGGTGTGCCTGGGCACACCAGGCACACCCTGTGCACACGCCTATGACTTTGCCTTTCATATGAGCTTACTGTAGCTTCTTGTGGTTTTACAGTTACAGGTTTTTATAAAGCACTAACACGTTCCGTAGCTCTGTACAATGGGTGAGACAGAATAACAAATATACATACAAGTTAAACACAAAGAACGGTAGGAGAGAGGACGCTGCTCGAGAGCTTACAATCTAAGAGGAGAGGGGTGGCACATTAGATGAGGGTTGATAGAGAACCTGATGTAGTGAGTACATGTGAGCTGGGTGGGTAGCTGGCGCAAGAATGTACAGCGGGGGAATCATGGAGTGAACCGATAGGCTTCTCTGAAGTTTTGTTTTTTCAGAGACGTCTTGAAGGACTGGAGAGACAGGGAGAGTCTGATGTTGCGAAGGAGGGAGTTCCATAGAAAGGGGGCAGCTCGGGAGGAGTCCTGAAGACGAGAGCCGGTGGTGCGGGTATGTGAAGCTGATAGCATCAGATAATTGGCAGAGCAAAGTGGTCGGGATGGGATATACCTGTTAATAAGAGATGAGATGTAGGTAGGGGTGCGGTTATGGAGAGCTTTGTATGTGAGCACCAGTAATTTGAATAGGATTCTAAAGGAAACAGGGAGCCAGTGCAGAGCTTGACAAAGGGGCGAAGTGTGAGAGGTGCATGAGGTGGATAAGCCTAGAACAGGAATTCATAATAGGAATTCATAACAGAATGCAGAGGAAGAATCTAGGACCTCTTTAGGCCAAAGAGAAGGTGGTTACAATAGTCAAGGCGGGAGATAATAAGAGCTTGGATAAGCCTTTTAGTAGAGTCCTGATTAAGAAAGGGGTGGACGCGTGCAATGTTTTTTAGATGGAAGTAGCAAGATTTGGTTAGCGACTGAATGTGAGGAGTGAAGAAGAGATCAGAGTTGCAGAGGACCCCGAAGCAATGAGCCTGAGAGGTAGATGTAATGGTGGCATCATTCACTTGAAGGGAAATGGGTACAGGAATGTTAGTTTTCGAGGGAAGGAAGGTGAGAAGTTCAGTTTTGGTGAGGTTGAGCTTTAGGAAACATGAGATCATCCAGTCATAGACAGCTGAAAGACAGGCAGTAACACATTCCAACACAGGAGGAGAGAGATCGGGGGGAGGAAAGGTAGATTTGGGTGTCATCAGCATAGAGATGATATTGGAGTCTATAGAAAGAAATGAGGTTTCCCAGAGAGGCAGTATAGATCGAGAAGAGTAGGGGATCCAGTACAGAGCCTTGAGGTACCCCAATTGAAAGAGGAACCTGGATGAAGAGGCACCGGCGAAGGAAACCCTGAAGGAGCAAAGAGAGAGAGATAGGAAGAAAACCAGGAGAAAGCAGTGCCACTGAGGCCAAGTTGAGCAGGAGCAGGAGAGGGTGGTCAACAGTGTCAAATGCAGCAGATTTGTCAAGAAGAATAAGCAGGGAGAAGTGGCCTTTGGCTTTAGCAGCAACTAAATCATTAGTCACCTTGGTGAGAGCCGTCTCAGTAGAGTGCTGGGAGGGAAAGCCGGACTGGTGTCGATCAAGTAGGGAGTTAGCAGCGAGAAAACTGGTGAACTGGTTATAGACCAGGTGTTCTAGGATTTTGGAGGCAAAGAGGAGCAGAGAGATTGGACGGTAGTTTGAGAGGGAGGTAGGAGGGGTCAAGCGAACAGGTGGTCGGGCAGGAGGACATGAGAACTGCTGAGACATCCTCTTCTGAGACCAGAGAAAAGGAAGACATAGTAGAAGAGGGGGCAGTGAGTGACAGAGTGAATGAAGTAGAGTGGTTAATGGAGGAGGGTAGTGAAGAGATTCTAGTCTAGATTTGGTAATGTTATCGGTGAAATAGTCAGCAAAGCTTACAGCTGTGAGGTCGGTGGAGGTTGAGTGGAAGCGGGGCGCTTTAGTAGATTGAAATTATGAAAAAGACTTCTGGAATCATGAGAAAAGGATGGGATAAGGGATGAGAAATAATCATCCCTTAAGATTGTTTACCGATGGATAGAGCGAGACTGTAGGAAAGGAGCATGAATTTGTAGTGCAGGAAGTCAGCCAATGTGTGACTTCTTTCAACCACGTTCAGCTGCCCTAGAACACCGCCGAAGATAGTATGTGTATTTAGTGTGCTACAGTTTGTAGTTAGGCCTGCATGTAGTATAGAGCAAGTTCGTCAAGTGATGTGGAGAGTGCAGAGTTGTAGATATCAGTGGCTTTGTCAGTGCATTTGGATGTCGAAATTGGAAGGAGAAGAGGATGGATAGCGGTGGAGAGATGCTTAGAATTCAGGGCATCAAGGTGCCTTCAAGATCAAAGAGGAGTGGGAGTAGAAGCAAGAGTCTGGGTTGGCAGCAGGAGAAGATCGCAGGAGAGGAGGTGGTGATCGGAAAGGGGGAGAGGTGTGTTGGAAAAGTTAGAAATAGTACAGAGGCTGGTGATAATATGGTCCAGGGTGTTGCCAGTTTGGTGGGTGTTGTAAAACTGTATGTAGGGCTACATACATTTTTAGAATTTAGGTGATGTAAAGTGATTTTTCATAAGACCAGTGGGTCCTGTTAGTGGATTTATGGATAATAGCTTGGTATTTAAGGAATTAAGAAATAGTAAAATACATCATGTAGTCTTGGTGCTACAGTTATTCAAATGAAAACCAAAATCTGAGAATATATATGCAGTATATATTATAATAAAGCTGCTAGTGCTATACAAATGATGATGATAATATAATAATAATATTATACATAAAATAATTATACTTCCCTTATCCTTTTATAAAGAGAAAGGAGATTTGCAACACATGTTCCTTCTGGCTTTTGTATTTTTTACCCATGAAAGTGTGGCTGTATCAATTGTACGTTCAATTTTGGTGGACCTCAAACTATACACAGGGACCCTAGATGAAGGGTACTTTTTTAAAATCTGAATCCCGTGGCCATTCGGCATAATTAGGCTGTAATCACCCACAGAAACTCCTTTCAAACTTTCAGAAAACTAAAAATACAAAGATAACACTGTGAAAAGTAGACATACAAGTTGCACAAAATAAATATTTTTTTTTCACCACGTGGTGGTAGTTGTGAAGTAAATATGTCCCGCTTCTCTGATTTTACATCCTGTCACATTAATGTTTCAGAGCACTCAATATAAATATTAAAACTAATAGCTTGGTTCCTCAGCTATTACTCCATTATTCCTTGAAATCATCATAAAACATTCAAAGCCTTTTAGAACATTTACACACTTGAATCTGATGGCGGAGAAAGGAGACTAACAGTGTGCAGCTCGCAAGCTTAAATAATAGTAGAAAGCTGCTTATGGAGTATGCTTTATTTATTCATCATTTGATGTAAGTTTCCGTTTTGATTGAGGGGAAAAAAAATCAAAGCATGTCTGTCAAGGGAGAAGTCCAGAGTATTGCTTTTTTATTTTTCAAAACCTAAGACTTGCTTGGAAAAAAAAAACAAGCTAAGTCCATGAGAATCTCAACTGAAGGTCAATCAATCCTAGGACTCTGATGTAAACAGCTAATGGATTGTAAAGACACATACTGGTGTTATGAATTTTTAAACAGTAACTCTTCTGCACCATCCCCTATAAATCAATGATGACTTTATTAGGGGGATCAATTATGCAAACTTTAAAAACATTTAATGACAGGTAATGAACAAGCCTCGGGAGTCAACTGCTCAGCTATTTTGTAGCTGCAGATTCAACGATTTAAGTAAAAAAAAAAAAAAAGTCCATGAAGGAGAATTCAACAAATGTAATTAGAAAAGAAAACTGCAGTTTTGCTTCTATTGAAAAAAAGAATCAAAAAAGGCTTATTATATTTGTTTGTGAAGGTGAGAATTGATTACTTTCTATATCCTAACCATGTTCTAGGCATTTTGTTATTTAATTCCCATAAAGCATTGGGGGGATTTCTTGTCCGCAGCATCCTCGGAATGCTGACTGACATGTATCGCATTGGGTATAGGAAACAAATTTTAACTTCTCCGCATTTTTCCACTAACAGTTTAATTCTTGATATGTACTTGCAGCAGGATTGGTCTCCGTGTGCATCAGTTTAGGTTCTGCTATAGGGAAGGAAAACTTATTTTTGAACATAGAGTTCCCAGATTTCAACATTGTAAAATAGGTGAGGTATTTAATTTTATTTTGTTTCATAAAGATCCAAAAGCACTTTATTACATGTGACACTTTATTTTATTTATACTTACAGGGTTATTCAAAGAGATTCGAAAAGTGAGTTTTCGAACTCTACAATTCGGTCCGATTTGGCGATCCCATTTCGGCGACCCTGCGGTGTATTCAGCAAGCACCACAGGGTCCCCGAATTGCAGGGAAAAGTCACCGCAAACCTGCCGAAAACTCACCGCAAAACCCGGCGATCGCACACCGAAAACCCGCAAAAACATCTGGATTAACCGCACCGAAAACGCCAGAAAAACTTGAGCAGGAGCCGATGACATGCAGCGCAGCCGCCGGAAAAACCCGACACCGCAGACGAATGGAGTGAATAGATTAAAAAAACAGTTCGCTTGAAGTGAAAGTGAAACGCTGTTTGCAAAGAAACTACTGAGCGAAAATGTCTGAAATTTACATATCAGGTCCAAGGAATGATAATAAAAAGAGCTGTTAGAGAAAAAATAAGTAAAGCTAAAAAAAATAAAAAAAATCGGAAATTGTTTAAAAAAAAAAAATGCTTAAAAGATCCTAAAAAAATTCTAGAAATAAAGAGACTTCTTACTGCAGAATATTATAATTGATGGTTTATTAGATATTGGATTAAAACGGGAAAATTTTTAACATTGAAGCCTATGGAATTCTCCTGAATAAACCTGTTGAATGAAACCACCGAATGGCAGGGCAATTCGGCAACTTTTCACTGCTGGTTTTTGTTCTCTGAATAGCCGAAGCATTGCTTCTATGGGGATTCACTGCCCTCGAACAGGCACCGTATGTGCAGGCAATTCGCCAACATTCCCTTTCGGGAGCCATTCGGATCTCTTTGAATAACCCTGTATATTTTAAATGGTCATTCAGCAAGTGGTAAATTGGTGGAGCCTTCCACTATTTTGAGTGAAAAGAGTTAAATATAAGTTACAGTTACAGTCAATTATATACCGCCAACAGATATAAAAAATTTTGCAATGCGAGTAGCTCATTGGCCCATCTATGTTAGTCTAAAAATGTACATTTCCCTTGCAATTCTCCCATCCCCTGCATGATGAATACCCTTTATATGGGGAAAAATGTTATTGGATGAAATCACTTCAGTTTCCAGTTATTTGAGATATTTGGAATTAAGTTGCCAGTGCCTTAAATATATATATTTTTTAAACATTGTAATCTGACTGCAAACATAATGAAATCTAAAAAGAAAAAAATAACACCTTGGAAATCAGCCAAGTTAGGTAATCAGAAATTGAACTCAAATTACTCTGTATACGTACAGGTACAGCTACAGCTCTATACAGCTTAGTGAAGGTGGAATACAGATTTTTCTGAGGATATTACATACATATATATCAAGTGGTCAATGTTAATTTTTCCATTTCTTTGAGAAAAGGAAAAGACTTAGGGCTCTATTAAGCTCTTCGCGTTAAAACGCGGGCGCAACGGAGGAAAAACTGCGCTCGCAGTTTTCCCCCTTGCGTCCGCGTTTTAACACTGGATTACAATGCAGGCACAAAAAATGCTGCCTGCATTGTTTCTGAGCGTAAAATACTGGATGCTCACGGCATTGCTGAGCACAGCTGCGAGCATCCACTCGCTGGAGTCCATAGGACTCCATTGAGTTCCTCCCTGCCGGTCACGTGACCAGCCGGATCTCGCCTTGTAAGATCCGGCCGGTCAGCGTAGTGATACGCAGGGAGAGTCTTACCCTGCTCCCGCTGGCCAGAGGAGGCGAACAGAGCCGTGGTCCACGCCGTGGGAAAGAGGGTGAATATGCGATTCGTTTTTGGCTCTGGTTAACTTATCGCTGACCAGAGCCAGGCGTTAATCAGCACTGGGACATTGTAATACCAGCGCTGATTAACACTTTGCGCTCCCCATGTTAAACATAGGGAGCGTAAAGTACAGTAACATCGCGCAGAAGAGCGCAAGGTACCAAACGCAAACGGGTTTTTTAACCCATTTGTGTTTGGATTGTAATATGCAGTAAATACTGCGGCAAACGTTAATGCTCACGCAAGTGAGCGTTAACGTTTGGGTGTAGATTGTAATAGAGCCCTTTATTAGCACAATTCCACTTGACTTGGGGGCTCAAGTGAAATTGTGCCTATTGAAGACATGGAACAACTCAGGTGGAGGGCCCTTGAGTTGCCCCTGAGGCCAGCATGCAAGGAGTTAGGTTAAGGGAGTCAGAATGAGCGGAAGTTCGAGTGGGCGAGGCCGAGAGGTGCTTCAAAAGGCACACACGCAGTTACTATGTGCGCCTTTTTCCTGAGGTAAACTGGAGAGCAGCATCCCCACCCTCCCTCCTTTAAGTATTATATTAATATGGGGTGTTGGGGTTAATTTCCAGTGGGTTTTTGGGATTGTGGGCTAATTTTATTCCCCTTTGTCACAATGGGGGTTGGTAGGCAGTGCTGAGGAAGGTTTCTTGTTAGGATGGAGAATTTTCTGGTGAGAAGGAAGCGAAATGGGAATGGAGTTAAGTTATGGTTAGGTTTGGAAAGGTCCAGCTAAGAGTGGCTCCATTGAGCCTTGGCTCCAGTGACCTCCCCAAGTGGCATCCTAAGTGGATGCTTAGAGTTGATTTCCTGGAGTTGCGGGACTGGAGGAAGGAACTGCAAGGCCCACTTTTTAATCTGGGTAAACGCACGTCTATATTATGCTTTCTCTCACGCTTCTGCTCTTTACTTCTACCTTTCTCCTTAAATGGAACTCCTGCCCCTCTACCACCGACCCCTACACTATCTGCATCTCCCCCTCCCTCCTCTCGTCCCACATGATGGCCTCGCATGAGCTCCTTTGTTTCCTCAGAACATGGTCTCCCTCTAACTCTCGTGCTGCCAATCACTCCCGCTCCCACAAATCCCATTCCCACCTTCTCTTTCTCACCCTCCTGCTGTTACTCTATTCAGGTGACATATCCCCTAACCCTGGCCCCACAACACATCCAATACTTCCCTCTCATCCTATCTCCATCGCACATAAATCACCTCCCTGCAAGCCCAGCAACCTCATTCCTATAATCCCTCAGCGCCTGTCCTCTTTCTCCTGCACCCTCTGGAACGCTCGCTCTGTGTGCAACAAACTCACAGCCATCCATGACCTCTTTCTTTCAAACACCTTCAACCTCCTAGCTTTAACTGAAACCTGACTAACTCCCTCTGACACGGCCTCTGTTGCTGCTCTCTCACATGGCGGTCTACAATTGAGCCATACCCCCAGACCAGGTGAGAGAAATGGTGGCGGGGTCGGAATCCTGCTCTCTCCCAACTGCACCTACCAGCATCTCCCTCCACCCCCATCCCTCTCCTTCTCCTCCTTCGAGACACACTGCATCCGCCTGTTCTCTCCTCTGGCCCTCAGGGTGGCAGTCATCTACCGCCCACCGGGACCAACCTCCCAGTTCTTTGACCACTTTGCTACCTGGCTTTCTCACTTCCTGTCTTCTAATCTTCCATGCCTAATTCTCGGGGACTTCAACATTCCCATCGATGATCCTTCCGCCCCTGCTGCCTCCAAACTTCTTTCACTCACGTCCTCCCTTGGACTCACACAATCCTCCCTCCTCCCTACCCACCGTGATGGTCACACTATTGACCTTGTCTTTTCCAACCTCTGCTCCATTTCTGAGTTCAACTGTTGCCCTTTCCCCATCTCTGACCACCACCTTCTCTCTTTCAACCTATCTGGACTTCCTAAACACCCTGCTCCCCCACCCTGCACACACACTCGCAGAAATCTACATGCAATTCTCCAACCTACTTCACCACCTCCCTCACACCTAATCCTTCACCTGCCCTGATGCTGCCACAAATCACTACAACACTACGCTTATCTCTGCTCTAGACACTCTTGCTCCTCTTCGACTCTGTAAGGCCCCATGCCACCAGCTTCAGCCGTGGCACACCCTCCAGACTCGCTACCTGCAAAGATGCTCCCGCACTGCAGAGCGTGCCTGGAGGAAATCCCGCTCTGAAGCTGATTTTGTTCACTTCAAGTCTATTCTCCGGTCATACACCTCTGCCCTCCACTTGGCCAAACAATCCTTCTTCTCATCTCTTATATCTACGCTGTCCTCCAACCCTAAATGGCTCTGGTCCACCTTCAACACCCTCCTCTACCCACCTGCACCTCCCCCCACAGCTGCCTTCAGCGCTCAAGACCTGGCAGACTACTTCCTCAGTAAAACTTTAACTATCAGAAGCAACATCCCAACACAAGATAGTTATCTGCCACCTCCACTCCCACAGGTCCCCTCTGCCACCCTCTGCCGCTTCCTCCCAGCCACTGAGGAGGAAGTCAATTCCTTATTGTCCTCCTCACATCTCACCACGTGCCCACTCGACCCCATTCCCTCACATCTAATTCCTCCCCTCTCCTCCTCCCTCACCCCTGCTCTCACACACATCTTCAACCTATCTCTCTCCACTGGCTCCTTTCCATCCGCCTTCAAACACGCGCTAGTTACCCCTTTACTAAAGAAACCATCCCTCGATCCCAACTCTCCATCCAACTACTGCCCTGTATCCCTGCTTCCCTTTACCTCTAAGCTCTTAGAAAAACTAGTCTTCAACCGCCTCTCCCTCTTCCTGTCCTCCAATTCCCTACTTGACCCCCTGCAATCTGGCTTCCGTCCCCTACACTCAACTGAAACTGCCCTCACCAAAGTCACCAACGACCTCCTAACTGCTAAAAAACATGGCCACTATTCTATTCTCATCCTGCTTGACCTCTCGGCTGCTTTTGACACTGTTGACCACCCCCTCCTTCTACAATACCTCAACTCTCTGGGTCTCGGTGACACTGCACTTGCTTGGGTTGACTCCTATTTATCCAACAGGTCCTTCTGTGTGTCCTTTGCTGGTAACTCCTCCTCTTCATTCCCTCTATCTGTTGGTGTACCTCAAGGCTCTGTCCTTGGTCCTCTGCTCTTTTCCATCTACACCTCCTCCCTGGGCAAAATCATCAACAGCTTTGGCTTTAATTACCACCTCTACGCTGATGACACTCAGATCTACCTCTCTACCCCTGATCTGTCTCCCCCTGTCCTTTCAAAAGTCAGTGACTGTTTATCTGGCATCTCCTCCTGGATGGCCTCCCACCACCTAAAGATCAACATGTCAAAGACTGAACTCCTACTTATTCCTCCCTCCAATGCCTCCCCACCTCCTGACTTCTCTATCACGGTGGAGGGTATCACCATCTCCCCATCAAACCAAGTTCGCTGTCTTGGAGTTACACTTGACTCTGCTCTTTCCTTCATCCCCCACATCAAGTCTCTTTCCTCCTCCTGCCGATACCAACTGCGTAATATTTCCAGAATTCGGCCATTTCTTACCGCTGTCACCACAAAACAACTCATACATGCCCTGGTAATCTCCCGACTCGACTATTGCAATAATCTCTTATCTGGCCTCCCTCTGTCCCGCCTCTCCCCCCTACAATCCATCCTGAACGCCTCCACCAGGCTAATTCACCTCACCCGCCGCTCTGTCTCTGCCGCTCCCCTCTGCGAGTGCCTTCACTGGCTCCCCATCCACTGCAGAATTAAGTTCAAAATCCTTATCCTTACCTACAAAACCCTCACTAACTCAGCTCCCCACTACCTGTCCTCACTAATCACCAAATACACCCCAGCCCGCTCCCTAAGGTCAAACAGTGACCTGCGCCTAGCTTCTCCCCACATCACCTCTTCCCATGACAGACTGCAGGATTTCTCACGCGAAGCCCCCACTCTCTGGAACGCTCTCCCTCGTACTGTCAGACTTTCCCCTAACTTCTCTTCCTTCAAACGCTCCCTTAAAACGTTCCTATTTAGGGAAGCCTACCACCCAACTCACTGACGCAACCATCAATCACTCTCACCTTACAGTCCTCTCCTCCTGTTTCCAACCCCAACCCTCCCAGATTGTGAGTTCCTACGGGAATAGAGCCCTCATCTCCTCCTGTACTGTTTGTCAAATGTTGTTCAATGTATTGTAACCCTGTCTATACTGTGCCTATTGTACAGCGCTGCGGAATATGCTGGCGCTTTATAAATAAAGAATAATAATAATAAAGGTAGAGAAGGAGAGAATCCATACAGCACTGCCTTTTATTTCTCATTGTTTTATTGTTGTATTTTAAATATGGAAGATATGGAAAGCTGTGGCCTACACCAAATATTATTCCACAGAGCAAGAAGTTGTCAATGTTATTATTTATCTGTTTTTTATGGGTCCCTTGCAGGCTCACGGCATCAGTGAGCAACTCAAAAGTATTCCACATGCTGTATATTGAGAGCCAGGTTGGGCTCATAAAAGTGCAAGTGAACAATTGGCGCTTTTTATGCTTCGGAACCGCATTTTATACTGGCTACGCTATAAGACTCTGACGTCATAGAAGGTTGATGGGTACCTGAAAAATTTAGAAGAAAAAACCCCAAAAGGCGAATTTTCTTAGAGCCAGTTGAGGCTCTTTATATTGTGAGTGAAACCACATTTACAGATGCTTCTATGTAAGTGAACTTCTGACATACTGCGCAATATTTGTGGTTTTTATATTTTCCAGTTTACTTCTATCTCAAAGAAATGGAAAACAAACATTGACCACTTGATATATGTATGTAACATCCTCAGAAAAACACTCTATTCTACCTTCACTAAGCTGTATAGTGCTGTACCTGTACGTACAGTATACGTTGTTTATCTGTCATGATTCTTTCGGGGGACCCCTATTAGGTACTTGGCATTGAAGGAGTTATAATATGTCCATAGAAAGTGGGTTCTCTGACTGTGTGGTGCTTTGCTATTCTTTTCAAACTACACTGTGTATACCTAATAAATTCTATTGGTCATCAAAGAAAACAAAACATGAATTTGCATTGCATTGAGCAGAAATTGAAATCAAAGCTTTCAGTGGAAAACTAACCTGGCATTGGGAAAATCAATCACAAAAATAGTCCTGATTTTGATATCCTTGTTCATCCAGTTTATTTGTTTGCTCTTCTTTTTTTTTTGCAATATTTCTAGAATGAAGATTACTGAACGTTTCTACATAAAGAGGATTTGTATTTTAATTAGTATCACTTTTGGCTCTGTCCTGCTGGTGTATTTTGATCATACGAGGGGAGATGATCCACATTCTGCACATGAACAGACCTGCTTGACTGCCTTAAAGGTTACCTGTTAAGTTGAAGTGCATGAACCCTGTATTTTGACTTATAAGAAAATTGAAGGTCAGGAACAAGTTATACATAATGATTGGCAGACAAAAAAGATGGTACGTCTCATTTACAGTCACTCAAAACCAACTGTGAAAGACCAGTAAAACCATTTCCCCAAAATGGGCAAAATATGTAAAGTTTTTGTGCATGTAGCTGTTAAGGAGGTTATTCACTAGTCATTGTCGTTTATCATTGTTGCAAAAGCAGTGAAGATCACTGTTGTTGCAACCATGATAAACACTGGCACACCAGAAATGGAATTTAAAATAATGGCAGTAGAGATTTCATTGATGAAACTTCACCTACCCTTATTTGAATTTCCCTGTCTGGGGCACCAAAGTTTATTGTGGTCAGAACAATGATTTTCACAGTTTTTGCATCAATTGTAAACAATGGTGATTAACCCCTTCACTACCAAATGATTTTCCAAAAAAAAAAAAAAAAAGATAGAAGGGTATTCAATCTTCAACCGATTTTACACAGTTTTAACTCTTTGGGCATTATGCCCACAGGGCTAAAACCTTGGGGGCACCTTCTGCAGCCCAAAAGCAAACAAAATTCATTTGCAGCAAACAAATTTCATTTTCTTTTGTCCGTCAGAGCTGTAGATCGAAATCTCTCAATATTGGGCACTGGATGGTGCCTTTGAAGACCGAGATATCTCGATCTTGGTAGTGAAGGGGTTAATGAGTAACTTGTTAAGTTTCTATTCTTAAAGGGACGCTCTACTCATCCTGACTACTTTATAGTTTTAAAGTGGTCAGGATGTGAGGTGTCCCCCCCTTCTCCCCCCTTCCCAGCTGCCCCGAGCTCGCAGAAAATGCTGGGTGAATTGGAGAAGTTTCTCCACCTCACCCAGCGTCATCAGCAGCCGGGATTTTTGAATTTCCTGGCTGTCGGTTACCAGATCGGTCACTAGTAAGTCAGCATACAGAGAGTGTGCCGCATCACCATCTTTGAGACCAAATGTGGTAGCAAGCGGTCAGAGAGAGAGCTGTGCGCATTGTTCTATTTATCCAACAGGTCCTTCTGTGTGTCCTTTGCTGGTAACTCCTCCTCTTCATTGCCTCTATCTGTTGGTGTACCTCAAGGCTCTGTCCTTGGTCCTCTGCTCTTTTCCATCTACACCTCCTCCCTGGGCAAAATCATCAACAGCTTTGGCTTTAATTACCACCTCTACGCTGATGACACTCAGATCTACCTCTCTGCCCCTGATCTCTCTCCCCCTGTCCTTTCAAAAGTCAGTGACTGTTTATCTGGCATCTCCTCCTGGATGGCCTCCCAACACCTAAAGATCAACATGTCAAAGACTGAGCTCCTACTTATTCCTCCCTCTAATGCCTCCCCACCTCCTGACTTCTCTATCACGGTGGAGGGTATCACCATCTCCCCATCAAACCAAGTTCGCTGTCTTGGAGTTACACTGGACTCTGCTCTTTCCTTCATCCCCCACATCAAGTCTCTTTCCTCCTCCTGCCGATACCAACTGCGTAATATTTCCAGAATTCAGCCATTTCTTACCGCGGTCACCACAAAACAACTCATACACGCCCTGGTAATCTCCCGACTCGACTATTGCAATAATCTCTTATCTGGCCTCCCTCTGTCCCGCCTCTCCCCCCTACAATCCATCCTGAACGCCTCCGCCAGGCTAATTCACCTCACCCGCCGCTCTGTCTCTGCCGCTCCCCTCTGCGAGTCCCTTCACTGGCTCCGCATCCACTGCAGAATTAAATTCAAAATCCTTATCCTTACCTACAAAACCCTCACTAACTCAGCTCCCCACTACCTGTCCTCACTAATCACCAAATACACCCCAGCCCGCTCCCTAAGGTCAAACAGTGACCTGCGCCTAGCTTCTCCCCGCATCACCTCTTCCCATGATAGACTGCAGGATTTCTCACGCGCAGCCCCCACTCTCTGGAACGCTCTATTTAGGGAAGCCTACCACCCAACTCACTGACGCAACCATCAATCACTCTCACCTTACAGTCCTCTCCTCCTGTTTCCAACCCCAACCCTCCTAGATTGTGAGTTCCTACGGGAATAGGGCCCTCATCTCCTCCTGTACTGTTTGTCAAATGTTGTTCAATGTATTGTAACCCTGTCTGTACTGTGCTTATTGTACAGCGCTGCGGAATATGCTGGCGCTTTATAAATAAATAATAATAATAATAATAATTCTGCGTAGGAGCTACAGAACTTGCGTAGGTAAAGTGTGCATGTCCGGTAGCGGTGGGTAATTTGCGGTTCCTATGCTATGCAAGTTGCGTAGGAGAGCAAATTGTGTTAGATAACTTCAGGGACTTCTAGGTTCTGGAGTCCCCGAGCCAAAGTGGAGGATCAGCTTGTGGCAAGGGACAAAAGCCACCCAAAAAGAAAACCAAAAGTAAAAAGTAATTGGGCAGAGGCTATCACCGGCAGCTGCCTAATTATTTAAGGGCGAAAAAAAGGGAACTCTATTTTAAATAGAGTATTCCATTAAAGTTTCACCAGTCTTTTGTTTCTGAAACCATATACTTAATTTGGAGTTATTTAATCTAAAAAAATAAAAGTTTATATTTTAACGGACATTATCCTCCACTAAACCTGTTAGGAGTCTTTTGTGTAAACTCCAGTTCGCCAGTTAATCTCTGCAACAGAATATCATTATAACCAGAAATAGTTAATGTTAAGTGTGTCTATAAATAATAAATAATATATATATATATTTCTTTACTAGACAAACAAGGCTTTTATATATTATTATTTTTAGTGGTTTTTTTGATAAATGGTGATTGCTGAAATGTTTATGCAGGATAATACCTATAAACACTCAAATCACATTGGGAGAGACAACAGGAGGGAGGCAGAAACAGTGCATGTACCCCCCTGAGTACTACACCTGTGACAGCTGCTTTGCTCACCTCGCTAGCTACAACCCTGGGAGAGAGCTTGAGGCTGGCAAGCCTAGGCATCGACTTGAAACCATTCTGCAAGGAAACATTCCAAAGAAAGCGCATTCCTCGCCAGCTGTTACATATATATATGTGATTGTAACAAACAGTGAAACGGTGAATGCATTCTCTAATCCTATAGTCTTATTCACTTTCTAACGCACAGAACGCAGCGAATGAAGAGAACACTAATGCAGATATTTATTTTGCTCTCGTTTTGACTCCGTTGCTTCTGCAAAATGATGTTAGATTTCCTTTCTGTGTGCGCGTGATGCTTTGCTAAGTAATGGCATTAATTGGCTTCGCGTTTTTTTTCCAAGCCGAGGAAATGAAGTGACTAAACTTGATCCAGATGTTTTATTTTGCCTACAGGTTGCCTCTTGCATTCAACTGTTCACATTTACTGCACGTCTCATTCCCACAAATATCTTAACATGATTAATTCAGGATCTGTGTTTATTTCCTTCATTGGACGTAGATTTATAAACAATTTGCAAACACAACACATGGAATGAGCGCTAAGAGCTTAAAAATGATGGTACAAACGAGCTGGCAACAGGATTTAATATCACAACACTCACAACTCGGAGAATCTTCCTACAAACATTCACTAATAGGAATGCTGTTCATTTTATTTTCTTTGCGTATTTGGATATGTGAATTCAATATTTTATAATATTTTACTAACAGAATCATTATGAGAATAATTGTCTGCCAGGAAGCGAGCGCGGAAATCATGGAGATAGTGTAATCCAGCAGAGTAAACCATAATTCCCCTATTTTATATGAGAATGCTAACTTAGCACACAACACCTAGGGTCCTGTTCCAAGGTTGTCGGTATGCTTCATGTTCAAGGCCTACAATATTGTGGCAGATGTTGTTAGCTTAATTTTTACACATTCTATTCCAACCTTGCCATAAAAGTAGATGTTCTGCCCTCTCGCAGCTTGCGTTCGCTTACTCTACTTGGCATCTCCTATGCTTGATATGGGATACATAAGTTGTTAAGAAACTTCCAAAGTCATGAATAAACTTAGGGTCCTATTACATTCTCAACGCAAAAACGCAGGCTAAACACGTGTTGTTTTGCGCGAAGCTTTAAACGTTAACGCACGAAAATCACCACTGGAATTACATTCCTCGCGCATATTTTAATCCGTCGGGAAATTGCGCTCGTAAAACCGATACGCAAAATTACGCGCTAAGTACCGTTGCCTGCAGAAATCAGTGAGCGCAATGTAATTTTTAACGCGAGTCCGTCATTTTGTGCGGACTCAGCACAACAGACGTACTTTCTGACAGAAGAGAAGGTAGTGGCCGTCATTTTTGACGGATCTAGTAAAAAGAAAACGTGCGCATCGATATTCTGTTTTGAATCCGCAGTTTGGTACGGTCAGGCTGTTACAATTTGCCGTTACCACCAGCTTTTCAAAGACGTTAAAATTATACACGCAAACATTGTCCGTTAAATTTTGCACTAAGATTGTAATACCATGCGCGCACCAGCGCACAAACGCATTTGCGCTCACAATGTTAAGTATAGGATGCGCGCACTAAATAGCGTTCGCGCAGGGTCACTCGCGTTAGACGTTAACGTACATTTTGTGCACGAACGTCATAATACGACGTTCAATGCAAAGGGTTTTGCCCCTTGCGTTAATGCATTTTTACGCGCGCACACAATTGTGCGCAAAGAATGTAATAGGGCCCTTAATGTCTAGGTGCAAACCAGGGAAATTTAACACCACCTAAAAGCTGGTGTTAAGCTCATAATGACACGTAAACCCTGATGTAAACTTCCCTGAGCTATTGAAGTATAAAGAGTTGTTAAGGCTCTGGCTACGTTTATATCAGGGCTGAAATACAGACACAGAAGGGGTTATTCAGCAAGCACTGAAATTTTGGTGCTTTCCCGTTCGGCACACTTGGGTGCTATGCAACAATACAGCCACGTGTGTTTGTGTGCTTTTAGTTTCTATCAACTACCGTAGATACTCGAGTGTAACGCGACCCGAGTATAACGCGAGGGGTAAAGATTCATTATGGAAATAAGAATAATACTCAAGACTCAAATATAACGCTAGGAGCAAAATTATGAAGGTATAAATTTTCCAAAACACGACAAAAGTCTGTTAAGTTACTGTTGTTCCATGTTTTCATTTCATGTTCATTCCACCCAACTCTCACCCTCGTTCCTCCAATGGTTGTTAGAGAGCAGGGGTGCAGAGTGAGAGGTAATGCATTATCGTGGCTATTTTAGAATGGTGATAGGTGTAATTGAGCGTTTTGATTGCTTGGAATATAATTCTCTTTTGATAAAGTTCTGCACATGAAACTAAATAAATAAAATCCGTAAGCGCATGTATGACATAAGGGCACATTTTGTAGATTTAATTATTGCAATTGCATTAATAAGATTATATAATGTTAGGAACCTATGCATATACTCATGCACTACAAAAAGACACATTTTGAAATTGATAAAAGCTTGCTTTACCTTGAAAAATTTATATTGTTTATATGAAGCAGAGTATATGATAAATTTGATAAATTGTGACATACAGAAATTATTTATTAAAAGGGGTTAATGTTACTGTTTTTTATTGCAAAGGTTAATGTAGGTTTTTGGATTGAAGGGTTAATAGAGGGCTGAATAGTATTGGAGATGTTTTGTACAGGGGTGCTTGAGGGCTGCAGTCATTAAGGGTTAATGGTTAAAGTCAGGGCTGCAGGTGTTAAATTGGGATTCCAGAGCGTGCACGTGTCAGACAGCTCCTGGAAGCTATCAGATCTAGACTTGTGCACCGACTTTTTTTTCGGTTCGGTTCGTTTGGATTTTGTAAATTTTCGTTTCAGCTCGTTTTCGTTTCGTTTTTCGTATCGACTTTTTTCGTAATTTCGGAAATTTTCATGTTTTTCGGAACGTCTGTTCTCCTCGTTTCAAAGTGTCTATTCGTTTTGACGTAAACTAATGGTTTTACGGAGCCGATATTTCTGTCGATACGATAATTCTGTCGATACGATAATTCTGCCATTGAGATTTCTCTGGTTTCCCGGGAAGGATACATTGAGATTTCTCTGGTTTCCTGGGAAGGATACATTGAGATTTCTCTGGTTTTCCAGGAAGGATACATTGAGATTTCTCTGGTTTCACAAGAAGGATACATTGAGATTTCTCTGGTTTCCCGGGAAGGATACATTGAGATTTCTCTGGTTTTCCAGGAAGGATACATTGAGATTTCTCTGGTTTTCCAGGAAGGATACATTGAGATTTCTCTGGTTTTACAAGAAGGATACATTGAGATTTCTCTGGTTTCCGGGAAGGATACATTGAGATTTCTCTGGTTTTCCAGGAAGGATACATTGAGATTTCTCTGGTTTTCCAGGAAGGATACATTGAGATTTCTCTGGTCTTACAAGAAGGATACATTGAGATTTCTCATGTTTTACAAGAAGGATACATTGAGATTTCTCTGGTTTTACAAGAAGGATACATTGAGATTTCTCTGGTTTTCCAGGAGGAATACATTGAGATTTCTCTGGTTTTACAAGAAGGATACATTGAGATTTCTCTGGTTTTACAAGAAGGATACATTGAGATGAGAATGATCCAAAATTACAGAATCAGCGATATAACCAAAAAATACGTTGTCCGAAATTACTGTAATGGAACCGAAATCAGGAATGGAGCCGAAATTACGAATGGAACGAAAATGATTTTCGATTTTACACATTTCTAGTCCATTCGAAAATTCCGAACAAATTTTCGTTTCGTTTCGCAAATTTTTTCGGATCTGCCGTTCTCGGATCGGAAAATTTTCGGAAAATCGGCCGAATCCGAATGCACGAATCGGGAAATTTCGTGAAAATTCCGAAATTCCGAAACGCACATCCTTATCAGATCTTCACTCCCTCGCAGCTGTCCCGTGTATAACGCGACCCCTACAGTTTTAAGCTTGATTTATTGCTCAAAAAACTCGCGGTATACACGAGTGTCTACGGTAACTCTTTCCCCTTTACTTTATGAAGACATTTTGGATATTTAATCAATAGGCACATAAGTTACGATCCAGCTCGTTGTCTTTCTAGCAAACATTACCCTATAATATTACGAGAAATGTATTAAACAAACTGTGGCCTATTAGCTTCGCTACATATCAGTATGCCCTCATGTGCAGAGTGTAACTAAAGCTGTACTAGCAAAAGTGATAACAGCCCAGACCTCGACTACAGTAAACATAATAAAATGATCCTAGCTTCGAATAAATACTGTTCACACTTTAGTTGCATGGAATAACAGCATCCATCTCATTAATTCCTGTAGATTTTAATTCTGCAATTAGAATATTAGTAAAAGATCCGTTCTCTTCTTTGTGTAACACATGCTGCAAAGGCGCAAAGAGCCCCGTAGGTCGTAACATCTGCAATTTGCGTGTGAAATACTAATGCATGGAGTTATATAAACTGGCCTAACAATTCACAAACACAATTATTCCAACAAACATTATATATATATATATATATATGTTTATTATTGCAGAAGCCACTTGCACATCACAGAATTCAAAGAATTGCATCCCAGAGCTCCCGTGCCACATTCCCCATATTTGAAGATTCTCTTCATTTATAAAAAAAATGAACAAACACTGAAATTTTCCTCTGTAAATATAAAATTATTGTCTCATTATATATATATATACATATATATATATAGTACACCAAGAAAGAGCACTCCATATCAATGACCACCTTCATCCACCATTTTCTGCAACAAAAAAACACATTTCAAAAGTTTAAAAAACCCGACTGAGGTAAAATGATGGGGATTCAGTTTGCAAAGTATGTTCATAGTTTGCGTAAGTCTGTCACAGTCGCCGATGTACCCATCGTTGACAAACTGAATCCCCATCATTTTACCTCAGTCAGGTTTTTTGAACATTTGAAATGTGTTTTTTGTTGCAGAAAATGGTGGTCATTGATATGGAGTGTTCTTTCTTGGTGTATTGTATTTAATGTCTTAGGCTAGGGTCAGACGAACGCAGTGCGAACGCGTGTGCAGCCGCACTTTATCACGGCCGAAGTAGCAGCAAATGATGGCCAATGAACGAAGTACGGCCGCACAAAAGTGCGGCCGCGCAATGCAAGCGGCAAACAAACGCATTTTTTTCGAGAAAGTGAAACCGCTAGTACTGATGTACAGAGTGCGCTGCGTCCGCTAGCGGCGTGTGTGCGTGATGCGGAGACGTCAGACGCTGCTAATGTCCTGCTAACATAACGTCCAGACGCAAAAAGGGTTTTATTGATGATCCGTACAAAATCACGGACGCAAATGCGCATCGTATGACCGCTATCGCGTATTCCGTGAAAAAATACGTCCATTCGTTCGAACGCACTTTTTCATGGACGACGCGAAAAATGCGTTAGTCTGACCCTAGCCTTAGATGCACCCGCTTATGTTGCAAGTTTAGGTTGAGTGCAACCCCCCCTCCCCCTGTGGTTATATATATATATATATATATATAAAAAAAAGATCGATCAACCGGGCACTCGTTTCCCAGGTGGCTGGCTCCTAGGAGGCCCCAACGAAAAGTAGATGTATTCTGGCCTCAGTGCTTAACTCCCCTGGGAGAAATATATAGAAAAAAATATGGATGTAGGGAGGCACTTGAATCAATAAAAATATACTTTATTGAGTAGTCACATAAAAACCGACGTTTCGGCCCCTAAAGGCCTTTTTCAAGGTAAATAAAGTATATTATACTCAATAAAGTATATTTTTATTGATTCAAGTCCTCAAGTGCCTCCCTACATCCATATTTTTTTCTATATATATATAAATATATATATATATAGATAATAAAGGCCCCTGAGTGGGCCGAAACGTTGGACAGTGCTTATGGGCACCTTTTAAGGGATATAGAATAAAGCATCGTTCTTTACTTCATTTTTGAAGTCGTGGAGTGTGTCCCTCTCTGTGGTTTCTATATATATATATATATATATATATTATTATTATTATTATTCTTTATTTATAAAGCGCCAACATATTCCGCAGCGCTGTACAATGGGGAGCACAAACATGAGACATACATGATACATAAGTAAAAGACAACCCTTCCCATAGGACAGCCAATCTAGGAAATACAGCACTTTAACCAAGTGCTCGGCCAGACATCCCGTGAGCTTACATATACTGTATATATATATATATATATATATTCCAAGAAGCCCCGCACTCACCACTCCATGAATAAAAAATATATCGTTGCTTGCTTCGGTGCGAACCCAGCTGCAGCATAAATACGAAAAAAAAATCTCGGGGGCACACGAAGACTATAATATACCAGAAAACATATTCCATAGATCGACGTTTCAGTCCCATCTGAGACTTTTCTCAAGATAACATGCATAAACAAACATCCAACATATAGTAAATACACACTTCAATTAACTCAGAACGCCCTCGGAGATGGGACTGAAACGTTGATCTATGGAATCAATTTTCTGGTATATTACAGTCTTCGTGTGCACTGAGACTTTTTTTCTTCCGTATATATATATAAATAATGATACAATAATTTTATATTTACAGAGGAAAATTTTGGTGTTTGTTCATTTTTTTTTATAAATTAAGAAAATCGTCAATTTTTTTTCCCCATACAGTATATGTTAATAAAATGCTGAAAACTTTGACCCCAGAAATAAATTGGTAGAAATTACCTCTTTTAATAAAAAAGCTGGTGTGTATTTTTAAAGAATTGACCCCGTTTGGCTGGTTGTGCTGTGTGAAGCGGTAGATGCTTTGAGTACTGACATCATCCAGGGTCTCCGAGAACTCGCAGCAGTGAGCGTTTGGAAAGAAAGGACTTATGGGCTGCTGCTGCGCATGTAAGAACCACATGCACATCACCAATCCACCACTATGCAGAGACACTCGTATACCTTGCCTGCGGAAAATACGATGGTATTGCGTGATACACGGTTTTCATGGCAGACGTACAAAATTAATTTACGCTACATCATTTTCATAAAAATCTCCAGGGACTTCTGCAATTCAGAAGCCATGAACCAAAGACGAGGAACAGCCAAGGGAGAAAAGGTGAGTATTTTCACTGATGTATAACAGACTAAAAAAAAATATTGGCCAGATGCTATCAGCAGTATCTGCCCAGTTATTTATTAGGTGGGGGTTATATAGGGTTATTTAAGTAAATGAAAAACGAATGGTATTTTTATTAATCAAAAAATAAATGGCCAATTAATTGATTATTGAAATAATCGTTACTTGCAGCCCTATACACTTAGGTTGCGATCGACAAAAAAATATATATACAGTGGAATTGCTACTATGGGAAAATGACTTAGTATCACAATTTTAATCTGCTGCCCAATTAAAAAAAAATAACACACAAAAAAAGTAGATACAAGCTCTGGGTGTTCCTTATGGCGCAGTGTATAATCTGTATAATAATGGAAATTTCAATTCACATACAATTACACTAATGTAAGGGTAGCTTTCTGGAGAAGCGTATGTTTATGAAACCAATAAAGTGCCCCTATGAGTATTACACCACAATAAAAATTATGTTATTGTTCCAATTTTCTATGCAAAATAATTATCACATGATAATTATTTTGCACAGAAAATTGGAACAATAACATCATTTTAGAAACATGGATTTCTTAAGTTGCAATCATCATAGTAAATAAATAATGCAGGTAAAGGCTCCTTTCAATTAACCCCTTAAGGACCACTGATGTAAATAGTACATCCTGGGGAAAATTCCCCTTAAGGACCAAGGACGTACTATGTACGTCATGGTCCTTTAACCAAACACCCCCCCTTTACTCACCTTACATCAGAGCTCTGATGAAGTCCCAGTGTGGGACAAAACGCGTCAGCAATACGTCACTTGGTATACACAGACCCACGGTTGACCAGATGCTACTGCAGACACGCGATAGGAGCCCCCCAGCAGGGCGCGAAAGGATACGTGAGGACAGACTGTGTTACTGTTTATGCTTTTAAGTGGGTGAGATCATGTCAATATGCCCACCTGTTTTTAACGTACATATGCAATTTTAGCAGCAGGGTACTTGTTAATAAAAAGGGTATAAGCACTATCGGGTATCTTTTCTTTTATATATGCTCTCCGATATCTGGAGGTAATTAGCCTCCCAAGATCGCCACGGGAATCCGGGAAGTCCATCCTATCGATATATACAGCAGATTGCTGTGGGATCCCAAGAGGTCTTTAGACATCAGGAACCGGGAGGCATCACTATTCGGGCTATATCTGTCAGAGAAAAACAAGATTGCTCCTCGTGTGTGAGATTGACTCTCGCAAGTTGTATAAGAACTCTCTTAGGCACATAGTTGATCTTCTGTGAAGATCACTGCACAATCTAAGTACTTACTGCATGGTGTACTGTGAGGATTATCACTACCACATATTGTATCAGATTGTTTATCACTCCGCAAATAATTGCAATGCTATAGCGCCACCACATTATATGTTTATGTATTATTCAGAGGTGGCTGCAAAATTTTATTTGCAACTCATCCCCTTGCTCACCTACTCACACATGATTGAAGTCGCTTCCATTATTCCACCATCCCCGAACCGCTGGCACTAATGATCCTGACATCCAGTAAAACGCCCATGGTTTTCCTCAACCCCAATCCCACTAGAGTCTAGACTGTATGCTCCTATGAGCAGGGTCCTCTACACCTCTTGTCTCCATCCTATGTCCATTTATGCGATTTGTCACTGCACGGGAGAGGGTACTGCCTAAGTATGTAAATTGGTCCACTGCTTGCAGCTTTTGTCCCTTCACTGTGATGGTGGGCTCTTGATGTTGGGCTTTCGGAGTTGGCTGATGCATCACCTTGGTTTTCTTTGTGTTGATGAGGAGGCCGAAGACATTGAGGTCAACTGCACAATAGCCAAGGCATACTCTGCATTTGGCAGACTATTGACCAACGTATGGGACAGCCGTGGAATAAGCCTTGCTACAAAGCTCAAAATCTATCGAGCAGTAATGTTAACTACCCTGATGTATGCCATGAGACTTGGACTGTATACAGGAGGCATGCTCGACAACTGAATCACTTCCATAAAACCTGCCTTCGCAGACTTCTTAGGATCTGGTGGCAGGACAAGGTGCCAGACACAGAAGTCCTTTCCAGAGCAGGCCTGTCATCAGTTTACACCATGCTGATGAGAGCCCAAACACGCTGGTCAGGCCATGTTGCAAGGATGCCAGATCATCGTATCCCTAAACAGCTCCTTTATGGTGAGCTGTCTCAAGGAAAGCGGTCACAAGGAAGCGATACAGCGATGCATTGAAAACCTCCTTCAAGTCCATGGATATTGATATCACCTCCTGGGAAACGCTGGCACAAGATCGATCAACATGGCGCACACTGATCCTCCAAGGCTGCCAGATATTTGAGGACAAAAGAACAGCTACAGCACAAGAGAAGCGAGCACTTCGGAAAGCCAGAGCTGCAAATGTTGCTACAGGGGTACCTACACATGTCTACTCAACATGCGGCAGAACATTTTATGCACGAATAGGCCTTACCAGCCATCTGCGGACACACCGTGGACAACCCACAACCTGTTAGATGTCAAGGTCCTCTTCAAATAAGGTGGACGAACATCATCATCATGTCCATTTATATGTATCTTAATCACTTTGGCTATTGTAAAGTGCTGCAGAAACCATTGGTGCTATCTACATGATGATGATAATAATTTGTTTCATTCACTCATACTTAACAGGAATATTGTAGGGAGAAAGAGTTCTAAACACTAAAGAGTGCCTGTTTTTTGCCAAATGTCGAACAAGGTGTGCATAAATTGCCTTTGAATCAAATACAATACACATGTTGGAGACAAATAAATAAAAAGGGTCACATACCATACTGATGGGTGTTTGTTATACAGTGGCAAGAAAAAGTATGTGAACCCTTTGTGATTACGTGGAGTTTTGCATGAATCGGTCATAAAATGTGTTCTGATCTTCCTCTAAGTCACAACAATTTGAAAAACACAGTTTACTTAAAATAATACAACACAAACATTATATGTTTTCATGTTTTTATTGAACAGAACATGTAAACATTCACAGTGCAGGGTGGAAAAAGTATGTGAACCTTTGGACTTAATAACTGGTTGACCCTCCTTTGGCAGCAATAACCTCAACCAAACATTTCCTGTAGTTGCAGATCAGACCTGCACAACGATCTGGAGTAATTTTGGACCACTCCTCTTCACAAATCTGTTTCAGTGTAGCAATATTCTTTGGATGTCTGGTGTGAATCGCTCTCTTAAGGTCATGCCACAGCATTTCAATCGGGTTGAGGTCAGGACTCTGACTGGGCCACTCCAAAAGGCCTATTTTGTTTTGTTGAAGCCATTCTTTTGTTGAATTACTTGTATGCTTTGGGTCATTGTCCTGTTGCATCACCCATCCTCTGCGGAGCTTCAGTTGGTGGACAGATGGTCTTATGTTTTCCTGCAAAATGTCTTGATTAACTCTGGAATTCATTTTTCCATCAATGACAACAATCCGTCCAGGCCCTGAGGCAGCAAAGCAGCCCCAAACCATGATGCTCCCTCCGCCATGTTTTACAGTGGTGATGAGGTTTAGATGTTGGTGTGCTGTGCCTTTTTTCTCCACACATAGTGTTGTGTGTTTTTTCCAAACAACTCAATTTTGGTTTCATCTGTCCACAGAATATTTTGCCAGTAGTGCTGCGGAACATCCAGGTGCTCTTTTGCAAACTTCAAACGTCCTGCAATATTCTTTTTGGACAGTAATGGCTTCCTCCGTGGTGTCCTCCCATGTACTCCATTCTTGTTTAATGTTTTCCTTATTGAAGATGTGTCAACAAAAATGTGAGCATGTGCCAGAGATTTCTGTAAGTCTTTAGCTGACACTTTAGGATTCTTCTTTATCTCATTAAGCATTCTGAGCTGTGCTCTTGCAGTCATCTTTACAGGACGACCACGCCTAGGGAGAGTAGCAACAGTGCTGAACTTTCTCCATTTGTAGACAGTCTGTCTTACCGTGGACACATGAACATCAAGGCTTTTGGAGATACTTTTGTAACCCTTTCTAGCTTCATGCAAGTCAACAATTCTTGATCGTAGGTCTTCTGAGAGCTCTTTTCTGCGAGGCATGGTTCACATCAGGCAGTGCTTCTTGAAACCAGTAAACCCAAAACTGGTGTGTGTTTTTAAAGGGCAGGACAGCTTTCAGCAACAAAGCCAATAATATCACACTGATTGGGCTCAAAGTTGGCTCACTCCTGGCTCCAATTAGCTCTTGGAGAAGTCATTAGGCTAGGGGTTCACATACTTTTTCCACACTGCACTGTGAATGATTACATGTTACGTTCAATAAACACTTGAAAACATATAATGTTTGTGTTGTATTATTTTAAGCAGACTGTGTTTTTCAAATTGTTGTGACTTAGATGAAGATCAGAGCACATTTTATGACCAATTCATGCAAAACTCCACGTAATCCCAAAGGGTTCACATACTTTTTCTTGCCACTGTAGTACATTTAGATTTGCTATAATTAGAAAAGATTATTGGTGTTGCAGCTTCCAAAAAAATAACAAAAGAATGCAAAAAATTAATATTCGTTTAAGAGCATGTTCCCCGAAAACCGAAAGTACAATAATGCCTTAAATCTGCACTATGCAGGGATTCTCGTCAATACCTCAAATCCCATCCCTGTATAGTAGTGAATGACTCAAGAGTATTTCTATCTATTGCAAAGCAGCCATAAAATTTCTTGAGCTGGTTTTTACAGTATCGGTGGGGGCTGCTCTTTGTAGCCCTGTTACATCCTTCAAGTATAAACAATTGTTTTCTTTCTCCCTATGGAGAACATAAATCCTGCATTAGAGGATATGTAAGTAGGATTTCATGGGCAAAATTATTATTTTTTCAATGTTTTTCAAAGCTAAAACCTCTATACACGTTTTCGGTTTTGAAGGGGTTAAAGGGCCACTAATGTCTTATCAGTGCAAAGTATCACATTGCAATTTGAATTTGTTTCTCTTTTAAAAGAGTGTATTTTCTCTCCCAGCATCTCTCCTTGTTTAATACCTTGTGGTGTGTGGGCAGTTTCGCTCACGTCAGCTGGTTACCTGATGTCTCATTTAAAGTATTTTTCCTGTAAGAAATATACAGTTCACCTCCCCTGAGGAATATAGAAAATCTATCTATAATCTCCGTTATCCACTGTGAGGAGAAAATCTACTGCTTGCTTTCCGGAGCAGACAATCCCTATTTGGAGAAAAGGCAAAACAGGACTTAAAAAAGTTTGAGCTAATTTCATATTAAAAAATGAAGAGACGTTCTTCAAAACAACTAGAAAAATGGATGTTATTGTTTAGCTGTTATTTTTTTAAATGCTTAGTAGAAGAAGAAATAAAAGCTCCGCTCGCCAGCTTCAAGATTCTGAGGGTTGGCAGAGGGAGAAATCCCTTTCTTGGCCTATTGCAAACTTTACATGTCTATTCGCTAAAGGTGAAACTCTGAAGAATTGGCAGAAGAAGAGAACAAGCCAGACCAAATAACCGATTTGGAAAGTGAGATAAATGGGAGAATTTTTCTGGTTGTGCTATTTTGACCTAGAATTTTCACTTCTGCCAATTTTCAAAGGACATCAACCTTTATACCTGTTAGTGACTGGCGAGATTTACTGCACGTCCGTCCCAATATAGCTCTGATGCACCAGTCGCTGTATCCCCGACTGCGGTGTCCACACCGTAGCGTTAAACCACAGGCAGTAAATGTATATAAACACGATTGTGAATACATTATACAGTATAGACACATGTTTAAAAATAGTGTCAGGCCAAACAATATCATGCTCTCTAATATTTGGCTGGGACTACCATTCTGGGGTCAAGAAGGATTTTTTTCCCAGTGTGTTGCATATTGGCGAGCGCATCAAACTGTTTTTTTGCCTTGTTTTGGATCAACAGCAGTAGGTGATATGTGAAAGGCTGAACCCGATTGACGCATGTCTTTTTTCAGCCTATGTAACTATGTAATATCTAATCAGGCAAATACGGGTATATCTAACCGGGCAGATTTGGGTATATCTAACCAGGCAAATACGGGTATATCTAACCTGGCAGATACTGTGTTAGGAAATTTCCATTCAGATTTCAATCATTTACAGCATGTAAAAAATTAATTTTCACATATTATTTTACCAACCTGTGTGGTTATATAGTCTACGGGCATGCAGAGGGGGGGATAGAGAGAAAATCCTGAAAAGGAAAGAACTTTATTGGATTTACCATTTAAACGCGATGTTCCCCCAAGGGTTAAATAGAGAGGCGGATTATGCACCCTTTCTATAATGCAGGTCACAAAAATTGGGGAGTATGAAATTCTGCTTCGTCGTAGCTATTTAGGTCTCCAATGGTGGGAATGGGTTAACTTAAGTGTTATGTGAATAATTAAGCAGATTTTGCATTTAATAAATTTAAGTGATAAGTGTATTAATAAATCTACAATTGACACCATTGAAGACATGGTAGCAACATTGGTTTTAATGGCAATGTTTGTGCTGTGGACACAAGCAAACAGGTGTTACAATGAGGAATCTGTGTACAACAGCGCTGTTTTTAATGATGTTAATTACCTATGATGTATTTAAGAAGGTGTAGAGATATGTTTAGTAGACTTGACAAAGACATGGTTGCAGGTCGAAACGTTGTTCTGCTATGTTGATGGAATAAAGCCAGAATTTATTGCCATATGCTGGAGTATTTTTTTATGTTCATTCATTTATGTCCATTCAGGATTCAGGAGCGCGTGCTCCTGGACTCTGAATCTGAAGGTACCGGCGATTCAACATGTCTTCTGCAATTCTACGCCACAATTTTGACTTTAATCGTACTGTTAATATTTTATGCTTGCAACTATCTATTAATATTTTGACTGTTTGTTTTTTCTTGCTAAATGTATTTCCTGCTTTGCTAAAGCCATGCTGCCATATGCCTGCCCATGCCTGCCCCTCCCCCTTCTCCCCCCCCAGGTCGTAAACAAATTTACTCTCTACAGCACACACGATCTGACTCTGCAAATTCTTTCTTCCACAGCCCGGCCACACACACTCACATCACCCTCTGCCGCCACGCGTGCTCCTGGACTCTGCTGTCCCACCCTCCCTCCCCACCCAGTGCTGGTCAGAAATTTGTAGCTTACTTTCCAGCTGCTTCCACTTTGCAAATCACCCTAATTAACCCTAGCCCTTCCCATGATATGTTAATCTGTATATTTGTGTTTTGTTTTTAATAGTTTGCATTTTATTACTTTGTATTTCTGTAACAACTGTAACAACTCAATGTTCTCGAACCCAGGACATACTTGAAAACGAGAGAAATCTCAATGTATCCTTCCTGGTAAAATCCTTTTCAAATAAATAAATAAATAAATGTTCTTTATAGGAGAGTCGCAGTGCTGCGTAACATCTTCTCCAGCACATACCAAAGATTCTCAGTGGGGTTAAAGTGTGGGCTGTGTGGTGGCCAATCCATACGTGAAAATGTGTCCCATGCTCTCTAAACCACTCTCGCAAAATTTGAGCCCGATGAATACTGGCATTGTCATCTTGGAATATGCCCGTGTTGCTGAACCTAGATCTGACCAACCCCAGATCATAACAGGCTTGTATGGATGGTGCTGACTTGTTTTTTTGGTCAGGCATCGAATATATAAGTATATAATACTTATCCCTTAATCAATCTACATTAACCACATAAAAGCATTATCTCTGTAAGTACCTAATCACTTTCCCTGTATATACACCGACTGGATGTAATTAAGGACCATCTGAATCATAAACTTAATATCAGCAGAACAATCTTAAACGGACATTCTAGTGTTTTTTAAATTAAGACCATTTTGGTAAAAGAAGCTGATTAGCAATTGAGACTGCTTATTTTCTGCCTGCAAGGAGTCAATCCTATTTCTTCAGCATCCTTTAATCCCTTAAAGATGCCGGACGTACTATTACGTCCTGCATTAGGCGGGCTTTAACGCCGCAGGACGTAATAGTACGTCCAGGGCATCTGCAGCCCCCCTCCCGCCGATACTCACGTCCTCCGGCGGCTCCGTCACTGATCTGACTTCCACGAAGTCAGATCGGCATTTTAACTCCTCCCAGCGCACTGACATCATCACGCTGGGCGCGATGACGTCAGTTTCAGGCACCCCCCCACCGGAGCAGGAGGAGAGCCTGAAGGGGAGGGGGATCCTTTGGATCCCTCTATCTCCATCGCCGGGGGCTACCAGCTAATGCCAGGCATCCCTGGAAAGGTCCCAGCCTGGCATTAACCCCTTGCTAGTAAGGCTGCGATACGGCACCAATCGGGACAGATCGCAACCTTTTTCCGGTGGGGGCCGCCATCTTCCACTTTCCGCTGATGTCATTGGGCGTGCGCGATGACGTCAGTTAACCAGGGAACCCCTAGCTGCCAAGGGATTTCCTTAGGAAATCCCATGGTGGAGATAGGGGGTTCCTTTGGATTAGTGCAGCATTATTGTTCACATTTCAATAATAATGTGAACAATGATGCTGCACTAATGATTTTTTTTTGGGGGGGTTATTAAAATCACGTAATTTCCCATCAAATAAATGTAATGAGTTCCCAGTTCTAATTTTTTTTAACAAGTTTACGCCATAGAATATATAACCGCAAAGGCTCGGATGATAAAAACATTTTTTGTTACATATAATAATGATAGATTATGAATCTGCTGAGTCTGCAGAAGAAAAAGGATATACAATATGTCTGGTTGTACAATTAAACAAGACTTCAAATCGTGTTTAAACATGAGGAGCAAAAACCTTCAAATTGAGCTCTGCCCACTTCTACTTTTCGAAGAGTGCCAAACTCGTAAAATTGCCCCCCCCCCGTCCTTAAGGGGTTGAAAGTCCATCAGCCTGTGATCCTTATCTTCTATGGTCACAGCCACTTTGTTCAGTGTTAAGGATGAGGGGGGGATGGATGGGATTTTATATTCTCTTACGGAGACAGAAGTCATAGTTGCATAGGCTGAAAAAAGACATGTGTCCATCGAGTTCAGCCTTTCACACATCACCTACTGCTGTTGATCCAAAAGAAGGCAAAAAACCCAGTCTGAAGCGCTCGACGAGTATGCAACATACTAGGAAAAAAATTACGTCTTGACCCCAGATGGCGTCAGATTTCTTCTTTGGATCAAGCAGCCATTATCACATATTAAATCTTAATATTTTGTTTTTGCAGGAAGTCATCTAGTCGTTGTTTAAAAGTCTGAACAGACTCTAACCCAACCACCTCAATTCAGCACAAAACGAACAAACTGCAAATGCACAATTAACCTTAAAACCAGGAATTATTGAACAATTGTGCATTGTTACCTAATAATTAGTAAACAGTATTATTTTCTTCCAGCATTTTACAGGGAAAAGAAAAGTCTGCAAGAGAGACCAAAGAAAAAAAGCAAATAAGAAAGGGCTGCGAAGAAACTTCTGTAAAAATGTAATGGACTGTAGGAAAATCCTGAGTTTGACTGATGTGAGATGTGGGACTTTATCCAGGTAAGAATTTATGCTGCAATGAGCACAGATAAGCCAGATGACCCACACTAGGGCCAAACTGTTTACCAGCAGATGTGTTTTTGAAAATCTTTCTTAACTGGTCATGGCAGCGGAAAATACCCTGCTGTTAAACGCATCTGCAATCCACTGCTCTCCCAATCCACCTACAAAAATTCTGACCTTTAAAAGAAATGATTGAGTTGCTGGTGATTTTTTTTCCATTGCATTGAAGCTCTGTCTATTTTAGGCTTCAAGGCAATTGCAGTCCATTTCCTTCCCATTTCTCATCACTTTTAAGTCTCGTTCTGGCCACTATGAACCCTTCAGCACTTCTTTGTGTGCAATCACTCGAGTCGTGATCTGTGATTTGTGATTTGCAAATGACATGTTCATTTCTTGGCTGATGGCTGTTAAGACAGTTTGGAATCCTAAGGCGATAAACTGCGGGGATGCAGTCAGTACGGCGGCTGTTACCACAATATTATCATGCAAATGAACAACATATTTTCCGTTATTTTCAACTCTGGCAAGATCGCTTGATACTTTTCTAATGCAAATAACAGTGTAAAAAAACAGAAACGTGCATACTATGAGATTTTTGAATCATATAAGTGTCATATCCGATGCACATTTGATATGTCGGCTGCTGCTTGACAAATCCAGCATATTTTAGCACATAACCGAGCAAATGGAAATTGAGCTGCAAGAAGGGAAAAGCACACTGTATTTTAGATTTCCAGGACTGCCTGATTTTTTACATCTATCTGCCGTCTAAACCATTTATATATCTATCTGTCTGTCCGTTATGCATCCATCCATTTTTATATATATATTTTTAATATCTGTATGTATATGTATTCTGTATATAAAGTATATGTTTAATTACAATTTTTAATCATGTGTCAGGGCCACTTGCCTTCCGTTGTTGGATGCAGCTGCCTCTCTGGCCCAGCACGAGTGAATCGACTGGTCTGCCCGCCAGGCGCTCTCATTCAACTTCAGCCAGTGTGGCCTGGTGTCACCGGCGCAGGAAGAAGAGCAAAATGGCATGGCTCTGCCATAAGCCAGCAGCATCATACATGCCCTGTCCTTCATGGCTCAGGTCTCCCCTGCCGAACTGACCAGGTTCTGACCAGGTGCTCCTCATTAGCACCTGCACTTTCCATTTAAGCAGGGCACACCCCTTCTTCCAAACCCCTTCTTCCAAACCCCCAGGGAGGTCGGATGTCCACTGCAGCCAGCAGAACTCAAGGCTTCAAGCTTTATCTAGGCCTCAGTATAGGTGTGTGAGTGGCCAGTCCCCACCAATATGGCAGTTGGCACAGGTTGCACGCTGATGACATCACAGGCGTCCTACTACACGAAGTAGGGGCCTCTAAACCTTTGGGCTATATAAACCGAGCCATTCCAGTTGCTCGCTGCTCCAATATTGAAGCAATTCCTTAGTTTTCCTTTTTTTCCCCACTGTAGCTGTATTGTATATTGTGTATTGATTCGGAATCATGAAGCCAACTTTGCCCATTGCCACCTGCCCCAAGCATAGCCTGCCCACGACTATATGTCTGATCCACCCTTGTGGTAACCCTCTTTGGCTCCTTCTTCTACCTCCTACAGTGATATCTACTGGAGTTCCCTTCCTTCCACCCAAGGGATACCTGACATCATGTTCTTTTAGCCTTTAACAATTCTGTCTTAAAACTCAATACACAGGTGAACCATAGAACAGAGTTAGGCACATTTTGGATTATCAGGTTTTGCTTATTTGCAACAATTTTTGTACCAAAAATACAGCAAGCCGACAAAAAGTCCAAATGTACTATTTGCACCCCAAAATTGATTGGATGATTTACTAATAAGAAACGCACAACATTTCAGTCCTGAGGATCTTCCTAAAGCATTGGGACTGAAACATTGCGTGTTTCCTGTTAATAAAGGTCCCAAAACTAGTTTTGGAGTACCTGGAACCTTTATTTGAAATTTTTGTCTATCTGATTGAGCTTTGGCCACTCAGCTTCCAAGAGCACCCTGCTGTCTTCGAGAACTATTTAAAGTTAGTACGTGAGTGCATTTCCCTTTAGGCTAGGGTCAAACGAAAGCATTTTTACACGCGAATGTAAAAAAGTGCGTCTGAACACATTGACGTATTTTTTCACGGAATTCGCGAAAACGGTCATACGATGCGCATTTTCGTGCGTGATTTTTTACGGATCCAAACCAGGAAACTTTGGGTGTCTGGACGTTATGTTGGCCGGACACGAGCAGGGTCTGACGTCTCCAAATCACACACACACACCGCTAGCGGACGCAGCACACTCTGTACGTCCGTACTAGCAGTTCTGCGTTCTCGAAAAAATGCGTTCATTTTCCACTTGCGTTGCGCGGCCGGACTTTCGTGCGACCGTACTTCGTATATTGGCCGTCATTGCCCGTCATTTGCTGCTAGTGCGGCCGTAATTAAGTGCGCCAGAACGCACGTTAAAAGTGCCCTGGTCTGACCCCAGCCTTAGTCTTTCACCCAAAGATACAGCAAGTGTCTGGCAGGCAGTAACTGGAATTGGAATCTGATGCACCCAGAGGTCTGGTTTTGACTGTATATGCAGCACAACACAGCGACCTTCTACCACGAACTAGAATTTAATTTTTTTAACGTTTATATTTATATATTTTTATTTTGTTTTGCATGTCCTTTGTCATTTGGTCTACCATCAGCATTTCTCCACTAAAATGTGGCTTGTTTCAAGATGATAACCAGCTATAAACATACGTGATTAGTTCATTTGTAATAGCAACTGTTTTACAGACGTATGCCGGAATTGATATCCCATACTTCCTTCCTTGCTTCCCATTCTGGGAATATAGCTTTTTAGCTGAACATGAAACCCAAACTGGCTACATGAACTAAAACGGAGGATTTTAGTACCACTGCAGAGTCCATCAAAGTGTAAGCTCATCTGCCAATTTCCAGCATATCTCTTGGTTTAGCCCTACAACAATGCAAAAGTTGGCTGCATTATTGAGAGAAAAGGGGTTATTCAGTATCTACTTTTCTTTCAAGGAATTAATTTAGTAGATCAAGCATGGTCAAACTACGGTTTATGGAACTGCCACCATATTTCGCCATCCGTTTTACCATTCCTTCCTCTGTACTTTCTGCCAAAGTTGTCTACACAGTTCTCATTGTAGGTTTCAATGGGTTTTCTACCAGTGATTACACCGTAGGTCTTGACCAAGTTATTCAAGATAGATTTTACCATAGTTTCTACCAGTGTTTCAGTCAAAGTTGTCTAGCACAGTGTTTCTCAAATCCGGTCCTCAAGTCCCTCTACCAGGCCAGGTTTGTCACATAACTGAAGCACAGCACAGGTGATATGATTGGCTGCTCAGTGATTGCAGGATTCAGTCTGCATTTCCCAATGGAATCCTTAAACTCTGCCCTGTTAGAAGTACCTTAGGACTGGACGGAGAGTTGAGGTCTAGCACTGATTTGTGTAACAATTAATGTTGTTTTCAGAGTGATTTCTATCGAGTTCAGTGCTGAGTGTCAGGGATGGTACCAGGGTGGCAACGAGGTTTGGGGTTTGAGACCAATATGCAGGGAACTAATAACACAGGATGGGTGGAGGGGAGTGGGCAGATAGAGAGTGACCAGGCTGGAGATTGTAGATGATGGAAAAATGAAGTTGCTGGAGCTGGAACAGGAATCAGAGGATATGGTAGGTAGATGGGAATCTGGTGAAACACAGGAACAGGTATTAGGATATGGTTCAGGGTAAGGCTGGGGTATCAGAGCAGCAGACTGAAACACTTCACCCTGTCAGGGCTACACTCATGAAGCAGGGTGAAGAGGTGGTCATGGCCCTTTATTCAGGTCTGGTCATGTGGTGTGTGTGTGTGTGGTGGTTAACTGGTTATGTGCTGGATCCCATACTGGTGATGGGAAACACCTGAAGAATGCTGCCAGGGGTTCAGAGCAAGGTTTGTTACACTGAGTGTTTCTTTAAAATCACCAAAGTATCGACCATATACCAGTGTTGCAAACAACTGTCGCGCAATGCTGAATGGAGAATAGCCATAGTTTACTCATCTTATGGGAGAATAAAGGTGGTAACGTTGTTTGAAGCATCTTCGCCTGTCATTGCTGAATTTTCCTTTATGGGTAACGGAAATTCACCGTATTTGCAACAACTACTAATAAATAGCTCCTATAATCTCATAAGATAAGACATCTGTGAGTTGTTATAAACTCAAACCAATCCACTTTAAGTAGGGAAAACATAGTTTGCATTTAAAGGCACCTAATAGGGGGCATAGGAAATGAAGTGCTCCCCTATAGAGACCCGTTAGGCTTTGTTGAGTAAAAGTGAAAAATGTATAAATTTAGTAAAAACCTAATTTTACATGTAGGTCTGGACACTCTAAGTATGCAAATGTTTTGCTGATTGAAACTCGAATCTATTGTAAAAAGGCAGAGGAATTATTGATGTGGCTTTTGAAATGGGCCCTGCCACATTATAGTCATTTATAGTATGCATCGCCAGCTCAAAGAGAGAATTTTCTTTGTCAGCGGCCCGTGTGCAGGATGAGCACATAATAACTCTATTGCGGTATAATTATACTTTAAAATCCTTCTTCATCAATGATAAAGCAGACACTTTAAATGTAAAACTTACAAAACTATGTTTGTGAGCAATGAGTGATTTACAAGGGTTTGAGAAGTGCTGTGAATTCAGAAATGGGGATAGTAGCAGAAAAAAGAAAAACTGGAAACAACATCTACTACAATGCATTATAATGATAGGCAGGTGTTTTTTGTTTTTTTCTGGGTTTCACTCTTTCACTACCAAGACTGAGTTAACTCAATTTGGCATTGTAATACATTGAAAAGCAATCATTAGCATATCAAACCTCAATTGCATATCTTTTAAAGGCAGGATTAGTGTGCCCCCTAGGAAGACATAAAATTCTCTGTGAAAATCAATTCATTTCCCTCAAAAATACTGTAGAAAAAGCTGCAAATAGCAGCCCCAACCCTCACTGTAATAAAAAGTGAAAAACCGTTGCAGCTGTACTACAACAGCAAGGGAAAGGGCAGAATTGTCACATACCTCCTAGATATAATGTCTGATCCCTACACGCAGACAGGCTATCCTACACTGCCGATCCTTTGAATGGTTAGTAATGCTACCTATTTCCAGAAACAGACAGAACCAGAGGTATACGTGAACAGAACGATACACACCACACCAGCAGTTAATGCCAGGGATGCTTGTGAGCCAGACACAAGGGGTTAAATGCCAAGGATGCTCATGAGCCAGACACAAAGGGTTAATACCAGTAGGGTAGTCAGAGTGATGCCAGGGGTCGGTTTACCAGAATAGAACGTCAGCCAGATACCAGGAGTCGTGTGCCAGATTGGGTAGTCAGAGGGATGCCAAGGGCTAAGAGCTAGGACAGAAATGTCAGACAAGCCAGGGTCGATAACAGATATACACAGGTGAATAAAGCAACAAGCAGGAGTGAAAGCCACGTCAGGGCAAGGAACATGTCTCAAGCATCTGTATTTATACCCAGCAGGTGCCGCGTCATCACACCACGCCCGGCTGGCATCCTCGACCCGTGACTGCGAGCGGCCAGTATATCACTTGACAGCCGGCCATCGAGCAGCGATGAAGGCACTGCTGGGACTCCAGGATGGCATGTGACGTGACAGGAATATAGGGAAAGCTCTGGGGTCACTCGCCACGGTACAGAGATAAGATTCAGGCGGTTATAACTGTTTAAAATCCCTGTACAGTACAGATACATGGTGTTACTTTAATGTTCATGCAGAGGCATTATGACACATACAGATATTCTTTTTTATTCTATTGGTATTTCTGTAGGCTGCATTGGTAATAATCTCATTATGATCCATAAAAATCCACATAAGCAGGAGATCTGGCTATTTATGTTATATATTTTTTATGATATTTATTGTATTTGACACAAAGGCCATGTCTGCCTGTATGCTTTTTAATGCAGGCCCATGTGAGATTTTCCAACAAAGGACATCATCTAGAGTTCACAATCATAATCTTTCAATCCAACAATACTTCTTTAAAGGAAATACAAATACATTATAATTTAAAAATAATCAAATTTACATTATTATTTAAAATTTTGATCTCAGAACAATTTCTGGGTAACATTTCTATTTGTCTCTATATATGAATGTTAATTTCACATCCCATGTTTCAAACACATGTTATATTATTTTTTTCAACAAAAGCCCTTGGTAGTAAAGAGGTTAAAACAGGGATCTAATACTCAGGTACCAACATGTTCAGGAAGTACAATTCCCAGAAATCTTTAAATGCAAGAGAATCATTGGGAGGTGTAATTCAGCGATATGAGAGTTTTAGGCTGGGGTCAGACGAACGCAGTGCGAATGAGCGTTTAGCTGCACTTTATTACGGCCGTGGTAGCAGCAAATGACGTCCAATGCAGGCCCACACATGAAGTACGGTCGCACGGAAGTTCGGCCATGCAACGCTAGCAGCAAACGAACGCATTTTTGCAAGAACGTCGAACCGCTAGTACAGTACTGACGTACAGAGTGCGCTGCGTCCGCATAGCGGTGTGTGTGCGTGATTAGGAGACGCCAGATGCAGCTCATGTCCGGCCAACATACACCCAAAGTTTCCTGGTTTGGATCCGTACAAAATATGGCTGAAATTGCGCGTCGTATGACCGCTATCGCGTCTTCTGTGAAAAAATGCGTTCGGACGCATCAATGCAATTTTGACGGTAGACGTGAAAAATGCGTTCGTCTGACCCTAGCCTAAGATGTCTGGTTTAAAGGAACATGGAAATCAAATTTTTATTTGATACAAAACACTTTTATTATTTTTGTAAAAAACATTATTTTCTACACCAGCAATATGTGATCATAATGTGGCATCTTTGCAGAGCCTGTTATATATTTTTTATTTTTATTTTATTTTGCATCATGTTGTTTTAACAATTGATTTTAAGTGAAAAAAGCAAGCTGCAGTTTCACAGCAATAGACGGCTAGTCTCTATATTTTATAATGAGTCAACATTCTATAAAAAATGCAACAAATCCAAACGGATTAAGTAGGTTTGCAGAATTATAAGGTTTTTTGATATCAAGTATCAAGCATTGCCACTCAGAAATGGTTTGAAAGATAAATTCTTACGATTAAAACAACCATCATTATAAACAATTTATATAAAGACTTACTGCACCGTGGCCATTAGAGCCCACCAGACATTTGCTCAGTGTGCACAATGAACAGTCTGGACCTGGATGCAGTAGGAAGATGATC
The DNA here is from genome assembly GCA_009667805.1 of Leptobrachium leishanense. NCBI lineage: Eukaryota > Metazoa > Chordata > Amphibia > Anura > Megophryidae > Leptobrachium > Leptobrachium leishanense. The sequence continues at coordinate 54,716,034 of CM019070.1, read as the reverse complement.
TGGGTCAAAACATCCTATGGCGTTCTGCTCAGAATTGTGCTTCTGTAATGCAGGGTTTGGATCCCCTGTGAAGTGTGTGTATGGAACCCAATGGCAAGCTATGGATAAGGAAATCAGGAGGCGATGGAGAGTAAAGTAATCTTTTAGTGAACCATAAATAGTAGTTGAAGTCCAGAAAATAATACAGTCAATAAGGTTGGAGTGGAATTCGTAAAACAAAGTCCCAGGAAGAACAACGGATAATAACGAGGATGATGGCGTGGTCGATGGTACAATCCGGGTCGAAGAGTGTAGAAGGCGGCGTAGTAGGTGGCACAATCCGGGTCGAAGGTTGAAGAAGGCAGCGTAGTCGGTGGCACAATCCGGGTCGAAGGGTTGAAGAAGGTGGCGTAGTCGTTGGCACAATCCGGGTCGAAGGGTTGAAGAAGACAGCGTAGTCGGTGGCACAATCTGGGTCGAAGGTTGAAGAAGGCAGCGTAGTCGGTGGCACAATCCGGGTCGAAGGGTTGAAGAAGGTGGCGTAGTCGGTGGCACAATCCGGGTCGAAGGGTTGAAGAAGGCAGCGTAGTCGGTGGCACAATCCGGGTCGAAGGGTTGAAGAAGGTGGCGTAGTCGGTGGCACAATCCGGGTCGAAGGGTTGAAGATACGTGATCAAGGAATACGAGGAACTCTAGGAAAACTGAGGCGGAAGGCAGAGTAGAACCTGGATAATGTGCTGGGAAGGAAGGCGGATTTAAATAGGGTTCATGGGATCATGAGAATATCTCTCACCTGGTTCTCGTAGGTGGAGTTGAGGTACCTGGATCTTTGATAGGTCAATGGGAGGCATTCGAGGATCTCCAGAGCAGGTGTCCCGCAGTACCCTTAATCGGCCAGCCGAGGGCGCCAGAGTACCTGATTTTACAGTACATAGGAGGGTCTGTTCTCGCGCGTGCGCGCATTCCTTTACAGGGCTTGGATCCAGCCGGCGGCGTGGGGCGTCTCCTGGCTCTTCCTCTCCATCCTGCGGACCCGGAACTCGGAGCAACGCGCCACGAGGGACCTCGGGTGAGTAGGGAACCTCTCCCAGCATGGCGGTGTGGGCCGGGGGAAGGCCGCGGAGCGGGGCATGACAGCTTCATGGATTTTGCTTTACCACACAACAGAATACATTGGACTTAGAATGCATATCTATGAACTGTTATTGTTACCACCAGCAGAACTAGGGGCAGATCACAACTGAGATGCTAATGGTAAGACGTAAATGGAAAACTTGCGCATCTGACATTTTCCACTTGTGGTTTGGCTTTACTGTCCATATTCCGACTGAGCCACTTTGGCAGCTGCTCAAGTTGCAACACTTTCGAGCTTCAGTATGATAACACCAGCGGCGCTAAGCATCACGCTGCTATCAGCTCCATGAGTACATAGGGCTCCTGGAGAGACAGACGCAAGCTCACTTGAGTCAGGACCAGCCGGAACAGCGGAAAGATTTGCGGAGGAACACTGGGAACTATTTGTTCCCAGTGTTCAGCCGCTTGCAGAGCGAGGAAGCGGCAGATCACGCCTTTCTCTCGACCGAGGGATTTAATATATGTATGGGATTTTCTGTTTAGGATAGCTTACTGTGTTAAGTGATTGCGCTTCAGCATAATCACTTAACACTTGCCTTTGAAAAACATTACTAATTTCTGAATAACATCAGGGGTGGATGGAGATCGAACTGGTTGGAATAGCTTTTTCTTCATCTGTTCAGGGCACATTATCGTCTCCCTTACAAAGTATAGGTGATGTTAATGTACATTACCTGGTGATATATCCATGACGCAAGCTGATCTTGCATCTCGGATAGAATAGATTATGCTGTAGGCTCGAGCACTGTGCTTAGTACCCTAGCTGCATCTAGCCCCTAGTGTCTAGCCATTAACCTCCCTGGTGGTCTGAATCTGACATATTTTTTATGTCAGAATCGGTCCAATTAATCTAGCCCCCTAGCGGTATAAGTGTGGCTCGGGGGTTAACTTTCAATACTCAGGGCGATACTTACATGTCCCTGTGCTCCCTCGCTGTCCCCTGCAGCCGATCGCGATGTCACACTTCCTGGTTCACTCCTCGCGAGAAGAGAACCAGGCAGTGTGACATTGTGAGCGGCTGGAGGAGACTGCAGGATCAGCGAGGGAGCACAGGACATGTAAGTATCCAGCCCGAGTGTGGCTCGGGGATACCGCTTTCGGTACAAAACGTTAACCCCGAGCCACACTCGGGAATACCGTCAGGGAGGTTAATACAGTTAATGTGTTACTAGTATAAAAATGTATGATGCCTACCATTCACAGGTTATCACTTTACTTAAAATAATATAGAATATAAATATGTAAAAAAAGTAGTAGGCGCATCTTGTTTCAAATAGAATTTACTGTCAGTTTAGAGATGCTGTGTCCATAAGCTATAAAAGAGTTTCTAAATATAAATTTTCTTAAATGTACATTATTCCAATAGTCTGTGAAAAGAATGCTGGTCAAAAACAGATAGAAATTGAAACCCATAAATTTAGGAAAAACACATTGAATGTAAGGGCGTATGAATTGTTTTCTTCACACAAAGCAAGATTACACAGCATGTCCTCGGAATGCGTGTGACAATTTTGATTAAAAATACATTTTTATGTTTACACATATAATTATCCCCCACACATGCAGAAATCTATGGAAAGCATCGAATGTCAAAACATTATGGGTAGCTAGGAAACTGCCACATAATTTAAACGTATAAAATAAACATGTAGTTGCAATAAAGAGAGTACAAATTGAAACTCAGTTTGACATACCTTTCTGTTTCTTCGAGCAGGTCATGTGTACAAGGAAATATGTTGTGATTGTGTTCCTATTAAGCCTCCTTCCCTGATTAAAACACAATCACATGTAGCAAATGCGCTTCATAAAATGCATCTATATAATGGTGTATCTTGTAAATATTTTGTGTGCAGATACTGAATGAATGCTTAAAGATGTTAACATTACAGACTTAATTTAATTTTAAACAGAGTATATTATATAAAACTGGTAAAGATGTTACTTAAAATTCCGTTATTTCAAAAATTTATACATCTTAAAAAACTATAGATGAATATAGAATATCACATTGTTATTTTGATGCTTTGAGTATAGTTAACACCTTCACCACAAAGTGATCTTCCAAAAAAACATTGACACAACCCAGTGGTTATATTAAAAATGACTTCCTATAACCCACACAGTATTATTTTTTATTATTATTCTTTATTTATAAAGCGCCAGCATATTCCGCAGCGCTGTACAATAAGCACAGTATAGACAGGGTTACAATACATTGAACAACATTTGACAAACAGTACAGGAGGAGATGAGAGCCCTATTCCCGTAGGAACTCACAATCTGGGAGGGTTGGGGTTGGAAACAGGAGGAGAGGACTGCAAGGTGAGAGTGATTGATGGTTGTGTCAGTGAGTTGGGTGGTAGGCTTCCCTAAATAGGAATGTTTTAAGGGAGCGTTTGAAGGAAGAGAAGTTAGGGGAAAGTCTGACAGTACGAGGGAGAGCGTTCCAGAGAGTGGGGGCTGCACGTGAGAAATCCTGCAGTCTATCATGGGAAGAGGTGATGCGGGGAGAAGCTAGGCGCAGGTCACTGTTTGACCTTAGGGAGCGGGCTGGGGTGTATTTGGTGATTAGTGAGGACAGGTAGTGGGGCGCTGAGTTAGTGAGGGTTTTGTAGGTAAGGATAAGGATTTTGAACTTAATTCTGCAGTGGATGGGGAGCCAGTGAAGGGACTCGCAGAGGGGAGCGGCAGAGACAGAGCGGCGGGTGAGGTGAATTAGCCTGGCGGTAAATATATACAAAGGCATCTCACTAATATGTTCAATGTAGGTAAACTCTTTTTTACAGGCAGCGCACTACCACATTTCACTTTACAGCTTGAGCTTTCTGTTTCCATGAAAAAAAAGGGCCTGCGAGATTCCTGTATGGTAATCCAAAGCCTTTTCAAAAGGTTTGCATCAGTCCCAGGTTTTTCAATTAAAACAACTGGAAAAAGTCACATGGTCTCAGAGATGTCAGTCCACTGCGGGAGAAGTCTGCATTTTGCGCAAGATCGGTGCCAAGCCACGGGACTTTGACGCTCTGAGCCCATTCTCCGCATCCTAGCAAGAAAGCAGAGGAACCGCTCAGGGCGTCGTCCACAGCCAAGTGGTTAATCCCCTACTGTTACCTCATACGGAGCACTTAACACATTTCATCCATCTCTACCTTGGAGAGTCTGTTCACCTGACTGCTAGAAGAAACAGCTTCTTGTATTAATGTTTGAGAATACATTGAATGCATTTAAATTCAAATTATCACCCACACATAAACGAAAACATTTGGGTGGACCATTCTAGAACAAGCCCCACTGTCTATTTTGCTCAACACCCCCATACATTGATCAGTCACAACAATAAAACAACCTGCCTAATATCGTTTAGGTCCCCATCATGCTGCCAAAACAGTTCTGTTGCGTCGAGGCATGGACATCAAAAGACCTCTGAACATTTCATATGGCATCTGGCCCTAAGACATTAGCAGAAGATCCTTTAAGTCCTGCAACTTGCCTCCATGGATCAGATTTGTTGGTCCAGCGCATCCTACAGATGCTCATTTGGATTGGAAATTTCGAGGCCATGAGGCCACTGCCATCAGAGAACACAACTGCCATGAAGGGGTGTACACTGAGTGTATAACAATCTGTAGGTAGATGCTATGAGTCAAGTGTGTTTTGACACATTTCTATCATTGCCAGCATTATGTCTTCCAGCAACAGCTCTTCTGAGTGATGGACCAGACAGGCTAGTCTTCGCTGCCCACGATCATCAATAAACCTTGTGTACCCATGACCCTGACTCCAGTTTATTTGTTGTCCTTGATTACACCATTTTTAGTATGTACTATCCACCGCATACTGGGAACACCCTGCAAGACTTGCCATTTTGGAGGTGCTCTGATCCAGTCATCTAGTCATCATTATTTGGCCGTTGTCATGGTTACTCAGAATGCCTCACCAGCTAATTTTTCCAACTTCCAAGTCATAAAATTAAAAAACTGGCTCTTCACTTGCTGCCTAATATATCCCACCCCTTGACAGGTGACATTATAACCATATCATCAATCTTATTCACTTCACTGTCAGTGGTTTTAAAGTTGTGGCTGAACAGTGTATGCAGCCTAACTTCCTCAAAGTTCTAAATATTGTTCTAAGTTATCCTCATCATGTAACTGAATTCTATACTTTATTTTTATGAACTCATTTTTTAAAAAAAATGAAAAATGACTAAACTAATATTTATTTGCATAATAAAATAAAACGGACACGTTGTGTTTCTCCAGTCAGTTGACAATGAAGATCTATAGCTGGTGACTGGTGGAAAATATATGATATGATGTAATTCTATATTTATGAAGTTATTTTATATACAAATTAGCATTTTCACATATCTGGCATGAAAAATTGTTATGCCCTATTGATCAGGGAAATTCATCTCCACCAATCCAGTTTGTTGAAATAATTAAAATAATTGTTAAATACATTATTTCAGCTATCTAAACCTTACTGAAATTTTTCTCCAAGGTAGAATGGATTCAGAGATTTGTCTTTCTTCTCACAAATGCAGTCTATTTAATCTCCTGTAGTGTGGGAAATTACGTTCAAGCTTTCTGTGTGATAGTGTCCATGATAACTTATGCATGTAGCGACAAGTATATGCCATAAGGTCTCAGGATTATATCTGCAATGTGTTGCTGCTGACTGTTGATCAAAATAGGCTTGAAGAAAAACATTATTTCAGGTGTGAAAAACTGTCACCTTTATCAAATAATTTTCTTACATTTCCCCATAGCCATGGAAGCCTATTTAAACTCAGAAGGTTAAGTTTATAGCATTCATTATTACTGAAAATTTTGTTCACACTATTGTGATGCTCTCTTCAAAAAGTGTTACTTTAGAACTGTATTAAAATACACAACAGAATCATAGCCCTTAGTAAATTGCACATCGAGTTACTAATATTTTTTAAAATTATTTAATTTGATTTTTTTTGCCTTTCTCTATTTAATTATATCTGTTTTGATTCATTTGAAATCTGATAAATGAATGAAAACTGTTTCAGCATTCTTAAGCTAATATTACTTAACAGCTTTATTAAATTCCACTCCATTGCCCCAATATGCTTTGCTGTAAAAAATGTATAGATGGTGTCTTGTTGGGAAATAGAATTTTATGCACAAGAAGATCCAACAGACCTCCTGGCTATTTACTATGTATAGAAATAAAAGATGGTTATTAAAGTCTTCAGCATAGCTCCCAGGAAGTCACTTAACTAAAATCTCAACGAGAGGATTGGTTACTTCCATGCTGGATGTGACTCAAGGAGATGATACAAATAAGCCAAGCTTCACTTGATTCCTTAAGAGTGGTCCGCAAGAGAAAGTGCCTAAGTGACATGTGGGAATAGATGCAAACCATGATCAAATACAGTTAATATTTATTTTCTTGCTATATTTTATGAGCCAAAGAGTGAAACTGAAAAGCACTAATTGCCAAGAAATCTATTTTTTGTACCAGATGATGTGATTATATGTTTTTGTACCATTGGATGTCAGTGGAATACTATATGTTGTCACTAATCTAATGGTCTATAATACCTTAATATAAATTGGCTTCACATGAAGTCAAACAAAGAGGTGGTTCTAGGTATGCTGTAAACAGGACATTCAGGCAGATGCCTTCGGGTGTTCTGGCTGAGGGGCAGCAAAACATTTTTAAAATTTCTGTTTGTCACCCTGGTAGGTGAACTGCTCATTCACCAGGGACACCAAAGAGGGCTTGTGCATGTAGATTTGAAGGAAACTTGGGAAGGCATGGGATAAAGTTCCTGTTAGTTGACAACAGATATTATTATGTGCACCGATCCAATTGCTACTGGGCAGAACAATACAGCTAGCATGCAGCTTCATAATTACGACACAGAAAGGTTATCATTTGCACACAAATCCCATTAAATCCTATTTGCTTGTTAGTGTCTCTTTGTCATTGTAGAAAGAAGAACTGGATCAAACACTAAAGGTCCTTTTAAAGACAGGTTTCTTAGACAACACAGCAACCAGACGGGGCATGTGAGCTTACACTTTAATTCCAATTCAAGGAAACCAAAACCTCTGATTGTGTTTTGTTTCAGATGGAGCTATAGAAATGAGCGCAGATGACATATTTTTTCTTGTTATGTTTTATGCATGGATTGGGTTGGATACTCCCGGTTGTTGTAGCCACCCTGGTGTGAATAGGCGCAACACCACTTTTTTCTGTATGTATGTATATTTTGCTGTAAAGCCAGCCAGATAATTTTTGCTGCTGTTCCTTTCCATGTTTTTGTTTTTAATCCCAAAGTGGAAGTATTTGATTGTATAATTAAAATCCACCATTTTATCTCTTTGCTGAAAAGCAGCATGACAGTGTGCAGTTGCTCAGAGGAGCGGATCTTGGTTTCATTAAGTAGGACTCACCTTACTAGAGGTTCCTTGACGGGACAGGTGAGCTTACACTTTAATGGCCATTCAAGTAAACCAAAACCTCTGATTGTGTTTTGTTTCACATGGAGCTATAGAAATTAGCTCAGATGACCCCTTTTTTTCTTTTATTTGTCATTATCTGTCTATATCTGTTTACAGTATATCTGTGTGTGTCACTGTCCGTTATTTTCTGTGTACCTCATTGACTCGAACTCTAAAGGAAGGAAAATTAGGGGTAAAAATGGGAGAAAACTGCCAGTGTTGCTAAAGCAAAATTCAAACAGAGGCAGGAGAACCTTCAAAGTGAAGCTTTTCTGCTGTTGTTTGGATTTTTCACTGTGAAATGCAGGTGCTTTTTGTTGTTGTTCCAACAATGGCAGTGTTTGCTGGTATTCAGTACTTCAGAAAACACCGGTATTTGCTACATTGCTCCCAGAGAGTTAAAAGTTGCAGTGAGAAGCTTATAACTAGCTGGGATCTCGAAAAGTTGAGAGGCCCCTTTTGAATTTGGTTGCACCACTTTGAGTATTTGGAAGCCAACCCCCCCTACCCCCACCCCCACAACATTATACAATGTAAATGGGCTATTCATTCTTATACATCAAGTGTGGAAATTATAATATCCTCTAGTGTTCAGTTACTAACGGACAATGCATCAAGGGAACTGTAGATCCCAATGAACTGCTACGGATATAAATATGTTATGGTTATATTATCTTCTTGTTTAAAGCCACTTGAAAGGGAGAAGGAACGCCGCATTAATAATAAACTTTCTATTTTGCTCAAACGCTATTAGTAGCCACATGCAATAATGCGCACATTATTGTTTCAGAGTATCACTGTGCTGTATCTCGGCCCTTAATCACTGGGAGTAAATGCAGAACAAAAGAGGCATTTCTGTTCCTTATTATGCTCTTTTTAACAAAGCAAATGACATATGTTCAAATTGCATATGATGGGAAGCCGCTCTCGGAACCCTGTGTTAACAAAGAACTTGTGAAGGTTAGATATTTCTTTTAATCTCGACTTACAGATTACTTCCTTAACTTAAAATTTCCATAATACGTCCTCATTCTAATGTGACAACGCTGACCTTTTATGTTTCAATATTAATGGCACTTAGGCTTAAATGATCATCTGGATGCGTGGTAAGTACTATGTTATGTGCATATAAGCACTGTTTGAAATAACTAGTAGAGACAGTTAAAGTCATCTAGTATTTAAGTGGAGAAAGCACAGAGCAGTTCTCCGAAGATCCTTGTTCTTGAGGCATCATGTAAAATACCTGAAGGGACATTTGTGTAGCTACATAAATCCTCTTTTGGAAACAGAGAAGGAATTCTTTAACAGTTTTGAATTGTACATCATCACATTATATTCATTATGGAAGCATAATTCAATCTGTTGATTTATCCTCCACGTTGGATTCTTTACAGAATTTTCCCCCGTTCCACTCTATTGCACTGATGGTGGAAAAGCTTTTTTCATGGTTTATTTAGCAGAAAGTCATTTTGATTAGCAAGATGAGTAATACTTTACAGCTGTTTGCTATTACTGCATCTGTTCTATCAAGGAGTGAAACTATTGGATAATGTATTGACAAAAAAATGCAGAAGTAGGAATAAAAAACAACACATTTTCGAGAAAGTGTAATTTGAATATTAATGGGGGTGGGGGAGTGTGTTCTTAAGGTTGCACGTATTTAATGGTATTTAGCAAGTGAATTCTAATGATGTAGAACGATAAATAACAGATAAAAATTGTAATTCAGAAAAAAATTACCAATACTTACATATTATTTCCATATTTACTATTTCGATGTGTTGCATAATATGCAATTTAATCCGTTGCTATGCAAATAATTTTTCTTATTATAATTTAACTTTAAAATATAGAGAAAACATAAAATAGTAGAAAAGAAAATATATGTCCTGGACCACAAAAATTTATGTCGTTTTTAACATAACAGGGTTATACATATGATTTTGGTGTAAGCATCAGTGTCATCAAGAACATTCATTTGCGTAACACTGTTAATGTTACACAAATCAAATCAAATCAAAATAAGCTTTATTGGCAGGACCAAATACATTTTAGCATTGCCAAAGCATATGGGGAGGAGGGGGGGGGGTAGTGGGACATATATATGGGGGGGAATGGGCAAGTCCATGGACATTATCAGGGGTAAGGAATAATGTGAGGTCGGATGGGGGCGAGTCCGTGTTGGGGATTTATAAGTCTGGGATCTCTCATGTTCCTCTCAGTCTGTGACATTCTGTGACGTATTGGGCAGATATTTTCACCGCCGGCTCCTCTTCTCCCAGTATGATGTGGAGTTTCCTCGTCTCTTCTATAGAGGTGAAGTCCGGGATGAGAGTGGAGAGTCTCTGGAAGTGAGTTTCCCTCAGTGCTGAGTACTTGGGGCACTGTAGGAGGAAGTGGACCTCCTACACTCTTAGAAGATTTGACCTAGATGTTTTTCATGCATAACCCTTGTTGCATTATATGTAATCTGCCTACCGTAGGCGTCTAAGAAAAGAAAGAAAGAAAATAATAAATTAGGTTCTTCATAGAGTGCAAATATTAATGGGATTTTTAAATAGTTGACCAATAAGAGAAGAGGTGGAATAGCTATTCCTTGATTGGTCAATTATTGTACACATGCCCACAGTATGTCAAAACAATGAGAAAGCTCCCTAGATGGAATAATATCATTGGCTGAGACATAGGGCGGGATGTACTAAGGGTTGATTTCTCGACGATGGTGGTCATGGTCAACAGTTTTGCAAGCTGGCGCAGCAAATATACTATTTAGTATGATTGCCTGCCCAATGCAGAGTTGTGAATTTCTTGCTAGGGGCAGAAATGCAAGAATGAGGTTGGCCACAAATCTGGAACTCTGTGTGAGATCACTATGAATCCATGAGATGGCTGCCTGCAATATTGCAAAGAAAAAAAAGCTGCCCATTCCCCATTAAAACACTCCACAGATTTAAATGCAGTTTGCATGAATTCAAAAGTGTAAATACATGTGCAGGGATGCAATAGGTGTGTTTCATGTAACTGTGAATCTTACAGTACAGACATTGCACATTACTGTACAATCGCAGACTTTACTGCATGTATTAGCCACAGGGACTACAGGGAGATTCCCGGTGTGCCGATGGCTCAGTGGGCCAGTATGAATGCTGGTTTACTGGGCCCTTAATGGGGGAGGTGAGAACTTCCTCACCGGGTACCGGCTGGCTGGAGTAGAGGTAATGTCACCACTCTGCGTGGAGAGAGCCTGTGGAGTCATGGGCTCGATCCCAGTGAGCAATCTCTCCAGTAAGTGTCCTTGGCAAGACACCCAATGGTACACACTCGCCACCCAGGACATACTTGAAAACGAGAGAAATCTCAATGTATCCTTCCTGGTAAAATCCTTTCTCAAAAAAAAATAAAAAATCTGTAAAACAGAAGCAGTCTGCCCCAGTCTCATATTGGGCCACTGTGCCGTGAGACCTGCTGCACATCTGCCTTACCTTAAGACATGGTGCACACTCAACCTCAGTGCTGCTGGGTTGCTTTACCCAATCGCTGTGCAGCAACTCCGGTATCTGTAGAGCAATTGGTTCAGCGACTAATTTTGGGCATGTTTGCATAATTAAAGTGGGCCTGTCTGGATGAAGTCCAGGGCTGAATTTTTGTCCCAGTCCAGCCCTGGTGGTGGAACTGCAAGTTACGGGTTATAACGTAAAATTGCAGGTTTCACTGTACAGACAATGTGAGAATGCCAGAATGTGCCCCCAAAGTTTTAGTCCAGTGGGCATAATGCCCAAGGTGCTATAAATGGTTAAATTGACTATGGAATGCCCTGACATATGGAGCATTCCCCAGCTGACACAGAGACACGGGCTTGTCAGACCTCACACAGACTCTGGCCGAATCACGGCTCCTCCTCCCCCTTGGGTCCACTGATCCTCCTGAAGTGCCCCGCTGATCTGGCACTCCAAGGCCACACCGCACCTGTGGGCCGTCAGCTAGCCAAGCCTTATATACAGCCGGCGGTCCAGCACAAGAGTGACGTCATTGCGTAAGCTGATGTGCACATGCATGTTTCACATCAGACTCCAGCCAATCAGACGGGCCAGTGCGGTATTTAAACTACCTGCTCTATTTTCCAGGTTCCCTTTCATGGTTTTTGTATCTGAACAATCAGTGCGCTGCACTTATTTCTCCTCTGATTGATCATCTGTGTTTGACCAGGCTTGTATTTTGGATTCGTGTTATTCTGGTTCCCTTGGACCCAGCTTGCATCTTGGACTGGTTTATAGTACTGGCACTAGTTCTGACTATTATCGCTATCTTGGTATTACTCTGATAGATTCTTACATACATATTTTCTTTACCAGCCGCCTAAAGGACCATTACCATACTTGGGTAAAGGGTTTCTTAGTTTTGCGAATAGACATACAGTAAACCAGAACATACCCCAGCACTCACAGGGCTGCAGTTCGATGCATTTCTAACTGCAGGAACTCTATTTGACAAGTAAAAATTAATACAATGTGAACATGCAAATATTGTGTCAATGATCAATAAATTGCAACAGTGCTTATTGCCATTTTATCCATACAATTGTGCAAAGAGAACTGTAAGTGCAATAATACATGAAAGTCCAATGAAAAGCAGTAAGTGCTTAAAAAAAAGTGTAGTAGTGCATCAACATCAAGTGTAGAATAAATGTTGCTCAAATAGAGTCAGCTTGGTCCTCCTTAATGTATTGATAATAAGTTCATGCCATCCTCAGCGTTTTTAAAAAACAAGAAGGGAAATAGAGAGATAAATTGCAGAAAATCGTGGCAAAATTAGCCAAAAATATTATTTAGGAAAAGTATAATCCACTCACATTTACAAGAGCCTAAAATAATCCCGGCTCTAGGTGTGATTGCCTCCGGTCATATATAGAGTGGCACTTCCTTTCTTTATCCCGCAGGGATCACTAAATAAATCAGAGAGAATCGGGAGACATTGCTCCCATAGCGTAATACTGCAAAATGTTGGAAAGTAATGTATTAAAAAATACAGTCACCAATTCAGGAGCCTCGTGGACATAGGCTTAATCAATATGGCATTAGGCACTCTTAGGTGGTGGGTGCACAGAACCTCTTTCCCAGTAGTCTGTGATCCGTGTTGTTGGCCCACTGTGTGGCGTTTCATGTTAAAAGTAGGAGCGAATGGCCAGTGAAGGGTTAAGAAAATCAATAAAGGTTTATTAAAATAGTTAAAACGGACATGCGGTCTACCAAGATGCATTTCGGCTAGCTAGACACTTCCTCAGACGGTATTTCAAATGTCCAGTAATGTCCATAGAAATGAAAAATTCTGCAGAAGCGGAATCAGTTAGCACCAGCTTAGAGCTGTAGCTAACGTTTTATAGTGAAACGCAACGGAGCAGTAATTAGCGTTAGGACATTGTAATCCTAATTCTAATTATTTGTTGTGCTCCCCATGTTAAGTATAGGGGCGCAAAGTACAGTAAACTCACGCAAACGAGCGCTATCACCGATACACCAACGGCTTTTATTAATCCGATAGCGTTCAGGATGTAATATGGGGGGCATTATTTACAGACACTTAACCTACTGCTAACGCTCAAATATGTGAGCGCTAGCGTTAAGAAGATAATAGGGCACTAAGTATTCAAAGTTTTAATCTCATGCCTATGGTTATATTGAACTTTGTTTCACACTGTCTATGTAAGAAAGAAGAAAAAAATATATTATGTAGAATTTCATGAAAATATACATAAGAGGTTTACATTTCAATGTAAAAGCCTTTTAACAAACAAATACATTTTTCTAAAATTTTCTACAACTCGTACATAATGGAAACCATTAATGTCTGGAGGTGTTTATTGTAAAAGAAAAGAAAAAAGGTGCACACAGTTTGGAGGTCAAATTCTGACCTATCACATACAGTATACATCATTGGCAACTGCAGCACTTCTGAGTTTCTGCACCGCAGGGGGAATGCATTTTCACAAAGGGCAAAGACAAATTTAAAAAGTGAGTCCCAACCATGCTGACGACATAATGATGATGGAATAATGGTAATGGAATACAAAATACAAAAGGAGTACAAAATTACAAGGACAAAATACAAAACTAGTACAAATTGTCCCCAAACACACAAACGGAAATTAGGCCTCAGCTTTCCATTTCAGTAAAAAAAGAGCAAATTATAAGGTGTGCACCCAAATGCATAATAATAACAACTCAAATGTATAAAGTACATAAGTACTTATAGCTTAGGTCTGATCTTACTAAATCTGGAATATAAAATCAAATGTATATGCTTATTTGCTTGTCTGACAATGGTTTATATTTATATGGGTATAGTTAAATTATAAAACTAAGCTTCCAGAAGAATTATTTTCACCCCTTCAAAACAATTAATCTAAAAGTTGTTATTGAGATTATGGAACTCTTTCTATGATGCTTTTCCATTGACGTTTATAGGAAAGACAGCTGGAGCTAATTCAAGTCAGTTTAGAAGCTGAGGGTAGATAATATTTTCATAGATTTATTCTAACCTTAAAAAAGACAGTTTAAGCCTTCTTGAATTAACCCACAGACCCATCTTGATACTAATTGATTTTCATAGGAATAATTCTTCCCAGTCCACTGGGACAGCACAATAGGCATAGACAAGAGTCATATCTGGGGGTGAAAGGCCTGATAAAAAGAGAAACGTGACCACCCTCTGTGACAACAATGATAAAATAAATACGTATCTGCGTCCTGCAAAGCACTGTCCTCAAGTGCTGAAATGATGCAGAAAAGGTAAAGCGGTATCTGTAAAATAGATTACAAAAACCAATGGTGCAGATAGCAGATAAATACTGAACATTAAAGCCCCTGCTTAAGTAGAACTCACAGGATGTAAATAGTTAATGGGCACATAATAGGTCTTTTGAATGTCACCCCTCCTGGACGGATTGGAAGATATGAAAGTCTCCTGGGCTCGATCGGCACGAAATTAGGCACCAAAGACTCCTTCTCAAATGTACATCGCCAGGATCATCCAAGCTGTTTAAATCAAGAAGTTCATGCAGGTATTCAATGAAATGGATTTATTAAAACAATAAAACAAACATAATCCAACGCGTTTCGTCTCTTATAGAAACAGAGACTTCATCAGGGAAATATGTATCAGGTGAAAGGCCTGATGACAGCAATATGTTGCTAATGTGTTAAATCTTTTTTTATCTATTTGCTTTAACTCTTAACTATTTGTCTGCCGTTAGCTTTGAGTGGCCAACAGAGGGCTATATTCCATAGTTGGTGGTAATGTAGTCTCTCAATATGTAATCATTAGCGCTAGCATTAGTGAGTTTAAAGTCTGGCATTGATATTCCCATCTTGACGCTACAGTCAGGTGAAAATGTTTTGTGCCTCGCAGCTTGCGCAAGCTTATTGTACTTATAAGATCCATTCATTCCTATTTTGGCTGTATTAAAGTATGAGAGATATTTAACAGGTATACTTGAAAACAGGAGAAATCTCAATGCATCCTTCCTGGTAAAATACATTATAAATAAATGAATAAATTTAGGGATTTAGGGGTTATTATTGCAGAGGATCTAAGGGTAAGTAGTCAATGTAATAGAGCAGCAGGAAATGCTGGCAGAATGCTTGGTTGTGTAGGGAGAGGTATTAGCAGTAGGAAAAGGGACGTGCTCATGCCACTGTATAGAGCACTGGTGAGACCTCACTTGGAGTACTGTGTGCAGTACTGGAGACCGTATCTCCAGAAGGATATAGACATCTTAGAGAGAGTTCAGAGAAGGGCTACTAAAATGGTGTACGGCTTGAAGGAGAAAAGTTACCAGGAACGGCTTAATGATCTTAACATGTATAGCTTGGAAAAAAGACGAGACAGAGGAGATATGATAGAAACATTTAAATACGTAAAGGGAATCCACAAGGTAGATGAAGGGAGTAGATTTAAAAAGAAACAAAGTAGCAAAACAAGAGGACATAGACTTAGATTAGAGGGGCAAAGATTTAAAAGTAACATCAGGAAGCATTATTTTACTGAGAGGGTGGTGGATACATGGAACAGCCTTCCAGTAGAAGTAGTAGAGGCCAAAACAGTGATTGAATCTAAGCAGGCATGGGATAGGCATAAGGCTATCCTAAATAAAAGATAAATCCAGGTAAAGTATCCTTGTAATTGGGCAGACTAGATGGGCCGAAAGGTTCTTATCTGCTGACATTTTCTATGTTTCAATGTTTAAATGTTAGCGTCAACGAGGAAATATAGCCAAAGAGAGCAAGACCAACCCTAAAAAATTCTTTAACTACATAAATGCTAAAACACGCAAGAGTGAAAGTGTAGGTTCACTAAAATTGGAACAGGGATATTATTAAGTGAAGATCGAGATATGGCAGAAATTTTGAATGATTATTTTTCTTCAGTATTTATCAAAGAGAAACCTATAACAGGAGACATGCAATTCATTGATAAAAACTTACTAATAAAATGTGATTTGTAGACTCAAGAAAAGGTGTTGTACAAAGTCCCAGGGCCGGATGGAATTCACCCATGAGTACTGAGGGAGCTATGTGTTGAAATTTGTAAACCTTTGTTTTTAATCTATCAAGATTCTTTTCTTTCAGGAATTGTACCAGAGGATTGGAGAAAAGCTGATGTGGTCCCTATCTATATTATAATACAATAAGCTCCGGCGTGTCCGTCGGCCAAAAAACGGACTGCACATGCGCGCGCAACCTGCGGCGGTTGGCTGCGCGCGCATCCAACGGCTGCGGCATGCGCACAGCCGGCGTGCACGAGGGACAAAACAAATCCGATCCATTGCAGAGGCGCACAGCACAGCGCCTCTCCAATGGATCGGATTTGTTTATCTCCTCGGTGCCCGGCCTCCATCTCCTCGGTGCCCGGCCTCCATCTCCTCGGCGCCCAGCCTCCATCTCCTCAGCGCCCGGCCTCCATCTCCTCGGTGCCCGGTCTGCCAGCCATATTACCAGTCTGCCATGCACATTGCCATGCACAATACCAGTCTGCCATGCACAATACCAGTCTGCCATGCACATTGCCATGCACAATACCAGTCTGCCATGCACAATACCAGTCTGCCATGCACATTGCCATACACAATACCAGTCTGCCATGCACAATACCAGTCTGCCAAGCACAATACCAGTCTGCCAGCCATATTGCCAGTCTGCCATGTACAATACCAGTCTGCCAGACATATTACCAGTTTGCCAGCCATATTACCAGTCTGCCATGCACAATACCAGTCTGCCAGCCATATTACCAGTCTGCCATGCACAATACCAGTCTGCCAGCCATATTACCAGTCTGCCATGCACAATACCAGTCTGCCAAACATATTACCAGTCTGCCAAACATATTACCAGTTCACCAGCCATATTACCAGTTCGCCAGCCATATTACCAGTCTGCCAAACATATTACCAGTCTGCCAAACATATTACCAGTTCGCCAGCCATATTACCAGTTCACCAGCCATATTACCAGTCTGCCATGCACAATGCCAGTCTGCAATGCATAATACCAGTCTGACAGCCATATTACCAGTCTGCCATGCATAATACCAGTGTCTCATAATACCAGTGTGCCTAAATACTAGCCTGCCATGCCATGCATACCATGTTCCATTAAATATACGCATAATGTGTACGCTACAAAAAAAATGCCCGCCCAAGCCCAACACAATCTAAGGGGCCCCATGCGCTTGCAATCTAAGGGGCCCCATGAGCTTACAATCTAAGGGGTCCCATGACTTTACAATCTGAGGGTCCTGTTCTCGTGCGCTTACACTCTAAGAGGGAAGAGGAACCTGCTCTAATATATAAATGCCTTTGTAATGCGCTGTCAGCTGTGCGCCCACCCATCACAGCTGCTCAGTTGGCCCTCCTGTTGTGGATGGGTTGGCGATGGACGCATTACAAACGTATTTATATAGAGAGATACTCTTGGATAGGACATTGGAAAAAAAACTATGGACGTCAATTCTGAGCTGGCGACAACAACAATAGACTGCCCTCTGGGCAGGCTTTCCACCTAGTATTCAATAAAGGCTCAAAATGTATCCCTGAGAATTATAGACCTGTGAGCCTAACATCTGTGGTTGGGAAAGTATTTGAGGAGTTACTAAGAGATAATATGGTTTTATGAAACACAGACTATGTCAGAATAACCTAATTGCATTCTATGAAGAAGTAGAAGTATAGAACAGGGGGTCGCAGTGGTGATGTGATTTACTTGGATTTTGCCAAAGCTTTTGACATGGTTCCACGCAAGAGGTTACTATTTAAATTATTATTTAAATTAATAAAAATTGGTCTAGATGAGAATTATTATTCTTGGATAGAACACTGGCTAAAAGATAGGGTACAGAGAGTGGTCAAAAATGGTAAATTTTCAAGATGGACACAAGTGGTAAGTGGTGTCCCTCAGGGGACTCTTATAGAACCAAATCTATTTAATTTAATTATGAAGGACCTTGAAATAGACATCTAAGTCAGGTGTCAGTGTTTGCTGATGACACAAAACTTGGAAAAGTAAAACAATGTCAGCAGGATGTTACTTCGCTGCAGAGGGATTTAGGTAAATTGGGGGACTGGGCACTTAAATGGCAGATGAAATTTAATCTAGATAAATGGAAGGTTATGCACTTTTGGAGTAAAGAACACACAAGTAATTTATACCCTAAATGGTACGGAGTTAGGGAAATCAAAACAGGAGAAGGATTTGGAAACAATCATAGACTTCAAACTAAGTAACAATGCCCAATGTCAAACAGCAGCCGCCAAGACCAGCAACGCATTGCAATGTATTAAAAGGGGAATTCACTCTCGGGATGAAAACATAATTTTGCCTCTTTATAAATCAATGGTAAGATGCCCCTTGACTATGCCGTGCGATTTTGGGCACCTGTTTTAAGACAGGATATTATGGCACTAGAAAAAGTATAGAGACGGGCGGCTAAATTAATAATGGGAATGGAATGTTTAAGTTATGAAGAAAGGCTAAGCTTAAACCTGTTTAGTTTAGCGAAACGGCGCCTTAGAGGGGATCTGATAACTTTATATAAATATATACAGGGCATTAAAAAACATTGTCTTGAAACCTATTCATTAATAGGAATATACACAGGACACTAGGTCACCCAGCTAGACTGGATGAAAGGAAATTCGGCTTAAGGCATAGGAAAGGTTATTTTACAGTGAGAACAATAAAGCTGTTAAACTCTCTGCATTTTCAGGTGGTTGGGTCAGAGACTGTACATACTTTTAAGCCATTCACACCCAAAATCGAGTTATCTCGACTTTTCAGTGTAAAGCATTGAAAAGCACTCATTAGCATATCAAAAGACAATTTTCAAACCTTTATAACGCAGGATTAGTGTGTCCCTGGTGGAGTAGCGAAATCCTTTGTTTTATGGCTCTCCAAGCACCCTGGAGAGACATAAAACAATCTGAAAATATAGCCCCAGTCCTCACTGTAACAAAAAGTTCAAATAGATTACTGCAGCAATACAGAATCCAAGGAGGGGCAGAATACAGGGAGAGTTCTGGGGTCACTCACTGCTGTACAGAGATAAGATTCAGGGGATTATAATGAGTTAAAATCCCTGCACAGTACAGATACAAGGTGTTACTGTAATTTACATACTGTATACAGGCATTATGCCATATACGGATATTATTTTTAGATTCTATTGGTATTTTTTGGAAGCTGCATTGCTAATAATCTCATTATGATCACTAGAAATCCTCATAAGCAGAGATCCGAACATTTTTGTTACTTTTATTTATCACAGTTACTGTATCAAACACAAAGGTCTTTTCTGCCTGTATGATAACAATACACACCCATTTTGCCATTTTGAAATTGTGTAAGATAAAGGACACCATCTGGAGCTCAAAATCTTACATTTCAACAATATTTCTGTAAAGGATAAACAAATTCGTTAAAAATTAGCAAATTAATATTATTTTAATTTTTTAACTATCTTAAAATAACTATTTCTGTGCAAAACCTCTATTTCACCCTGTAGTTAATTGTTAACTTCACATCCCATGTTTCAAATAAATGTTATGATAACATTTTTTTTCAAACAAAAATTGCTTGGTAGTGATGGGGTTAAACAACTGGATGATTTTCTGCAAAAACATAATATTAAGAGTTATAATATTTAATATGTAGGTAAAATCTGCTTGATCCAAGGAGAAATCTGACGCCATTCTGGGGTCAAGAAGGAATCTTTTCCCAGTATGGTGCATATTGGCGAGCGCTTCAGTCTGGGTTTTCTGCCTTCTTTTGGATGGTAGGTAATGTGTGAAAGGCTGAACCCGATGGACGAACGTCTTTTTTCATCCTTTGTAACTATGTGTAACTATGCTCATCCACCTCACCCGCCGCATGTCTCTGCTGCTCCTCTCTGGGAATCCCTTCACTGGCTCCCCATCCACTGCAGAGTTAAATTCAAAATCCTTACCCTGGCCTACAAAGCTATCACTAACTCAGCTCCCCACTACCTGTCCTCACTATTAATCACCAAATACGCCCCAGCCCGCTCCCTAAGGTCAAGCAGTGACCTGCGCCTAGCTTCTCCCTGCATCACCTCTTTCCATGATAGACTGCAGGATTTCTCACACACAGCCCCCACTCTCTGGAACGCTCTCCCTCGTACTGTCAGACTTTACCCTACTTTTCCTTCCCTCAATCGCTCCCATAAGACTTTCCTATTTAGGGAAGCATACCACCTAACTCACTGACGCAACCAGTCCATCACTCCCACCAGTCCATCACTCTCACCTTGCAATCCTCTCCTCCTGTTTCCACCCCTAACCCTCCTAGATTGTAAATTCCCACGGGAATAGAACCTTAGTTTCCTCCCGTACTGGTTTGTCAAAATGTTGTTAAATGTATTGTAACCCTGTCTATATTGTGCCCATTGTACAGCACTGCAGAATATGCTGGCGCTTTATAAATAAAGAATAAGAATAAATAATATTGTAACTATGTAGTCGACATGGACATTTTAGTACACATTTCTTCCTTGACTTTTTCACCTTAATAAGAATGAGAACCCCCATCGTTCTTCAAATTAGAACACTTCACACTGGAAAAGAATCTACTACCAAATAATAAGGCGAACGAACCGCATAAAGATCAAACAAAACAAAAACAAGCAGTAAAACACTTCTAGGCTTTTCTTATATTGATCGTCCTGTCGGAAACAATTTACTATTAAACACATTATGGTCAGTAACACTTAATTTCATGTTTCTCAAAGTTCCTATGTAATACGGTCAAACTTAAATTATATTAGTTTTCACTTTGAATTTGTTTATCATGTTCACCATACTTTTCTCAGTAACTTAAACCTTTGAAACCATTTGTTGTCCGGTGTAGCTGTTGACATGCTTTGTAATGTAACGTATAATAAGGATCTCTTCCCGCAGACACTGCACAACCTACACTGCTGGTCTTTAGAATAGTCAGAAATCTAGCAACAGTAAAACACATGTGTTACATAGAGATTTAAATATGCTCCTCACTAAGGCTAGGGTCAGACTAACGCATTTTTCGCGTTGTCCGTGAAAAAGTGCGTTCGAACGAATGGACGCATTTTTTCACGGAATACGCAATAGCGGTCATACCATGAGCATTTTCGTCTGTGATTTTGTACCGATCATCAATAAAACCCTTTTTGTGTCTGGACGTTATGTTGGCCGGACATTAGCAGCGTCTGACGTCTCCTAATCACACACACACGCCGCTAGTGGACGCAGCGCACTCTGTACGTCAGTACTAGCGGTTTCACGTTCTCGAAAAAATGCGTTCGTTTGCCACTTGCGTTGCGCAGCCGCACTTTTGTGTGGCCTTTCTTCATATGCTGCCTGGCATTGGACGTCATTTGCTGCTAGCACGGCCGTGATTTAGTGCTGCTAAACGCACGTTGATACTGCATTAGTCTGACCCTAGCCTAATTCACGATCTTTAATTTTATTAACTCATCGATCCCTATAACCCTGCTTTATTTCAATTGTGCATTATTATTCTCCCTGTCCATGTTCAACAAAGTATTGTTTGAGTCTTTCCCTGAATCACATACTTAGATCACTCTGACAAGCTTAAAACAGCCCATAAATAATGTGTGGTTGTGTAGTGTCTGTTGGAAGGCAAGAAATCTGTTGTCAATCCCATCAGGGCCCAATGCCTAAGGCAATAAATGGCAAAACTATAAGTGAAGTAGTTCAAAGAATGACGGGTGACAGTAACCACATACTAGCATATTGCAAATAGTTGCCTTGAATCAGTGAACATAGTGACTTTCAAAGCAATTGTTGAAACATAACTGGCACAATATAACTTTTTGGGTGTGTCCTCAATCCAAAATATCAGTGCTGTCTAGGAATGAACAAATAGATACATAATATAGAATGATTTTCACACAAGTCCTTAACAATGGACTTTTCTTGGCATGTTCATACAACTATAAGTGGCCAAAAAACAATATAAATGATGTGCCAATATGCAAATTCTATGGATAATACATGTTCAAGCTCTGAAGACGAATACTTTGGGCCTGATAATAATAGAGTCTTCCCAATGTGCAAATCTTACCAATTTTTTACTTCACTTTAAACAGACTTCATTGACTTTATTCAGTGTCGGATCTAGAAGTGAACCAAAACCTCAGATCCATGGGATCCAAAACTAGTAGGGTTATTCAAAGAGAATCGAAAAGTCACCGCACGTTCGGTGACTTTTCGTTCTCTTCAATTCGGCTTGATTCGGCGATCGCATTTCGGCAACCCTGCGATAGTATTCAGCAAGCACCACAGGGCCATTGTAGCGCAGGGAAAAGCCGCCGAAAACCTGCCGAACACTCACGGCAAAACCCAGACGAATGCACACCGAAACCCGCAAAACATCTGGATTAACCCCGCCGAACACGCCGGAGAAACCCGAGCAGGAGCCGATCAGAGAGCAGAGCAGCCGCCGGAAAAACCCGACACCGCAGACAAATGGAGTGAAAGTTGCAAGATAAAATTGGCAGTGACCACACAGACGCCACATCATTAAAAGGAAAGATAAATATGCAAAACTCACCAGAGAACAAAAAATGTATTTTCCACTGGACATCCTTTAAAAATATTTTTCTAGCATTACTTCACTAATAAAAAGGACAAGTAAAATCACTAGAAATTCACAAACTCGAGTAGCTAATGGATATTAAATTGCAAAAAAAAATTCAGTGTTCGTGATGGAAAATGTATACACACCCACAGAACACCAAAGGCCATTTCTATGCAAGTCCAATGGAGAATTGAAACATTAATTCTAATTGAGGTCAAATGAGGAATATCTTTTTGAATTCTTTACAAGATTTTTAAATTAGGAGATTAATATGCTGTACAAAAGGTAAAAGGTGTGTCAAAAACACAAAGATGTGGTAGTATACGACATAACCACAAGAAGGAACAACAGTCGACACATGGCAAACCATCACCATCTGAATTGCTGAAGGTGAGTACATAGCCTGCATGGGAATGTATCAAGTAGTCAGAGATCAAGTTGAGCAGGAATGCTTGGGAAGGCAGTTCCTCAACTATTTTCTCAGTTTTGACCCACATACGGAGAGGTTTTTATTAGGTTCCAATCATATGTTTCCTCGTTAAGTCATCCAAAATATATTTATTACAATTATGCTAAGGATTCTCTAAAACCCAACCTATCTATATGTTTAAACATTGATATCAAATTGCATGTGGAGTTGAGTGTTAAGGTCATCAACAGGTAGGGCGTAGTAAAAATAAGAATTGAAAAGTTGAGCGGGCAGTGCTATACTCCGTCCCCTCAGTGTGATGAAGAAGAAGCCCAACGCTGTGGCCAATCACCAGCCAAAGTCACACAGTCAGGCACCAAACCCATGGAGATAGGGTTGTTGCCAGAATATTTATTTCTTTTTACTTTTTAAAATATTTATGGTGATTTTCTGTAAATTATTATATCAACCTGTAAATGTATATACATTGCAAGCATATGATATGTTTAAATTTTAATAAACTCAAAATAGCATTCAGTCTTACTATTCATGTACGGTTCGTACGCACTTAAATACGGGCTGCTATTGCATAATTATTAACCCCTTAGTGACCGGGCGGTTTTACACAAATCCGTCTTTTAGTGACCGCTGCTGTTTTTACGTTTCTGCGCTGTTAGTGTTTAGGACAATTTTTCCTCTTACTCGTTTATTCGACCCACACATATTATACACCCTTTTTCCCGCCATTAAATGGACTTTCTAGAAATACCATTATTTCCATCATATCGAATAATTTACTATAAAAAAAAATATGAAATATGAGGAAAAAAATGGTAAAAACACACTTTTTCGTAATTTAATCCCAAAAATCTACAACCACCCAAAAAGACCCCGGCTAAATAGGTTCAAAATTTTGTCCCGAGACTAGAAATACCCAATTTTAACATGCGTTTGCTTTTTAACCCCTTCACTGCTGAGACAGTTCACCTATGTGCGCTGCGCTCATTCTGACCATTTTGTGCTAATTTTTTTAGATGACAGCCTAGGTCCTATTTAATTAAACTCCCCCAGACAAAAAAAACTTTTTAAAAAAAAACATTTTTTATTTTATTTAATTTTTTTATTATTTTTTTTTATTTTATTTATTTTTTAATTTTTTTTTAAAACCAAACCTGGTCATGTTTGGTATCATTTGAAAGGCCATAATCCTTAGGATCCCCTTATCTCTACATGGCAGCTAGAGGGTTAACTGGCCCACTGATATCCTCACACATATGGTGAGGTTGTCAGTGGGTGGGGGGGGACCTGGAGGCTTGGCTGACATCCAAGATGTCAGCCCCCCTCCAGGTTTGAATCGCGTTTTGGCGCCAATTGGCGCCAAAAAGCGATCCGGCGGCGAAACTGTTAATGCCATACACCGCTGGAAAGGGGAGGCTCTTCCCTCTCCAGCGGTGCAAACGGCATCTCCCTAGCTTCAATGGTTGGGGAGATAGAGGGCTCCGAAGGAGCCCCCCCTCCCCTCCATTGAAACACATGGGGGCACCTTCTGATGACGTCACCACGCAGCGTGGCGACGTCATCAGCCTCGCCTGCCCATGTAAATCACATGGGCAGGCTTCCTCCCTGCCAGATCGCCGTGGGATCCGACGAGGGAGGTGAGTATCGGGCGGGAGGGGGATTTGGCGCCGCTGACGTACCCTGTACGTCCGCGGGTCTAAGGGAGACCCGAGGACAGGACGTACAGGGTACGTCAGGGGTCATTAAGGGGTTAAACAATGAGACTTATGAATACATTTATCTTAATGTATGTTCACTGCAGGTAGATCCTGGTGTGTTTATCATATACATCTCCTATGGGATATTCTTGGATGATAAATCAAGATGATATCAACCCCTTCACTACTAAATGGTTTTCCATATAACTCTGTCAGGAAC
The DNA here is from genome assembly GCA_009667805.1 of Leptobrachium leishanense. Lineage (NCBI taxonomy): Eukaryota > Metazoa > Chordata > Amphibia > Anura > Megophryidae > Leptobrachium > Leptobrachium leishanense. The sequence continues at coordinate 54,690,952 of CM019070.1, read as the reverse complement.
CAGTGTTTTTTATGGAAAACCATTTTAAAATAGCCACACAGCAAAAATGTGTTGTAGAATCCCTACAGCATATTTGCAAGCTGTATTTCTCATTTGACAAGCAGAAGACTACCTCTGACGGCCAAGTAGTGATTCTACTGCTGCAATTCAGCTGGAACGTCCGATAGGATACACAAGACATGTCCGCTACTTCCTTCAATTCTAGCACATGTCCAGAGCTGCCATCAGAAATCGTGGGGCCCCTTACTAAACCGCTGGTCAAGGCCCCTTCCGGCAGCTGCCCATTTCAATTAAATATTTAAAAATATAACATTTTGCCTCTTTCTGCAAATCTTATTTTACAGGAAATGTACTAAATCCCTGTTGGTCCAGCAAGGGGATAAAAAGTGTTCCCTGCTGTACTTGTTTCAGGCTCTCCCAGTCCTGGTCGACCCTAGTGACCTGAACGTTTTGCAAAGTAACATCGATGCTTTTGTGTGGCGGCGTCGAGTAGCCAGATCCACTCTACACCACTGTAGGGACTTGGACTGCCGCTCCTTCTCAAGTATTATCAGGCCGCTCAACTGGCGCAGGTTGTCACCGCTCATTCTCCACCTACTACTACGTGCTGGGTTGACTTTGAGGCAGCGCTGATGTGGCCTGATGAAATGAGGTTCCGGATATGTATTTCTCGATCTGATCGCCTCCCGCTTTCCACATCATATCCCTCTGTTCTCCAGACTCTGATGAGATGGTACGTCACCACGGCATTCCTCCATAGGGCTGACCCCTCGATTCCAGATCTGTGCTGGAGACCGTGCGGTGCCCGTGTTACTCAGGCTCAAATGTGGTGGAGTTGTCCAGTGATTGTCAAATACTGGGAGGAGGTTGGTACCCTGCTACACCAGGTGTTCGGGATTCCTGTCCCGTTGGAACCCTGGACCTACCTCTTTGCTAAACCGTTGCTTGCCCTGTCACCTGTCCAGAACTGCCTCCTCTCTAAGATTGTATTGGCGGCCAGGAAAGCGGTTGCAGAGTTTTCCCTGGTTCAGATCATGCTAAATCGATCCCTCCGTTATGAACCAGAGTGCTCTGACAGTCCCTAGATGTGGCGACCCACTGGGAAAATTGCTGGTGTCTTGGTTGACCAGTCCTGGGTGACATGGAGGGGCACTTACCTATTTGGCATTTATGGTGCACATAGAATTTGGCAAAAGGTCCCCTGGATCAACTGGTGCTCTGAACATGTTATGGTCTGTCACCCCCTGACGGCTGCCCTGGCTATGTCCGATGTGCTGGACCTTTATATCACATTCTGAAGACCATGTGCCAAATAATTTGTTTGCAATAAAATTAATTAATTTGCATTGCAGATGCTTTTGAAGATTGAGTGAACTCGCTCTCGGTAATAAAGGGAACCCCATGCTGCATTAAGTGAATCTTCGCCTTTCACAGTTACAGGCATGGAGTAATGATTTGGGATTTTCGCAGCAGCACATGTATATATGAAGATAGGGTTAATAATTATACTGCAGCTATAATTGGCTATTTAAAGGGTCTCTCAGTTTTCTTAGTGGGTCTGCATGTCTTGGAAATGATATGAAGATACACACAAGTGCCTCACCCTCAGTTTCTTTATTTTAATGTTATGCCTCACGCACTGCAAAATTAAATATTCTTTTTAAGTATAAATTAATATTAATTAATAAAACTAAATTTTAAATAATTAATAGCAGGAGACTTGGACAATACACCATCTTGTATCTTAATGATTTATAATAAACTAAGCAATCTGGAGTCTGCATGATAATTGTTTCACATTTATCTTTATTAATATTTATCATAAATATAATATCTTCCCTGCTGCCTTAGGCAAAGTGGCACTAACTGTCTGTAAATCCTATCTACCGTACCTATTTTTCTGTCTGCCTAAACATACACACACGAGCATTCACACCCGCACACTCAATTATTATGAAATATTATTAATGGAAGCAAATTTTACTTAACACTGAGTGTTAAGACAGAAGGCTTGATCAGTTTCAAAGACACTTGTTCACAAACATAATGCATGTCAGAAATGCCATTATCCTTAAATCTCTAATAATAAAGAAAGATGTCTTATTGTCCTTGCAAGAATGATGGCCTTATGTTTTTTTTGCTCCTGTTGTCATTGAATACTGTAGTCATTTTGGTATTGTAGTTCCCCATATTTGCTTCCAATTCCAACCCAACCCAGCCATTATCATTAATGATTAAGCATTAAGTATAACAGCCAAACAGCCATACTCGTGAATTTTAATGGCTTATGTCCTGTTCTGGTGTTGTGGCTCAGATAATACAGATGCCTACTGTGCAACTGGGCCTCCTATGTTTTGTATAGGTAGCCCAAATGCTGGGGCAGTCAGAGAATAATGTGTGATTTGGAGACTGCTTGTTATTCTCGTCCATAGCTGCGTTAACAAAATACTGTCTATCATAAGCTGGTAGTAAGTGATTTAGGTTCTGAAAACTCAGATAACACACACAAACATTCATAAAAAATAATAATTAAAAAATGCTATTCTCTAACTAAAAAGGAAGGTGAGATCAACTCCATCCTCTTGCTGCAAACTAATGTAACCAAAGAACCAATTGTTGTCTGATGTCCTTCTGCCTTAAAAGCACAATCCGATGGAACCCTTTGGATTCCATTTTGCAGCAGCCTAGAGTCATGTGTCGAACTATTAGTGTATAGGGTAATCCAGACGTGGACCCCTTGCTTTAAGTGCCTAGATGGTATCTGCTATGCCCTCCTGATGAGGCGTAACAAGGCTGAAAGATTGGCGAGGGATGCAGTTCCTATCAAGCAGAGGAGGTTGCCTTGGAATTTTGGTACTGGCCACCTTTCCTGCGTGATATCGGACTGGTTTGTATATGGCTTGCCATGGTGCTTCCTCCATAATGGCACCAATGAGCTAACACCTTGTAAGACCTGAAAGGGAATCCACCATAGGACAGACCATTTGACTGTTGCCCGTGCTCCGCAATCTCATCCACCTTTAGTTTGCTCCCTAAAACCACCAATATGACTCATTATTGCAGAAGTATTTCTTCCTAGCTTAATATCAGCTGGAATAGGGGGTTCTAGTAAGAATATACTAATGATGTGCGTAATGTGATTTAGCATATATTTTATCAAGAAGGGACTCTGGGCCATTATTGAGATTGAAGGATGTGTCTTCAAACTAAGGCTGTTTACACAATTAATATTGAGTGACATTTTTTTTAAAAAAAATGTTAATTCTTATGAAATGTTAAAGGATCCTGAACGTGTCATTCTTTTCTGTTATCGCTGATTTTGCAGAGGCTACAAGACCTTCTGATGACAAAGTACAATACGGCAAACAAGTACTTATTTGAGACTTGAAGTGTTTTATTTCAGTTTCTATCCTGGTTAACTACCTGTCACCAAGAATATATTCATTTCTAATTATATTTTGTCAATGTTAGTGGTGCATATACACTACGGTATTTTTTCCCCTATCAGCAGACTTTCGCGTGTCAAATCACTGTTGCAAACCACGGCATAATGCCCCTCCAAACATTGAATCTGATTATATCTCATTATTAGACTCTTTCAACATTTCAGGTTATTTTTGGCAACCAAACCTTTATTTGATCATATAAAGATATGATTTAAGTGGAACAAAAATGTGACACATGTCAGTGCAATGCTCGTCTCTGAATTAACAATGTTGTACATCTGAACATTGTCCTACATCAACCTCTCATTGTTAACCAAAAATATCCACTTCTTCTAAAGAAGCATTGGGGATGACAGCACATCTTGTGTTTTTGCAGATGATTTTTCTTTGGTGGCAATTTCCACAAGCACAGAACTCTGTTTCTTAACGTTGGCCTCCCTACCAGAAAATATGAGTGATATCAAGGTGCCACACCATCTAAGGTCTGCCAATAAGCCGGTGTCTTATGCAACATTGTGACTGCTGAGAGTTGTGGAATATGTAGGCCATTATTTTGTGTTTATTAATTAACCCTGTCACTACTAAAAATTTGTAAATTCGATTTTCATTGTCATCCAAAAAGTACTAACAATTAGCATATAAAACTGCTTTGATGTATCTTTCTAATACAAGATAAGTGAACCCCCTGTGGAGAAGCAAAACACCCAGTGAGTTCTCACTCCAGTCACTCCGTGGTACTGTAAAGAAGTTGCAAAGAGCAGCACTTACAGGGTTATTCAAAGAGAATCGAAAAGCCACCGCACGTTCGGTGACTTTTCGTTCTCTTCAATTCGGTTCGATTTGGCAATCCCATTTCGGCGACCCTGCGATGTATTCAGCAAGCACCACATGGTCCCCGAATTGCAGGGAAAAGTAGCCGAAAACCTGCCGAAAACTCATCGCAAAACGAGGGCGAACGCACACCGAAATCCGCAAAAACATCTGGATTAACCCGCCAAAAATGCTGGAAAACCCGAGCAGGAGCTGATCACACGCAGCGCAGCCGCCGGAAAAAGCCGACACCGCAGACGAATGGAGTGAATAAATTAGAAAAACAGTTCGCTTGAATGTTTGAAAAGTGAAACGCTGTTTGCAAAGAAACTACTGAGCGAAACATGCCTAAAATTTACATATGAGGTCCAAGGAATGATAATAAAAAGGGCTGTTACAGAAAAAATAAGTAAAGTTTAAAAAATGTAAATCCCGAAAAATGCTTAAAATATCCTAAAAAATCTATAAATAAAAAGACTCTTTACTGCAGAATATTATAATCAACGGTTTATTAGATATTGAATTAAAACAGGAATATTTTTAACATTGAAGCCTATGGGGTTCGCCTGAATAAACTTGCCGAATTAAACCACCGAATGACAGGGCATTTCGGGAACCTTTCACTGCTGGTTTTTGTTCTCTGAATAGCCGAAGCAGTGCTTCTCTATGGGGCTTCACTACCCTCGAACAGGCACCGAACAGGCACCGTATGTGCAGGCAATTCGCCAACATTTGGCGAATTGCCTGCTCTCTGGATAGCCGAATGGCCAAGAAAGGTAACCCTTTCGGCAGCCCTTCGGATCTCTTTGAATAACCCTGTTAGACTCACAAAAAACAAGCACTCTGCAGCATTACACAATGAACACCAGCTGACGTAGCCATCCAGTGAAACGCGTTCTGGTAGCTATGCTTTTAATGTTTTGGGTTTAATAAATGTATACTTTTTATTTACCGCTGTTCACCATCGTTCCTGTACCAGGAGGTTTTTGTAATCTCCTTTAAAATTCCATATGCGTATTTGACGGAGCCAATTGGGTCTCAGGAGCATGTGAGTTAAAAATTGGCTTGCTCTCTCTACACTGTATGGTTGCAGTGTTATGATAGGGGCACCCCTGGTAAATATCTATTTCCAGTACAGGAAGGTTCAACAGGAGTTCTGAGGAGTAACTAAGGGGTTGATGGGCACCTGAAAGAACGTCTGAAATCCAACCCAGAGCCAGATGTGGGCTCAATAAAATGGGAGTTGGATGTGTGCATATTCAATACCTACAATCCTGCACCGACGTACCGCGCAATTGTTGTTTCTGTCTTTCCTGCATCATTTATTGGAAGACACTACCTATAGGGGGTAAAGTTTTAGAAGAAGGAATATCTGAATCCTGTATATGGACATGCAGTGTATGTGTATTACTCATAAGAGGTATAAATATATCTATGTGATTGTGTCTCCAAAGGTAACCAGATTACCAACCATATAAGGATCGGAGGAGTCTGAGATCTGGAATTGAAGAACAAGTCTATAGTTACAGTGATTTTGGCAAGTTGCTACTATGTGCAAGGAGGCAAAGAGTCAACTGATCTATTTGCACTACAATCTCTACAATAAACATATGTTGATATTGGATGTACATTTTAAAAATGAACCTTTTCATGCTGATTATATACATATGTATGTATGTAGAGCAATATTATCCTGTTTTTTTTCCAGAAAATATCCAGTGTTGGTCTCACTATAATAGATTAAATTAAATATAAGTAGTGTAATTATCCATACTGTATCAGTATATATTCATACACATTCAAATTAAAATAAAAATCTACAAATACTCGAATACAGTATCTACAACTTGAGAATGCATAATATTTACTTAGTAATCTAAAACAATCTTTGCCATTAATTTAATCAATCCATTCTTTTCTGGCAGTAAAAAAACACAGCCATTAAAAGGTCTTACTTAGATGTTTTATCCAGTGGTATTGATTGTTTTTCAGGAAAAAAAATATCAATAGATTTATATAGATCTGCATCTTTAAGTAATTTAACTATTGATCATGAAACAGTTCCAAGGAGCAGGTGTAGCAGGTGCTCTTTTCGAGTTTTCTAAAACACAGATACATGATCTAATGTTGCATTAAACCCTTTCGCTGCCAAGCTATTTTTGTTGAATTAAAACTGATCATGAACCTTTTACTTAATGATAAAATAGCATTAGTATATCTAGATTGCTACTTTGGGATAGTTTTAATCTTTAACTATCCCAATCAGGGTTATTCAAAGAGATCCGAATGGCTGCAGAAAGGTAACCAAACGCTGAAAATCAACGTTCGGTTACCTTTCTTGGCCATTCGGCTATCCAGAAAGCAGGCAATTAGCCAAATGTTGGCGAATTGCCTGCACATATGGTGTCTGTTCTGTGCCTGTTCGAGGGCAGTGAATCCCCATAGAGAAGCAATGCTTCGTCTATTCAGAGAGCAAAACCCAGCAGTGAAAAGTTGCTGAATTGCCCTGCCATTCGGTGGTTTAATTCGGCAGGTTTATTCAGGAGAATCCCATAGGCTTCAATGTGAAAAAATTTCCTGTTATAATTCAATATCTAATAAACCGTTCATTAGAATATTCTGCAGGAAAAAGTCTCTTTATTTCTTAGATTTTTTAGGACCTTTTAGGCATTTTTGGGGATTTTTTTCCAAACATTATTTTTCCGTTTTTTTTTAATCGTTTTTTCTTTTTTCTGTAACAGCCCTTTTTATTAAAATTCATTGGACCTCACATGTAAATTTCAAACATTTTCGCTCAGTAGTTTGTTTGCAAACAGCGTTTCATTTTTCAAACATTCAAGCGTACTGTTTTTTATTTATTCACCTCCTTCATCTGCGGTGTCAGGTTTTTCCATTGGCTGCTCTGCACTCTGATCGGCTCCTGCTCGGGTTTCTCTTGTGCCTTAGGCGGGTTGATCCAGATGTTTTTGCAGGTTTCGGTGTCCGTTTGCCCTGGTTTTGCGGTGAGTTTTCGGCGGCTTTTCCCTGCACTACGACGGCCCAGTGGTGCTTGATGAATACACCGCAGGGTTGCGGAAATGGGATCGCCAAATCGTACCGAATTGAAGAGAACGAAAAGTCCCTGAACGTGCGGTGGCTTTTCGATTCTCTTTGAATAACCCTGTATGTAAATTTCCATATTTTCATATTTTTTTATTAATTTATCCAGTATAGAAATATTACTGCATGAAAAGTTTTAGACACTGGATGGTATCCCTCATCTTGCACAAATTTGAAAAGGCTCTGCATTATCAGCATACAGGCAGAAATTACCTTTGTGTCAAAAACAGGAAATGCGATAAAGATAGATAATGAAAATGTTCAGATATCCTGCTTATAGGGATTTGTAGTGATTATTATTAATGCAGCTTCCTATAAAATAGAATACCATTTAAGATAATGTTTTTTGACATAATTCCCACATATGGAATTTGAAGTAACCCTTTAATCTTTATTGCACGATGATTGTCAGCAATTATAACCAATGTCCCTATTTACCTGTACAGCAGTAAGTGACCCCAGTCAGCCCTTTTCCTGTTCTACTTGTCTGGTGCCTCGTGTAAGCCCTGGTGTGTTGCCCTCTCAGGTCTATTCAAAGAAAGGTGAAACTCAGGAGAATGACTGGAGAAATGAAAATTCTAGGTCAAAATAGCCGAACCATAAAAATTCTCCCATTTATCCCACTTTCCAAATCGGCTATTTGGTCTAGATGTTTCTCTTCTCCTGCCAGTTCTCCTGGTTTTCACCTTTCTCTGAATAACCCTGTCGGGGATCTGTGTCTTGTTCCTCCCTGGCTCCGCCTCTCCTCCCTGATTTGCTCTACAGTCAGCCCTTTTCCTGCCTTGTCCCTCACTACATCCTCGCATATACAGTACTCTCTGCCAGTCAATTGCTATTATTCTGTGTAAGGCTGGGGTCAGACGAACTCAGTGCGAACGCGCGTGCAGCCGCACTTTATTACAGCCTTAGTAGCAGCAAATGACGGCCAATATACAAAGTACGTCCGCACAAAAGTTCGGCCGGGCAATGCAAGCGGCATACGAACGCATTTTTTCGAGAACGTAAAACCGCTAGTACTGATGTACAGAGTGCGCTGCGTCCGCTAGCGGCGTGTGTGCGTGATTGGGAGATGTCAGACGCTGCTCATGTCCGGCCAACATAACGTCCAGACGCAGAAAGTGTTTTATTGATCATCCGTACAAAATCACGGACGAAAATGTGCATCGTATGACCGCTATCACGTATTCCGTGAAAAAATACGTCCATTCGTTCGAACGCACTTTTTCACGGACGACGCGAAAAATGCGTTCGTCTGACCCTAGCCTTAACCATAATAAATCCCCTTTTTGACCTTATTCCAGTGTCTCTGCTTTTTTTGTCACCGCATACTGGGCTCATATCCTCACCCCGTACACCATATTGCGTCAAAGGTTCTTTTAAAGAACGTTATGCACTTGTAAGATAGAAGAATATAATTATTACAATTAAAATAAATTTTGAGTAGTGTGATATGACTTCAAACATGTTTTTAAAATAATGTAATACTAAACGCAGTTTATTTTCTCACAGGTGATTTTCTCATTAAAACCTTCTACATATACCCTTTAGTCTCTAAAATGCTGACCCATGTTTTATATAATATAGGAATAGTGGAAATGATCCTATGAGGAAACTTCCAAAATTGAAACTTTCCAAAAGGTGTTTTAAATAAACATATGACTGTATATTTAAAAGGTGCACTTGCTACAGGTGCCTTGAATTATGAACCATTAATTTCTGCACATCTGTTAATACAAATTAAAAATACAAATGAATACTAATTAAAAATAGAAGTGTTAGGAATAAAAAAACTCCTTCATCAACAATTTATCTGCACCAATAAACAGAAAACAATGTGTGTACTTTAACGCGTCACTAAGTCCACTCGCATCTTATTCTTTACTTGCTTAAATAATATATAATATTTAGACCATGTGACATTTAATACCTTGAATTGTTGCCTTCGATTTCATGAGTAATTTGTTTGTGAAATTAATTTGAGAACCACATGTAGAAAATACAGCTTTAGTTCTTTTTATAGCTTCTCACTTAGTTCCTGTGTCCTACAAATATAAAGAATAAGCCACACGGTCTGAACCAACACAATCTTGCATAAGTGTAAATGCTATTGGCAGAGGCATTACGATCTATTGTGGAAGAACCAATACTTTGTTGATTTTTACTTTCCTGTGGAGAGTTGAATCAATTAATTAGTCTAGGCAGATAATTACTCACTATATTTTTAGACCATAAAAGGATCGATAAAGCCAAATGTCTCACTTCATATCTCAACTTTGCCATCTCTGAGGTTATGGCAGAGATTATATTGACTTTTGACTCTGCTCAGTTTGCAGATTAAAGTAATCGTGCCAGTGCTTGGCAATATTACCAATATCTTATCACAGTTATTTTTTAGATTTTATGTAATTCCATCTATCTCTCTATCCAACTATATTCTTCTCTTTTTCCAGATTTCTGTACACAATTATAAAAATGATATTGCCTCTTTTAGGGCTTGAGGGATTGGTATTTTTTGGCCTAGGGCAAGGAGTATAAACAAAACAAACCTTTTTTTAATGCTCTAAAAATGTTTAAAATGTAATGCTGATTATATACGGATAACCACTCTATTGTAGAGCAAATTAACTTCATGGAAACCTGTCTTCTGCAGCACTGTAAGCATAGACAGCCCAGCACACCTCAAGTTGTCTTTACTCATCAGAAGAATGGTGATTTGAAGTAGTTTTCCCCAAACTCCACATGCTAGTGTCCTGTGTAGCCATTGCTCTCCAGCTTTTTTTGCCAGATCGCCCCTTGATACAATGTCATTAACTGCTTAATATAACTTTTTCACATCAAAAGATTTCACATTTTCACATAATAAGATTAATTTTTAACATAAAATGAAATGGGGATAACACACTATAAAGCATCATACTGTGTAATTCACAAAGAGGTGGCAACTGTGAAAGAAATACGCACTTGATTTAATTAATTAAATCAATTAAAAATTTACCAAAACTTTTATACTGCATCCTACTTAGAGAAACAGAAAATAACTTTAAAGATCTTTACTAAACATGAACACACTTATAATAAAACACTTTAAATCATATAATTTATTTTAAAAAATCAATTAATTAAAACGTATATGTATTTTAGGGTGCGAATAATAACTACCCGTTTGACATTCTATATGTATTTATAATTTTAATGGACGGTTTGTTCATTCACATTTTATATTTTAAGCGCATCGCTGGATTTTGAGACGTCAACATAAGAATAAAAAAATCTATGTAAACAATTGAAAACTGAAGGATTAAAAGTTTGCTGGAAAATCACTTATTGGCTGCTTAGTGACTCAGACAGAAAAAGATTTTAGTCAATTAGCAATGCTCAAGTTAACGAACTGCATAAAAGGCTTTCCCTCCATTAAATACCTCTTCCCAATTGTCAATATTTTTTAAAAAGTGTAATGATTTCTTATCAGTGCTTGAATGAACCGTAAAACTACCTTTTGAAATATTGACATTTCCACCATTTTGAACACAATACGTTTCTGTTGTATATACAATCTGACGTGCCTTTACTTTCCATAATTCATTGACAGTAGAGTGGCCAAAGAGCTGTGCCCTGAACATACCTGAAATTGTGAAATTACCCTGAGTCTCCTTCATGAGAAAGTAGATTATTTATTTTTTTATTCAAAAGTTTAGTTTGGGTTTTAAGGGGCACATGTACTAAACTGAAACGATAACAAAATGTTAAAGAACATGTACAAAGCTTCTTTGTGTTAGATGTGCATTTGCATCTGCTTAAACTGATACTCTCATAATCAAACACTAAAGGCCCTATTGCTAAATCGGAGACGATAAGTAAAATCATTTTCGCCTGCAGACCTTACATACCGTCTCTGTTTTAGTGCAGCTATTCCGGGGTAGGCATTTTGCTAGCACGTCTCCCTGGAAAGAAGCACAGAGCAGCTTGATAACGGCAGTAGCCCCCCCACGAGTATAGACTCCTGTTGTCCATACAAAGTATAGAAGACGATAATTTACAGTAATCTTGTGCGGTGAATAGCAACACTCAAGCAGCAAACCCAGCTTGCAGCAAACCCAGCTTGCGGCAAGAGTGAAATAACGATTCCCACTGTTAAAATAATTAAATGAGACATTATGGGCCCTAACGCCAGTGCTGGCCTCACATATGTGAGCGATAGCGCTAGGTTGATAGAGGTTATAGTGGGACGCCCAGACCAGATCCAGATCGCTAACTGGTTAAAAAATCTATTATCGCATCGATAATATCACTTTCTAGCACTAGAATACTGTATTTTGAGCTCCCTTTAGGCTGGGGTCAGACGAGCGCAGTGTTAACGTCCGTGTTGCCGCACATAAGTACGTCCGTGATAGCATACAATTGTGTTAAATGGAGCCCCACACACGAAGTACGTCCGCACAGAAGTGCGGGGGCTGACGGACGCTGCAAACGGACGCAGGTTAGGCAAGAACGTAATACTGCTAGAACGGACGTGCAGAGTGTGCCACGTCCACAACGTCCGCATAGCTTTGTGTGTGAGTGATGGAGCATGGTCAGACGGACTGCATTTATACGTCCAGCATTTTTGACGGACAGAATGTTTTTTCATTGTAATTTATTTTCCCCTCCTACATCCGTCAAAAAATAACTTCAGTGAAAAAACGGACTGTGTGACCACTACTGCGTCATCCGTACTGACGATGTCCGTACTGCACGGACGTACAGTCCGTACAAAATGCGCTCATCTGACCCTAGCCTTACTTAACACGGTGTCATGTGCTTTGCCGCCGGCGCCGCTAGAGAACTAAGAACAAGTTGCCTGATAGTGGTAAGAGTAGCAGTGGCCCTCCTGAAAAGCCTTGCTGAGCTAGTAACCAGGTGCTAGCTAATGCCTTCCAAATTTTCCTCTACAAAAGAGGACCACACCTATTCCAAAATGCTTCTGCATTAACCTAGTGTTCTCCTCACTAGCAAGAAGCTACCTCCAGTTCCTGATACCTGCTTAGACCCTTGTTGCATCCTGTCTTCTCCACGTTATTATCTGCAGATAACCCCTCTACAGTTTCCTGCCTCAAAGATCTTCTGCTACAGATCCTGTTTAAAGGTATTCTGCTACAGATCCTGTTTAAAGATCTCCTGCTACAGATCCTGTTTAAAGATTAGGGATGAGCCGAACACTCCCCGAGTTCGGTTCGAGCCCGAACCCGAACTTCCCATTTGTTCGGGACCGAACCCGAACCTGAACCCCCATGCCAGTCAATGGGGCTGAAAATTCGGTTTTTTGGAGTGCCCTCCAAGAGGGCATATATGCTACATATTTGACATAAAAGGTGTGTGGGGGTCCGGGTAGTGCCCTGGGGGACAGGAAACAAGGACAAAAAGTTTTTAAAAAACGTTTTTAAAGGGGCAGTGAGTTTTCCATGAAATAAGGGTTAAAAATAAAAACGAAAAATTCCTTCAAATATCGTGCCTAGGAGGTCCCCATAACCTGCCCGTGAAGTGGCGGATTTCTAGGATGTATAGAAATATGTAAAAACCAAAAAATGACATTTCAAATGACGGTAAATGCTTTTCCTTTAATCTATCCATAAACAACTGCTTGGGGCGGCAGTCTGTTTGAAAAGAGGAGACATTTTCGGACACGCAGAAAAAGTTTACTGATTTTTTTTGGCGGTGAAAAGCAGGAGAATGGAAACTTCTAGACCAAAAAGCCGATTTGGAAAGTGAGATAAATGGGAGAATTTTTCTGGTTTGGCTATTTTGACCTAGAATTTTCACTTCTCCAGTCATTCTCCTGAGTTTCACCTTTCTCTGAATAACCCTGACAGGGTTATTCAGAGAGCGGTGAAGAGCAGGAGAATGACTGGAGAATGGAAAATTCTAGGTCAAAATAGCCAAACCAGAAAAATTCTCCCATTTAGGCTAGGGTCAGACTAGCGATTTCTTAACGTGCGTTTAGGCGCACTTAATCACGGCCGCACTAGCAGCAAATGACGGGCAATGACGGCCAATATACGAAGTACGGTCGCACAAAAGTCCGGCTGCGCAACGCAAGTGGAAAATGAACGCATTTTTTCGAGAACGCAGAACCGCTAGTACGGACGTACAGAGTGCGCTGTGTCCACTAGCGGCGTGTGTGCGTGATTTGGAGACGTCAGACCCTGCTCATATCCGGCCAACATAACGAAACCAAAGTTTCCTGGTTTGGATCCGTAAAAAATCACACACAAAAATGCGCATCGTATGACCGTTTTTGCGCAATCCGTGAAAAAGTACGGCAATGCGTTCGGACGCATTTTTTGACGGTCGCTGTGAAAAATGCGTTAGTCTGACCCTAGCCTTATCTCACTTTCCAAATCGGCTATTTGGTCCAGATTGTTCTCTTTTCCTGCCATTCTCCTGGTTTTCACCTTTCTCTGAACAACCCTGAGAGAGAGGTGAAAGCCAGGAGAACTGGCAAGAGAAGAGAACAATCTAGACCAAATAGCCGATTTGGAAAGTGAGATAAATGGGAGAATTTTTCTGGTTTGGCTATTTTGACCTAGAATTTTCACTTCTCCAGTTATTCTCCTGCTTTTCACCGCTCTCTGAATAACCCTGTGAATGTTTAATCCCGAGGTGAAAAATAACATTGCTTTAGATTTTTTTCAAACACCAGTTAAATGCAGCATATTAGGATGTTTTAGGGAAATTTAATTCTCAAATCTCAATCAGAAACAGACACCACCCCACCCCCTCAGTACCTCTGTATAGTGTACTTTGTATCAAATTGATTACCAGACCAAAAACACCTGGTGTTATGCCCGTTTGTGAACAGAGGTCATTTAGAGTTGATAATCTTTCCACGTACACATTAGTTTTTAATTCAATATCTAATAAACCGTTGCTTATAATATTCTGCAGTAAAGAGTCTCTTTATTTCTAGATTTTTTTGTATTTTTTTAAGCATTTTCTATATTTTTTTCAAAATTTCTTTTTTTTTTCGAACCCGAACCGAACACGCCCAAATAGTTCGAAATTCGTGAACTTTCGAACTGCCAAAGTTTGGGTCGAACTCCGAACCGTCCGAACCCGAACAGCTCATCCCTATTAAAGATACCTGCTACAGATCCTGTTTAAACATACCTGCTACAGATCCTGTTTAAAGATACCTGCTACAAATCCTGTTTAAAGATACCTGCTACAGATCCTGTATAAAGATCTCCTGCTACAGATTCTGTATAAAGATACCTGCTACAGATCCTGTATAAAGATCTCCTGCTACAGATTCTGTATAAAGATACCTGCTACAGATCCTGTTTAAAGATACCTGCTACAGATCCTGTATAAAGATCTCCTGCTACAGATTCTGTATAAAGATACCTGCTACAGATCCTGTATAAAGATCTCCTGCTACAGATTCTGTATAAAGATACCTGCTACAGATCCTGTTTAAAGATACCTGCTACAGATCCTGTTTAAAGATACCTGCTACAGATCCTGTTTAAAGATACCTGCTACAGTTCCTGTTCTAAAGATCCTCTGCCTTCCCAGGACCCTCTGCATTCCCAGGACCCTCTGCCTGCAAATAACTCTCTGCTTTTGTTTTCTATTTTCCCTAAGACCTTCCTTCAGTCTCCATTCTCCTAACTATATCTCTCTCCATACCTGGCCTAACCCTGCTCTACTTCCTATTTCTATCTACTCTCCTTTTATGTATTTAGTATAGTTCAGTATAGTTTTAGTATTCTCTTTTCACTACCTTTTTCTCTCAGCTTGCCTTTTACTTAATCTTATTGCTGGTTATTATTTATACACTGTCTTCCCTTCCTGTCAGTATTACCCAGGTCCTTGATATTTGTTTATTGCCTTTATACCTTACTCCTAATAAATCCTTTTGTTTATATATCCTTCTCTGTATAAATCATTGCACATTAGGTTCAAACCTGCCACCCCGGAACCAGCTCTGTGACAAAATGCAGAAGCCTTTACCAATTGAACCCGCAATGATTCAAGCCATCACAGGGTTAATTCAGAAGGCCCTTCATGAATTCTTGACTCACCTGATCCAGCTCTTAAATCTCCAGCTTCAAGGATTATGGAACCCTTCTACTAAAGAGAACATTCTTGCTTCTAAGGTAACCCTTGGCCCTTTATCCGCAGCAGAGCGTGCCAGGAGACAAGCCGGTGGTCTCTGTATTTATTGTGGTTCCAGGGGTCATTGGATCCCCCTCTGTCCCATAAGACCACCTAAGAAGACTCCAACACCTACATATACTCCTACCTCCAATTCCCATTCCAAGAAATCCATCCCAGTGCCCAAATCTGCACCTAGTAAGTCTACTCTCAAAAAATCTCCAGGGATTCTACCTGTTTTAAGTAAGACCACCTGTGCTGATCCAAATAAATCTGTGTCCCCAGAAGCGAGCTTTGAAGAGGATTATTACTCTGTTGAAGCCATGGAGGCCGAACCCACTGTTTACTCTGAATTTGATCCTATGAAGTATGATCCTTCTACAACTATGGACTATGGCTTATCAGAACCCAACAACTATGATATGCCTATGGAGACTGTATCTGCATTCGCTACCAGCACTATTGCTCACAGCCAGCGATCTCAAAATCCATCAGTTTCTTCAAAACAGGTCAGTTCTTTTAAGGAGTCTATACCCTCAGACTGTGTTATTGCTTCAGACGGAACTGTGGTCTGTAAAAATGAATTAGACCTATTTGAGAAAGCTTTACAAGATCGAGATAAAGCACGTCAGTCAAACAAATTAATTATGGCAACTACTCCCATCACCCTCAGCCATCATTCTGATTCAGAGAGCTGGGATACTATTGACTCTGATAGTGAGATGCCGCTCCAGTATGCCCGTCATCCCCATGGTGGTGCAGGTCGGCGTGTAAAAAACATTACTTGTACTATGAGCACACCCTATACAAAATCACAAGATGGCATACCGTCTAATCATTTCCTACCAGACTCTTTAAATAAAGAGTGCGACCTAAGCGGTGAGGAGCTTTATAAAAAGGCTGAAAATACCAGGACTGTTACTCCCGCCACTTATACGATTCAGGGCTCCTATGCTTCAATACTTGTTCCCTCTTCAGCTGTAGTACCTAGATCTGGAGCACCTTCTCCATTGTTCTGTGGCGCCACGTTTACTACTTTGTCTATCCTGCACCTAAAAGATTCTCCCTGTTCCTATGCCACTAACACTGGCACCCCGGACCCAGCTCCCTCCATAATTACTCAAGAGGTTGAGCTTGAGACTGCTGAGACCTCTTCTACTACGCAAAGACTTCAACTGGATACATCAGTCCAAATTGCAGTGCCCGCTACCGGAGCTTCGTTCCATGCCAAAGAGCCCGTCGCCGAGACTTCGGTTCCTGCTGAAGTGTTCGTTGCTGCGTCGCCCGCTGATGAAGTTCCTGGTCATGCCAAAGTGCCTGCTGCTCGAGTACCACCAGTTGACTTACCGACTACCGAGGTACTTACTGCTGAACTACCACCAGTCAATATACCCACTACCAAGGCAGTACTGTCCGGTTCCAAAGATCTACCAGCTGAGTCACCTACTACAAAGACAGTGTCGACTGCCAAGACTCCATCTGTTACCGTGGGGTCTGCTGATGAAGTTAGGACCCATGCTAAAGTCTATGCCACTGACACCATACCTGTTATAGTATCCTCCATGGTAATACTCACTGATCAAGTTAGTGCTCTAACTCAGACTGTACGTGGACAACAGTCTTTGATAGCCGCTTTGCAGAACCTGTTGCAGAACTCTCTAGATACTGTATTGCCTCCGCTTCTTAATACCTGCACCTTTTTGTCTATACAGAACCCAGAGACTGAACCGTACAAACCTGTTATTTCCATGAGATACCCCGGGATGGCTAAGGTGGATCTTCCCATCGCCAATACCAGGAGGATCAAGTCAATGAAACTCCTAATCTTGGATATTAATACATTTCCTATTTCCTCAGATTCTGAAGACCCTTCTGGAATCGCTACCACTACGAAAGATTCTGAGGCGCCAGCGACAATCTTGGCCACCCAGAGTGTGTCCCTTGTTGGGGGGCTCTGTCATGTGCCTTGCCGCCGGCGCCGCAAGAGCACTAAGAACAAGTTGCCTGATAGTGGTAAGAGTAGCAGTGGCCCTCCTGAAAAGCCTTGCTGAGCTAGTAACCAGGTGCTAGCTAATGCCTTCCAAATTTTCCTCTACAAAAGAGGACCACACCTATTCCAAAATGCTTCTGCATTAACCTAGTGTTCTCCTCACTTGCAAGAAGCTACCTCCAGTTCCTGATACCTGCTTAGACCCTTGTTGTATCCTGTCTTCTCCACGTTATTATCTGCAGATAACCCCTCTACAGTTTGCTGCCTCAAAGATCTTCTGCTACAGATCCTGTTTAAAGGTATTCTGCTACAGATCCTGTTTAAAGATACCTGCTACAGATCCTGTTTAAAGATACCTGCTAAAATTCCTGTTCTAAAGACCCTCTGCCTTCCCAGGACCCTCTGCCTTCCCAGGACCCTCTGCATTCCCAGGACTCTCTGCTTTTGTTTTCTATTTTCCCTAAGACCTTCCTACAGTCTCCATTCTCCTAACTATATCTCCCTCCATACCTGGCCTAACCCTGCTCTACTTCCTATTTCTATCTACTCTCTTATGTATTTAGTATAGTTCAGTATAGTTTTAGTATTCTCTTTTCTCTACCTTTTCTCTCAGCTTGCCTTTTACTTAATCTTATTGCTGGTTATGATTTATACAGTGTCTTCCCTTCCTGTCAGTATTACCCAGCTCCTTGATATTTGTTTATTGCCTTTATACCTTACTCCTAATAAATCCTTTTGTTTATATATCCTTCTCTGTATAAATCATTGCACATTGGGTTCAAACCTGCCACCCCGGAACCAGCTCCGTGACACACGGGTAATTAACATTAGGATCACAAAGTCCTAATGCTAATTACTGCACTGCTGCGGCTAACTTGAATGTTAGCCACAGCGCCAAGCTGGTGCTAGCTGATTCTGCGTCTGCGGAATCAGTTATCATCAGCTGGAAACCCCCCCCAAAAAATCAGATATTCACCTCTCATCCTGCAGCGTGCCGATCCGCATCTTCTGGCTGCGGGGAGCAGAGTGAGACTGGGGACAAATAATCCACAGTCTCCCTCCGTGATCACTCTACTGCAATACATAATCTTGTGAGAGCACGATCATGCAGGTCACATGGCCCGGAAGCACAACCCTCCATGGAGTGTGAATGCAAATTTTTCCCCTTAGCATCCCATTTTAGCATTTAACATCTCCTGTAGTTCAAATTTTTTTTCTTTCTTTTTTTCAGAAAGGATTTTACCAGGAAGGATACATTGAGATTTCTCTCGTTTTCAAGTATGTCCTGGGTGGCGAGTATGAACTTTTAGGTGTCTTGCCCAGGACACTTACTGGAGAGGTGCTCTTGCCGGGATCGAACACATGTCTCCACAGGCTCTCTCCACACAGAGCAGTGATGTTACCTCTACTCCACCCAGCCGGTACAAATTTATGAAAACTGTAGAATAGGGCCTTCAATCTTTTGGATGCCTGTCAATGCACTCACATTGACAATTTTGTGGCACCTCACTGTCACGTGGCATTTCAAAGTGATGGCATCTCTGGGTATAAAATGACATCTACTGACATGTTGCAGCTAAGGGAACTGTGGTGGCAATAAGAGAGAAATTGCAATAAAGTAATGTAATAATACCATAATGAGAATAAATATGGGACAATGTTTCTAGATGTGAAATAATACATGTGGGGGAAATGTGACACAAATCAGAGTAAGGTAACATCAAAGCAAATGTGGCAAAAGCAAACAATAATCTTCTTAAACCCTGGAGGTTTCTCTTTTACATGCGTTTCCTCTTGTGTTTTGTCACAGGTAAGTACGTTTGTCTCCTTTTTATCTCTATAAATAGTTTGTTGATCTGAGAGACCGTTGTGTGTTATGTTTGTTTTTAAATAACTTTGTCCCAAAACATCTTAGAGCACAAACACCTTTTATTTTTATTTAGTAGTTATAAATGTGTATAACAGGATTTTTTATATTGTCAGTTAAAAAAAAAATGCAATTTTATAAAAACATGCTTTTATATAAAATATTGTAGAGACAAAATTGATATAAATATTCCCATTTAGACTAAAAAAGAAGTGTCAAAATGACATTCCCAAAAGTAATTAATACTATTTACATTTAGGTTATATTTTTCTATAGCAAAACAATGATAGATGATAAACTATGGCAATTTATTTATCTGGGAGAAAAAAATGCTAGACATTGATAAATTATGCTGTAGTGCTCTGTGCTGCCACTCTATAAATAACAGACTCTAAATTTGAAAAATATTTTAGTTTTATTTGTGGTTTATGTCTTTACGACAAAGCTGTACATTTATGAAACATTTTACGGTTCATTTTCTTGAATCCAGTGGCATTTCATAAAATGCCATAGATCCCACATTTTACGAAAAAGGATTACTTTCTTTTAAATCTAAGGTATTACCTAACCTAAAATGTTAGTAGATTTGCAATTTGAAAAATAAAATATATAGCCATACATTTTCTGCATTTGCTACACATAAGCTATTTTTTTGCTTGGGGGATTTTACATGAAAAATTAAATGTAATTTATTTTTGAAGTTAAAGTTAATAATTCTCTTTGCATGAAAAATAAATGCTCCCATTAGACTTGCAGATTTCTTGGTGATATATCTGTACAAAATGATTTATTCTAATTTAATAATGGCATAGATTTTTTAGAGCTTGAGTGTACACTGCTTCTCGTTAATGCTGTAAAATATTTGTTGCCACTCAGGAATTCTCCAGATCATTATTTTACAAAAGGAAAACCCATCTTGACAGATGAACTCAAGTCATTGCGAGCAAATCACTGATACTCTATGTAATAGGGCCTCTAAAGAGGTAGACATCAGCTCATTACTATGGCAACCGGAATCAAAACACTGTTTTAGTGAAGATTTTCCTGTTTTACAATGCAATGCTGATTGTTTATGATACCACTGGAACCATATTCCACCAAGGTACAAAAAATGAGCTGACAGGAGGAAAGCCTTTATAGACATTCTTCAATGGCATATTTTCAAATTATCTATTATTGGACAAACACCAGAAATGTGTTATGCAGAAAGGAAGTGTGACTGACAAAGTGATAAGATGTGTAGTAGACAATAAGTTTCATCCTCTCTAAAGAAGGACGGCATACTCAACCTAATAAGGTCAATAAATGTTTATTTGCTAAAAAAAATCAAGTTATAAATGTAATAAATTCCTGTTCAAACCCATCATATAAAGTGTTGTTGTAAAACTATATTATAAAGGAATTCTCAGATTGTTTGGATAATGATCTCAACAGTGTTTGTCAGAATTATTATCCCAAAGTAACTTATAAACACTTGTTGCCAGTTTCTGATTTTCACTCTTGACCTAAGTTCTCCAAGTTTGCAAATTTTCTCGCATTTTTTAGAAAATCACTTGGTTTATAACTTGCCTGTAAATTACCTTTGTTGCAGGGTATAGATGATGAGCAACATTGACAAGCAAGTGAATAAAAAACAATGGCCCCTATTACGCTCTTGGCGTTAAAACGTAGGTGAGTGAAAACTGCGCCCGCAGTTTCCCCCCTTGCGCCCGCGTTTTAACGCCAGATTACAATGCAGGCGCAAAAAATGCTGCCTGCATTGTTATCGAGCGTTAAAGTTAGGGATGTGCGCGGCAGCACTGAGCGCAGCCGCACGCATCTTCTCAATTGAGTCCATAGGACTCCAATATAGTCCATAGGACTCCATTGAGTTCCTCTCTGCCGGTCACGTGACCGGCCGGATCTCGCATCGCGAGATACGGCCGGTCGGCGTATTGATATGCAGGGAAAGACAGGGGGCCTTTTTCCCCCTATCTTTCCCTGCTCCCGCCGGCCGGAGGGTGCGACCGGAGCCGCGGTCCTCGCCGCAGGACAGAGGGTAAGTATAGGACTCATTTTATTATTTTTACGGCTGGAATTAACAAATTCTGCAGAAGCGGAATCCGTTAACACCAGGTCCTGGCTCTGGTTAGCTTTTCGTTGACCAGAGCCAGGCGTTAATCAGCACTGGGACATTGTATTCCAGCTATGATTAACACTTTGCGCTCCCTATGTTAAGTATAGGGAGCGCAAAGAACCCTAACCTCGTGCAAAGGAGCGCAAGGTACCAAACGCAAACAGGTTTTTTAACCCGTTTGCGTTTGGATTGTAATGTGATGTTCTTAACGCGGCAAACGTTAATGCTCACGCAAGTGAGCGTTAACGTTTGCGTTCACATTGTATTAGGGCCCAATAGCGGTGATTAACCAGCATCGTGGTACCAAATTTCATCATGGTTGCTAACAATGCCATAAACTACCGTTGCTGCAACATCGATGAGCTTTGGCTAGCCACAGTCCCAACGTTCAACAGCAGCAGGCAAAGTTCCTGTACACAATGGCAAACAACGACGAACAACTGTTTCCTCGTTTTACTTCAGCAAAATGATGGCTATTCCCAGGGGTCAAGTCCAAAAGAAAGAAGTTTGCGAACTCGCTGATATTTCTGCCTATCCTCTTCCTCACATGCAATCATTTTAATTTCACCCTATCCGTATCTCATCGATGACAACAGGTTCCACAGGCAGAGCCCTATTGGGGACACACGGCAGACTAGCAGGTATGGTGCAAAACAGGTACTTTATTTTGCAGGTAGCAGGTGAAACACATCAGGCGGTGATACATATACAGTACAGACTCAGATAGGGATGACAGAAAACACAAGGGCAGCAAGGATCTAATACAGCAAGCAATCAGGAACTTAGAGTCCAGGAATAGCCATAAACTGCCAATGTGTTGCCATGGCAAGGAGGCTCGGGGGCTCTTCCCTTATATATCAAGGCAGGTCGCCCCCTCAGCTCCACATAAGCAGGACAATGCAAAATTCTGGACTGGAGTAGAGCAGGAAAAGTGCTGCCAGAACTAAGTGACAGCAGGCGGAGCTCTGACACTGGTCTTTTTATGTGTTCCTGTGTTCGGCACGTTACAAGCCCTCACTGAAATTTGATATTGATACTAAAGCTGTAGCCAGGCAGAGTTTTAGGGAATTTTTATGAAAATTAACATAAAATCATATATTTATTGTTACTTAAAAGAAAAGATTCAACTGAAACCTTAAAATAAGAAATTTGTTTTGGAGTAGGGCAAATGGGAACTCCGTTACCTCTACAAATAACGTGGAGGTACTCCGTTCCCCCGAGTTCCTTCTCGACTCGACTGATGTCTATTCCCCATTTAGCTTTGTTCCACTATTGTTTGCAACAAAAATGATTATTCTTTGCCTATTTTAACCCCTTCACTGCTGAGCCATTTCGGGTCTAATTTTTCTTCTTTACTTTAAACATGGTCATGTTTGGTATCATTGGAAAGGCCATGCTCTGGCCTTTCTACTGATAACAAACAAGACCCTCTAGCTGCCAACAGTGGGGAGATATCGTGGTTCAAAGGAACCCCCTATCTTTCCTTAGGAGTCAATGAGGACTTTCCCCACACGTCCTCAGCAGTGAAAGGGTTAAAGTAGCAACATTCAATTAACTCACATCAAAACTGTACAGAAAACAACAGTAACAAAGAGATTCATTCTCATCCAAACCGTTGTTCTATGGACGTCCAATAAATCTGACTTCAGAAGGAATTTGGATTGCACGTCTCTATGTACACTATATTGCCAAAAGCAATCGCTCACCCATCCAAATAATCAGAATCAGGTGTTCCAATCACTTCCATGGCCACAGGTGTATAAAATCAAGCACCTAGAAATGCAGACTGTTTTTACAAACATTTGGGAAAGAATGGGTCGCTCTCAGGAGCTCAGTGAATTCCAGCGTGGAACTGTGATAGGATGCCACTTGTGCAAAAAATCCAGTCGTGAAATTACTCCTAAATATTCCACAGTCAACTGTCAGCTGTATCATAAGAACGTGGAAGTGTTTGGGAACGACAGCAACTCGTAAACTGACGGAGCGGGGTCAGCGGATGCTGAGGCGTATAGTGCGAAGAGGTCACCAACTTTCTTCAGAATCAATCGCTACAGACCTCCAAACTTCATGTGGCCTTCAGATTAGCTCAAGAACAGTGCGCAAAGAGCTTCATGTAATGGGTTTCCATGGCCGAGCAGCTGCATCCAAGCCATACATCACCAAGTGCAATGCAAAGCATCGGATGCAGTGGTGTAAAGCACGCCACCACTGGACTCTAGAGCAGTGGAGACACATTCTCTGGAGTGACAAATCGCGCTTCTCCATCTGGCAATCTGATGGATGAGTCTGGGTTTGGCAGTTGCCAGGAGAACGGTACTTGTCTGACTGCATTGTGCCAAGTGTAAAGTTTGGTGGAGAAGGCATTATGGTGTGGGGTTGTTTTTCAGGAGCTGCGCTTGGCCCCTTAGTTCCAGTGAAAGGAACTCTGAATGCTTCAGCATACCAAGACATTTTGGACAATTCCATGCTCCAAAATTTGTGGGAACAGTTTGGAGCTGGCCCCTTCCTCTTCCAAAATGACTGTGCACCAGTGCACAAAGCAAGGTCCATAAAGACATGGATGACAGAGTCTGGTGTGGATGAACTTGACTGGCCTGCACAGAGTCGTCATATTGAACCCTATGGATTAGGAATGGGATGTCGCTTAAATTCATATGCGAGTCAAGGCAGGTGAGCAAATACTTTTGGCAATATAGTGTATGTATAAGAGTTAGCAGCTCTGTGAGCCATCGTGACAGATCATATTATCACAATATTGATATTGTGTGTTATAGAGGGCATTTATCTCATCAAATCTGGCTCGAGGAGGGGATAAGGATGTTCGGTAGGCAAACTTTAAATTGTCAACAGAAAACAAATTTTTAAAAAAAGGAAACATAAACAAATTTACTTTTATTTTACATTTGCTCTTTACAAAACAAAAAAACTTTTGGCAATGACAGGTTCTTTTTGCACTTTGGCATTTTCTTTTGATATTTGTCTAGGCGGCCTTTTTCTTGTTCAGTTCCTGACAAGGTCAATTTATATAGTTATCCACTAGAGAAAATGAATACCAATTCCAGTGGAATAGCAAGAAAAATGTGAAACTTGTCAAGGAGTCACTGAGATCCTTATATACAGAGTGCTACAAGTCATTATTAAGTGTGATGCATTCCTATTAGCTAAAGTCAGTGACCCTGCTGTATGTTACTACCGTACTAAGTGCTATGTGCAGACCACTGAGATATGACAGATGCAGCCTGAATCATTTTACTATGTATTCTCCAAAATGCCCCATATAAATATACACACAAAGGCTGTGCTCTTTCAGTGACAAGCAAACCCCATTTAATTTCAACTCAGTAGAATTTCCAGGATCTTTTTCAAGCAATTACAGAACTGAATTGTTCTTATTGTTTTCAGAATGATTATTTTTGGTGATAATAGGAAAAAATCGTAGTTTCACACTTTAAAAGATTGTGTGAGTCGGGTTACATGGGATGTAAGCTGTCTATTCCCCTTTGATTTTATCAGCACTCGAATAGTGGAACCAACATACATAATAGATTCGGGAAACCTTTGTATTAAGGAAGGTAATGTTGTTTACTGAAAATTTTATATATTTTTTAAACAGAGATGAAGTGAACAATGGTCTGAACAGAACATAATTCATAATGGGATTCTACTGTATATTGTTATTCTTTACTTTTTTGAAGACTCTTAATAATTAGACGGTTTCTTTACTTTTTGAAGCAGATTAACCATTCTGAATAAATCTACATTTATTAAACATGCGCATTTTCTAACAGTTGCACTTTTGCTCACATTCACACTTACACTATATTGCCAAAAGTATTCGCTCACCCATCCAAATAATCAGAATCAGGTGTTCCAATCACTTCCATGGCCACAGGTGTATAAAAATCAAGCACCTAGGCATGCAGACTGTTTTTACAAACATTTGTGAAAGAATGGGTCGCTCTCAGGAAGTCAGTGAATTCCAGCGTGGAACTGTGATAGGATGCCACCTGTGCAACAAATCCAGTCGTGAAATTTCCTCGCTCCTAAATATTCCAGTCAACTGTCAGCTGTATTATAAGAATGTGGAAGGGTTTGAATGACAGCAACTCAGCCACGAAGTGGTAGGCCACGTAAACTGACAGAGCGGGGTCAGCGGATGCTGAGGCGCATAGTGCGAAGAGGTCACCAACTTTCTGCAGAGTCAATCGCTACAAACCTCCAAACTTCACGTGGCCTTCAGATTAGCTCAAGAACAGTGTGCAGAGAGCTTCATGGAATGGGTTTCCATGGCCGAGCAGCTGCATCCAAGCCATACATCACCAAGTGCAATGCAAAGCGTCGGATGCAGTGGTGTAAAGCACGCCGCCACTGGACTGTAGAGCAGTGGAGACGTGTTCTCTGGAGTGACGAATCGAGCTTCTCCATCTGGAAAGCTGATGGACGAGTCTGGGTTTGGAGGTTGCCAGGAGAATGGTACTTGTCTGACTGCATTGTGCCAAGTGTAAAGTTTGGTGGAGGGGGGATTATGGTGTGGGGTTGTTTTTCAGGAGCTGGGCTTGGGCCAGTGAAAGGAACTCTGAATACTTCAGCATACCAAGACATTTTGGACAATTCCATGCTCCCAACTTTGTGGGAACAGTTTGGAGCTGGCCCCTTCCTCTTCCAACATGACTGTGCACCAGTGCACAAAGCAAGATCCATAAAGACACGGATGACAGAGTCTGGTGTGGATGAACTTGACTGACCTGCACAGAGTCCTGACCTCAACGCGATAGAACACCTTTGGGATGAATTAGAGCGGAGACTGAGAGCCAGGCCTTCTCGTCCAACATCATTGTGTGACCTCACAAATGCGTTTCTGGAAGAATGGTCAAAAATTCCCATAAACACACTCCTAAACCTTGTGGACAGCCTTCCCAGAAGAGTTGAAGCTGTTATAGCTGCAAAGGGTGGACCGATGTTGTATTGAACCCTATGGATTAGGAATGGGATGTCACTTAAGTTCATATGCGAGTCAAGGCAGGTGAGCGAATATTTTTGGCAATATAGTGTATTTTTCTATTTTTTGCATAGACATTCTTTGTTTTTCTTTCCTTTTTTTTGCCAATGGTACCTTTCATGTATTTGAAACAAATGTCAAACATTGATAGCATGTTCCAGGCCATATTAAAAGCTCCATATGTGAACATAGTACCGGTAGCACAACCATTATCCAAAATTCTAGAATCTGGAAGAATCGGAGAACCAAATTCTTCAGAACTGTCTAGATTTCAGTGATTCCAGATCAGGGACGCTCTGCAAGGTCGCTGCTGCTCAAGAAGCAGCTCCCAAGCACTGCAGAAGACTGCGCCACACACTGGGAGCCTCTGGGCAGCTCCAGTGTGTGACATGCTGCCCGGAGTCACGCTGACTCTGGGCAACATGTCTGTGGAGAAATGTGGCAGAGTTCTCCCATGGAGCTGCAGCAGGAAGCCAATCACGGCTCTTTCAACACGATCTCTTTCCTCTGAAACATCACATTCTCCCAGATTCTTAAATCCAGAAGAATCCAAGATCCATAATACTCGGGGTCCAGCATTCCTGATAACAGGTGCTCAACCTGTATCTCATATATGAATATAAATGTGGAATATGTGTTAAGACATCTATAAAGTAAATTGAACAAAAAAATAGGACCAAAGATTAGTGCACATGAGTTTAACGAAATCCCACCACATATAGGAAACAATACTATATAACAAACACTCATAAGCACTTTGCAAAAAACCCTTTATTACATCAGAATAAAAAGGGAAAGAAACAAGTCACTTCCATGAGATATCCCATGCACAAAATAATATATTAAATAGAAAATAATATATTTCTAACTAAAAGACAGTTATGATTTCCTGAGTACGTTATTAAAAATGACTCCATTTTAATTGAAAGTGACCTACAGTATCCGAAATATATCAGGGAGAATAACACAAAACCCACTTGTATGAAATAGAGGACTGAATGGCATATTTTTCAAAATTAATCTACTCCTTACTACTATCTTGCCTTCTAATGGGATGACTCATGAATGAGCAATGGCAAAAAAGTATTTATCCTGATGTAAAGGTACCCTATCTATAATAATTGCACAGTAAAGATCTTCTCACCATGGGACCAACCTCCACCTCTAGTAGATTAAATTATGTGTGAAGTGGGCACAATTGTTTTTCTGAGGGTATAATGTTTCATACCTGGGAGGGGTGTGAAGAACCTCAACTGCTTAAAATTAATGAATACTTTTCTGTGGACTACTTGATTGAAGGCCACCTATTCAAGGGCCTGAAGGTTGCGTACAGCCAAAACTCCTTCAGAGTTCTGTGCACCCCACTTCTCAAAGTGCCAGCCAACTAGCCCAGGCCAAAAAAAACCTTGCCAGCTACAAGGTGGTGTGCACATTAGATTTCAATTGCAGGGTAATTTAGAGAATTGGAAATCACACAATCACGAAGAGTGGGCATCGCCCATCGGGTGGGGGTTAATGAGGTTGAGGCGTAGAAGTACGCCTTGCCGCCAGGTGCCATCACGGGCCACTAATTTGGTCATTGGCTGCAGGGGGACAGCTGAGTTCTGCTGGGAGGGGCCAAGTCGGCCCATTGAAGTCAGCGGGTCGAACCTGTAGGCCCTCATCTTCAAGACCCACCCGCCGCGAGGACATCATAGAACGCCCCGCATCATCAAGGAGTTAAGCTAAAGGGGTTATTCAGAAAGCGACAGTGTTCTCCTTTGCTGCAAATAAAGTGAAGCTTCTCCTGGTGCTCTTTGGATCTGACTTTTGTGAAACACCAGTGTTGTCAGAGTTGCAATGCTGACAATTTCTGCAGGTATTTGCAGCGTCGGAAAACACTGGGACTTTCTGAATAACTCCCTAAGTATACAAATGATGTGGAAAGCTCATGCAACTATTTAGAATCTAGGAAATCCGCACCTTGGAGCATCTGTAAACAAAAATAATTATAATTAGTTGATTTGCTCCAACGTCTTACTGGCAAGTCAACTCTTTTTCCTGGGAAGTGTCCTGTAGCCTGTAGAATATTACTAGCATCTGAGGGCTTTATCTGCTTTATATGTATACTTTAAAGGGATACTCTAGGCAACATGACCACCTAAGCTTTTTTAGGTGGTCATGATGCCCTGAGTATGCCCTCGCCTTTCCCCCCTCCCTCCGCTCAGCCAATCTATTGCCGAGTAGGAGACGTCATTGCGCTTTCAGCGCAATGACGTCTCCAACTCGCCGCAATAGCTGGCTGGAGCGAGCCACCAGCATAGTCTGTGGCTGGGATTAGTGTTGCGCGCATCCTCTTGTGCGTAACACTAATCCAAGAAGAAGAGGAAGCCTGCTGATTGGCTGGCTTATGTGAGAGGCGCCCATGCGCGCTTCTCACGTAAACCATTAGCCAAGTGAAAGATTTAGAAGGACGGGAGCGGAAGAGGAGGGAGGTGAGTATAAAAAAAAAAGACGCCGTTGGAAACAAGTGGATTTTAAGGTAAGTATTACAGTTAAAAAAAAAAAAATCCCTACCTAGTTATTGAGTGACTAGGTATATTTTAATGTAAAAAACGGGGGGGGGGGGAATTAGCTTAGAGTGTCCCTTTAAATATACAGTCAGACATTTATTTTATCCACACTAGGATGTAAAAATACCTAAAACAAAACAAGAATAAAGTTATTTTGGGGGAAAACCGTGAAAGAAGTAATTTTCTAATTAAACTGTTTATTTTTCTAGACATAAGCTGAAGCATTCCTAGTTTAGTCTAAGTTTATTTCCCAGTTTCTGAGAAACAGACAGCTTCTCTGCTAAATTCTGAGAAATTCCATACTTTCTTTAAATACCTGGAGGAATGTTTTCACTCTTTCTGTTTCTATTATGTTTGTGGTCATTGGAGTTGAGTTGCTAAACACATGTAATACTGAAGTTGCTACTGGAACAATTCCTCTTGTTTAGTTGCTCCAAGCACCTGACAGTACAACTCAAAATTAGGACATGTATGATACAATGGAGGCTGCCAGAACTCTTTCCAAGGTCTCTCTAAACTTATTCTTTACTAAGGTACCAGTTACTGTAAGGGACTGGGGATTTATTTAAGTCTACCTGTAACCCTTTCAATACCAAAATGGAGTTATCTGGATCTTGCATTATAATACATTGAAAAGCAATCATTAGCATATCAAACCCAATTTGAATATTGTTTTAAGGCAGGATTAGTGTGTCCCCTGTGGAGAAATGAAATCCACTGCGAAAACTTACTCCTGTCATTCTGTTTATGAAGCAAGATCTACAGCACACCATTTGTATATGTATAAAACTTAGGCCCCTATTACATTCTTTGCGCAATTTCGTTCGCGACACGCAAATTTTTTTGTGCGCATCGTCCAGGGTTATCGCGTGAAAATTAACGGTGGTATTACGATCCAAATGCATTTTCTCATCCGTCCAAAAATAACGTTCATAAAAACGAAGAGTAATACCCGAGCAGTAACGTAGCGCACGTAAAACAGTGTGCGGACTGTTTTTTTTGCGGGATTCAGCCAATCAGAATTAAGAAACTTAATTGACATCAATTTACCTTAATTGACTCACTTAAGTTTTTGCGCCTGTCAAAGTAAATCTGAGTATACATGCTGCAGCAATAAAAAAACACGCACAAATTCACAATTTTATTGTTTGGGTATGTGTAGAATGTGTAACTATACTGTGCTGTTTTTTTTTTTTTCGTGCTGGTGTTTTTAGTTTCGGCCAGAACGTTCTGATTTGCAGTTACCACCAGCTTTTCAAAGATGTTAAAATTATGCTCACAAACGTCGTTCGGAAAAAGATGTGCATCGATTGTAATACCATCCACGTACCAGCGCACGAACGAATTTGCGCTCACAATATTAAGTATAGGACGCGCACAGTTCATCACGCTCGCGCAGGTCCATCCGCGTTAAACGATAACCCGCATCGTTTGCGCGAACGTTGTAATACGACGTTCTGCGCAAAGGGATTTGCCCCTCGCGCAAATGCGCATTTGCTCATGCAAAACCAAATGCGCGAGGAATGTAATAGGGGCCTTAATGGGCTATTCAGTAAGAGCCGAACTTGCCATGGAATTGACCAAACAGAGAATTTCACTGTATGGTGCAATTTCGTGGAAGTTCGGCTATTCAGAAAGCTGGCAATTCTCCATATATTGGCGAATTGCCAGCGAAATACGGTGCAATTCAGCGATCTTCGGTAGCAGTGAAATTCCTCATAGAGAGTTAATAGTTAATCTATACAGAGAACGCTGGATTGCTCCGAAATGTTGGCGAAATACCCTGATTTTCAGCGTTTCAGTTTGACAGGTTAAATAAACAGGTGAATCCCATAGGATTCAATGTAAAAAAATATTTGCGTTTTTGTTATTCTTTTATTCAACCGTTTATTCTTTTCACTTGTGGCAAAAAATATTTTTATTTATTTATTTTTTAGAATTCTTTAGGCATTTTTCTGGAATTTTCCAGCGAAAATTTAGATTTCCTATTTAATGGTTTTTTTGTATATATTCTGTAACCGACCGTTTTATTTTTTTTTATAGGACTTTTTTTATTATTTCCATGCATTTTTATCATTTTAAACACCTTTTTTGAAATATCAGAGTCCGTTGTTTTTTTTTTTACCCAGTTGGCTTCTTATCGGCTATGTTCGGAGTTGATCGGCGCTGTTCGGTCTCTGGTGGTCGGTTCGGCGGATCCTTGGCTTTCTACGGCGGACTGATCGGCAGCATTCGGCAGAATCCGTTCGGCGGATTTCGCCGACCCTGCGGTGAATGCTTCCATTGTACAGAGCTAGGGAAACTGTTAGCGCTTTATAAAATCTTGGAACTGTAACCGTAGGGTCAGGAAATTGAAATCGATGAAGCGCACCAAAGTGTGCCGAACAAGAGAGCACCGAAATTTCGGTGAAATTTTTGTGCTCTCTGGAAAACCCCTTAACCTTTGTAGCGCATTAGTTGTAAAATCAAATCATCTAATCCTGCTTCATATTGCATATGTGAATTATCCAAGACTGGAATAGATTAACTAGTTACATAGTGCCGGCTGGGTGGAGTAGAGGCAACATCACTGCTCTGCGTGGAGAGAGCCTGTGGAGACATGGGTTCAATCCCAACAAGAGCACCTCTCCAGTAAGTGTCCTTGGGCAAGACACCTAACGGTACATACTCGCCACCCAGGACATACTTGAAAACGAGAGAAATCTCAATGTATCCTTCCTGGTAAAAATCCTTTCTGAACCATAGACTGTATGGACAAAAATATTTGGAATCCTAACCATCACACTATTTATAAATACAGCTCGGATGCTATGAAAGAATTAATTTATCAGTTGGAGAGTAGCTAAGGGCAACATCCAGAAAGTGTTTTTATAAATGAACACAAATGTGTTTACTTCAACGTTTTGCAAAATGAACTATAGAAGGAACTCATATTAAATTTATTCCCTTTATCCTTTAAAAGTTGTGACAAATCAGTGGTTTTTGTTGTTGAATAAAATGAATATTGCATAATGTTATATGTTGTTTTTACCTATGCACTGAAGAAAGAGGGGAAAATGTTTTTTTTGCAAATATGCATTACTTTTTAAACAGGCCTCTTTCTTTTACACTTGATGCATTATACATCCCATTGTATTTGAAAAGGTGATAATGCGTGATGCTCTAGTGACGCTGAAATCTCAACAGCTAAAAATATTGAAGAGTGTTCAGTGGCCCTGGCTTAATTAAACATGCATGTGTATTTTCAAATGCAATCTTTTCTGCTTGTTAAGTTTTTGACAAACCTCCAAACAGGTCCAGGTGGAACAAAGCATGTAAACATGCTTGTTAATGCAATCTTAAAACACTCAAATTAGCACCTTCTGACAGTTAATATGCAAGCACTGGGACTGCAGTTATATTGGTGATGTCTCTTAACTCTTGGCATAAGCAAGTTAAATCATTAGTTATGTCTTACTCTGTGAAGAATGATTCAATCAATGTCCCTGTTTTGCAAAACAAAAAAAAGATGAAATTCGTGATTTTTTTTTTGGTTTGATTCGGGTAATGTCAAAGCACTGCACGCTCCAGCCATCTGACATTTGGCTGGATAGACACAATTTTCAGAGTCTGACCCTCTATCGCAGGTCTTTTCGTTGCCGTTTTGATCCTGAGAACGCCAGGGGAGAATCCCCATTGTAAGATGTATTATACCCATGCCATATTGTTGCTCTGCTGCATCGCATCAGTAGGTGGATCACGTCGTTTAGGAGCCACATGTGCACTATATTCATAGCAAAAATAAAGAAAACAAAGAAACTCATTACAAAATTCTAGTTAGTTTTTTCCATTGCTGCTGGTAACAGGGTGCCACTAAAACCCCCCCAAAAAAATCGGTGCAAGCCGATATCTCTTGCCAGCTTTTTTTTAATGGGTCTCTGCCAGTCCAGTTGCAACTTGAGTGAGCACAACTGGTAGTCATAGATACTGGCAGTGTCACTTTGCCCTGCTCCTGCTATTGACTTTTTTCACTTGAAAACAAAAATCTCATTGAGAAATTGACAATAAACCCAGACACAATTTTTTTTTATTTCAAATGTAAATTTAAATGGAATGCAAAACTAGAAAGTGCCGAGCTGCTATAGGTTAAAATATATTTGGGCTCTATACCATAGTTGGAACTAATGTAGCATTTCGATATGTAATCGTTAGCGCTAGGATAAGTGTGACGGTGCTTCCTGGGGGGTCAGGGCGCCCGGCGGCATCACTGGCTGGGCGGGTGCCAGGAGTTAGAGCTGGCAGATCGGCATCTGAGGGGGTGAGGCTTGGCTTGGTGAGGAGGAGCCGCTGGCCTTAAATGCTTGGCGCGAGGATCTGCTCATCGCCCTGACGTGAAGTTATTCCCTCACTGCATCACCAGCTGATCTCAGTTTACTTAGATCTGATCTCAGTCTTTCTGCCTAGTTGCCAATTCTAATTGTATGAGGACCCTGCTTGTGATTGACCCGGACTGCCTGCTTGATGTTTCTTACTCTTATCCTATATATGTGTGTATGTTCAGATCATACCGCATAGTCTCTGATTATGGGTCTGCCCTGCAGGTTGCTGAATCCATCAACCCCTCCTGTTACCTGTCTGGTAGTGTATGTATAGATTATACCGCTTGGTCTCTGATTGTGGTCTGCCCTGCAGGTTGCTGAATATGTCAACATCTCATGTCACCTGTCTGGGACTAAGTCTATGTACAGATCACATCGCATGGTCTTTGATTGTGGGTCTGTCCTGCAGGTTTCTGAATCCATCAACCACTCCTGTTACCTGCCTGGTACTGAGTCTATGTACACATCATACAGCATTGTCACTGATTGTGAGTCTGCCCTGCAGGTTGCTGAATTCATTGTACATACATTCTACTTTGCTGAGAACAAGTATATGGGAGTCTTCTCTGTTGCCAACCCTGCCTGTATGACTACCCTCTCTGGTGCCAACTCGGAACGTACTTTTGACCACGCTATTGATAAACCAAGCTGTGTTTATATCTTGCTGCACTTTCTCTGTCTATGTATAGTTAACTTGCCTTCACTCAGTAGACACTTGGTCACGAAATCATTTGCTGCTGAGTGGTATCTAGGATTCTATATCATCTCCCTGGCTGGGAGTGCTAGGTGTGGCAGTTTTAACTGCTGTCGAGTATCAAGGGAATCTGTCCATAAGGATCCATACCACGCTGATCTGGGGTGAGCGCCATTGCGAACGTGACAATAAGTAAGCGTAACATCTGGCATCGATATTCCGATCTTGAGGCTACAGTCATGTGAAAAGTTTTGCGCCTCTCTGCTTGCGCAACCTTACTGTACTTAAGTGTCTCCTACACCTAACTTGGGGAGCACAATCATTTTTTAGCATCTCGACAAGTGAGGTATTACAAAGTGCTGGTGCAATATACTGTCTAGTCAAAAAAATGCAAAAATCTTACTACCTTCTAAAAGCTTTTGCTAAATGATTCTGTAAATGCAAAATCGTTTAACACGCTCCAAACCCACCACTCTAAAATTCCCATACTCACCTCTCATACCAGGTTGAAAAGGGTGGCCCGATACGCTGCTTCTCGCCAGGAGCAGGGTGAGACTGGGAACAAATAGTTCTTAGTCTCCCTCCGCGTTCACTCCATGGCACTGCGTGATCTCGTGAGAGTGAATTCACGCAGAGCTGGCAGCACGGAAGTGCAAGCCTCCATGGAGTCCTATGGACTCCAGGAGGGGATATTCGTGGAAGAGCTACTGCGAGTATCAGGGAGGTTAGTGCTGTATTCCAGATCGAGGTGCTGAGATATCAGAATCAACGAGAATCCGATGTTAGAAAGGAAGAAGATTGTGGCAGGAGAGTCGGGATCTGCTTGCTACTGTAGCTCCCAGTGTGCTGACATGCAGGAAGAGCTCTGTAGCCTTCCCTGACATTGTGCCCTGAGTCAAAGTGACTCTCACTGGAACTTCCCATGGTCAGAGAGGAAGGAGATCACTACATGAGATCATGGATTCCCATCCTGCTACAATTCCCACCATGTACACACGCTGGGAGAGCTCTTCATCATTTTTTCAATGGCATGTTGGCCAGATTCAGTGAGACTTGGTGCCCAATGTCCGATAGGAAGGAGATCATGGTGGCAGAGCTGACAATCTCCTTCCTGTTGCAGCTCCCAGCATGTAAAAGTGCTGGTGCTCTCCAGTGTTCTGCAGCAGACATGATGTCCGAAGTCAGCAAGACTCCAGGCATCATGTCACATGCTGGGGCTGCCCAGAGGCTCATGGGGAGTGCTGTGGTCTGCTGCAGTGCTAGGGAGCCTGGCAGTGGGTCTCTAGAGTGCCCTTCATCTGGATTTACTGAAATCTGGAAGGGTTTCCAAAATTCCGGTTTTCAGAGTCTTCCAAATTTCAAAATTCCGTATAAGGGATTGCCCAACCTGTGTATTTATAAAGCAAACACTTATCATTCTGATCCAATGCACCATTTATAATAAGATAAATCACACATAGGGTGATACCCCTAACAAAATAAAATAATGCAATGCAAATAAAAATAAAAAATAAAATTAAAATTGAATACAATGTATTCGTGGAGTATAATCTTAACCACTCACAGGCTGCCAATACTGGGAAGACACATAGCAGGAGCTCCTGATGAAGTCCACGTGACGAAACGCGTCGAGCAACACCTCCAGACGATTTAGGTCATGGGAGTTGGTGATGTTATGCTCCATTTATTTTAAATTTCTGTAAGCGCAATAAAAACGTTGTTTTTATGGTTGCTTGGCTATCTACACTATTGTTATTTTCTTCCCTCAAGGCTACCATTCCAGCTTGAAGAAATTCAAGAACCTGCTATGTGTCTTCCCAGTATTGGCAGCCTGTGAGTGGTTAAGATTATACTTCACGAATACATTGTATTCAATTTTATTTTTATTTTTTATTTTTATTTGCATTGCATTATTTTATTTTGTTAGATCACACATAGGGTGATACCCCTATCTTATTATTCTTATGGTTGATACCGTATATTGTCACCATTTATAATGTTAATTTTGGCAATATTTGTCTATTATAATACTTACATATAAAGTTGAGTACTCTGCTGATAAGCCATGCAAGCGCTTCCAAATGTGGCAAATATAGAGATGACTCCTACATGTAGAACCTAAACCCCACACATTTAGGTGCATATGTCAGTCTTTGTAGTGGCTGGGCAACACATAGAGAGAGAGCAATACAAAAAAAACAGTCAGAGGTCAGGAATACAGAGAAACATGAGGTCAGAAAGCAAGCCGGGTCTGGAATACAAGTGGACAATGGGGTCAGACAAAGATAGGTCAGGGATTCCAGAGAGTCAGAAAAACAGGTCAGGCTGGGACACACAGATCAAAGACATGTTATTAGGTGTTGTTAGACTAGTGTCGACTACAACAGGCCAATGAGCATGTCTCGGGTGTGGGTTTAAATAGGTAACTGAGCCTCCAATGATTCTGACATTGCTCTGATTCTCCTAAATGCTCATGAGCAATACCACTGGGATAACGCACTGTTACGGGAGTTTGGCATTGTAGCACAGTTGCAGAAATAGCTCATATGCTGATGGAGCTAAGGGCACAGACACTGTATATCGTGGTCGTAAAGTAAGCCAAGGATCAAGGGCAGGTTGCAGGCAGCTTAAATTGGTAAACAAGCAACTTTTTGCAACTAACAATGTAATATACATCGAGGAGCATATTGGGTTTGCAGCAGGTAACCACGCAACCAGTATCTGCTCTGGGACTCATCTGAACATTTTTATAGGACTTTATTGGAGACACACCCTCACACCACGGTGGAAGCTCCCGCATCATCAAAGTACATCTGGTGCCCATCCCTTTAGGACCAAGCCACATGCACTTGAACACACTCTACAGGAGCTCCAATGCAGGGGAACAAATGGCTGCATGCCACCGGGTCAAGGAGCATGGGATGAGGGGCTGGGCCATGTCCTGGGCATGGAGGACCGGGCCCACGCAGCGGTGGATAGGGATGAAGTCCTCCACAAGGTAACCCCATGGTCAAGTGGCGTCCTGAGCATGGCGCTGCAACATGAATGATAATCCAGGTCAACTATGTGGAGACGTTCAGGAAAGTAAAAGTAGGCACACACACTGAATGTACCATGTCAGGATGGCCAACTCTATGGAGCAGAATGATGCCGGAATCAGCCAAGTCACATTGAATGACATGAGAGGAGGGCATAATTGATGCAAGGCGGTGAGTCTTGTCAAGACGCAAGGAGGGAGTGCCAGAGCTAGAAGGCTTCACAGATAATACCTGTGACAAAACCAGATCATATTATGAGTGTTTTGAGAGACAGGCAGTGTAATTCCCAACTCACTAATTGTCAGGGCTTCTGTCTGGTGCTACAAACCATAACATTAATAGAGTAAAAGAAAGAAGATACAGTATCCTAGCAACATGATCACTTCATTAAGTTGAAGTTGTTATAGAGCCCAGAGTGTCCCTTTAAATTCAGCAGGTCAAATCTATTTTTAGTTGGAACAATCTGCGAATAAATCTGGCAAAATACGAGCATAAACAAGGTCGAAAACGTTGCTAATTAATGTTTCCATTTCCTTACAATGTGAAATTTTATCCCTAAAGAGATACCGTGATGCAGAATGATTTGAAATAAACCAAAATAGTTTCTTTCTTAGGTCAGAACATCCTGTTATAGCAATGACATATCACATTAAGCTGCTAAATCAACCCTAATACACTCTGCTATCTTGAGGTGCACAAACACTTTGAAATCAAACCTTGTAGAAGCTGTCTCACTGATCTTTAATGGATTTTTAAACATGACAAGGAAGGAAATGGGAAACTAAAGCAGAGAAAGACAAAAAAATCCCTTAAGGAGCATTCTGAAGTAAATCTAGAGCAACTGAAAAGTGAACTGTTTGAGCCCAGGGATATATAAGGTTTTTTCAGCCGGACACTTTCTGCATATTTCGTCCCCGGACACCTTTCCTTTGGGCATTGTTTGACATAGCAAGGCACAGAAAGCTGAACTACATCACCTGAAGTGCTGTCGGAGGGGCTGAAAATTGCTCCCACTGCAGATCATGCTGACTTTGCTTCTAAACTCATTACTGCTTTTCCTAACCATTTATATTTTCTAGCTGTAACCATTCCAGACACGGCAGCTAAGCTATTTCATTTAAGAAGAAAGAAAAACATTGCCAGATTTCTAATTTAGAGAAAATTAGCAGCTTCCCAAAGGCGAAACAATTATTGAAAGTAGACATCTAAATACATGTTTAAAATCTAAATTAAGGTATTTACAATACAATATTTGCCTACACAAAGATCGTGGACATTACCATAACTCCTATGCCCCTTAGTGTTACCTCCACTCCTGTGATCTGCTATATTGAGGTGGATCCCCATGTAGACGTGGCCTTGGTAAGACCTTCTTGGTTTGACACACATTCCCTTCTATTTCTTCTCTTAGATGCATTGGGTCCCTGTATGGCCACAGGTCCAGGTGTGGCCTCATCCTCATATCTTGTTCGATCTGACACAGGATGCTTGTGTCACGCTCCATTTTTTTGAGAAAGCAGACCTAAATCATTAAATTATTGCCAGTAACCAAGCATTCAGCCACACACACATATTCTGGTACAGGATTATGACACTAACCAATACTAGCCCAGCTGGCCCTTATGTACACTCTACACACTCATTCTTTGCCTACTGTGCCTCTCGTTACAGATCCTGTAACGCGTAGTATTGTATTGTGTTTTTTGGCTTATTGACTTGGCTTCCCTCTCTTGTTCCTTCTCTCTGTTACCCCGACCCGGTTATTGTCGTCTCGACTCTTTGTATCTCCCCTGTCCTTGACTTCAGCTAGGTTTACTGCCCATTCTTTGTATTCCTATATAAGTTTATACTTTACCTGGTCATTACAAGGACTGTTTTTTAGCTTAGGGTTGTTAGGTTTGTACTTCGTGTGTTGGACGAACATCTACTTGTCCATAGATATTAGAAGATTTTTGTGGTGGTTTATTTTCCTAGCCATAAGAAGGCCAAGAAAGTTTTATGGGGTTGAGGTAATGTTTCTGGACAACCCGATCAGGTTCATCTAACTGCGTTCTTAAAATGAGATCATTTTCAACAAAGTTGACACAAAGTGTAAAGCACCATAGATTTGATATATCTACATTTTAACCTCCCTGGCGGTCTATTTATTCTGAAATTTCTTGTCTAAAAGCGGTCAATTCCCCCCCCCAGCGGCATCCCGAGTGTGGCTCGTGGTTAAATTCCTATGTTGGAAGCGGTAATCCCGAGCAACACTCAGGATGACGCTGGATAAATCACCTCTCCCTGCGCTCCCTCGATGTCCCCGCAGTCTCCTCTGGCGATCGCGACCTCATTACTTCCTGGTTTCCTCCTCGCGAGAAGGAATCCAGGAAGTAAACCACTGCGATCGCTGGAGGAGAATGCATAGATCAGCGAGGGAGCGCAGGGAGAGGTGATCTATACAATCTGAGTGTGTCTCGGGGTTACCGCTCTCAGCGGTGAAATTTAACCTGAGACATACTCGGAAACACCGCCAGGGAGTTTAATATATGCAGTAACTTCACTGGGAGTAAACATCAAATCTAAAATATCTAAATCAAGAACAGACAATTACTAATCCTCACATAAATTTAGTTTTTGGCTAATTTTGCCATGCTCGGGATCTGTGCAAGTTTAAGTGTATGGCACATGCTGGAATTTGTAGTTCACTGTGCCAAGAAAGATATAGGCTACCCAATGAGATCCAACTAACGACAACATGACTTTTGTAGTTGGAATTGAGGTTGATCCCTTTCGTACAGGATTCAAATTGATATGCATATGATATTGGTTTGCTTGGTAATGGCCAACTGATAGAAAAGATCGCTGAGATCTGAGCAGAACCCATTAAGGGGGAAGCTGTGCTGTTCTTCCAAGCTGTTGTTTGTTATCAGGGCTTTATTTGTTTTATTTTATATTTAAATATATATTTAAATATATTTATATTTGTTTGCATTTTTTATTTAGTCATAAACAATACAGGTGAAACTATGTATACTGGCAAGAGCATCCTCTGGCTTAGAATATAAACCTGGCTTCAGACAGATGGTGAAATGTGACCTATATGTTTTCATATCATTGGTGTATGATGGATGGGCAGGAGACTACAACTCCCCCTACATGCTAGCTGTCCCACTTTGTGGCTCTTCAACCTGTGGCTTTGGCTCCTCTCTGGCCATTCAGATCTTGCAAATCAATGTGGTGATGTCAGACAGGCCGCAGAGTGTCTCTTTAACCCATTTTTTTCCTCTGCTAGAAACAAGATACCCAACGTACCATGTCTCTGACACGGGCCTTCTCGCGGCACCTACGTGTCCCCAGCCACTGTTTTATATGTCACTTCTTGGGCATGGATGCTCACATAATTTTCTTGTGCCGTTTTTTCATCCAGAAGGTAAATTTAAGCTTGCAAGTGAGTGGAGTGGTAAGAGTGAGATTATTTTTCAGTAACATGACTTTGAATAAGTCAAATTTTAAAGTAAGTGATCTACGCACATAATAGAATGGACATTGTTTCTAAATAAAGCACACAGTAGATCAACTTTATGACATATGTCTTATGGGAGTATCCTCCATTAGTGTAAAGTATATTTACTTAAGTACATACCAGTTTTACTTAGCTTATGGATGCTGTTTAATATACGTTTGCAAAATTCCATTATGAAATAATACACATATTTGTTCGTTTATCCCATCCTGCTTTATATGCTTAAAGAGAAATACACAGAAACATAATCTGCATACCTAATACTTTTGTACAGGGTGTCCATTAAGTCTCTTTACAATTTCAAAAAATTATTACAAAGGCAAATGAAAAGACAGATAAGTGCAAAGTATTACAAAATGAGACGTTTATATTTAAGATTTTTTTGCCTCATTTAATACACCTCTATATGGGCACCATTAGTTGCACGAAGCACATCAAGACGGTACTCGATTTCTTGCCATATTCGCTGTAGCAAGCCGTCATCAATGGTGGCAATGGCTTCAGTGATCCTCTGCTTTAGATTAGTGATGTCCCGCACCTTTGTTCCATACACCATATCTTTAACATAACCTCATAGAAAGAAGTCGTTTTTCTTCGGTGAGACATCAATTACTGCAA
Source organism: Leptobrachium leishanense (assembly GCA_009667805.1). NCBI lineage: Eukaryota > Metazoa > Chordata > Amphibia > Anura > Megophryidae > Leptobrachium > Leptobrachium leishanense. Next base: position 54,649,727 of record CM019070.1, on the reverse strand, counting down.
ATGTTTACCTGAACCTTTTGAGTGAATACATGGCAACACAACTAACTACATGACCTTCAACCAACCATCATTTTCCAGCAAGATGGTGCTCCACCACTTTGGGGACTTCATGTTCGTGGGTTCCTATATGAAACATTTCCAGACCGGTGGATTGGAAGGGATGGCCCAATTCCCTGGCCACCTCGTTCACCAGATATCAATCCCCTCGACTTCTTTCTATGGGGTTATGTTAAAGATATGGGGCTGTATTACATTCCTTGCGCAAAAAACTCTCACGCAGCGCAATCTTTTTTGTGCGTAGCGTTAAACGTTAACGTGCATAAATTAACGCTGGTATTACAATTCGAGTGCATTTTTTCATCTGTCTGAAAATATCGTGCGGAAAAAATACACGCGAAAACGCGCGCAAATTAACACTGCAAGCGGAAATCGGTGGGCAGACTGTTTTTTCACGTGATTCAGCCAATCTGGATTAAGAACCACAATTGTCTCCCGTTCAGTTTTTGCGCCTGTCAAAATCAATCTGAGTATATATGCTGCAGCAATAATAAAAACATGCACAACCTCTCTATTTTATTGTTTGGGTATGTGTAGAATGTGTAACTATACTGTGCTGTATTTTTTTTTCAGGCTGGTGTATTTGGTTTTGGCTAGAAAGTTCAGATTTGCAGTTACCAACAGCTTTTCAAAGACGTTAAAATTATACGCACAAACGTCGTTCGTAAAAATTTGTTCATCGATTGTAATACCATCTGCGTACCAGCGCACGAACGCATTTGCACTCACAATGTTAAGTATGGGATGCGCGCACGAACTTTTGCTCGCGCAGGGTTTGCGCAGGGTAAATCGCGTTAGACGTTAACACGCATTTCGTGCGCGAACATTGTAATAGGACGTTCGCCGCGAAGGGTTTTTTCCTTCGCGTTAATGCGTTTTTGCGCACGCGCAAAATTGTGCACGAACAGTGTAATAGGACCCATGGTGTATGGAACAAAGGTACAGGACATCAATAATCTAAAGCAGAGGATCACTGATGCCATTACCACCATTGATGAGGGTATGCTACAGCGAACATGGCAAGAAATCAAGTACCGTCTTGATGTGCTTCGTGCAACTAATGGTGCCCATATAGAGGTGTATTAAAGGAGGCAAAAAAACTTAAATATACACGTCTCATTTTGTAATAATTTTCACTTATCTGTATTTTCATTTGACTTTGTAATAATTTTTTGAAATTGTACGGAGACTTTATTGACACCCTCTATATAAAGTATATTGTCAATCCGAGTGCATGTTCAATCAATGTATTCCACATATTACCCATCTGGTGTGTGATGAATACTACCACTTAAAGCATCAAGCTCCATTAGGATATGGTACTTGGCTCCCATGAGTTTTCTAACAATGCTTAGTGTATGACTCATGTTGTATATCCATGTACCATGAGCAAATTTTACATGCTTGTTCACTTCCAATGTTCTCCAGGGGTGGACATATTTCTACTCACTCATCAAGATTGTTATAAATTTCCATCATTCAGAGTATTTTATTTTACATTGCAGATATCCATTTAAATTGTCAGATTTTACACACTCCACGTATTTAAAAATACACGTGCAACTTTCTATTAATGCATGCAAAGAAATGCATGCATATCATTTAGAAATGATATTCCATTGAACATAATACACACTTTACTTGAACTTTTAGACAGTATATATATTTTCTTCACTGTCCACTGACCGATTGCTGCTGTTTCTGGTTCCAGTTTATATTTATATTAGTGTACAGTTTAATATTATATTTTTGTGTTGGAAAAGTTTACATTACCGTGTCCTTTGGGCCGCCATCATGTCCACTCTACACGTGGCTCTTATCTTGGCACGCAAGGATGCCAAATCAACATGACCGATTCCCTGAATTGTTGCACCGGCTTCAATCTTGGTACATCAATTGGCTAGATGGCCCTGCATCAGTTTGACAACAAAATCACAGACGGAACAAAAGAATGCAGGTGCTTAACAGAATCATACCCCAGCTATGAGCACTTCCATTGGACACTGTGCTGGGAGGTCCAGTGGCCAAGTTAGGACCTTCTCTCAATCCCCCTATAAAATCCCAGCTGTCCACCACTTCAGTGCTCCGTTATTCAGTAGCATCTGGCTTCTAACTCAGCATTCATGTGACTTCCTGAAGTCCATACTCAATTGTCTACCTGTTTTTTTTCCTTTGTGTATTCCCTGACTACCTGGTTCTAGTGCTGCTCTTGACCATGATTCTTGTTTTCTGCTCCTGACCTCTTAATACTGACCACTGGCTTGTTTGTAAGGATTCAACATCTCTGCCTGTGTCCTCCTGAGTCCTGATCCCTGCTCTACTCCTGAGTTTCTGCTCCTGGCTTCCAACAACCCCTGGCTTGTATTAAGGACTCTGCACCTCTGCCTGTGCCTACTTGACCTTTGCATGTTATGCTGTATCCAATTCATGTACCTTGCTCCACACTACCTAGCAAATGATCTGGGATTGTACATACTGCTCATGTTCCTGCTCAACCGCTGCATCGAGGAATTGGCGCAACCTCACCCCTCCTGTACTATGTATGTTTTATTGTACCTCCAGCCAGGTCATCAATGCAGCATGTTCCGCTCCGTGTCTTTGTTTTTTGATCCCAAGGTGGATTTGTTTCTGGGAGGGCATAAATAGGAGCCCACCAGTCTACCTCATGACTGAAAAGCATCGTGAGCAGTGATGGTTTGCTACACAGCAGCCTTTGGCTTCATTTTTAAATAGGACTCACCCTCACTAGAGGTGCCGTGACGTTGGCGGGTGAGCTTACTCTTTTAATGGCCATTAATAGAAACCAAAGCTTCTAATTGTGTTTTGTTTCAAACGGTATAATGGGAATAAGTGCAGATGACATATTTTTTCTTATGTTTTATACATGTTGCCGGGCTGGATACATCTGGTGGTTGCAGCCGCCCCATCGTGTAATAGGCGCGACCCCACCCCTCTTGTACTATGTCAAGTTCCTGCTCAGTGTCTGCCATTGAGTTGCGCTCCTAGATAACCCAAGGCTATATTCCTATAGCCTTAACAAGAAGTATGTGATGAGTGGAGGGTGAGAAAGAAAAGCCTGGCGGCAGCAGTATTTCATGTTCTGGGATCTGCCATTGATTTATATTTCAAACATTGCACAGTAGAGGGATACACAGAGGAGAGAAGAAATATCTTCATAATCTGGCAAAGCAATCTATCCAAAGAGAGAGTCTCGATTTTGTTTTTATTCTTATAAAGAGCCATAACCTTGACTGTAAGTAATAAAGTCAATCTTCAATTCCAATGATTGACCTCATGTCCTGTCGCACAGTTATGTTTATATATAGTTATATTGTAACAGGCCTTGTATATGTGCACAGTTATTTTTTGTGCCATTCAAGAACATGAACCACTTGCCGTGCGCAACACAGAAACCTGCAATGCGGACTTTGGTATGTAATAACATGATCCTGGGACGCCAAATCCATGGTTTACACTCTTGAAAAACTGAAAATGAGACCTGATTAGAAGATATGTATTTGGGGTATTTTGTAAACTGTGAATTTACTCTGCCAGTGGCAACAAATTGCACAACGTGTGCTTATTAATTGAGAATAAGCTATAGCGAGCTTGTGTTATGAACACTTGTTTTCTTTGGGAATCTGCTACATCTTGTATTGTACATAATAATGCTCTCCCAAAATAGGAATCGGGATCTACCCCTGCTCTATCACTTGACCAATGTGATTTTAATGTTCAGTAAAAATAAATGTATATATTACCAAGGAAAATATATTTTGCAATAGTGCAATATTTCTTTTTCTTCCAAGTAGTCTATCCAGATACATAGTTATATAGTCTGAAAAAAGACGTGCATCCATCGGGTTCAGCCTTTTACACATTACCTACTGCTTCTGATCCAAAAGAAGGCAAAAAACCCAGTCTGAAGCGCTCACCAATATGCAACACACTGGGAAAAAACTCCTTCTTGACCCCAGAATGGCGTCAGATTTCTCCTTGGATCAAGCAGCTTTTACCCACATATTAAATATTATGACCCTTAATATTCTGTGTCTGCAGGACGTCATGCAGTCATTTTTTAAAAGTCTGTACAGTCTCTGACCCAACCACCTCAACAGGCAGAGAATTCCACAGCTTTATTGTTCTGTGTCTAAAATAACCCTTCCTATTCTTTAGGTCGAATTTTCTGTCGTCCAGTCTAAAAAGATGGTTTTAATTTTTCTAAAAAAATACAACTTTTTTTTATATTCTCTAAACCAGATTCCTTTTAACAAAGTGTTGCATTTCCTTTGAAAAGAGAGGAGCCGTTAGACCTTCTGCCACGAGTATATCGAATGGTTTTGGTTCAACTATCAAAAACTTCGGACAAAACACAGGTCACACAGCTATTGTTAGATTTTGAGAACTATTTTATTGGCACTTCAAGACTGCAGAAACGATCAGTTAACTTAGTTATATTGACAGCTCTGCTAGCACGCTGTAAAATTTGCCGGCATTAAAGGTCAAAAAGAAGAATTCCAACGCCCCCCCCCCTTTCTCTCGGTCTTATTGCACCGAAAAGAGAATAAATCTCAGAACAGAATCATTTCTCTGACAATAATTTATGAATTATGCACCAACTCTGTTTGAATTGAGAAAGGCTTTCATATACTTTCCATTAGCTCAGATTAAGTTTTCATATAGATGCTGTGAAACATGCTAGCAATATCCTCAACTCATTTTTATGAAAATTTTATCAGTGCTTTTTTTTCTGTTCTACACTCCAATTGGGATGTCTCAGAATCTAACGCACGGGTCTGGACATGAACTCCTCTCAACCTAGCTGGCTGCTGCTCTAAAGGCTTCAATATTTTATGGGCTCTGGCTAACTCAGCCGTATGATTGAAGCTGCAGAGATTTAACTCTAATGTAAAATCATGAACGGATGAAATCTGGAATGTCATAAGTAATACATCTACAAGGACAGGATGCAGTTACCATTTTAAAAGGGTTTTTAAAAAACGAGTACAGAATTCTCTGCTATCTCTTTGTATCCCAAAATGAAAAGCCTCCAAGCTATTGAACCAATGTATAAGCAGCTTTTTGTGCTTGCTTCTTTTTCCAATTGCTGCCTAATTGTTATTTCAGGTCTTGTTTTCTTGTGGTTGTTTTCTCAAGTCCATCTTTTGTCGATGCGAATGCAGCAAATGCCGGCCTTTTTAAAGGAACGGGTGTTGCGTGGCTTAATTTTTATAAGGCAAAGCCATTAGTTATCTCCACTTTTCTATCAAAACTGATTTAAAACATTTGGAAAATTTGTCTATTCATCTGGAGTGTCCTGGTGCATTATTCCTGACAAACAGTCGGGTCATTTGTGATCGGTTTGATGGACCTCATAGCTGCAATCTATCGTCATTTCCCTTGAGTCATATGGAGGCAGAACAGCTCTATAATGGCCCAGATAACAATGTGCTTTTTTGTGTAAAAGAATCCACGGGGAAGTGATGGAAGGTGCACGGCCAGTAAAGAAATAGTTTTAGTGCTTGTTTTCTATTTCATTACGGATGTTCCTTCCGCTAGAGAGATTTTCTTGACAGTAAAAATAAACATTTCCATAAAGCAGTTGCAGAGAATGACTAGGCCCGGTACATCCACCTCGCAAGTTATTAGCACGTTTGAGATAGAAATACATACAAACCAGATTAAAATTTACAAATGATTAAAGCAGATATCTCATTGGATTTTATGTTTTCTCTCATTAGGTGGGTTTAGCATAATAATGAAGAATACACTGCATTAACATAAAACTATGAAAATAACGACACTAACAATGAAAAACACTAAAGTGAATATTATTGTGCATCGCTTTATGGAACCCTTTATATTACCAATTCTGAAACCAATGTAAAGTACATTAGGGGACACTCTTAATGGAGTGAAAGTCAATTTATAGTATATCAATTTATATTTCGGTGCAGGATTGTTTCCTGTAAAAAAACAGTAATTGAAATTAAAGGGAAACTACTAAACTATTTATATTGAAATATTGCCCCCTCTCCCGCTTGCCTTTTGTGCAGGGAGGGGGTCAAAAGACTGGTGATCCAACGGGAACTTGACAAAGGCGTGCAGAGAAGGAGGGGCACATTACCCTAGGGGTCTGGGAGGGAGGGGCTCTGTCACTTCTTGTGTGGGCTCCTGACAGGGAGTCCGGCGCCGGCAGTCAGGTTCGTCATAAGCTCGGACTCATTGTGACTGAGCGACTGGAGCTCAGGGTGAATTCTATGACCGCATTGCTCCAAGCGTAAGGGAGTGCAAAGATCAAATGCCCAGTCAGTGACTGGGGATTCAGATTTTTTTCACCCTGCCGCCAGGGCCAATTGCTTGAGGGCACTGGCCAGATGGTCGGAATGCAAGCCAGGCCTTAGAACGTTGTGAAACTCAAGGGCCACCAGCCGACCGGCTGTCAGACAGTCAGCCTACCATGCAAAGGCCCGGTACATCTGATGGCCAGTCCGGGCCAGATATGGGGGTATGCCATATTTTAAACATACAATGAAAAACACATTTTAAAAAAGAATGCAGCCTAGCTAATTTATGGTCCTTGTATTTTCAGTAGAAAATGGGTATGTCTAAGCATGAATTACGCACTGATGGGGGCTCTGTATATGAGCTAACCTACTAAGGCAGTGGTTCCCAACCCTGGTCCTCAAGTACCCTTAACAGACCAGGTTTGCAAGCTATCTGAAGCACAGCACAGGTGAAATGATTTGCTGCTCAGTGATTGCAGGATTCAGTCTGCATTTCCCCAAGGTAAGCCTTAAAACCTGGCATGTAAAGAGTATTTGAGGACTAGGGTTGGGAAGCACTATTTTAAAGGAATCCATAGAGCTTTGTAACACATAACATAGGCGAAAGGATGCTGCAGACAAGTAAGCATAGATAATTATCTTTAAAAAAAGTGTAGTATGGGGAAAAAAAGGCCGAATGACATGAGAAGACTGGAAAACATCAACAGCACAGCATAAATTAGCACATATGTCCTTTTGGAAACATGACTTCTTTTTAAAGTTATAATGAGCTCACGTATGTGTGAACTGTCCACAGGAGGTATATCTATATTTATATATATAATGTCTATATGATTATTGTATTCATATTTTTATCGTAACTGTACATTGGCAAATAATATTTCTAAAGCTAAAACTGATCTAAGCTAGAATAAATAAATGTACTATCTATTTATCTTGGGTTCGATATTGAAATGTTCTGAACACAAGACATTATGATAACATTTAATGTGTGTTATAAATGGAATAAGTAAAAAAATACTGTTTTATATAGTGAGTGTATAGCTGGGGGGATAGCATAACATTAATTAGTGGGGAATATAGCTGGTGGGAGGGTAGGTAGTGCCAGAGTTAAGTATGAATGGTTGTCATCAAGTGGTATTGGGTAGTGGAAGGGGTAAATGGTGTATCAGGATGGAGGCACAGGGGACTGGCTGTTTGTGAATAGTTCTAAAGGTTAATTGGATTTCCATTATTAGGATATCTGGGCAGTGGTTTGTGTTCTGTATTATATATTGCACTGTCTGGGCATGAAAAGTCCTTTTTGTCTACGTTTTGGGTTTTCATTCCTAGTCAGGCATGGGACATGTTGCTGTCTGCACTTTCGATAATATGCAGACACTGAAAGGGTTAATAAGTGATAGGAAAGGGTAGTTACAAGACAACTTAGATCCTTTATTCGGTGTACATTATTTAATGGGGATAATTCATCCATTAACTTGTCTAGCTGATTCCTAATTGATGGACTGGTCTGAAGAGGTACAGTGGCTTGTATAAGTCTTTGCCTTGGAGGACATCGACAACCCATCAACATCCACTAAACTGAATAAGGAGCCTGTGATTTGCCTCGAACCTCCACAAATCCACGGTAACTTTCAATTTGTAATCTGTCACAGGTTACATTTTTAGAGCATATAATATAACTGACAGCAGAGCTACAGGTGTTTTTGCGCTGTAATATCACTCTAAATTTATTTTAATTCTGCGTTATTTTTATTCCGTGTGAAAATTACCTTCGGTTCTACTGCAATTTGAAATTTTCACTTCTGGGTTAAGCGCCTGGGTACGTTAACCTGCAAGTGGCGGTTCTCCAAACCTTCCTAACCGTGTGAATAAATAGCAAAAAGATATAACATCAGTTAATATCTGAAGAACATACAGATGGGTGGAAACAAAAGGCCACTTATAAAGAAATATATGAATGAGTGCTCAACACCACAGCTGGTATCCTATGGATTTCGATGAACCCTAGAGCCAAGATACTTGGACTTAGTATCACATCATATGTGGTGTTGTCCTGAGTACAAGGTTTCAGGCTCCAGGGTTTCTCGCTATCCGTAGGATCCCAGATGAAGAGAACTCGTTAATTTCTAATTAGGTAAGTAGCTAATTGTATCCACCCATCTGTATATCTTGGGATATTCTCTGATGTTTCTTTTTTTCTGTTTTTTATAAAGTCTCCTCCAAGTCTACAACAAGTCTACTGCAGGTCTTAACAGCATTTTCCACCAACACACAGAGCTTTTCTTTTGATGACTTTTTCATTAACATACAGGGCTATTCAGAGAGAGCCGAACTGGCCCCGAAATTGCACCGAACGGCGAATTTCCCCGTATGGTGCAAATTCGGGGCTGTTCGGCTATTTAACCCTTTCGCTGCTGAGGCTTTTCACACCTCTGTGCTGAGGTCATTTTTACCGGTTTTGCTCATCATGTTTAAACGTGTTTTGAAGGCTTATTTTAGTATATGACCCAGACATATTATATATCGTTCTTTCCGTCAGACTCGGTAGATTCATAATATGTCATTATTATATGTATACGTCATGACCTGTCTGTATATTATAACAAAAAATGCAATAAAATATGTATTTTCAATAATTTACAATGTGTAAAGTGTTTTTTTTTCACATTTTAACATGCGAGCAATTGCGGTTATATTTTGTATGGGGTGCGCCTGTTAAAAAAATTAGAGATGGGGTCTCGTTACATTTTTTTTTGGGGAAAATTACACGATTTTTAACAAACGCACCGCATACAGAAATCGTTAGTGCAGCATCATTGTTCACATTATAATTAAAATGGGAACAATATTGCTGCATTAACGAACCAAAAAAAAGAAAAAAAAATGTTTATTTTTTTTTATAATTTTTTTTTTAAATATATTTTTATTTTTATTTTTAATTTTTTTTTTTAAAAAAACTTTTTTCACTGTAGTGTTTGGTATCGTTGGAACGGCCATGCTCTGGCCGATCCAACCATACCAAACTTTAACCCCTAGCTACCACGGATCAGGAGATAGGGAGTTCATTGGAACTCCCTATCTCCACCGTTGGTGGCAGTTAGGGGTTAACTCTAGGACTGGCGTCACTGATGCCAGTCCTCAGGGGGAGTTCCCGGAGGCTTGGCCGACATCCAAGATGTTGGCCAGCTCCGGGAAAGGATCACGAACCGGCGCTTTTCAGCGCCGATTCGTGATCCGGCTCCCCAGGGGTTAATGCCAGGTACCATTTGGAAGGGCAGGCTGTGCCCTTCCAAATGGTGCCTGGGTTAACCCCCGCAACGCCGCCGATCGGGAGGGAGAGAGGTCCGAAGGACCTCCCCCCTCCCTTTCAGGCGCCTCCTCCGCACATGCAAGGGGGGCGCCTGAATTAGGTGTCATCGCGCCGCCGCGATGACACCTAATTTCATCGGCGGCAGTTCCGGATGCTGGGCTGACATCGAGGATGTCAGCCCGCACCGGGGGGGCCAGCGATCGGCCGGAACCCGGCCGAACGCTGACCCCAAAGGGAGGACGCGCTCAGCGCGTCCTCCGCACAGCAGGGGCCATGCGGAGGACGCGCTCAGCGCGTCCTCCGCATGGAAGTGGTTAAAACCTGGCAATTCACCAAATATTGGCGAATTGCCAGTGAAATACGGTGCCTGTTCGATGGCAGTGAAATCCCCATAGAGAAGCATTGGTTAACCTATTCAGAGAACAACGAACAGCAGAGAAAGGTCAGTGAAATGCCCTGATGTTCTCTGGTTTCATTCGGCACATTTAATTAGGCGAATCCCATATGTTTCAATGTTATAAATATTCCCGTTTTTATTCAATATCTATTCAACCACTTTTTCTATTAATTTTCAGCAAAAAGTCTCTTTACTTTCTTTTTTAGAATATTTTAGGCAATTTTGGGACTTTTTAAACAAACTTTTTTTCATTCTTTTTAAATAGCTTTTTTATTTCTGTAACAGACCTTTTTATAACTATTCATAGGACCTTATATGTTAATTCCAGACATTTTCGTCCAGTAGTTTTTGTTTTTTTGAAGGTTAAAATTTTGAAAGATTCAAATGTTTTGTTGGGTTATTCTTTACCCCGATTGTCAGCTTGTCGGGTATTTCTGGTGGCTGGTTGGCGCTTGTTCAGCGGATCGCCGGCTTTTTTTGGATGCGTTTGGTGGGTTTTCAGGGGCTTATCGGTTCCGATCATTTCGGCGATTTTGCGGCGGTTATTTTTTTATATTCAGCAGATTTTCCTTTCACTTCGGGGACCCTCCGGTGAATGCTGAATTTACCACAGGGTCGGGGAATTTGATGTACTTCGGGAATGAGAGAAATGTCGGTGACATTTCGGTGCTCTCTGAATAACCCCTTATATATCAAATAATATAAAACTTTTGATGTACTATATTTTAAAATATTTAGTTTGGAATTTATTGTAACAGATAATATCTTGAGACAATTATGAACACACAAATTGCAGTCGCTACAAATGGACAGTTTAAATGGATGCATATGCAAGACTTCAGACTAATTTGGTATTTCTGCTATACGGGGATGAGAAGAGTTTTAGGTGGCAATAAATAGATGTGGTTGTAGGGTCTGACAACCCCAACCATTTAATGATTATCAGTAATTATAATCAGGAGATTATGGAGTCTCTAATGTTGCTTTAAACTTTAAGGGCCATATTCACTAGTGAACGCTAACTGTAGCGTTCGGGTGAGTAAAGTTAATGTCAGGATAAGTGCCTTTGACGTATGCCACCCAGATTACCTTCCTGATGCTAACCAGTTAAAAAATAAGTTACATCATCGTAGATTGCGCTAGCTTGTGCGAGCTTTCTATACTTTGCTTCTATACCTATGCTTAACATGGCAATCATTAAGTAGCGTTAGGATAAGTAAGGTATTACAAAGTCCAAGCACTAATTATCGCAGCGATTAACAGATCTTTTACCAGCATCCAACAACTGGTACTAACTGATTCCGCTATTGAGTCATTTAGCACCAGCTAAACATAGAAACATAGAAACAAACAAAATGTCGTCAGATAAGAACCTTTCGGCCCATCTAGTCTGCTCAATTACATGGATACTTTACCTGGATTTATCTTTTGTTTAGGATAGCCTTATGCCTATCCCATGCCTGCTTAAATTCAATCACTGTTTTGGCCTCTACCGCTTCTACTGGAAGACTGTTCCATGTATCCACCACCCTCTCAGTAAAATAATGCTTTCTGATGTTACTTTTAAATCTTTGCCCCTCTAATCTAAGACTATGTCCTCTTGTTTTGCTACTTTGTTTCCTTTTAAATATACTCCCTTCCTCTACCTTGTGGATTCCCTTTACGTATTTAAATGTTTCTATCATATCTCCTCTGTCTCGTCTTTTTTCCAAGCTGTACATGTTAAGATCATTAAGCCTTTCCTGGTAACTTTTCTCCTTCAAGCCGTACACCATTTTAGTAGCCCTTCTCTGAACTCTCTCTAAGATGTCTATATCCTTCTGGAGATACGGTCTCCAGTACTGCACACAGTACTCCAAGTGAGGTCTCACCAGTGCTCTGTACAGTGGCATGAGCACTTCCCTTTTCCTACTGCTAATACCTCTCCCTACACAACCAAGCATTCTGCCAGCATTTCCTGCTGCTCTATTACATTGACTACTTACCTTTAGATCCTCTGAAATAATAACCCCTAAATCCCAACCCTCAGATGTTAAGGTTAGGACTGTATCAAATATTCTATATTCAGCCCTTGGGTTTTTACGTCCCAGGTGCATTATCTTGCACGTATCCACATTAAAACTCAATTGCCACAGCTCCGACCATTTTTTTAGTTTACCTAAATCATTTGTCATTTGGCTGATCCCTCCAGGAACGTCAACCCTGTTGCAAATCTTTGTGTCATCAGCAAAAAGACATACTTTTCCATTAATACCTTCTGCAATATCACTAATAAAAATATTAAAGAGAATGGGTCCAAGTACTGACCCCTGAGGTACCCCACTGGTAACAAGACCTTGCGCCGAATAAACTCCATTTACCACAACCCTCTGTTGCCTGTCACTCAGCCACTGCCTAATCCATTCAACAATAAACCCCCCCCAATAAATCCGATACTCACCTCTCATCCCGTGGCGAGAATGGCGGCCCGATCCGCTGCTTCGGGCCGCCTGGAGCAAAGTGAGACTGGGGACAAATAGTCCCCAGTCTCCCTCCGTGATCACTCTGTAGCCATGCGCAATCTCGCGTGAGCTAGATTGTGCAGGGCTCACAGGCCCGAAGTGCAACCCTCCATGGAGTCCTATGAATTCCAGGAGGGTGATACTCGCTGCTTGTGGAAGCGCTACCGCTAGTATCCACTAGTGTAAGTGCTTCGTTCGGGGGCAAGCTGCTCAATTAGCGCCTACCCCAGAATATGGTGCTAAAATGGGGACGCTACGGGGATAACCTGCAGGTGCAGGTTTTCCCTATTAGCTTCCCATTTTTACGCCAACAAGGGAATAGTGCCCTAAATGTTTACCACACATGTCCAATGATAAAAAAAATATTGTATAAATAGTCAATCCTCTTATATATTATCGATAAGGTAATTAAAGGTACAGTATGTTCAATTACTGTTTAGCTACACTTGTGTTTGGGAGTTTAATTTGAAAATTAACAATTTTTTTGAACTACGTACTTTTCTATATTTTCCCAATAAATAATTTTCTCTAAAATTTAGGCTTCAGCTAAATCTTATTCAGAGACAATTAAAGAAGGAATATTTGCTAAACTTGATTTTATATATAAATGTCTTCTTAGAAGAGAAATTAAGTATAATTCTTACCAAAAAAATTAGATTTTCATAATAAAATATGAATGAACTATTTCTGTACATAATATAAACAGAAATCTTACCCTTCACATTATTAGTGTATTTTGGCAAATGTCTTATCTTTGCCTGGCTAATCTACCCACAAAGTCATAGACAGATTATGTTTCTTGTTTTGTATCATATGGAGATGTACGTTGCAAAACATGGACAGTATGTGTGTGCTAACAAAAAACATAAGAGTTTTTTTATTCTCTTTATTTTATCAAAGATTGCATATTGAGACTTTGAGCAGGACGGGAAGCAGGGGGTGTTCACAATGCAGTCCGGAGGCAATATTTTACTCATGTTTGAACTACTGTCAACAATAATGAAAACAACAAAAAGATATATCAACCAAGACTTGGAATTCATACTGATTCAATAGATAATATTTAGAGGAGAAAAATTGCTGTAAAAAGAGGCTATATTATTATTATTGTAATTCTGTGTATTGTTATCATGCAGTGTATATAAATAACTATTTATGCTGCATACTTAGCTTCTTTATACACGCTCTGACAAAAGCTCTTCTCTTATACCAATAGAATAAAAGCTTGCGTAAGCTTAAGAAAATGCATTAGATAATTTAAAGAATTAAACTTTTTAAAAAAATATTCCCAATCATTTCTTTGTTGAATGAATCAGTTAAATGATGCAGTGGCGTGCGTGCAATTATTAGTATACAGAATATTTAAAGTGCTTATTTAGTGTTATATATGTTTTGTAGTTTTTTTAAATGGTAGTAGATTATCATAGCTTGCTCTTTGGTTCAGAGTAGAATTTATCTTTGATCCAGTATTACACAGAAAGCATACAGAACATATACTCGATTTTCGAAGGAAATAGCTTCTGTATAAATATCTGCAGAGGTCTTTGGACTTTATAAAATTTATATTTTTGTTGTGTGAAGTACAAGTGGCACGATGTTTATGCTGATCGAAAACACCAATAGGAAGTTCGAATAGGTGGCATTCCATTACTCTTCTTACCGATAGACTTGGCTTCTTCTCCATAGCAATCACTGTAGGGATGGAGAGTCCCATGATGGTTACATAGAAGACAATGGATTGCTCCATTTATTGTTGAATAACTCAAACACCATCTTCGTGATTGTGACGGATCCCACTACTCGGGGTGACTAGATCCGCCGCCAGCGCCGAGTACACCTGGAGGTCGGTAGTGTGGTAGCCAGCTGCCGCTGGTCCTCGTAGTACACCCCGAGGTTGCAGCGCTGTAGAGAGGTCCTTGAAGCGTCCCGGTTCCCAAAGCCCTGTTATCCCCAATTACTAGCCGAGGCAGGAGTAAAGGTTCAAACAAGAGTGATTTATTTTGCATGGGGAACACAGGCATATTTATTGGGGAAAAAGGCATTGTTCTCCCCTGAAAAAAGAAAAATCGGTGATCGGCGTGTCCGCGTACGCGGTCTAGGGGAAATATCTAATAATACAATGAGATATCAATTAATACAAAAAGGTACCATACAATATTGATGACTGTATAGGCTGATTGAAAGTTCATGAAAAAGTTCCTAGAACAAAGGAAAAATATAATAGTGAAGTCCAGTCATGGATGCGCCTTGCTATGTTAGGGAGCCGGTGTTCTGCACATGGTCCATTTGTCGGGTCTCGTGGCAGTTGTGGGTTATAAGGAGCACTAGGTGAGGATCCACCCTGCGCCTCCCAGGTTGAGTACACGAGCGTGGGTCCAGTATTTGGGACTTTTCTCAGGGTTTGGGCTCCAGCCTTTTTGCTGACTCTGCTGTTCGAGCGGCGCTTTACCTCAGTTACAAGTTTTTAGACATTCCCTAAACGAAACCGCGACCCCAGACTGATAAAAGCATAGCCACAGCCAGGGTCTGTACCCCGGGCTCAGTGCCACCCTGCCCGAAGCTTCTTCCAGCCGTGAGGTAAAGCGCGGGGGATTCTGGGTCGGCAGCTTGAGGAGAGAGGGTGTGACACAGAGTTACCTCATACAAACCAACCCACCCAACGTACCACCCAACTCACTGACGCAATCATCAATCACTCTAACCTTACAGTCCTCTCCTCCTGTTTCCAACCCCAACCCTCCCAGATTGTGAGTTCCTACGGGAATAGGGCCCTCATCTCCTCCTGTACTGTTTGTCAAATGTTGTTCAATGTATTGTAACCCTGTCTATACTGTGCTTATTGTACAGCGCTGCGGAATATGCTGGCGCTTTATAAATAAAGAATAATAATAATAATAATACAAAGCGCGGGAACAGGATGCAGCGGAGGAGGGCCTTGTTCTCCCCTGGCCCGCCCTCAGCCCTCCCGGGGTGATTTCTGCCACTGCCCCGAGCCATTGCCCAATTACCCTTTGTTAACCTGGGCCCCCCCTGCTGTGCGCAGCCCTTATCTTGGGGCTCGGCGCCAGCTCCTGTGGTGTGAGCGCTTCCCTTGTCTCATGGCCCCCCTGCGGCTTTCAGCCCGACTTTGGGGTTACGTTGGTTTTGGGGGTGATCCCCTTGGAGCGGCGGCACGCTTTGGGTACAGCCATGTAACTCGGGCCCCTGGGCTGTTTCACTCCAAAAAGCGCCCTGTACCCGAGCAAGAGTCACCATTTTCAGCTGTGCTCCAGGCCGAGGGTCGCTAGTCGGTTCTCGGGGTTCCCGTGGGCGCTCCGACCCGCAAATCACACCCCCGATAGAACCTATTTGAGGGGGCACACTGGCCAAGAAGCGCTCTTCTACGTGGTACCCGCTCGGGCAAGGCGGACAAGGTTGGGCGGCTGGGCAGGCATAATTAGCGGCGGCTCGGGGCACTTATAGACTGGTGAAATTTCCGGGGCTCTGAACGAGCGGGGAACAGGGGAACAACAGGGAAAATCACATTGGGGTACTTATTAAAAGTTTGTCAGCCCTTATTTTTATAACACACAAATAAATAAACACTTGAACAATTGTACTGCGCTACGGCGTAGTGGCGGCCGTCCCGTCACAGTGATGATGTTCCAAGTCTCCACAAGATCCACAAGTGGTTCAGCAGATTCAGGTCTTGACAATTTGACATTTGTGATGAACCACGGGAGGGATACCCACACGCCCGTGGATAAGACCATGACGGCCAAGGTGAAAGAATTTCTGGATCAGGAACGCCAAACCATTTTCAAAAAAGCTTGTGGAAGAGTTCAACATTCCAAACACAAGCATGTTGAGGATTCTTCATGTTGAGTTGAATTTCAACAAAAACAAACGTGCCCACTAGGGGCCCTATTCCTTAACACTGACACGTAACACTAATGGGGAAAATCTGCACCTGCAGATTTTCCCGTTGTGTCCCCATGTTAACATGGTATTATTCAGGAGCAGCCGCTAGCTCAGCAAATAGCCCTGGAACGTAGCACTAACTGCTGGGATACTCGCCGTACCGCTTCCGCACTGATGTAACTATCAACCTTACAGTCCATAGGACTTCATGGAGGGTTGTGCTTCCTGACCACGAGCCCTGTTTGATCTTGCTCTCACAAGATCACGCAGTGCTGCAAAGTGATCCCGGAGGGAGACTGGGAACTATTTGTTCAAAGTCTCACTCTGTTTGTGGCCAGAAGAAGTGGCGGATCGGGCCGCCGTTCTTGCTGGGGGATAAGAGATGAGTGTCAGATTTTTTGAAAGGGGGTTTAGAGGGTGCTAAATGATTTTACATTTGCAGAATCATTTAGTACTAGCTTTTAGAAGGTGCTAAAATTTTGCCTTGAGCGTCCCAATGGTAATTTGCAGTAGCACTTTGTAATACCTTACTTATTGAAATGCTAATGGACGTTTGCACTCCCCATGTCCAATATAGGATGTGAAAAGTACACTAAGCTCACAGAAGCTAGCGCCATCACAGATGCTCTAACGAGTAATGTCTGGAATGTAATATGGGGGAGGATGCGTTAAACACACATATCCTGGCGCTTACATTTACATATCGAGACGCTAACGTTATTGTCAATTAGGGGATAGTGCCCTAGATTCTGTGTTTGTTGAACACAGAACAAAGACCTGTTCAAGCTGACTTTGCAAAAAAGTTCCTTGTCAAGTTCAAATATGGGTAGTCTGCCAACTTCAAGGCAATTGTCACTGGAGATGAAGCTGTATTGACAAAAGGTGATTTTCAGGGGTGTTTTGAGTAGTGGGTGCATCACTTGCAAAAATGTGTTGAGATTGACAGCGACTATGTTGAAAATACTGAATTAACAACCTTTCTGTCAGGATCTGTGCTTGCAGCAGCTACCTGGAAAGTGCTGCCCTCGGATTCAGCACCAGTAAACCGAACCTGAAACAGTTAACCATAGTATGCACAAAAATACATATCTGGTCAGCGCGAAATGAACGCTAGGGAACTCGGACCGTTTCTCGGAGTTCCTGTCCGAGTTCCCTAGCGTTCATTTCGCGATGACCAGATACGTATTTTTGTGCATTCTGTTTTCTTGGTTTGGGGGAAACCACTGATCATCTGGTTTGCTGGGCATTCGGAGGGCATAGTGTGGGCGCTTACCATTCCTCTTTTCCAGTTAACCACAGTAACACACACACCACACCCCAACCTGTCTGAATAAAGGTCCACTTCCCTCTTCCCTCAATTCTACTGCATTGTCACTCTTGTGTTCATTGTAGCAAGGTATACTCTGCTCTGCTCCTGCAAACTATTGTGTACCGTGCTTGCCTTCTGACTGCCGCTCTCTACTAGCCCTTGACCACGGATCGCCCCCCGACAATGCTGTCTGGATAACCCATTTGTACCACGCTCTGGATCCCACCTGTGTCTGTCTAGTACTCCAAGGTACCTCTGTCTATCCCTCCTGTGTGTCCCAGTACACTGGGCCCAGACCAACCTAACCCTGAACCTGGGTCCCACCACAGCACATGCCAAGTGCCACCCTGACACTTTCTTTGAAAAAAATTGAGTTAGCATCATCATTATTTCATTGATTTTAACCATACCTTTGGACATCCCCTTGTATGTAGCGCCAGTATGTGTAAATTTACAGATATTTTCATAAGTAGTCATCATGTTGAATTTCTTCAAGTTTTGTTTAAATTTACTGTTTTCGATTGCATCGAGTTTTCGGTGATGTGTAGATGCGTGGTTCACCTTATTAGTAGGACATATATAGTAGTAAAGGCCAAAAGAAAGCAAAACTCCCACACACAAACAAGCTAAACACAACGAAGGCCTGAAGCACCTAAGGCGTAGGGCCCTTAAATTGCCTCTGATGCCAGGATACAGGGAGGATTTTTCTAGAAGGGTTTGCAGCGTGTGTGGAGATTGAGCGGGATTGGTGTGGGAGGAGTCACCAGGAGGGTACTTAAGGCGCGTGTGGAGAGGCTCTGCGCGCCTTTTTTTCCTGAGGTAGAGCTGTGAAAATCCCCACACTCCCACCCTGTTTTATTTAATTCTGGGTTGGGTTGGTTTTTCGGTAGAGTATTAGTTTAGTTGGGCTCCTTTTGTCACGGCGGGGGCTTGTAGGCAGTGCTGGCTAGGGGTTCCTTTTTATTTAGGATAATTTTGGTCAGATGGTTGGGAGTTGGGAAGTTTTTGTGGTTGGTTGGTTGGTTTGGAGTTGTGTGGTGGTTGTAGGGAGTCCTCTTTCAGTACTGGGTTATTGTTTTATTTTGGTTATGGAAATTTTTATGTCATGATGTTGGGTATATTGTGTGGAGTTTTTAGCTGTGGCCTATATATTATAAATATATATATTATTCCACAGTTATGTGTTTGTGTATTTTTGAGTATTTGTCTCCCTGCGTACGACTCGGTCATCAGTAGGCGACTTATGCACATGCCACTTTTCAACACGACTGGTACCAAAATCATAAAACTAAATGTCTGTCGGAACATACAAGTAAACTTAACAATATCATAAGTAATCATGGTTTTTCCACTCAATGTAGTCACGCACACACTCACAGTCATTGGAACTCTAGTGGCGACTAGTGGACTACCTTGTGTGCCAACCAAGACAGGCTTTTTTGTGGCAGTTACACCAATTAGCAATTAACTGACACATTCGGAATATGCAGGGGCGTCATAACGTGGTGGCGTGGTGGGTGTCTCACCCTGCGCCACGTGTTCGCTCCCTGCGAGCATCCGAAGCTATGGAGCTTCGGCGCTAGCCTGGGGGAACCATGTCACCAGCCGAGTTCATGCGAGATCGCGGCTGGTCACGTGGCTCCCCCAGGTGAGCGCCCAAGCTCCATGCCGCCCGACGCTCAGAGGGAGCAGAACACGCGGTGCAGGAGGTGAGCTGGGGGCATTATCCATGAGCTGGGGCATTATCCATGAGCTGGGGTATATCCATGAGCTGGGGCATATCCATGAGCTGGGGCAGTATCCATGAGTTGGGGCAATATATACATGAGCTGGGGCAGTATATCCATGAGCTGGGGCATATCCATGAGCTGGGGCATATCCATGAGCTGGGGCAGTATCCATGAGCTGGGGCATTATCCATGAGCTGTGGCATTATCCATGAGCTGGGGCAGTATCCATGAGCTGGGGCATTATCCATGAGCTGGGGCATTATCCATGAGCTGGGGCAGTATCCATGAGCTGGTGCATATCCATTAGCTGGGGTATATCCATGAGCTGGGGCAGTATCCATGAGCTGGGGTAGTATATCCATGAGCTGGGGCAGTATCCATAAGCTGGGGCAGTATATCCATGAGCTGGGGCAGTATATCCATGAGCTGGGGCAGTATCCATGAGCTGGGGCATATCCATGAGCTGGGGCAGTATCCATGAGCTGGGGCAGTATCCATGAGCTGTGGCAGTATCCATGAGCTGGGGCATTATCCATGAGCTGGGGCAGTATATCCATGAGCTGGGGCAATATCCATGAGCTGGGGCAGTATCCATGTGCTGGGGCATTATCCATGAGCTGGGGCAGTATATCCATGAGCTGGGGCAGTATCCATGTGCTGGGGCATATCCATGAGCTGGGGCATTATCCATGAGCTGGGGCATATCCATGAGCTGGGGCAGTATCCATGAGTTGGGGCAATATCAATGAGAGGAGCTGGGGCATAGCCATGAGAGTAGCTGGGGCAGTATATCCATGAGGGGAGCTGGGGCAAAATCCATGAGAGGAGCTGGGGCAGTATATCCATGAGAGGAGCTGGGGCATATCCATGAGAGGAGCTGGGGCATATCCATGAGAGGAGCTGGGGCAATATCCATGAGAGGAGCTGGGGCAAAATCCATGAGAGGAGCTGGGGCAATATCCATGAGAGGAGCTTGGGGTAATATCCATGAGAGGAGCTGGGGCAATATCCATGAGAGGAGCTGGGGCAGTATATCCATGAGAGGAGCTGGGACAATATCCATGAGAGGAGCTGGGGCAATATCCATGAGAGCTGCTGGGGCATATCCATGAGAGCTGCTGGGGCATATCCATGAGAGCTGCTGGGACATATCCATGAGCTGGGGGCAATATACATGAGAGCTGCTGGGACATATCCATGAGCTGGGGGCAATATCCATGAGAGCTGCTGGGGCATATCCATGAGAGCTGCTGGGGCATATCCATGAGAGCTCCTGGGGCATATCCATGAGAGCTGTGGCATATCCATGTGAGCTGGGGCAGTATCCATGTGTGCTGGGGCAGTATCCATGTGTGCTGGGGCAGTATCCATGTGTGCTGGGGCATATCCATGAGAGCTGGGGCAATATCCATGTGTGAGCTGGTCTGGGGGCAATATATCCATGTGTGAGCTTGTCTGGGGCAATATATCCATATGTGAGCTGAGGCGCAATATATCCATATGTGAGCTGGGGCAATATATATCCATGGGTGAGCTGCTGGGGGCAATATATCCAGAGCTGCTGGGGGCAATATATATCCATGTGTGCTTTCACTGCCTTCGAACAGGCACCGTACTTGCTGGCAGCTGGCAAAAATTTGTGTGAGCATATGAGAAAGCTCCACAGCAATAAACCTCACAGTAATGTGTGCTGTGTGTATGAGCATTCAGTGTTATATGGTAGTACTGATTTAGGAGTAAGAGTAGTTAAAAAAAATCTGTAAAACTCGGGGGGGTGACACCATAAGTTACCGCACCGGGTGACACCAACCCTAGTGACGCCACTGGGGATATGCGTAGTGACGCTGGAGAGTCTCTTCACAACATAGTCATGAAGGGAGTCATCCATAAAGACATTTACAAAATTTAGGCTATAATCAGTGTAATTTTTAATGCAATCTCCACTCTGTGATTAGTTGAGCGCATAATCATCAGGGTATAGTTTGTTTAAGTACTAAAGTTTTTGAAAACTAAATTAAAATGTCTGATTGTTAGTATATTAATTGTGTTAATGAATGTATCCACATCCTATTTTGTATTTGACTCCAATTCACACCTTTTGCAGGGTTTCGGCAGATCTACATTTATTTGTCATCAGGAAATTTAAAAATGACATTAAGAATGAGTCACTTCAGAAAAAGTATCATCTAGGTTTATTAATAACACCAGATAAACTTGATTTTTTAGCAAAACTGTAAATAACATTTAATTAATTTCCTTTACGATACCCACGAAATAAATAATCAGTTGAGCACTTTAATTTTTTTTTACATTTTTTTGTTTTTGTTTTTTTGAGTGGAAATGATCTGATTAACAGTTTACCACACACAGAGAGATTAATTAATCCTGATGATGTGCTGATTCGCAATAACTGTTTGTTTCAATAATGTGCTTTAAATTAGATGGGGCAGTCACTTCGACAGCTGTCATGGAATATAATCATTGGAAAACACTTGCGATAATGACAGGGAAACAGAAATTGCTGTGATTTGGCATAAAATTCCCATGACTGTCCATATCGCGGTGTATTGTTTTTACACAGCGGTGTCTTGAAACAGAGTGATCTTATGAAAGATGGAGGAGAATTGAAGCAACAAAGTTCATTAGCAGAAATGTTACTTCTCATCACTATACAAAAGCTAATCATGAAACGTGAAATGTGCTAACAATGCAGCGTGTGTTGCAAGAGCCCATTGAACAATTTAGGTCAGTCCCTTGCAATCTTTAATTAGACTAATATATATGTTTGTAATTAACAGCAGATGTGACAAGATAATGTGTCCGTGTACATATAAATTAACCTTTGCCCATCAGCTGCTCGAATCTGTGAGAAAACTGCCATGTTTGCTTGTGTTCCAGTGAACTAAAATCAAATTAAAAGGTAATTATAAAAACGAATGCTAATGGAATTTGCTTTTCATTTGAAGCATGATCCTCAGGATACTCTCTCAACCACACAAAGATACTTTATACAATTAATACAAACAGATATTTTCACTCTTTTGGAACATTTGCATGATGTTAATTCATTGGGGAAAATTAATTTGTAAATTATATTTCCCCCTGGAAGACTGAGTCATCTGTATCTCAGCCTGCAACAGTATTTAAGATTTACATATTTTGCACAGTTTGCTTAAATTATGCAAAAAGCAATTTGGAAGTTTGCCACAAATACTAAATCGAAAATAAAGGTTCTCTTGCTGTTTCTGTATGTTAATTTTTCATTTATTTGAAATCATTTTTTTATTTTATTTTTTTTGGCTCTGTGTCATCTAGTATTAAAATATATACAAATAAGCTGACACCATAATATAATATTTCAATTAATTACATGTGCAAGCTGCATTGAACTGTTATGTGCGTGTAATAATAGAATAATGTCTTTAAAATAGTTGCAGTAGGGGTGTCTTTAAAATAGATCTTGTGTAACAAACCAAAAACCGACAGGATTATTTGCTGAGGTCTGAATGTTTTGCAGCCGAGTGAATTACGTTGGACTATTTGTAGAAGAAAATTAGAAGTAGTACAATTACCATCCTTTAAAATGAAAACAACCAATTCAGACTGACCCTTAAAATCCATTTCAATTTTTTCTAAAAATGTCCAAAAATTCGGAGTAGCTTATTATGCGCAGTAGTAAATTCCAAACTACTCACTGAGTAAAGAATTTATTTTCTTACAGATAAGCAACCTACAGACATAGAGCAATAAACAACAAAACATGAAAATGATGTTCCTCTCGTATCCCTATTAATCAGGAAAGGCGTAAAGGTATGGACTCCTACACACTCACACTAGGTAGTGAAGTGGTATTCAAATTGAAGGTGATTTATTCATTTATGATTTATTTGCAAAGTATTTTACCAGGAAGTATACTTTGAGATTTCTCTCATTTTCAAGTACATCCTGGGTTCAAGAACATTGAAATTTTTACAGTCGTTACAGAAATACAAAGGGCTATAATACAATGTTGGTGCTAACTTAACCAGAGCTGTTGTAAACTTAAAACCTCCATAGGCTATAATGGCTCTGGTAAGTTTACAACAGCTCTGGTTAAGTTAGCACAAACTATGTAATATGGCCCAAAGTATTTAAAAAAGCTAGTAAAGGTAGAGTGGTAGCTTCCCAGAAAAGCTCTTAACCCCTTAAGGACGTGAGTAATTTTACAACTTCGGCGCTATTTAGAAGTAGAAGTTTGCTGAGCCCATTTTGACCGTTTTTAAACGCGGTTTTAAGTCACATATTATTATACCACCCAGACAAATTATATATCGTTCTTTCCGGCAGACTCGGAAGATTTATAATATTTCATTATTATATGTATAGGTCATGCCCTGCCAGAATTCTATAACAAAAAATATAAAAAAAAATTTAAATGTGAATTTTCAATAAAATTTCAATCATCCACAGTGTGTAAAGTGTTTTTTTTTAAAAAATATTATTATCCGAGCCTTTGCGGTCATATGCTATGGGGTAGATTTGTTAAAAAAATTAGAACGGGGAACCCATTTTTTTTTGGGGAGAAATTGCGTGATTTTAGCTAAACCCCCCCAAAAAAAATCATTAGTGAAGCATCATTGTTCACATTATAATTGAAATGTGAACAATAGTGCTGCATTAAAAAAAAATAACTTTTTTTATTATTTAATATTTTTATTATTTTTATTTTTACATTTTTTTTAACTTTTATTTTACTTTTAACATGGTCATGTTTAATATCATTGGAAAGGCCATGCTCTGACCATTCCAGCAATATCAGACATGACCCCCCATAGGAAAATCCCATAGGAAATCCATAGGAAATCCCTTTGCAGCTAGGGGGTTCCCCGGTTAATTGACATCATCGCACATGGTACGATGAGTCAGTTGACGCGGGGGGACCCAGAGGTGGGGGCTGCCATCCAAGATGGTGGCCCCCACCGGAAAGAGGCCGCGATCGGGCACGAATTAGTCGCGACCTGGCAACTAAGGGGTTAACCCCCCATACATCACTGGAAAGGTCAGGCTGTGACCCTTCCAGCAATGCTGGCCACAGCATCCTAGTCTCCAGTGATGGGGGGATAGAGGGATCCAAAGGATCCCCCCTCTCTTTCAGGCGCTTCCCCTGCTCCGGCGGGGGGGGAAGCCTGAAACTGACATCATCGCGCCCCCGGCGCGATGACGTCAGTCCGCCGGAGGAGGAAACCCTGCCGATCTGACTCCGTGGGACTCAGATCAGCGAGGGAGCCGCCAGAGGAGGTGAGTATATGCCGGGGGGGCTGAAAAACGCAGAGGACGTACAATTACGTCCTGCGGCGTCAAAGCCCACCTAATGCAGGATGTAATTGTACATCCTGCGGCGTTAAGGGGTTAAACACCAGGGGCCACACTACAATCCTAGTGTTAAAACGTGGGCGCAAGGAGAGGAAAAACTGCTGGATTACAACGCTGGATTACAATGCAGGCGCAAAAAATGCTGCCTGCATTGTTTGTGGACACTACCGAGCCATTTATTTATTTACTATACATTTTTTTTATTAAATATACCTGCCTTCATAAACTCCAGACGCCAGTGCAGTGATTCAGTCACTGGATGACTTTCTTTACACAGTGGAAGATGGGTGAGAATGTAACCAGTTGGTGCCTTTAGTGATATACCAATTACACCTTTTCTGTGAGAACATATTTCAGATAAAAATTATGACTTATTGGTTGTCATTCATATTCAAAGTTTATTAGTGTGTGTAAATTGGCTTGGCTGCCATGGAATAGTGGGGGTGGTCATCACTGCGTGTTTGGGCCTTGTGACGGACTCGGAGACACTGCAGCCACCTGATTTCCTCCTGGTTCAGTCTTTTAGTGATGATCTCACTTTTTTGGCAAATTGCTGTAGTGTTTTAGGTGAGTTTGATCACATGTCCGGCTGCACCCAACTTCTTACCCCCCCTCCCCCGGATGCTGGTGGTTGGAATACACCTCCACCAATGCAATCTATGGCTCCCACTACCAACCACTGCACAATCTGACCGGCTCAACCAGACGAGCCCCAGAAGGGGCATCCCTCGCAGCCTTTGCAAGACCGCAGGGTATTCCAAGTCACATGTGGCCCATCCAAGATGGCGTCTCCGGAGGAGATGACAGGCCTCAGCCAATCCCCTTCTGTATGAGCAGCTCCGCCGGGCTGGTCTCCTAGGCAACATACGGTATCCCAAACTGTTTGGAGGAGGTGTGATTCCTGCACAGATGCCCTATTTAAAACCCAGTTTGCCCCCTGCTCACTGCTAAGTTGTCCTGTGCCTTCCTAGCATTGTCATCCCTTTCTCTACCGCTGCCTAGTTTCAAGATTCCTTGTGTACCAGACCCTTTTGTATGTTTACCAGACCACGCTTGCCAGCTGCCTGTCCTTGACCCTTTGCCTCTTTACCAGACCACTCTTGCCAGCCACCTGCCTTTGACCCTTTTGGTCGTTTTACCAGACCACACTTGCCAGCCACCTGCTTTTGACCCTTTTGGTCGTTTTACCAGACCACGCTCAGTAGTGCATCTGAGATACAACCTTCATATATCATCAAATCTCTACAAAAAGTGTTTATACCTAAGAGTGATCAATACTAGGGATGAGCTGTTCGGTTCGATCAGTTCGGAGTTCGATTCGAACTTTGGCCATTCGCAAGTTCGCGAACTTTGAACTTTTTGGCGTGTTCGGTTCAAGTTCGAATTTTTTTTTAAAGAAAAGTATAAAAAATGCTTAAAAAATACTAAAAATTCTAGAAATAAAGAGGCTCTTTACTGCAGAATATTATAAACAACGGTTTATTAGATATTGAATTAAGAACTAATGTCTAGGTGCAAAGATTCTCACCTCTAAATGACCTGTGTTCTCAAACGGCGTAAACAACAGGTGTTAATTAGTGTTGTGCTTTTAATTAGTCTGGTCTGATGAATTTGATACATTGTTAGAGACTGAGGGTGTGATGTCTCCTGATCTGAACATGTATCAAACAACACCTGTGCTTCTGAGAAGTGTTCAGTTCTCTACTAAATCTTCCTCTGATATGCTGTTTAACCCCTTAGCTCATTTTTACCGCTTTTGCTCATCATGTTTAAACGCGATTTGAATTTTATTAAATGACCCAGACATATTAGATATTGTTCTTTCCGTCAGACTCCGCAGATTCATAATATATCATTTTTATACGTATACGTCATGTCCTGGCTGTATATTATGACAAAAAATGCAATAAAATTTGAATTTTTAATCATCTGCAGTGTGTAAAGTGTTTCTTTTTCACATTTTAGCACATGAGCGTTTGCGGTTATGTTTTCTATGGGGTGCGCTTGTACAAAAATTAGAAATGGGGACTTGTTGCATTTTGTGGGGGGAATTACGTGATATATAGCAAACGCACCCCATAGAAAAAAATCATTAGTGCAGCATCATTGTTCACAATATAATTGAAATGTGAACAATATTTCTGCATTAATAAAAATAACACACAAAAAAAATACATGTTTTTATTTATTTATTTTACTTTATACCTGGTCATGTTGGGTATCATGCTCAGGCCTTTCGATTGACACCCTCCATGACCCCCTATCTGCCACAGTTCTGGAGATATCGGGGTTCAAATGAACCCCCTATCTCCACCAGGGGATTCCGGGCAGCTAGGGGTTCCCCGGCTATCTGACGTCATCACGCTATGCGTGAGGACGTCAGGCAGTGAGGGGGGACCCGGGGGTGGAGCCGCCATCCAAGATGGTGGCCCCCACCGGAGCTAGGCTGCACTTCGGCGCCGCAAGGCATCTCTATACACAGCTCCATCAGCATCTCTATACACAAACAGCATCTCTATACACAACCCCATCAGCATCTCTATACACAAACAGCATCTCTATACACAAACAGCATCTCTATACACAACCCCATCAGCATCTCTATATACAAACAGCATCTCTATACACAACCCCATCAGCATCTCTAAACACAGCCTCACAGCATCTCTATACACAACCTCATCAGCATCTCTATACACAGCCTCACAGCATCTCTATACACAGCATCTCTATACACAACCCCATCAGCATCTCTATACACAAACAGCATCTCTATACACAACCCCATCAGCATCTCTATACACGGCATCTCTATACACAACCCCATCAGCATCTCTATACACAACCTCACAGCATCTCTATACACAGCCTCACAGCATCTCTATACACAACCCCATCAGCATCTCTATACACAAACAGCATCTCTATACACAACCCCATCATCATCTCTATACACAAACAGCATCTCTATACACAACCCCATCAGCATCTCTATACACAACCCCATCAGCATCTCTATACACAAACAGCATCTCTATACACAACCCCATCAGCATCTCTATATACAAACAGCATCTCTATACACAACCCCATCAGCATCTCAATACACAAACAGCATCTCTATACACAACCCCATCAGCATCTCTATACACAACCACACAGCATCTCTATACACAGCCTCACAGCATCTCTATACACAACCCCATCAGCATCTCTATACATGGCATCTCACGGAGTCTGAGGACGCTGAAGTCAGAACGCCACGGGACCCCGGACAGAGAGGTGAGTATCTCCGCTGGGGGTCCCACAAAAGCTGATGATGTGTGGGACACGTCCTCCTCAGCATACAGCGGGAGTAACTGAGGACATGTCCCACACATCGTCAGCAGTGAAGGGGTTAAAAACGTCTTTTTTTTTACTTTTTTTCCTTGTTTCATGTCCCCCAGGGCACTACCCAGACCCGGACATTGTTTTTAAATGTTTCTATACATCCTACAAATCCGCCACTTCACGGGCAGGTTATGAGGACCTCCTAGGCATGATATTTGAAGGAATTTTTCGTTTTTATTTTTAACCCTTATTTCATGGAAAACTCACTCTAAAAAACTCGCTCTAAAAATCGAATTTTGAGTCCCATTGACTTGCATTGAGTTCGAGTTCGAATTCGAACTTTTGAAAAGTTCGGCTCATCCCTAATCAATACGTGTGTGAATATCAACCTTACATAATGTATAACGTGGAAATGAATTATATAACAACAAATGAATGATCTAATGATCTATGTTTAAAACCATTGGTAAATTTCCCATATTCATTGGATTTCATTGGTGTCAGTTTTGTGATAGTATTTGGTGAAATGTATCCTCTGTCTGCCTATCGATGCAGGTGCACTTAAATTATATATATACAGTTGTACGTTAGGAGACGCACTCTGGGTCTTATAAAAATAACAAACTTTATTAAATACAATTAAGAGGTTACATATAATCCGACGTTTCGGCTCATTACGAGCCTTTATTAAGGTAAATATACAACCAAATGAAACAATATATATACACTCAAAAACTGTAGAAATAAACTCACCCCCTCCTTCATACGCCAACGCCCGATTCATATACATATATGCTAGAACGTATACAAGAGTAGGTAGATTTTTTGTTTCGGCTTCATTTTTTTTTAGATCCTTAGTAAAAGTAAATCAAAAGGAAAAACAACAAAAATAGAGAAGCGTGAGGATTTCTACGTTTTAGGGAGGGGAGGGTTATTTGAAGCCATTACAACAGGATTGCATGATTTGCTTTGGATAGATTAGAGCTTTCGGAAAATTGCCAGATGAAAGGTCTAGTCTTTTTGTTCTGTTTATTCTTCCACTTGTCCAAATAACATGTAATAACATGCATTCTAAAAGCCTGTTTAGTTTGCCTTTAGTAACTAACAACCGAGAAAAGAAAAGAAGATTGCTGTGGTAGAGATGAACTATTAACCCTCGAAGGGCCATGCGGTGAGCAATACATGGGGGTGGCCAATATCCTGTTCACCCCATGATGCTCAAAAGACTTTTTCTTTGAGGCTTTGAGGCCACATGAATTTGCAGTCAGCAAAGTTTGTACAAAGAAACATTAGTGACTGAAGATTACTTTATAATGCCCCGTGAAATGAAACTCGATTGTCCACCAAGAGCATTATTTTTAGCATTGGCGCATTATGATTCTGCGAGCAAGGGCTGCACCCATTCTCTATCACAACTGATGCAAAATTGATGAAACTTCTAAGTAAAATTACATTGTTTGATCTTCACAGACCTGGAATAACACTGGCCTAAAGCTACAGTTTGTCTAAACTCACGCACACGGCTTAACTACTGAGGACATATCGACATAGTGCGCTCATGAATGACATTAGGACTATTTAGAATGAGTCAAAATAACAGGAAAGTATGAAGCAAGTGGTTCTGAAAATTACCTTTATTTTCCAGCAAACCTCTCTGAAAAAAAATTACCTTTTTCTGTTGAATCTCACTGAAAAACTACCTTTTGCCAACTGAAGCTATCTTAAAGTGCCTTGATGTTAAGCAATATAGTTTTAAGTTGAAAATGTCAGGAGGCCATGAAAAGAAATTGATGGAAAATTTCAGGGTTCCTTGTTGATATTTGAAACAGCCTGTGGATTTTTCTTCTTTAACATAGATAGGCTCTGCTGAGCTGCCACTTTGATTTCTGTATTGCCAAAACCAGCATGTTTCTAGGCTTAATGGCTTCACAGAGAAATAGTATGAAAGTAATTTAGTTATTGCTGCAGATGTACTGTTACCAATAGGAAATTGGCAAACAGATGTTTTCTCTCTGGTTCTTCTCCGCTCAGAGGTTTAATCCAAACTTTATACTCTCACATATTTTTTTCAGTGTAGAAAAATGATAAATATGATGTCTGCCTGCTAGTTTCATAACAATAATTTCTGCAAATAAGTCCACAGAAAATAGATTGACGGGTTATTCAAAGAGAATCGAAAAGCCACCGCAAGTTTGGTGACTTTTCGTTCTCTTCAATTCGGTACGATTTGGCGATCCCATTTCAGCGACCCTGCGGTGTATTCAGCAAGCACCACAGGGCCACCGTAATGCAGGGAAAGTCGCCGTAAACCCACTGAAAACTCACCGCAAAACGAGGGCGAACGCACACCGAAACCCGCAAAAACATCTGGATTAACCCGCCGAAGACGCTGGAGAAACCCGAGCAGGAGCCGATCACAGTGCAGAGCAGCCGCCGAAAAAACCCGACACTGCAGACGAATGGAGTGAAAAAAAAAAAAGGACGCTTGAATGTTTGAAAAGTGAAATGCTGTTTGCAAACAAACTACGGAAGGAAAATGTCTGATATTTACATATAAGATCCAATGAATGATAATAAAAAGGGCTGTTACGGAAAAAAGAAAAAACGATTTCAAAAAAACAAAAACGGATAGAAAAGGTTTGCAAAAAAATCCCCAAAAACAGATCCTAAAAAAATCTGACAATAAAGAGACTTTTTACTGTAGAATATTATAATCAACGGTTTATTAGATATTGAATTAAAATGGTCATATTTTTAACATTGAAGCCTATGGGATTCGCCTGAATAAACCACCGAATGGCAGGGCAATTCGGCAACTTTTCACTACTGGGTTTTGCTCTCTGAATAGACGAAGCATTGCTTCTCTATGGGGATTTCACTGCCCTCGAACAGGCACCGTATGTGCAGGCATTTCGCCAGGATTTGGCGAATTGCCTGCTCTCTGGATAGCCGAATGGCCAGGAAAGGTAACAGAATGCTTGAGTTGCACTACTACCCCCCCAGAGTGAGTGGGCCCATCCTCCTTACCAAAAGTTGAAATGTTGTACCCTCACTTCCTACAATTGCAATCAGGGCCGGTCCGTCCATGATGCAGGGTGGAGCAGTGGCACCAGGCGGCCCTTTTTCAGGAGCGTCATTTTGCCTGTCTGTCAAAGGCCGCAGAATGCCCTGCAGCAGACCGGTGTTTATAGGAAAAAGCAGTCGCCTGCCCTCCCCTTTAGCCGTGCGCCTCTTTCAGGTGTATTAAATTGACTGGCCTCTGCATCTGGCCTTTCACCCCAGAGAGCCCCACACTCGCTTTCAGCTCCTCTTGTTGCTGGGAGCATCCCAGGCCACGCCCCATCATTCAGTGCGTGGCGGCTGTGTGATCTGGGTCTGCACAGCAGGAGGAGCCGGACATGGCTGCCCCGCGCACACTGAGCACCTAGAGCCCTCCGGAACAGGCCTGATTCATGATGGTCTCAGCAATCCCCAGTCTCCGGTAGGTGCTTTCCCTGTGAGGGGGGGGAGGTGAGGGCTGTCCTGGGACCCCCCAGCACCTTGACACCCGCCAGCCCAGGGATGGCTGAGCCTGGTGAGAGCTGTAAGATGGCCACCCTGCTCTCTGACCGCTGGCACAGGAGACAGGACCTTTTGAGCTGAAGGAGGGAGGGGGTGTGAGAAGATCCAGCAGACCACCCCTTCAGCCGTTAACCCAATGGGTGGAAAAAGGGAACTCTGCAGTGCCCTGGGCTGCCCCAAGCCTGCCTAAATTTCCCCCTGTTACAATGTGGCACTGGAGACAGTGTATCTGCGTGTGTGTGTGACATGTGGAGAGCAAAGTACAAGGATGGCTGAGAAGATATGTCCTTGTATGGCATATTAATGTTTACATGACACAGGTCCAGGTTGTTCTAGCCAAGATGCTATGGGCTGAGATGATCTCTCTGAAAATATGTCAAAGGTCAAAAAATGTGTCTGGCAGCTCAATGTTTGAATCACAGAAATTGTTGGCGAGAACTCCCTCCTGTCAGCAATATAGTATATTCTTAAGGAGGAAATAAAAATGAGCATTAAGGCTGGGGTCAGACGAGCGCAGTGCGAACGCGCGTGCAGGCGCACTTAATCACGGCCGTAGTAGCAGCAAGTGCCAGGCAATGACGGCCAATATACGAAGTACGGTCGCACAAAAGTCCGGCTGCGCAACGCAAGTGGAAAACGAACGCATTTTGTCGAGAACGTAAAACCGCTAGTACGGTCGTACAGAGTGCGCTGCGTCCTCTAGCGGTGTGTGTGCGTGATTAGGAGACGTCAGACGCTGCTAATGTCCGGCCAACATAACGTCCAGATGCACAAAGTGTTTTATTGATGATCCGTACAAAATTACGGACGCAAATGCGCATAGTATGACCGCTATCGCGTACTCCGTGAAAAAATGCGTCCATTCGTTCGAACGCACTTTTTCACAGACAACGTGAAAATGCGTTCGTCTGACCCTAGCCTAATACATGATGTTGTAGTGTGTGTGTGTGTGTGACCAGTGGAGAGTGTGTGTGTGTGACCAGTGGAGAGTGTGTGTGTGTGTGACCAGTGGAGAGTGTGTGTGTGTGTGTGTGTGTGTGACCAGTGGAGAGTGTGTGTGTGTGAGAGAGACCAGTGGAGAGTGTGTGTATGTGTGTGTGTGTGTGTGACCAGTGGAGAGTGTGTGTGTGTGTGTGTGTGTGACACCAGTGGAGAGTGTGTGTGTGTGACACCAGTGGAGAGTGTGTGTGTGTCACACCAGTGGAGAGTGTGTGTGTGACACCAGTGGAGAGTGTGTATGTGTGACCAGTGGAGAGTGTGTGTGTGTGTGCGTGACCAGTGGAGTGTGTGTGTGTGTGTGTGACCAGTGGAGAGTGTGTGTGTCCAGTGGAGAGTGTGTGTGTGTGTGA
This sequence comes from Leptobrachium leishanense, assembly GCA_009667805.1. Lineage (NCBI taxonomy): Eukaryota > Metazoa > Chordata > Amphibia > Anura > Megophryidae > Leptobrachium > Leptobrachium leishanense. The sequence goes on along the minus strand of CM019070.1, from coordinate 54,616,641 downwards.
CCAGTGGAGAGTGTATATGTGTGTGTGTGTGTGTGTGTGACCAGTGGAGAGTGTGTGTGTGTGACCAGTGGAGAGTGTGTGTGTGAGACCAGTGGAGAGTGTGTGTGTGTGTGACCAGTGGAGAGTGTGTGTGTGTGTGTGTGTGTGACCAATGGAGAGTGTGTGTGTGACCAGTGGAGAGTGTGTTTGTGTGTGTGACCAGTGGAGAGTGTGTGTGTGACTGTGGGCTATGTGGTGTTATGGGATACTCTTATACCCAGAGCACATTACTGTGCGTTTTATCACTGTGGAGCTCTGAGATACGCTCATACACACCGCACATTACTGTGAGTTTTATTGCTATGGAGCTCTGTGATACGCTCATACACACCGCACATTACTGTGAGTTTTATTGCTGTGGAGCTCTGTGATACGCTCATATACACTGCACATTACTGTGAGTTTTATTGCTAAGGAGCTCTGTGATAAGCTCATACACACTGCACATTACTGTGAGTTTTATTGCTGTGGAGCTCTGTGATACGCTCATATACACTGCACATTACTGTGAGTTTTATTGCTAAGGAGCTCTGTGATAAGCTCATACACACTGCACATTACTGTGAGTTTTATTGCTGTGGAGCTCTGTGATACGCTCATACACACTGCACATTACTGTGAGTTTTATTGCTATGGAGCTCATATACAACACACATTTTTTTGGGGGGGCAGCACTTCATCCATTGCTCCAGGCAGCACAGTGGCTTGGGTCGGCCCTGATTGCAATGCACCATTGCCCATAGACTGAGACAACATTTCCCCCTCACTAACCCCGTGGTCAGTCCCATTCCAACCCTTACCAAGCGGCACTGGTCAGTCCCATTCCATCTCTTCTTCAGTGGTTAACCACATTCCCCAGCCTCTCTTTGGGGAACACGTAGCCTCCTCTCTCTCTCAGCAAGCCTCTGAATTCACACAGGAGTGGTACATTAAAGGGTGAAGAAAGCTGCACATTATATATATATATATATATATATATATATATATATACAGTTGTGTTCAAAATTATTCAACCCCCACTGAAATTGAGTGTTTTGGCCAGTTTGACATTGATTTTGATCATTCAGTCATCTTGCTTACAATTAAATCAAAGAGGCACGTGTAGGTCAGACAAATATAACATTACATTTATAATGAAATAACCACAAATGTCTTTTCTGTGCTCACATCATTATCAGTTTTATTCAACCCCCAAGTGACATTCAATCTTAGTACTTAGTACAACATCCTTTTACAGTTATAACAGCTTTTAAACGTGAAGCATAGCTTGACACAAGTGTCTTTCAGCGATCTACGGGTATCTTCGCCCATTCGTCATGGGCAAAAGCCTCAAGTTCAGTCACATTCTTAGGCTTGCGCACTGCAACTGCTTTCTTTAAGTCCCACCAGAGGTTCTCAATCGGATTTAAGTCAGGTGACTGCGATGGCCACTCCAAAATGTTCCAGCCTTTAATCTGCAACCATGCTCTAGTGGACTTGGAGGTATGCTTGGGATCATTGTCCTGTTGAAAGGTCCAACGTCTCCCAAGCCTCAGGTTTGTGACGGACTGCATCACATTGTCATCTAATATCTCCTGGTACTGAAGAGAATTCATGGTACCTTGCACACGCTGAAGCTTCCCTGTACCTGCAGAAGCAAAACAGCCCCAAAGCATGATTGACCCCCCGCCATGCTTCACAGTAGGCAAGGTGTTCTTTTCTTCATAGGCCTTGTTCTTCCTCCTCCAAACATAGCGTTGATCCATGGGCCCAAACAGTTCTAATTTTGTTTCATCAGTCCACAGAACACTATCCCAAAACTTCTGTGGTTTGTCCACATGACTTTTGGCATACTGCAGTCGACTCTTCTTATTCTTTGGAGACAGCAAGGGGGTGCGCCTGGGAGTTCTGGCACGGAGGCCTTCATTACGCAGTGTGCGCCGTATTGTCTGAGCTGAAACTTCAGTACCCGCATTTGACAAATCTTTTCTCAGTTCCTCAGCAGTCACACGGGGACTTTTCTCCACTCTACGCTTCAGGTAGCGCACAGCAGTCGAAGTCAGCATCTTCTTTCTGCCACGACCAGGTAGCGTTTCAACAGTGCCCTTTGCCTTGAATTTGCGAATGATGCTTCCTATGGTCTCTCTTGGTATGTTTAACATCTTTGCAATCTTCTTATAGCCATTGCCCTTCCTGTGAAGAGTAATCACCTCTTCTCTTGTCTTCCTCAACCATTCTCTTGACTTTACCATGTTTGTAACCACACCAGTAAATGTCTAGAAGGAGCTGAGTATCACAGTCATTTTAAAGCTGCCTAATTGGTGCTTATTATGCTTTATTGCTGCTCCGTGACATCCACAGGTGTTTTCAATACCTGATTGAAAACACTTGAATGAACCTCTCTGTTCTTCAGAGTGGTAGTCTTTAAGGGGTTGAATAATTGTGTCAATGAAGAATTCACAAAAGAAACATTTACTACTGTATTACAAAACCAATTGATGTCATTTTAGTTGCATATGGTTCTTTAAAAAGTCCTTGTAGGATTTCATTCTGAATACAATTACAAATGTACACTAAATTCCCTAAAACCCTTTACAGCATTGGGGGTTGAATAATTTTGAACACAACTGTATATATACCAACAAGAATTCCTGCACTCCTGGAAGGTTCAGTTCCTGGTGCCCACCCGGCTGATGTAGACACTATATACACAAAGTATCGGTGGCACTCCCGGTCTTCATATATAAACCTTTATTAGTAAGTAGATAATCAACGTTTCAGTCCACTATCCGTGGACTTTCATCAGGATACAAAAAATACAAACATGAAACACTTATATAACATAGAACATACTCACCACAATTCAGTGCCAACCCCTCTTAGTGCCGAGCGGATGCCGTCTCCTTGGAGTGACGTCAGAGCGCCGGCTCATATCCCATGACCCATCCATCACCATAGCAACCTGATGCTATCATGTATCCCTAACTCTGTAGAAACAGGAGAAGACACCATTAGCAATATTCAATGCAACAGCAATATAAACCATCATAAATGTTCATAGAATATACCCAAGTCCTCTCCTCTAACTAACTGAGGGAACGTTAAAAAATAATCATAAAAAATAAAAAGGATGATACTGAATAGAAAGTTACAAAAAACAGAAGCCACGCTGGTAGATCAATGGTAGACATAATTTACATCCAAAACGGGTGTGATACCATAAGGGGGCTACCTGTCTCAATAATAGGAAAGCCTAATAAACCTCTAATACCCATTTTAAATCGCCACAAGGAACCATATCTAAAGCAACTGAAATGAGCAGGACAAAACAACAAAGATGAGATGGAGCAATGAGATTATAGCATAAATGATGGAATGTTTTTCCAAAGCGATGATGCAACCAGATTGCTAATCTAACAAAGGGACCTAGAGTGTCTAAACACTCAATGGTGTTCTTCCCAAGAAAATGATGTTGTACCAAAAAGATCGTAATATTTTAAAACTATATATGCCCAAGAAACTGCCTTATTATGGTTGGATACAAGTAATTATGGACAGTAATTATGAAAAATAAGCCATAGATAATAATCACTCAGGGCGGATGGTCCATACTGTGAACACCTATCTCAACTACTACCCGAGAATAAGAAAAAAAGGGGAAAAAAGGGGAAAAAAAGACCATAGAAAAATCATAGGGCTAATCACATAAACGCTTGGTAGGACAATCTCTCATTGAGACCTAAGGGAAAAATGGTATTAAGTTCCCTAATCCAATAGGTTTCCCTTTTTAGCAACATGTTGCTCCAATCTCCCCCTCTCCTTGGAGGTGGTACATGGTCAATCGCGATGAACTTCATCATCGGTACTTGGTGTCCTTTCTCCAGAAAGTGTCAGGTTACGGGTTTGTTGCTTGACTCATCATGATAAGCCAGACGTATCGACGATCTATGGCCTCTAATCCTTTCTCTCAGGGAGGTATCCGTCTTGCCCACGTAACAGAGTCCGCAGGGACATGAGATCTTATATATCACGTGATCTGTAGTACACGTGATCCGATGTTTAATCAGGTATTTGCGTCCAGTGTGCGGACGGCAAAAAGAGGTCCCTGAAATCATGTGGCTGCACGTAACGCAGCCTAAGCAGCGAAAGCAGCCAGGATGTTGGATTGTGTTGATATTAGACTACGAGCATACTGGATCCGTATTCACCAAGATATCTTGTAGATTGCGTGATCTCCGATGGCTAAAAAGCAGTGGATTCTGAAAATTCTTCGGTAAAGTGCGATCATTTGCTAGGATAGGCCAATTCTTCCTTAAAATACAACTGATGTCATTAGACCTAGGTGTGTAAACTGTTGAAAAAGTAAACGTTGGTTGCACAATTCTTTTATTCTCTTGTTCACGTTGACAACGTTTTAGAGCTTCCTCCAACACATGAGTAGGATAACCTCTAGTACTAAATCGAGACCACATTGTGTTAATCTGAGCCTGTGCATTGTCATCATTGGAATTGTTGTGAAATACCCTAAGGAACTGGGTATAGGGTAGGGAGTGCTTAAGGTGGGTAGGGTGCGAGCTTGACATATGAAGTAACGTGTTACGGTCTGTTGGTTTCTGAAAGAGGGTATATTCCAAGGAGTCCCCACTCCGAAAAATACGCAGATCCAAAAAATCCACCGATTCCATACTGATCTCTGCCGTGATTTTAATAGGGGAATCAAGACCATTGATCTGTTCCACAAATTTGCCTGCCCCTTGTATTATGTTCGAAAGAATAATGAACACATCATCAATAAATCTCTTATAGTATACGATCTTGTTTCCATACCTCAAGTTAATTTCCTGTTGTTCAAAAGAGTACATGAATGAATTTGCGTACATAGGCGCTACGGCCGCACCCATGGAAGTCCCCGTTATTTGTTGGAACCACTGGGATTCAAATCGGAAATAGTTGTAATTCAACACTATCTCCAATAGCTCCAGAATAAATTCAATAGGTGGTCCGTGATAGACCTCAGAGTGGGCCAAAAGTCGACGCATGGCTTCAATTCCTACATCAGTAGCAATTACTGTGTACAAACTCTTCACGTCACACGTCATAAGGACAATTGGGCCATCGGCTAAAGATATGCGTTTCAGTTCTTCAATTAGGTGGGGGTGTCCTTCAGAAGAGTGTCTAACTCCATCACAGTTTCTTTGAAAAGATAATCAAGCCATTTAGAGAGGGGCTCCAACAATTCCCCACAGGCAGACACAATTGGACATCCTGGAGGGTGCAATGCGTCCTTATGGATTTTTGGTAAGGTGTATAGAATTGTTGCTTTCAGGTGCTTAGGTAGTCGATAGTCAAAGAGATCCTGTGTTATACAGCCCATTACTAGTCCCCGCATGAGGACTACGTCGATTTTATTCCTAAACACACGTGTGGGATCCGCATCCAATACTCTATACGTGTGTTCATCCTGTAATTGACTCAGGATCTCAGCTCCCGTTTCTACAGAGTTAGGGATACGTGATAGCATCAGGTTGCTATGGTGATGGATGGGTCACGGGGTTTGAGCCGGCGCTCTGTCGTCACTCCTAGGAGACGGCGTCCGCTCAGCACTGGGAGGGGTTGGCACTGAATTGTGGTGAGTATGTTCTATGTTATATAAGTGTTTCATGCTTGTATTTTTTATATCCTGATGAAAGTCCACGGATAGTGGACTGAAATGTCGATTATCTACTTACTAATAAAGGTTTATATATGAAGACCGGGAGTGCCACCGATACTTTGTGTATATAGTGTCTATATATATATATTTATTTAGTTGCAAAGTATTTTACCAGGAAGGTGTCAGGGATCAGGATTGGTAGAGGAGGTGATGAGCCCAGGATGCAGTGATAAAGAGACACAGACAGGTTCCACGGTACAAGGGGGGTTTATTGGTGCTGGATACACTTGGCAATGCAGACACAGGATACACTTGGCAGTGCAGACACTTGGCAATGTAGACACAGGATACACTTGGCACTGGAGACACAGGATACACTTGGCACTGGAGACAATGTCTTGGTAAGTCTGTTAGTTGGATACACAGGATCTCGAGAGGGACACAGCTTGGCATTGGAAGGCAATGTTAATGCAGCAGCAATGCATCATGGGAGATTGCCCCATAAATAGGGAAGCACAAGGAGGCAATCGAGACACCTGTGGCTGCTGCAGTGGCTGACTGAGGTACTGCAGGCAAATAGGCAAAGGGCTGTCAGGCTGGAATAATCACTTTAGGAGGCTTCTTGCCACGGCGTCGATGTGTAACCTGACAGAAGGTGTCACGGAGGTGCCGGGGGTTAACGAGCCCAGGGTGTGGTTACACAAACTGAGAGACAGGTAAGCAGGGTTTAACCAGAATAAAGGTTTATTTACAAAGGAACAGAAGTAAATCAGGAAAGGGGACAATGAATAAGTAATAACACTTATAGGAGTTGGTTGGGAGAGTATAATATATGCAGCGGGCAGGGTACACTGAGCAGATGGGACAGGACACTGAATAGTACAGACACTGAATACAGAATAACACAAGGGTGGACATGACGGGTACTGGACTGGACACTGAATACAGAAATAACTAAAGAAGACACTTACTGGATACATAGAGGGCAGACCAGAAGACACAGAGGGCAGAAGAAACAACGACAATAATATCAAGTGTGGTATCAGGAGGGCTATAGCAGGAGAATGGTCAGATCACGCAGAGGTCTTGGCAGGCAGCGGGCAGAGAGTGGTCAAAGTCCATAGCAGATGGTCATACACAGGAGGTCAAATCAATAGGTGGCTCTGGAGCAGTGATGGGAGTGGAAGTCCAGAAATGGAGGTTGTAAGGAATGTCCAGGAAGGGGGGTTGTAGATGGAATGCTGCGATGGGGGGGTCACAATAGGATATTGCAAGGAAGGGTGGTCTCCATGGGGTGCAATGAGGGTGGTCTCCACACGATGCAATAAAGGTGGTCTCCACAGGGTACTGCAGGGAGGTGGTCTCCACGGGGTACTGTAGGGAGGTGGTCTCCACGGGGTACTTGCAAGGAAGGTGGTCTCCATGGGGTACTGCAGGAAGGTGGTATCCACAGGATGCAATAAGGGTGGTCTCCATAAGATGCAATAAGGGTGGTCTCCACGGATGCAATGAGGAAGGAGTCTCAGCGAGAGAAAGCAATGGGGTCTCAGACTGGTAATGTGCATACCACGCAGGACAGGCACACCTTGAGGCTTCCAAGGAAGGATAATGCAGAAGCATCTACTGAAAGGTGAGGCCTGGTTATATGGGAAGTCCAGGCCCAGCCCACACCTGAGGATGGGGAGGTGAGGGGAAACTTGGAATGAATCCCTGAATGCCTGGACACCAGACCAGGCAGAGGTAAGATCTGGACTGGAACTTGATTTTGTAAGGGAAACAGCACCTTACTTGCCCTTTCTCTGGCATCTTCGGCGAGGACCATGACAGAAGGATACATTGAGGTTTCTCTCGTTTTCATGTATGTCCTGGTTTCAAGAACATTGAAATTTTACAGTCATTACAGAAATACAAAGTAATAGATGCAAGATATTAAAAACAAAAACACAAATATACAGATAAACAGAAAAAATAAATATATAGGAATTCTAGTCATTATGTTACACGTTTACAGGCGCATTCCGTATTGAGGTATGTTAATAGGGAGCTCTTGAGGGATTTAAGACTGGGGGAAATTTTGATGGCGTCTGGGAAGTTATTCCATAATTGTGGTGCACTGAAGGAAAATGAGGATCGAGACACTTTCTTTTTGTATTGTGTTACTGCATGTAAGGTGCAGGTCCTGAATCGGAGGTTATAGGATGAGGAAACTGCTTGGGGAAGCAGCCTATATGTATATTATCTTTAGAATCTATGTAGCCTGATGAAAGGATATGTCAATACTCTACTTAGGATCTTCAACATCCTCCGTATTTTTCATTTAACTATTGTATACAGTATCTCACAGAAGTGAGTACACTCCTCATAGTTTGTAAATATAGTACTGTTTCAGTAATAGCACTGTGACATAATGAAGCAGAGCATGATCCCCTCCCTTCGGAGACTGTGCCATAAGGCAGTATTCTTACATTATAATGACCCCAAACACACCTCCAAGATGACCACTGCCTTGCTAATGAAACTGAGGGTAAAGATGATGGACTGGCCAAGCATGTCCCCAGACCTAGAACCTATTGAGTATCTGCAGGGCATCCTCAAATGGTAGGTGGAGAAACACAAGTTCTCTAACATCCACCAGCTCTGGGATGTTGTCATGGAGGAGTGGAAGAGGACTCCAGTGGCGACCTGTGAAGCTCTGGTGAACTCCATGTCCAGGAGGGTTAAGGCAGTGCTGGAAAATAATGGTGGCCACACAAAATATTGACACTTTGGGCCCAATTTGGTCATTTTCACTTAGGAGTGTACTCACTTTTGTTGCCAGCGGTTTAGACATTAATGGTTGTGTATTGAGTTATTTTGAGGCAGCGGATTTACACTGTTATACAAGCTGTACACTCCCTACTTTACATTGTAGCAAAGTGGCATTTCTTCAGTGTTGTCACATGAAAAGATATAATAAAATATTTACAAACAATGTGAGGAGTGTACTCACTTCTGTGATATACTGTAACTAGTTGGAATTGGGAATTAAGGTGGACTCGGTGATGAATCCATATAAGAAGTAACCTATTAAAACAAGATTTCTACAGAAACATAATATGAAATAGGTAAAAAAGCTTCTTGATCCAAGGAGAAATCTGACTGCCATTCTGGGGTCAAGAAGGAATTTTTTCCCAGTATGTTGCATATTGGTAAGCATTTCAGACTGGGTTTTTTGCCTTCTTTTGCATCAACAGCAGTAGGTTATGTGGGAGAGGCTGAACCCGATGGACGCATGTCTTTTTTCAGCCTATATAACTATGTAACTATGTAACTATGTAAAAGTTGGAGGAAGTAGGGAACACTGGAGAATAATGTTTCTTATGAAGAGAATCTTTAAAAGTGTGGAGCTGATATGAGTGTTTAATAGTCTGTAATGAGACTGCCAGGACATTTCTGTTTGTACTTGTAGGGCTACATTACGATCCTAGCGTTAAAAAGCGGGAGCAAGGGAGGAAAAAGTTGCGCCTGCAGTTTTCCCCCTTGCACCCGCGTTTGAATGCTAGATTACAATGCGGGCACAAAATTGCTGCCTGCATTGTTACCGCGCGCTGCAGGACAGGATGCTCACGGCAGCGCTGAGCGCAGGCGCGCGCATCCACTCAATGGAGTCCATAGGACTCCATTGAGTATCCCCCTGCAGGTCACATGACCAGCTTGATCTCATCTCGCGAGATCCGGCCGGTCGGCGTAGTGATACGCAGGGAGAGACTGGGGGGACCTTTTCCCCCAGTCTTTTCCTGCTCCCGCCGGACGGAGGTGGTCGGAACCGCGGTCCTCGCTGCGAGAGAGGAGGTGAGTACCTGACTTGTTTTTTGTTTTTTTAGGCTGGTGTTAATGGATTCTGCAGAAGCGGAATCCGTGAACACCAAGTCCTGGATCTGGTTAACTTTCTGCTAACCACAGCCGGACCTTAATCAGCATTAGGACTTTGTAATCCTAACGCTGATTAACACTTTGCGCTCCCCATGTTAAGTATAGGGAGCACAAAGTACAGTAACCTCGCACTGAAAAGTGCAAGGTACCAAACGCAAATGGGTTACTTAACCCGTTTGCGTTTGGATCGTAATATGCGGTAGACACCGCGGCTCACGCAAGTCACGCTAACGTCAAGAATGTAATGTGGCCTGTAATGTACTCCATAAAGGCTACTATGAGGTAGGGCATATACATGAGTGGTTTCCCAATCAATATTTGAGTTGTATTAACCTGCTGTGTGGCCCTCTTACTGTTTTGCTTAAACTAGTCAAAAGATCATTCTATTAGTTAACAAATTTGAAGTATACAAAAAGTTCCAAGAACATCAGCATGGAATTACCTTCTTTGTGATCTCTAGATGCATCCACGTTTATGTTCAGAAGGGAAGTTTGCTACATTTTGCTTAAATTAACATTTAATCATTTTTTTCCCATAAGACAAAATATAAAACCACACAGGGGAAACGTTGCAAGGGTACATAGGGCTGTATTTAATTTGTCCCAACAGCCAAAATTGCCACATTTATCAGCTGCTGCTGCTTTTGGAAATATTTTCGGTTCCCGACTAAATTTGTCTCGAATATCAGCTTTCACAAATATACTTTTTAATGTAATTATCAGCTATATCATTTGAATTCAAATTTATCGGTATGCTGATTTTCTAAAAAGATTACAAATGCTGAAAGGTGTTGATAAATGGATTTTCAGGCACGGAAATAGAGGGAATGAGACGGTAATCTTTTTTTTAAACATCAAATTTTTCTAGTAGCCATGTTTAAACCAAAACTCTGTATGTTAATGGCTGAAAATAGCAACCTCTGTCCTCTAGGGGCACTATTACAAAGTGCAATCTAAAACAGGGAAGCTAAGGAGGAAAACCTGCACCTGCATGTTTCTCCTAGGTGTTCTCGTTTTAGCTCCATATTAAGGGGCAGGCGCTAATTGACCAGACTGCCCCATAACGAAGCGCTAAGCCTCAAGATGCTCGAGTCAGCGCTAAGCGCCATCGTGAGCATCCCCTCCATGGAGTCCATAGGACTCCATTGAGGCTTCGACTGCTGGCCACATGACCTGTAGGATCTTGCCTCTTGTGAGATCCTGCAGTCGGAAAAGTGATCGCGGTGGGAGAATGGGGGACTTTTTTCCCACAGTCTCTCTCTGTTCACGGCAGCAAGAAGCAGCGGATTGAGTCACTGTTCTCGCTGTGGGATGAGAGGTGAGTATCTGGTTTTCGGGGTTTTTTTCAGCTAGTGCTGACTGATTCTGTAGAACCGGTATCTGTTAGCACCACCTCCTATCTGTGGGTAACTTTTCAGTTAACCGCAGAGGGATGTAATTAGCCATAGGATTTTTTAATCCTAACGCTAATTAACTCTTTGCGCTCCCCATGTTAAGCATAATGAGCGCAAAGTACAGTAAGCTCGCGCTGAAAAGCGCAAGATCCGAATTGCTAACGGGTGATTTAACCCATTAGTGTTCGGAATGTAATATAATCAGTTTGCGCTAGGGTCACCAAGGCTAATATTAACGTTCATACAGCTGAGCGCTAACGTTAGGGTAAAGTATGTAATAGGGCCCTAGATGTTTTGGAACTGCATCTCCCATGATGCTCAGCCAGTCACTAGGTTGTCAAAGAATCATGGGATATGTACTTTCAAACATCTTGGCCCACACAGTCATTCCTAGAGATACTGCCATTGATTTTGAGAGAGCACCTCATTCTCTCAGCAATGCATGTATTGCCTGTAGACCTATACTGCGAAAGCAAATCATCAGGAAAAATTACATTACTTTCTACTGTTCTATTGGTAAAGTCACATCTTAAGGTGTATCATCAGAGAAAGCACATTAAATTAGCAGAATCTGCATGTGTCGCTTGGAAAGCTGAAACTCCACTGTCCTTCTACAGGGATTTGCCTTTTCCTCAAAGACTTTGGGAAAGTAAATTATTCTACCATAATAATTTCCTTTTTCTTCTCAAAACTGCACTGTGAATACCCAAATGTTTGATGGACCAATGTACATTCCCCAAAGATATCCACAGATTGCAAAAAAGGAATCTGCACACAGACTCGTATTTTGAAAACACACTTGATAATTTCCCAGGGACTACATATTTGCTTGTAAAACATTTACATCATATTTACACTCATGGCAGAAAAATTGCAGAACAAATAAGACATTTACACGTATTGGTCCTTCATTATTGAGCCATCACAGCAACATGTTGGCTTCTTCTTGGGATACTATTTCCGAATGAGATCTCTTAAAAAGTCTCAAATTACTTCCCACCACAAATATTAAGCTTATAGGTCTGTAATTTCCAGGATCAAACTTGGATCTAATATTTAATGGGTGGAATGCGTTGGTATTCTACTTCTAATGCCGAACATCTTGCCCCATTTGAAAAAAAACAGTGTGGTGGGACAGGCGCTTCTTAAAGCCAGTGGGGGTGTTCTTTAAGATGTTCCCTCTATTTAGATGGGATCCAGCCCTCAAATAAAACAGAAACAAATATATTGCGCAGTATGTCAGGTAGATATATGAATAAACCCCTTTAGGGAGAAATGACTCACATTTTTCAGTGTCTCAAGATCAGACACTAGATGTAACAGCAACCGGCAGCTTTTGGAATGCCGGATTCCCCTTACAGTACTCCAGCGCCTTCTTTCTGCTCCTCAGCAGCAATCCAGGATTGTAGCAGTAAAAGTGAAGATCGGCACGCAGGGGGTGTAAGATTAATTAATTTATTAAGATAAAAGATATAATTTCAATATAAAAACAATATAAAAAGTGCATCTAAACGCGTTTCGCGGTATGAAGCCGCTTCCTCAGTAGATGCCATTCTACAAATTATATTTGTTTCTGTTTTATTTGAGGGCTGGACCCCATCTAAATAGAGGGAACATCTTAAAGAACACCCCCACTGGCTGGAAGAAGCGCCTGTCCCACCACACTGTTTTTTTCATATGCTTCTCTTTGAGGAATTGGGATATTTCCTCTAGTGAGTGGAGATGAGCTGCTGATCTAGCCCACCCTGGACTTTTGTATAGGTCCACAATAACATACTGAACTGTTTCATCACCACAATCCCAATCCGTCTCACTATCACTATATTCAGTGAAATCCATTGGGAAGACATTCTCATAAGAAACCACTAGGTGGTGCCTGACATTCAGACTTTTGTGTATATCTTGCCCCATTTGTTTCCTATATTTATCTGACTACACACAACTCCAGAGGGTAGATTATCATTTATATCATCCCACATGTATATACTTAAAACACATATTTAGCTCTATACCTGAATCTCTAGCTAGTGTAGAAGGTAATGCAGCAACTAGTCAATCTTATATCCATTAAAAAAAATCAATGTTTTTCATCTTGGAACATTTTTGTTACACGTTATCTCAATCCGCACATTCACAGGTAGATCACTGAATCATTACTTTTTTTGAAGATGGTATGTAGAATGAAATACCAAAATTTAAAAATAATCTATATTTAACTGTATTTTTCTCTCAGAAGAAAGAAAAAAGAAAACAAAATGTAACCTGCAATATATTTTTAATGAGATGTTCTACATTTCTGCTTCTAGATCTTGATTTTTTTTCTATTGTCATAAAATATTTAATAAATCATTCCCAGGTTTGTGACAAATTTTAACCATAACATAAACAGCGGGAGGTGTAAACTCAACTCAATTCATATAGGCATATAGTATCAATGTCAACATCACCATGCCCTGCAGGTATATTGGCAAAACAACCAATGGTAGCAAAGCTTTTTCCGACAAAGCTTCGAAAATAAAGTTCTCTCCTTTTATCCTACTGGAAATCAATTGGAGCCCTTACAGCAAAATCCTATAAAATAACTTCAAACGCAACTTCTTAGTCTAAAAATTTGTATTATGGCTATACATCTTTGAAGATTTATGACTGAAGTTTGGAGAAAAATGATTTAAGTGCTATCTGCTAGACATCAGAGTGTCAAAAATTTTCTCTCAGTTTTTCTTGACACATAAATTTGCAGGCCTCTGTATCTTTTCATATTTATGGATTTTGATTCCTTTCTAGAACCCCTTCTGGTTTGAGCTTATGAACGCCATTTAACTGCTGTTTGACCCACTGTCTTATTAACTTGAGAAATTATAAAAAAAAAAGGAAGTCGATTGTTTTTCCTACTTGAACCAGCTTATATACAAAGTGAATGTTGTGCCAAGTGATGCATATTGACCGCAATAACATAAGAAGTCTTGGTGGACTAATGAGTTGCCGTATTGTTGAAAACTCAAGGCTTAAAGGGTCAATAGAGCCTTAACAGCTTTAATATGAAATACCACACTGAGAGAAAATCAAATATGTAAAAGTTTTAGTACTCGCCTGAAACAGTTTGTAAATTTTATTTTTTTAGACAACAGACACCTTTAATGGCAGGAGGAAACAAGAAAAAGGGATCCAAAGGAAACCACCTTAAGCTCAACAGAAATGGTTTTCGATCACTGACGGTTATTCGAGCCAGCAGGTGTACAACAACAGATTAGAGGGGTTATCCACTAAGTGCTGGTGTTTCAAACACCGGTGAAAATGCCGATAGTTCACAAAACTAAAAGAAAATCGGCAACAAGAGACATTTCACAGGGCAGCCTCTACTGTTGCTGTTTGTATTTTAGTTTTGTGAAACATCGGCGTTTGTCGGAGCTTCAACGCCAGAGATTTTTCCACGGCATTTGCAACATCGGCAAATGCATGTGATTAGAAGATAACCCCTTAGGTATTTTTGCACAGACAAAATATCTCCCCATGGGAGTTATCAAATGCCAGAAATGGAAGTAAAAATATTGAGGTTTCATTAACCCTTTCGCTGCTGAGCCATTTCACCGCTGTGTGCTCAGCTCATTTTTACCGGTTTCTCTCATCATGTTTAAACGTGATTTGAAGTCACATTTTTTATACAACCCAGACATATTATATATCGTTCTTTCCGGCAGACTCAGCAGATTCATATTATATCATTATTATATGTATATGTCATGTCCTCCCTGAATACTATAAAAAAAATGCAATAAAAATTAAATTTTCAATCATCTACATTGTGTAAAAGTGTTTTATTTTCATATTTTAACATGCGAGCCTTTCCAGTTACATCTTCTATGGGGTGCACTTGTTAAAAAAAATAGAAATGGGGACTCGTTACATTTTTTGGGGGGAAAGTATGTGTTTTTTAGCAAACGCCCCTATAGAAAAAATCGTTAGTGCAGCATCATTGTTCACATTATAATTGAAATTGAAACCTCGCTGCATTAATAAAACCAAAGAAACAAAAAAAGTTTTTTTTTATTTTTTTTTAGTTTTTATTATTGAATGTTTTATTATTTCAATCAGTAAAATGGGATACAAAAAGAAAAAAGGGAAAAACAATAGCTTACATAAATGGGGAAGGTTCGGTACATTTTACTATAGCGATGATGTTAAACCACGGTATTCAATAAAAAAGAAGAAATTGCTCTACAGAATGGCAAAGATACGAAACATCACATTAAGCTATTTAACAATCAACCAAACGGGTCTCAGAAGCAGAGACATAGCGGGGAGGAAAGGGAGAAAGGGAGGGAAAATGGGAAAGATAGAGAGGGGAGAAGAGAAAAGAAGAAGAAAAGGGGAAAAGGAGCCAGGCGGGGTGAGACATCGGAAACCACCAACACTATTATGAGGACTTCAATCGACAGGGCTGTACCGTTCGGTAGAAAAACAGGTGAGGGGGAACCTTGGGACTGCAGGGGTAGCGAATAATAGGTGTTAGTCGTAACATTATGGGAGCCTCGTGCCTATGGTTTTAGTAGTTTGATATATTAGGTGATCTTGCCACAGTGACCAAGGGTCTTGTGTTGGGGAGGTGAGATGGAAATGTGATCGGGCCAAGGCCTCAGAGAATGCTAGATCAGAGATCATTTTAGTCAGGGAGGGTAGAGTGGGGGGTAGTGTTTTTTTCCAGAGTCTGGCGATAAGGAGGTAGCAACAGGACACGATTATACAAAACAATTTTCATTGTCCCACATCGTCTGGGAGGAGTCCTAGGAGGTAGTGTATTGGAGAGAACGGGACCTTAATGCCCCAAACCTCATCTACAAATGACGCCACTTGGGTCCAGAACGGTTGAAGTGCTGTTTAATTTTATTTTTAATTTAAAATTTAAAAAAAAATTCATTTTTTTTTTTTTTTTACATTTTACATGGTCATGTTTGGTATCATTGGAAAGGCCATGCTCTGGCCATTCCAAAGTTACCAGATGTTAACCCCTAGTTTCCAAGGATCGGGAGATAGGGGGTTCATTGCACCCCCTATCTCCACCATAGGTGGCAGCTAAGGGTTTACTCCAGAACTGACGTCATCGTTCTATGCGTCAGGGGGATATCCCGGAAGCTTGGCCGACATCCAAGATGTCGGCCAGCTCCGAGAGGGGACCGCAATATGGCACCTGTTGGCGCCATATCATGATCCAGCCCCCTGGGGGTTAAAGACAGCTGCCGCTTGGAAGGGCAGGCTGTGTCCTTCCAAACGGTGCCTGCCTTTAGCTTGTGCCCCGTACGGATGGGGAGGGAGAGAGGTCCAAAGGCCCTCCTCTTCAGGCACCTTTCCCGCACTGTCGGAAGGGTGCCTGTAATAGACGTCTTTGCGCTCACCTGGGTCCCGGAGGCTGGACTGCCATCAAGGATGTCAGCCCGCACCGGGGGGGCCACCGCGATCGGACGCAATCCCGGCCTATCGCTGCTGCAAAGGGAGGACGTGCTCAGGGCGTCCTCCGCAGCGAAGTGTACATGCGGCAGGATGCGCCGAACGCGTCCTCCGTATGGAAAGGGTTAAACTCTGTATGAATTTTTACTGAAACCTCGTTAATTTATTATGGTTAGTAACATAGTTACCGATGAAAGAAAATTTAGCTTTGTGATTTAAATGTGTAGCTCTGTTTCATTAAATAGAGCCACATTTTCACAATTCAAAGCATAGTGCACACTAGATGGTTTATTATTCAGAGATATAATTTAGTCAACAACAAAACATTCAAAGTATTGCTAAATTTAAGATTTTTTTATCCAATGCAAAAGTGAAGCTTCTCCTTTCATTCTTTGGATTCCACTTTTGTGAAGCCCTAGCATCTGCTGGCATATCAACACCTTGCAATTTTTGCCAGTGTTTGCACTGTTTTGGAAAACAACAATACTTACTGAATAACCCCCTAGGAAATAATAAGAGTAGAGTATATACTGTTAACTCTAAAGCCTGTGCCCTGGACCAATCAATCTCAACTCCACTGGGCATTGATTGATTATTTCTGTACTATCAGTCAACTGAGTCAATCTCTGACCTCTCCTTTTTTGAAAAGTGGATTGAAATATTTATCACCACCCATCTAGAAGATTGTCAAAGCCACTTGGCTTTAATAGATTATGCGGCCAGTTGTTGAATTGGAAATTACAACATAGAAGACAAGATATCTAATTTATGAAAGCTTCAGAAATATATTTTAGTTCATATCATATTTTTTCAAGCCAAACAGATTGGTTTGCAAAATGCTTTATTCAAAATTTTTATACTTTTTTTCTGTACCCCTTTTTAATTTGTTTCTAATGGTTCTTTCCCAACGTTGTCCTCAAATACCCCTTACAGGCCAGGTTTGCCAGATATGTGAAGCAGAGCACAGGTGATATGATTTGCTGCTCAGTGATTGCAAAATTTAGGCTGCATTTCCGCAGGGTATTTTTAAAATCTAGTCTGTTCTGGATACTTGAGGACCTGGGTTTGAAAACTCTTTTCTACATGAAACTCAAAAGTAATTTTTAATTGTTATATTGTTTTGAACAGTGTGTGGACACTGCTTCAGTTCCTTTAGATTTTACTACCTACCTGAAATACCTATCGTACAATTAGGGCCACATTACATTCCTAGCGGTAAAATGGGGGCGCTAGGGAGGAAAAACTGCACTCGCAGTTTTCCCCTAGCGTGCCAGTTTTACCGCTAGATTACAATGCAGGCGCAAAAAATACTGCCTGCATTGGTACCGCCGCGCATAAACACCCGGGATGCGTGCGGCAACATTAAGCGCAGCCGCGCGCATCCTCTCAATGGAGTCCATAGGACTCCAATGAAGCAGACGCCGGCGGTCACATGACCAGCCGGATCTTGCCTCGCGAGATCCGTCTGGTCAGTGTAGTGATACGCAGGGGGAGTCTGGGGGGACTTTTTCCCCCAGTCTTTCCCTGCTCCCGCCGGACTGAGGAGGTGGACAGAGCCTCGGTCCTCGCCGTGGGACAGGAGGTGAGTATACGATTGATTTTTTAATTTTTTTGGATGGTGCTAACGGATTCTGCAGAAGCGGAATTCGTTAGCACCAAGTCCTGGCTCTGGTTAACTTTTTGTTAACCGCAGCCAGACATTAATCAGTGTTAGGACTTTGTAATCCTAACGCTGATTAACACTTTGCGCTCCCTATACTTAACATGGCGAGCGCAAAGTACAGTAACCTCGCGCAGAGAAGCGCAAGGTACCAAACGCAAATGAGTTACTTAACCCGTTAACGCATATTTCAATCCAAACGCTAACTACATCCTTACCTACAAAACCCTCACTAACTCAGCGCCCCACTACCTGTCCTCACTAATCACCAAATACACCCCAGCCCGCTCCCTAAGGTCAAACAGTGACCTGCGCCTAGCTTCTCCCTGCATCACCTCTTCCCATGATAGACTGCAGGATTTCTCACGTGCAGCCCCCACTCTCTGGAATGCTCTCCCTCGTGCTGTCAGACTTTCCCCTAACTTCTCTTCCTTCAAACGCTCCCTGAAAACATTCCTATTTAGGGAAGCCTACCACCCAACTCACTGACGCAACCATCAATCACTCTCATCTTACAGTCCTCTCCTCCTGTTTCCAACCCCAACCCTCCTAGATTGTGAGTTCCTACGGGAATAGGGCCCTCATCTCCTCCTGTACTGTTTGTCAAATGTTGTTCAATGTATTGTAACCCTGTCTGTACTGTGCTTATTGTACAGCGCTGCGGAATATGCTGGCGCTTTATAAATAAAGAATAATAATAATAATAATAACTACTTGGGCTAAAGTTAACGCTCACGCAAGTTGAGCACTAACATTAGCACCAAGTATGTAATGTGGCCCTTAATTTGGAGTTAATCTTTGAAGACATTTTCAAAAGCTTTCAATAATTCCATAAAGAATACTAAATTTATGTAAGACGTACAAATATTTTATAAGTTAGTTGATGCTTTGTAAATCTTTGAATATTTAAACATTAAAAAAAATACTCCTAAATTTACTTTAAAAACATAAGAGGAAGTTGTAACAGGCATTGCTGATGCATTTTGATTTCATGTTTTTTTTATCCCACGTGATGCTGGTGTTGTTCTACTACAGAGAAAAAACATACATTAGGGTTCTCCAGAGAGACGCAAACAAGGCATCTACAGCACTGATTCATGTGAAGCTCCTCAGAAACACTTGTAAACGTTCATTATCACTCCCGCTGAACATCACTTTATAGACAGGTCATCAGTTGATGTGAATGGCTGAGTGATGGAAGAGATACTCCACTTTCTCTCACTCTACAGGGAAATATCCTAAAATGCTGGAAGAGTGTTTCAAACAAGTTCTAGAACACATAATTACAGAGCTCAAATTATGCTATTCTTTTACACTTCTTTGTTGAAAGGCAATGTATTAAAGTGATATTAAATAGGGACAGGGGAAATATTTCACAAACCAACATTTTTACTCAATACGGAAAAGTCAAGCAGGAAGGTTCTTAAACTATCGATTCTAGAAGCATCTTTGTATCGCTAGCAATTCTTCAGATCAAACTTTTCTACAATTACAATTACGTAGGAGCAGCACATTATTAATTTCTCAGGTGTCCTGGAATCCTGTCATTGTCCAACGGATTAAGTATGATGATGCAATTTCATATGCAAGTTATATGCTTCAGATAGTATAAAAATATATTTTACGTAGTAGTAGTCACTTAAGAATAATTTAAAGTACACCAGTCATGCCCAACACATATTGGCTCCTTTGAGAGGAAATAACTCCCTATATATTTGTCGGTATTTTTACTACTACAAAATTGTAAAAAATTTAATAATTCTCTATCAAACGTTTGCAGTCATTCATCTCCAGTTGCGTGTCGCTGGAGTGCGTGACTTCTTTTAGCGGAAGAGCCATCTTACAGGACAGCCTTTTGCTCTCTCATCCAGCCTAAATGAAGGCCATTGAGATGATTGAAAGTCAACAGACCGGTGTACTCGCTATGGGTAATCACCAGTGCTGCATGACAGCCCTCTTAAGTCCCACCCACAAAAATGGATGATGCTGGAACCTGATAAGTATATCCCGCGATATCTCATCAACGGATGAGGTCTTGCCTTAACCTGAAACACCAATGTGGTAACCGACTCCTGATGGGATATTGCAGGCAATGTTTACCTGGCTGGCTCACGTTCACTGTAAACATCAACGATCTGTATATGTGAAGCGCCAGACACAATTCATTCTTTGATGTAACTCTACCTGCTATAGACCACTCTATTGTCTCCCCACCACCATATAAATACAAAAAACAAATATAAAATGTGGTTCAATGTAGAACACTAACTAAAATCTGTATGTTATACCGTAAAGTATTCCAGAAAATTAAAACATAGAGCCCCGAGTGGCTCTTTCATTCGCCTATGGGTATTTTTATCATCCAGGGTATCCACATAACCCTCAATGGCAATTTCCAGTTCCTTCCAAATTGTTGTGATGCCATGACACTTGCGTTCCACCTACAGGCCCTCTGTTTTCCCTTCTTCCTGGTTCGTGTTGTCCTCTTTGCCAGACCTTTGAATCTCTCCACCATTCAGTACTCTTAGTTTTAGTCTGCCATTTGTACAATTGTGGAAATAGCGATCGTGATGAACTTTCCTAACGCTGATAAATAAGCCGTATTGCTGTTTCAACTCACACAATATAGAAAATATAAGCAATCCTTTTTTCTATTCAGACATGTTATAATAATTCAAAAATTACTCTACACCTTTAGCATATTTCCCCCATCACTTTAAACACCACTCTATGTGAAATATTATAATGTTCGGCAGAAACATAAGAGTTATATAAGGATAAATTCTAAGATATATATGCAAATTCTACAATGGTTGTACAAGAAACAAATATATATATATATATATAGAACTGTCAAAGAAATTAGATGGAGGAAAAGTTCTACTAAAATGGCAAAAAGATACCTGTAAACTTGTTGCTTTGGAGTTCTGGATAACCAAATATATGGTCTACAGGAGATTACATGATGATACTTCTAGAGCGTAATATTCTTTTGACCATTTGATACTTCTAAACTTGATGTTCAAATATCTTCTTTGAAGGCAAGATGATAAGAGCTTTACAGCATGACAGCAGATGTGAGTGACGAGGGGGCTACAATGTTGCATTAAAAGTGATGTTCTTTTTTTTACTTCAAAACAGCCATTGATAAGATCGTACAAAGGCTCTGCATTGTGAGAACAGTCTAAAATAATTTTCACTACAGCTAGCCTATTTTAGAAGCATTAATGAACAATTAACCAACACTGGCACTCTTTCCATCTCTAATCCCATCGTAGAATCACTAATCTCCACCACTAGCAGCTAATGATGAAGGTGTCTGAAGCTTTGCGTCTTATCTCAGCTTGCTCTTAATACTTGCATAAGTATGCTTTCTGCAAAGGGGGCCCCCTACTGCTCTGCAACCTGAATACAAAAGGGAAGAGCATTTTTTGAAGGGTTTTCTGTAGAAAACACTTCCAGACTTATGTTTGCTTTCCTTCAACATCAAGCCCAAGTGATCAGTGGAAGACTATTGAGGTCGCCGAGGGCTCTGTTTCACAATACTTGTTATAATGCTTAAAAATGTATTCATATCACATTAACTGTGTTTTTATTTAATTCACAATGTGGGACAAGAGTGAAAAGGGATGGCACAAATATTATCAAAGCAGACGTAGCTTTATTAAATGATACTGTTTAAAATGTAGCATGAGTAATAGCTGTGAAACAGGAGCATGCTCATGTTTATTGTATGGCACGGGAAACTTAATTACAGATAATGGCACACAGAAGGACAATCGGGTTTTACTTTCTCATAGAAAGGAACACATTACACTCTAAACTGTAAATAATATAGAATTTACATAAATTCTAATTTTAGATTGAAAAAGCTGTATCAAAAATATGTCTAAATAGGTTGAAACTTTTTTTCCAGACATGATCTTATTTCTTAACATTTGCAATTCCTAGTATCACTTTTTCATATTTCACTAGGATAATGTTTAAAATCTTACGTTGTATATTTCTGGATGTCATCCACACTGAGCTGTACCTTTCAAATCAGAAGACGATAAGTGCACTCCAAAATTTATATCAAGGGCAAATTTATTGGGCTTGCCCTAAACTAGTACCGGCTGGGTGGAGTAGTATCGGCTGGGTGGAGTAGAGGTGACATCATTGCTCTATAACAGTGGAGACATAGGTTCAAATCCTGGCCAGAGCACCTCTCCAGTAAGTGTCCTTGGGCAAGACACCTAACATAGAAACATAGAAAAATGTCGTCAGATAAGAACCTTTCGGCCCATCTAGTCTGCCCAATTACATGGATACTTTACCTGGATTTATCTTTTCAGGTAAAGTATCCATGTAATTGGGCAGACTAGATGGGCCGAAAGGTTCTTATCTGCCGACATTTTTCTATGTTTCTATGTAACGGTACACACTCGCCACCCAGGACATTCTTGAAAATGAGAGAAATCTCATTGTATCCTTCCTGGTAAAATACCATCCACTGCAGAATTAAGTTCAAAATCCTTATCCTTACCTACAAAACCCTCACTAACTCAGCTCCCCACTACCTGTCCTCACTAATCACCAAATACACCCCAGCCCGCTCCCTAAGGTCAAACAGTGACCTGCGCCTAGCTTCTCCCCGCATCACCTCTTCCCATGATAGACTGCAGGATTTCTCACGCGCAGCCCCCACTCTCTGGAACGCTCTCCCTCGTACTGTCAGACTTTCCCCTAACTTCTCTTCCTTCAAACGCTCCCTTAAAACGTTCCTATTTAGGGAAGCCTACCACCCAACTCACTGACGCAACCATCAATCACTCTCACCTTACAGTCCTTTCCTCCTGTTTCCAACCCCAACCCTCCCAGATTGTGAGTTCCTACGGGAATATGGCCCTCATCTCCTCCTGTACTGTTTGTCAAATGTTGTTCAATGTATTGTAACCCTGTCTATACTGTGCCTATTGTACAGCACTGCGGAATATGCTGGCGCTTTATAAATAAAGAATAATAATAATAATAATACTTTCTCAAAAAAAAACCTATGTTTTGACTCTAAGACAAGTCTTTTTCAAGACTTGATAAAGACTCCTCTTAGAGTGGAAACTTTGTCTTGTTGTTTGGTGCAAGCCCAATAAATTTGTCCTGCATATAAATTCTGGAGAGCCCATATTGTCTTCTGTTTGTACAAGTATGCCGGAAGTTGGATTCTCCTGAGACATGTTGGCACCCATATCTACGGTTTGAACTGGGCTTCGTTGCCACTTATTCATTTTTTTTATTTATGAAACTGTATCTTTGTGATTTCCAACAAATTTCCAAACCTCACTCGTTCATTCAGAAAAGCATCAATGCAAATGATGAAAGATACGGAAGCATTTTGCATTTATGTCAATTTGTGTCTGTGACATGCTGTTTACGCATTTCACCTTACTACTTTATTTATGTCCGAAAAACTAATATGTTTATCTGTTTGTCAAATGCTGAGCATTGCCACATGAGCTGATGACATAAGGAGTCTCATTACAGGAACCTACACCTGGTGTGGCTGTATTTCTTATTTAGAGGATATTTGGCACATATTTGAGTCTTGAGGTGTCTGTACTGGGTGGATTCAGTCTTAAGTGAAAATAGGAACTTCACACTTGTAATGGCAAAAGGTGGCAGAAAAAAAACACGAGAGTTGTTCCCAAGAGGTTATTATTTACCACGGGATAAGCCACTAACATCTCCCTATACTTGCTGAGCTGTATTAACAGACATTGACCACAATACATTGAAGGGTATATGGAAATGTGGACCCCTGGCACTGTGTCATGACACAATCACACTATAACAAAATAGCCTATGAGGTGCATTTGAATTTTTGTTTGTACCACTGTTTAAGTAAATTTTACCATTTGTCATTTCCATTATGGGCTGCTGTTGAGGCACAGGTTGCTTAAATGTGTTTCGAGAATTTTCCTCCTCCTCGGGAGGATGAAGAATAGATATTTAACCCTTTTACGTCTCAGTGCGTACTATTCCCTCATTTTCCCTTTCTGAATAACCCTTTATCAACACATTTAAGCAGTTTGACATTTTTTCAGAAATCGGCATACTGATGAATTGGAATAGAATCAATATATTATTATTATTATCCTTTATTTATATAGCGCCACAAATTCCGCTGCGCTTTACAAGATCAGTGTAGGAGGGAGTTGATACATTAGAATACCACACAGGGATGATGACCTGATTCAGGCGGACCCTATTCCCAAGGGAACTTAGGCGCATCTATATCGTTGGGTGTCTTGCCCAAGGACACTCGCTGGTGGCATCTTCTGAGTGGGATCGAGTCATCTTTCCATGACTGTAGAGCAGCAACCTGGCGGATAGGTTGAACCCGTTTCTTGTAAAGTCGAGACTTCTCCACAGTTGTATTGGAGGGATGTGCTAAATGGTATTTTGACTCGCTTCTCCACGGTCGAAGGGCAGAGTTACCACTGGACTCCACAGCCGATATTGTGTGGTAGGCAAGTATGTACCGTTAGGTGTCTTGCCAAAGGACACTTACTGGAGAGGTGCTCTGGCAGGGATTCGAATATAGTGATATTTCCATGGGAAAGTATAGCCGGGAGATCTGATATTCGATAGGGACTATTAAGGGGAATTGAAATGTTGCTTGTAACACCAGTCCGTCGTTCTGCAGCTGTTCCTTTTTCCATGTTTTTGATCCCAAATGGGA
This sequence comes from Leptobrachium leishanense, assembly GCA_009667805.1. Taxonomy (NCBI): domain Eukaryota; kingdom Metazoa; phylum Chordata; class Amphibia; order Anura; family Megophryidae; genus Leptobrachium; species Leptobrachium leishanense. The sequence goes on along the minus strand of CM019070.1, from coordinate 54,591,845 downwards.
AGTGTTTGGTGCGTGTATAAATAAAACCCACCATCTTTGTCTCTCCTTGGCTGAAAAGCAGCTGGAGGGGCTTGGAGCTGCTCAGTAGAGCGGCCTTTTGGTTACAATTGTTAGGTACCCACTCTAAAGAGGTGCCTTGAAGTGGCGAGTGGGCTTACGTTGCAATGGCCATTGAAACAAACAAAAACCTCCATTTTTGTTGTACATGGAACACATAGAAACGAGTTCAGATGACACTCTTTTTCCTTGTTAAGTATGTACCGTTAGGTGTCTTGCCAAAGGACACTTACTGGAGAGGTGCTCTGGCTGGGATTCGAATATAGTGATATTTCCATGGGAAAGTATAGCCGGGAGATCTGATATTCGATAGGGACTATTAAGGGGAATTGAAATGTTGGTAAACTCACATGTGAATCTTTCAGTCTGAAAAATGTCCGGAAATCAGTAAATAAAAAAATTTCCCAATTTTGGCCATTGGGTCAAATTAAATTGAGCCCTAATTTAGAATTCCAAGATGGAATATAATTTTATATATTTCGATCTTTGTGTGTACACATTCTTTGTCCATATTTAGATAAAAAAAATAGATCGTTATATGGTAAAAAAAAATACTTTGATTTTCCTTGCAAATTTAATGAAAACCAAGTAGAGAAAAAATGGATGTTACGATTATTTAAAAGCTGTGTACATTGGATGGTAACATATTTCTAATATTATCTAAAATCTAAATAACTTTACCTTGATCTATTTGTATTTTTTTTTTTGTTTTAGAATAAAAGCAAAGGAAAAATCTGATGCCATTCTGGGGTCAAGAAGGATTTTTTTCCCAGTGTGTTGCATATTGGCGAGCGCTTCAGACTGGGCTTTTTGTCTTCTTTTGGATCAAAAGCCGTAGGTGATGTGGGAAAGGCTGAACCAGAAGGATGCACCACTTTTTTTAGCCTATGGAACTATGTAACTCGGTAATAGAAATATATCCAATCTACAGTCAGGTCCAGAAATATTGGGACATCGACACAATTCTAACATCTTTGGCTCTATACACCACCACAATGGAGTTGGAATGAAACAAACACAATGTGCTTTAACTGCAGACTGTCAGCTTTAATTTGAGGTAGGTACATCCAACTCAGTTGAACGGTGTAGGACTTACAGCAGTTTGCAGATGTGCCTCCCACTTGTTATGGGACCAAAGGTAATGGGACAATTGGCTTCTCAGCTGTTCCATGGCCAGGTGTGTGATATTCCCTCATTACCCCAATTACAATGTGCAGATAAAAGGCCCAGAGTTCATTTCAAGTGTGCTATTTGCATTTGGAATCTGTTGCTGTCAACTCTCAAGATGAGATCCAAAGAGCTGTCACTATCAGTGAAGCAAGCCATCATTAGGCTGAAGAAACAAAATAAACCTATCAGAGAGATAGCAAGAACAATAGGCGTGGCCAAAACAACTGTTTGGAACATTCTCAAAAAGAAGGAATGCACCCCTGAGCTCAGCAACACCAAAAGACCTGGGAAACCATGGAAAACAACTGTGGTGGATGACAGAAGAATTCTTTCCCTGGTGAAGAAAACACCCTTCACAACAGTTGGCCAGATCAAGTACACTCTCCAGGAGGTAGGTGTATGTGCGTCAAAGTCAAAAATCAAGAGAAAACTTCACCAGAGTGAATACAGAGGGTTCACCACAAGATGTAAACCATTGGTGAGCCTCAAAAACAGGAAGGCCAGATTAGAGTTTGCCAAACAACACCTAACAAAGCCTTCACAGTTCTGGAACAAGATCCTATGGACAGATGAGACCAAGATCAACTTGTACCAAAGTGATGGGAAGAGAAGAGTATGGAGAAGGAAAGGAACTGCTCATGATCCTAAGCATACGAGCTCATCAGTGAAGCATGATGGTGGTAGTGTCATGGCGTGGGCATGTATGGCTGCCAATGGAACTGGTTCTCTTGTATTTATTGATGATGTGACTGCTGACAAAAGCAGCAGGATGAATTCTGAAGTGTTTCGGGCAATATTATCTGCTCACATTCAGCCAAATGCTGCAGAACTCATTGGACGGCGCTTCACAGTGCAGATGGACAATGACCCAAAGCATATTGCAAAAGCAACCAAAGAGTTTTTGAAGGGACAGAAGTGGAATGTTATGCAATGGCCAAGTCAATCACCTGACCTGAATCCCATTGAGCATGCATTTCACTTGCTGAAGACAAGACTGAAGGGAAAATATCCCAAGAACAAGCAGGAACTGAAGACAGTTGCAGTAGAGGCCTGGCAGAGCATCACCAGGGATGAAACCCAGCGTCTGGTGATGTCTCTGCGTTCCAGACTTCAGGCTGTGATTGACTGCAAAGGATTTGAGACCAAGTATTAAGAAGGGAAAGTTTGATTTATGATTATTATTCTGTCCCATTACCTTTGGTCCCTTAACAAGTGGGAGGCACATCTGCAAACTGCTGTAAGTCCTACACCGTTCACCTGAGTTGGATGTACATACCCTCAAATTAAAGCTGACAGTCTGCAGTTAAAGCACATTGTGTTTGTTTCATTCCAACTCCATTGTGGTGCTGTTTAGAGCCAAAGATGTTAGAATTGTGTCGATGTCCCAATATTTCTGGACCTGACTGTATGTGTATTGGTAATTGCTTATAGCAAAATAATTACGGTATGTCATCTGATAGTTGCAAACATTGTTAACCGCAAATTGTAGAGGAGATTCTACCTAATTATTTTACTGTTCTGAAGCATAAAATTGCTTCATGTTCCTAGTCACTTCTCCAGCTGCAGGTACAGTGAAATATATTATCACTCAGTCACTAAATTAGCTTCTTATACTACATCTTTAAAAAAAAAAAAACAGTAGTTATAATGGTACACAGTTGTTCATATGGTATACTTCAATTCCTGTGATTTAGCTTCTCATCTCTTTGTTCACCGAACGCCAATTTAAATGATGTATAAAATCACAGTGTCACATATAAGGTCATGTAACTCAATTTTCTCCTTGATGGAAGAATTTCTCCCGCTATTAAGTCTCAGAGGTCGAGTAACAATTGTTGTGGGTCCATGATCCATTTTAAAGTTAAGTAATGTTTTTCACCTGCTAATAACTCTTGCGAGAAATGTCAAATCAAGAATGACACTGTGTCTTTTGTCTTTTCTTATTGTTTTACGCAGTTTAATTTAGCTTTGTTACCTATGCGAAATGATCTTAAGCTATTTTCTACTACTCTAAGTTCTATTTTAATAAAGTACATCCATTGTCCTGCGCAGCCCATATTTTAGGATGGGCAACAAAAATTACACTAATTGCTGTTCATGTTTTTTCCAAATGAACCAATTTTAAAAAGTGTAACTGATGACCTAAGGGGTCAATATACACGGAGCAGTCACCCTCTTCTTCTCATATCCATGAGTAGAATTTAATTTACAGAACATGATATATTTTTAGACAGACATGCTGCCCTCTATACCTACTTATTGTAGTGGTCAAATGTTAGGAAAATGCAGTGACTGGGCTATATTCTATTGACTACATTCTATAAAAGAATGATTAGAACTTTTTTCGACTTGAACCTAGTCAAGTCAGACGTGACAAAGACCTTGTTTCAAAAACAAGGTTGGTGATGGTCCTGAGAACGAGCAATGGCTCTAGTGGCCTGCTCTGCGGTGGGTCACCTCTCAGGTCTAACAAAGTTTTAGCTCGACGGTGCTATTACAGAGAAGAATATGCCATAATCAAATCAGACTGCCATCACATGGAAAGAGTGACCAGCTCTGAAATGCCAAGGAAGTCATCTCTTCATGAGAGGTGCAACAACTCCCATGATCATTTAGGCCTCAGTAGGCCTCATCAGGAGGGTGTAGCTGACACCCCTCTAGGAACCTCAATCAAGGGTTGCACATCTGAATTACCCTCTGAACTAAAATAACTAGTTCATGTCAAATTGTTGCCTCTGGTCACTGAACTGAAGGATTTAGCCCATAACTTATGGTTAAATTGATGTGGTTTGGAATTTGCCATTTTTTCCTGTGTCAAGACCTTGGCGACTGGCGAGGACATCTTCTACATCGCCGACTAAGGCCCGGGTCAGACGAGCACACTGATCACATCGTGTTGCCGCACATATATATACGACCGTTATAGAATATAATTATGACCAATGGAGCCCCACACACGAAGTACGTCAGCACCAAACTGCGGACGGACAACGGACACGGCAAACGGACATAAGGCAGGCAAGAAAGTAAATCCGCTAGAACAGACGCACAGAGTGCGCTGCGTCCGCAACGTCCGCATAGCTATGTGTGTGAGTGATTGAAAGTAGTCAGACGGACTGCATTTTTGACGTCCAGCATTTTTGACGGACAAAATGGTTTTTCATATTAATTTTATTTCCCATCTACATCAGTCAAAAAAACATCAGTCACAAAAACGGACTGTGTGGCCACTACCTTGTCATCAGTCAGAAAGTACGTCCGTTGTGCACGGACACACAGTCCGCACAGAATGCGCTCGTCTGACCCTAGCCTAATTGTTGAGCCTTGGGTCAACCAAAATGTTTCTTCCTTCCTCGACTTAATCATTGCATCGGTTTTATCCATGTCCACAAGTTGGCAACTTTGACAGAAGATACACTTAGGAATCTGGGAGGTTTTGCCAGTTGGCACCTTCTGAAAAACCCTGCACAATGTATTTGCTTCTCATCAAAGGTCCCAATACCTTGTGAATGTACGTGCAATTTCATATGCAATACAAAACCCAGAGAAATTAGCTACATGCACTGGTCTTGTCTTCATCTTTAGAAACAACAGATGCTGATTTTTTTCTCTTGGGTACATATCAATGAAGTCTAGCAATTGTCCTGTTAGTCGTAAAAATAACCTTGAAACAATTACAGTCTAATGTAATTGTTGTAATGTTTTTTGTCCAACTGCAATGAAGATGCAGGTAGAAAGATTGCTCATGGGCACAAACAGACTCATTACACATATTATTATTTATTTATCATATAGTTTTGATAGTTTATCCAATGGTGGGTTTTGTGAAAGGGAAAGCAACATAATTTGTTTTTAAAGTTAAAAATATTAGTCCACTTTTTCTATAAAGTTAGAAATATGACTTTAGAGGCTTTTTTTCTTTCAGAATTTAAGTTATCCAATTTGTAATCCTTGAAAACAAATTTTACTTTCGATTTAGGATGTGGAACAAGATGAAAGTAAGCAGGTTTACGTTCATTTGGATTCTTTTAACTTAAATTTCTGTCAAACGGAAGGAAAATTGGCCTCTTATTCAGGAAGGTTAATGCAGCTTTACAAGGGGAAAATAGGCGAATCAGCTTTTTTTTTTACGTCTAAGAAAAGCATAAGAGGTGCCCGAAAAAAAGACCAAAAGAAAAGAAAGGCTATAATAAATGCTCATTGAAGGATGCAATAACCACAGGAATATCCTTTTCAATTTAAAGAAATCCAGTTTTAAAAAGCATGACAATATGAAGAATTCATTGAATGAATACTGACCAAAATGCAAAAAGAGCAGTCTTGCTGAGCATGTATATTTAGGTCGTTTCTAAATTTGTTGACTATATATCATTTAAAATAGAATTCAGAAATTCAATTTAGAATATATTCTCTGAAATTGCTTCCTGTAATCAAAATCTCAATTTAGATGGAGTAGAACAGGTGTAAAGCTTTTAGGGTTATAAATTAGTGCATAGTGATCTAGATACACAGAAAAAAAAATGAAGAAAAATATTTTTTTAATTCAATGATTATTTAGTTAGCCAATTTAGCGATTAACCCCTTCAACTACCAAGCTCTTTTTTGTTGAAAAAATATATTATCACAGCATTTATTTGAAACATGAGATAAGAAGTTAACAATTAAATATAGGGGACATAAAAATTTTGAACAGAAAATGTTCGTGCAAGAAAAAAATTAAATAACAATGTAAATTTGCACATTTTTAATTTCTCATATATTTGTTTATCTTTCACAGATATATTGATGGAATGAAAGATTCTGAACGCTAGATCGTGTACTTTATCTTACACTATTTCACACGGGGTCTGCATTATCAGCATACAGGCAGAAATAGCCCTTGTGTGAAAGACACTAAATGTGATAAAGATAGATAATAAAAATGGTCAAATATCCTGCTTGTAGGGATTTTCAGTGATCATGATAAGATTATTAGTAATACAGTTTCCATAAAATACCATAAAGTTTCGAGCACATAGGACATAGCAGCCTGTGTGCTGGAAGTGTTTGAGGATTTCTGACATGTATTTGTCTTCTATCAGAGACAAAGCTGTCCCCGGCTGCACTGCAGCGGTATTACTGCTATTTGACCTGTAGTGGGAGCCCTCTACATGTCAAATAAGACAGACAGCATGTAAAGTTTCTGTTGGAATTCCACTGTATAGTGGTTTTCCATAAAACCACTTATTCTTGACATGGGTTTTATGCGACATCACTTGGTAGAGAAGGAGTAATAGAGTAACCTTCCAAAGTCTATGGTTACTATTCCGGCAACGTCAGGAAAAGGGAGCCACAATTGCCAAACGTCTGTGCAAGCCTGGTATTCTTGAGGGGAGGCCATAGGACTAAAGTGCTAACAACCGCAATTTCGAGGGATCACTCAGGGTCAGTGATCAGCGATCACTATTCTTTGACATATGCAGGTCTATTCACTAAATGTGAAGTCAGGAGAACTGGCAGGAGAAGTGAACAATCTAGGTCAAAATAGCCAAACCATGGGGGCGTGGCCGGCTGTGAAGGCGACAAGACGTGTTCTAGCAGTGCTCCGTCTCTGGCTACATAATACGAGTAGTTTAGCTGACTTTCTCTGGAAGACTTTTGTTTATCTGTATCCCCCGAGTAGCTGGCCACCGGAGTTGTGGTGTCCGGAGCCTGCTTGGTCCCCCCGCCTCCGGACATGAGACTAGCTTTTCCCAGCCATTTTCCCAGTGGATGAGTGCTGCCAGTGGCCATCTTGAGGCCTATCTCCGGGCTTCCTTTGCCTCCCTGCGAGGGTTCCGTCCGCAGCTGCGCCCCCTCTCTTTTTCGCAGAGGATCCTGATCACTTACAGCAGCTTTGCTGAAGATTCAACTGCATCTGGGCTGGGAGCTGTGCGTGTTTCCTGGCTGGCGAGCTTTCCGAGCTGCCATCTTGGGGCATATTTCTACCACCCCTGACATCTACACCGTATCTGGATGGAGAAGGCTGGCGAAGCGGAGGGCCCCCGTTTCCCAGCTGTTGCGGCTGACCTGATGGAGGGGGTGGGTGGAGTACCCACGGTGCAGTGGATGGATGTCCCATTGCTCCCCTCCAGATCTGGGCTGGAGGCCGGGCTATTGCTCTTGGAGGACATGCTGATGATGGCAGAGGATGACGGGCATCTGCTGACGAGAGGCGCTTTGTGGCACTTTACGGAGACCTTGCAGGCCTGCAGAGCCCCGGATGACCTGGCCGGCTCCGACTCTGGGGGCTTCCGGCGGGAGGCTGATTTGCACGTCTGTGCATCCTTAGCGGAAAACGCAGAGAGTGACCTGGTCACTGCCGGTTACCTCGCTGATAGCTGAAATGGGGCCTCAATGTGGTTCTGAGATACTCTTCGCCTGCGGATCACCGGGCTGCACAGAGTCGACTGGAGTGACGGAGGGGCCTGGAGATCCTGGTCGGAGAATGGAAGTGGAGGAATGCCCCCCCTTGTCGACCTGGTCTGAGGCACAGCCTGGATCTCTTGCCCCGGCACTCGCTCTGCGGAAGTCTGCAAATCTGTCTTGTGGAGATGGTAACGAGAATAGTTGGGCAGCCCGAGATCCGTTGGGGCCTTGTGCCCTACTCCTAGAGGGCGGATTGGCACCGGTTGCATATTCCGACCTATTTGGCAGCACCCTACCTGCCTCACGAGAACCCCTTTTCCGGGATGCTGGCTGAAGGGACCCCGACGACCCTTGATCTTTTTATTTTATATATAGATATAAATTTTATTTTTTTTCAGGTCTCCCCTGAGCTTTCTCTGAGAGTCTCCCCCATTTCTAGAGACATCCACCCCAAGGATGGCTTTGATGTTTCTCCTGCACTATTCAGTGGGGATGCTTTTGAATTTTTGTTTTCTCTCCCAGATGTTTTTATTTCTACCCACAGAGTCTAGTTTTATTTATGTCCCCCTCCCCACTCCTGTATTCAGAGACACTCCGGCTATTTTTCAAGAACATTTTGATTTTTCTGCTGACATTCCCCAGCTGGGACTGATTTTGTTTCATAGAGACTCTGATACATGGATGACTTAAAAAAAATTCTGATTTTTGTCACCCCATCTACTTTTTTTTTTGGTGTTTATGGGTTTCATCGGGGTGCGCCGATGTGGCCTGGTGCCCATACTACCCCACCCCCGAGTCCCTGGGCCAAGTGCCACTTTCTCCCCTTGGCCTCCCACGGTCCTCCGGACTCGCAGGAATGTACCAGGGGTGGCAAAGTCCTGGCCTTTGACAATACTCCTTGTCCCTTTCCACCTTGCAGTATTTTGTACGCCTCTAGCCGACGTTTTTTAGGTTTACTGTTTTCCCCCGTTTTTTTTTCTTCTTTCCCCTCTCTTTTCTTTTCCTTTACGCTGAGTTTGATTGTTGAATATATGTGGCCCTGCAAGGCCTTTTTGTTTTGATTCCAAGCTGACACTGTTATTTCACTATGCGATACACTAGATGACTTGTCGTGGTCCTGCAAGACCACTTCTCTGTTGGATTTATGATTTTCTGCAAAACCCAAAATAAATAATTTTAAAAAAATAGCCAAACCATAAAAATTCTCCTATTTACCGCACTTTCCAAATCGGGTATTTGGTCTAGATTGTTCTCTTCTCCTGTCAGTTCTCTTGATTTTCACCCTTTAGTGGATAGACCCTATAGATCATATTATACTGTAGATGAAAGATAGATATTGTCACGTCTCGGCCCTGTCCCCTGCTGGTGGTAGCAGGGATTCCTGTTTGTTTTTGTTTTCAGGCTGCAGGCCATCTGTTGGGCTTATTGGTCTGTGGTCACATGGCCTGTTCTGCCCTATATGTAGGCCCAGCATTCCCCTTGATCCTTGGACCAGGATAGACCTTATTCTACCTAGTTCCTGTGCGCTATAGCATTGTTCCTCTTGTTCTGACTACCCGTGTATGACCTCTGGCTCTTGTGTTTGATTCCTCTCTTGCCTGACCCCTGTTGTATTTGATATCCTGTGTATGACCTTTTGCTTGGAATTTTGGACCTCTCTAGTTATAACCTTGTCTGTTTTATTTATTATTGTGTTTGTGCAAGTTGTAGCTGTTTTTGCTCAGCAGACATCTGGCCACGAAGCCAGCTCGCTGTTGAGTGGCACTCAGGGCCTTGTCTGTGCTCCCTGGCTGGGCGCGTCTGGTTCATCAGTCCGTATTATTGTATCAGTATTGAGTGCTGCCCTGCAGCTTACACAATTCATTTTGTCTTGCCAAATACCTTCTAGTTCTAGAGCTCAGGTTTTGCTTTCCTCTATATTGTTGGGTGCTCTAAGTTATCCATTGGTCTCGAAACCTTTGGAGCTTAGTAGCCTGTTCTCCTGTATTACTCCCTGGATTCTAAGTAATAGTCTGAAGGTGTTGTGCTTGATCCTGTTACTGCCTGTTTACCACATACCTGCCCTAAAGGCTTCAACCTCCGCAGATTGGGGGCTCCCCATCACCCTATTTGGGGGCTCGCCATTACAGATATACAGATACCATTAACAGTGATGAACAAGTCATCCTATTCTGATAAGAAAGCATTCCTACTTTCTGAGTCTGGCTTCAAAGTTACCTTTGCACTGTCCCAAACATGGCTGTTCAATACCATTAATCTTATGTCATTGGCAGTATCACCGTGGTACAGCTTCAGATGTCCAGATATTGGGGGTTTTCCTCCAATTCTGCATACCTCCTACTCCCCAAATCTATTCTTGACCTTAAGCAGCCAACATTTCACCTGATTCATTAGTTACAAAAGTTTACTTGATTCCGTATTTTGTTTTCAAAGGCGCAATGCTTTTAGCGTATTTTCTGCTTCCCTAAAAACATTATGCTGCCAAGCTCTAATTGTATAATCTGTATCTGTCATATGACCTTGATATATTGCTTCATTGTGTACAAATCATTCAAAATATATCAATCACAATTGTTAGCAAATGTTATATTCCCCTAATAGCTGCACAATTGTTTGACACTGTTATATTGATTTACAATCACAGCAAGGGCAATGGATGTCATTTATTCCACATGTGACTCAAATAAGCTGCATATTGACAAAATAGTCATGACAAGTTTATGGGTAAAATAAAATTGGGAAAATGACTTACTTCAGGTTAACTAAAAAGTAGAAAATATGTTTTCTTTGTGTCCTTACAAAACATATTTATGCACCTATCGGCCTTTATTATGGAAATATAGAATTTTATTCAAACTTAATGTTATACACAAAAATTATTAGTCAGAATATATTTTGAGAAGATAATATTAATTTTTTTCTACTTTCACAAATAACAAATATTTTAGTAGTCATTTACTTTATTGTGGTTTTTAAAATATCAGTCGGAATATATTTTGAGATGATTATACTCAATTTCAACAGATACTATATTTAAAAGGCCAACCATGGGTGGGTTTTTGGTTGATCACAGTCAATTTTATCATCGAATCATTTGAGGCAAGGTTTGGAACTCCCATTTCCACATTTTACAGCCCATCTGGAACTTGCTCAGTGTGCCCGATGGCTTTTCTGAGCTGTCAATTATTCATAAATTTAGTGAATATTTGTGAAATACACATATCTGGACTATGCAATCATTCAAATCTTATTATAACCTGAATCTTACATCTGTACATGTTTTTGTGACCTGCAGAACTCTTTCCTTGAAATCAACTCATGCAATATAGGGTTTATAATAATTGGGATGGAGATTTGACTGAGAATTCTGTTTCTGGGCAGGAATAACATTTATTTAAATTGTCATGGTAGTTGGAATGTCTCCCCTTCATCTCCTCCAGTCCCCCCTAGTCACCATGGCAAACTGAAGCAAACTTCTATCCTATCAATTAGTGGTCTGGACAGCCTTCCAGATGTTGGCGAATAGGGCTCAATTGCCGGGGGTCAAGTTGAGGAGGATCACATGATCGCATTTTCTCTACTATTTTTGCAAGAGGATCAGTGCTCCCTTTGGTCCCACACAGTTTAAAATTTTAGATGGTCAACCATTAGTTTTCTTGTAAAGTCACATTAAATATATTTTTCACCAAAAATTTTCCCTAACACTCAGCCTAATAAATATATATATATATAATTAATATCAAACGTTTGTGTGGGTTTTGGATTAAATGAGTGATATCAATGGTTAATTTGGAGGCATAGATCTTAATGAGTTCCCACACTTATTTTTGTAGAACTTAACCCCTACTCAAATCGTTTGGCTATGCATAAAGACCAGTAACACTCAACGCATTTCCTCTGCAGCATTTTTAACTAACCCATTTGTTTAAGCACTTGTTGCAGAAGATGCGCTGGGCGCATCCTCTGCTTTCCTGCAAAAATGTGGAGGATGTGCCCAGTGTGTCGTCAAAGTCCATATCTTGACACCAAACTGGCACCAATCGTGAACTTTTCCCACAGCAGCATGTGATCTTGGATGTCTGCCCTGTCTGTGGAACCTCCCCCTGTGTGATAACATCAGATACCCTGTCCTGGAGATACCAGGGTCCTTTGGACCCTTGTATCAATGGAACCATATGGGCCAAAGGATCATATGAGGTATCTATCGCAGTGCTGTAATTCATTTTCAAATATAAAGATATATGATACAATGATGCTGCACTAATTCACCATCTCATTGGGAACTTTGTCAGCAAGATTGGAAGTGAAGGCACAATGCTTTATTACTCAGTGTTTTATCAAAAAACGGTGCACTGGAGTGAGGGGTGCCAGGGGTCCCTTGGAACCCTAAATCGCATATTTTTACACTGCGCAGGGTCAAGAGAGGTGTCCCTGGAGAGGTCAGTGTCTGGCTTTTCCACCAATACCCAATATGACCATGCAATGTTCAAAAATATAAAATAAAGGCAAAAGAAATTAAATGCAGTATTTACTTTTTTCTCTAAGGCAGTGGAATTATTTGCTGTTATGTACTCTCATTTCCCACGCCAGGACAAACGCAGAGATGATGCCACAATATGTTATTACAGATTGGTCAATCTAAAATACAAGCCACCATACCGATGCGTGGATTTTCACCTGTCTTTGAATAGACCTGATAGTCATTATTTATTAAATACAATCCTCCAAAATACAAGCAGCAAATTTAGTTTTTTCGGTTTTGGTTAATATTGCATATTTTCTTAGAAAAATGCAGCAACAAGTATCCGTTTCAATTTTTTCTTTTAACAAGAGTACCCCATAGAATATATAACCACAAAGTTTTTGATGATAAAATATGGGAAAATAATTTTACATGCTGTAAATGATTGAAATTCAAATTAAAATTTACATTTTGTTTGGCATTTCTTATTATATGACATTCTGACGGGACATCACGTATACACATAATAATGATATATTTTGAATCTGCAGAATTAACTGAAATAAAGGATATACAATTGTCTGGGTCCTATAATACAACATGACTTTAATACACGTTTAAACATGATGACCGCAAAACTGTCAAAATGAGCTCAGCACACAGGGTTTAGACGGCTCAGCAGCAAAGGGGTTAAATCATTCGATTGTTCCAGCTGCTGCTACAAAAAGAGGTTAACAAAACCTCTGAAATACAGTTTGCATGTCTAAAATGTGGAATATGTCGATAAACAAAAATTGAATCTAGTGAAATGCTCTGAAGTTTTAAGACAAATCCAGAAACATTATTACAGTCTAAAATGACAGAAATAGATCAAATAACTAGGACACAATTATAATTCAATTCAGAGAAAGGAGAGGTCAATGATGAAAAAATAGACTGGAATTTGCCCTCAAGACCAGATCCAACAGTAAATCTGAAGACATAACAAGACACATTATAAATGCCTAGTTAGAATATAGGTGACATGATGAAACATTTGAGTATTTGATACGTTATTTTGAAAACGTTTCATTCCTTGGAAAAATGTTTTGACTGCTAATGCATTGTAAACCAGTGGAAAAAATGAAACATGATGAGACAGAAGTAATGCACAAAAAAAATTAAAACGGTTTAGTGTGGATTTTACTTTATTTGCAAATGATAAAAATCAAGAAGAGCAGAATTGAAAAGCACCCCGAAGAAAGAGACTTTCTAAATAAAGTTTATTAAAGTGACCATGCATCCATGTGCTACATTTACTACAGTGCCTCTGCGGAACTCAGTATAATGAAAACATCAAGCAGTTTGATAGACAGATGGCTCTATTCCAAATAGAGCTTTGACCTCTAAGTGGGTTACCATTTGTATTTTGCGTTAATCACTAGGGGCACTAAACGGGGACGCTAAGGGGAAAAATTAGCACTTGAAAGTTCTCCTTAACATCCCTGTTTTACAAACAGATTATGAGGAAGGCGCCAAATTCAGCAACCTGCCCCGTAACGAGCACTGCCCTCTAGGATACTTGCGGCACTACTAAGTAACCCCTCCTGGAGTCCATAGAAGTCCATGGAGGTATGTGCTTCCGGGCCATTTGATCTCACTCTCGCGAGATTGTGCAGGGCCGCAGGGTGACTGTGGAGGGAGACTGGGGACTATTAGTCCCCAGTCTCACTCTGCTTCCGGCGGCCAGAAGCGGCAGATCGGGCCTCCAATTTCGCACCGGGATGATAGGTGAGTATCTGATTTGGCAGGGGGACTTTTCAGCTGTTGATAACTGATTTCACAGAAGCGGAATCAGCTAGCACCAGCTTAAAGCTGTGGCTAACATTTCAGTTAGCCGCAGCGGTGAGTAATTAGCGTTAGGACTTTGATCCTAACGCTAATTACTCTTTGCTTACTCTTTGCGCTCCCCATGTTAGGTTTAGGGAGAGCAAAGTACAGTAAGCTTGTACTTGGAAGCTCTATTACCGATGCGCTAACCAATTTTTTAACCCGTTAGTGATCGGGATCAGACCTGGGCATCACGTTATTGCCTCTTTTAACCTAGCGCTAACACTCACGTATATGAGCGCTAAAGCTAGCATTAAGGAGGTGATAGGGCCCTAGGTGTTTTAGATTGAAGTGAGAGGTCACTTTGAGAAATTAACTGAATAATCATTTAAAGCAGAACAAGATTTAATATGTGATATAAGAAAAACTGGAGCGGGCACTCAGCCTCTTTTTAGACAGATTAATTGGACAGCACAACTACAGCAAAGTTTTGTCTGACAAAGAAGCCTTTTTCATGTATTTTGTCAAGCTGAAATGTTGCTGTAGTTGTGTTGTCCAATAGATCTGTCTAAAAATCAGGTTGAGTGCCCTGTCCAGGTCTTCTTCCACCCAACGGATATCTTTCAGTTGGTTGGTCCATGGAATTTGGTGGCACTTGTGTGGCCTTGCATGATGGAAGTGCTGCTCTACATTTTGGAATTACTCAGGATGACTGTCAGACTAAGTTTTACTTCAGGCCATCGCTGGTAGGCTCATTAGCTAACAGCTCACACGTTGACCTCATGGGATGCATTGTGAGTTTGTAGAGTCTCCCCGGACAATGGAGGACTTCCATTGTCGTCATAATGATCATTACAGAATCTATGTCACTGTGTCCCTTTGACTTGTCCTGTCTTACTTGTTGGTTCTTAATATGATGTACGTTGTCTACACTTTGTATCTATACCTACCTATCTTACAGGTCATGAGATCACTACAAAATACATGTCTTTCAATTTTGGTGATAAATTTGGCTCATTCTAATTTTTTTCTTTGGGTGTTTTCTTATGGTGTCTTCCTTTCCTATCCAGCAAAAAAAAAGATCTTTTAAAAACCATATATCAGCATCTTTTATAACCGGAAATTATTGTATTTTTATGTTCTTGAAAAAAATGGAGCACAATAAAACTTAGCTAGTTATAATAGAGACATCCAATGTTTTTTATTCCTGCAGAAACAAAGGGATTTGAATTGGCATGTAAGGAGCCCATTGGGGAAATTAGTGTCAGAGGCCTATTCTCTATTACATCCTGTCATTACATTTATCTACCTCTGTCTGTCTTCTCTTCTCTCAAGCTAACTGAATGCATAAAATTGCCTTTTTCCCCTCTGAAAATTGCTTCAGCTTCATTAGTTGGTTGCTGTTAACAGTCCCCTACCTTCTATCAGAGCTTGGGCTTTTCTGATTACAAAATCACTGTCCATACCTCCAGGCATCGTAAGAGAACAATGTTCACAGAGTCTTTCCAGGCAACTTAAGCTTCCTTAAAGGGTTGCAGTTACCCAATTCCTCTACATAACCTTGCAAAAGCTCAGCGATTTCAAAAAATATAAATCTTTACCCGTATATCTTAGAAAGCTAGCGTTAAGGGAAATGCTCTGTGTGAATTCAAATCCTTTCCAATTAGGCGTAAGGTTAGAACAGATATATTTCTACTATATATTTCTAATAGTTATTATTGATTGAAACCTCCAGGCTTAATTTTAAATGTGGGCATGCATCTGCATTATTTGCACATACACAGAATACTGGGAAACGTCTTTATTGATCATTAAAGAATACGATATAACTCTTTGCTATATAGGCAATATTAGAAAACGAGTAAGGTAGAATGGCGCATAGATTTTTTACATATTTTTAAACACTTTAAAAAGGTTTTAGCGCTTAATGGCTTGATCTCCCAAGAACATGTAGCATTATATTTAAGAAAAATGCCTCAGTTGAATCAGCGAAGGAAAACTGCTGAACTTCCAACAACCACTTCAAAGCAAAAAATAGGAAAAGCAACATTGATGTAATAGTTTAATACAACCCTAATTTAATATGGTGTAAACAAAAAGCAGCAAATGATGAAATTTATATGTTGTTTAACACTTGAGGGTACCCAACAATAAAGAAAATTTAAAACGTATTGTCCAGCTTATGATAACCTTTTATAAGACAGTGGAAAAAAATAGCACCTGTCTTGAGTTTGATGTCTGGATGCATATCTGCCACTCATCAAAATACTCCATAGAGGCCCCCCTCGTTTGGCGAACATGACACTATCTGTCCCTGCCCATCTTGGTGGGTTAAGCTTGCCAAATTTAAAACAGTATTATAGGGCGACCGTCCTTTCGCAGATTTTTGTGTTTCAAGGACTTCACCTTTGTGGCTCCCCCTCGAAAACTCTCGCCTCTCGCGAGATCCTGCTGGTCAGCGCAGTGATCGCGTAGGGAGACAGGGGACTTTTTTTTCTCCAGTCTCCCTCTGCTCCCAGCGCCAGAAGCAGCAGATCGGGCCGCCGTTCTCGCCACGGGATGAGAGGTGAGTATGTGATTATTGGGGTGTTTTGAGCTGCAAGTAACGGATTCTGCAGCAGCGCAATCCGTTACCTACATCTCTGAGCTGGTGTTAACTCTTTCTTTAGCACCAGCTCTTAGTAACTAGCGTTAGGACCAAGTAAGCCTAACGCTAGTTAATCTGTGCTTTCACTGTGCGCTCCCCATGTTAGGTATAGGGAGCGCAAAGTACAGTAAATTCGTGCTACGAATCGCAAATTAACGAGCACTAACGGGGTTTTTATCCCGTTAGTGATTTGAAGGCAATGTGGTGCAGCGCTATGACCACCTTTAAGCTGGCGCTAACACTGACGCTAGTGTTAGCTTGAAGGAGGTGATAGAGCCCATGGAGTCTAAGAACTTACTGTTCATTCGTTGCCAAATATATACCACCTCTTAACATGTGCCATTATAATGATATAATCAATGTTATTAATTTCACCTCTCAGTGGATTTAATGTTTTGGCTGAACAGTGTATTTCAACAAGTCAAGTCAATTACATAATTTACTTAAATTTTATATATTGTATATATGTATAAACACGTGTGTGTGTCGATACATAGATATATAACCTTATTACTATATATAGTTATACTACAGATCTCCATATTAATTAAAACTCAAAACCATATGGCATAATGGTGTATTAGTATTAACCCAAAAAGGGCCAGCAACTTCAACTAATAGCTGCATTCCATCTCTCCCCTGGAGTTACCTACCATCAGCTGTCACAGAAAAAATATACTTCTAAATCTGAACGTGCTGGACCACTTTTTCTACCTGAGAACAAGTGAAAGTAGTAAACAAAATTTATTGATAAAACATAACTTTTATTGTCACTCAATAGAGATTAAAATGAAAGACCTGGTCTTGATCAAGATCCACAAACAAACACATGGTTAAAACAAAAATGCCACAGTGTATACTCTTATATTATCAGTGCTAAACCTGAAAATTTGATAGCTGATATCAATAATACCCAAATGGTATATAAGCACATGAAGAGGAGAACAATGGAGGAGGAAGAGAGCAGGGCCTTTAAACATAGGGGCAGATGGAGCAGCAGCTCCAGGCCCATGCCTCAGAATAGGCTGTCAGGATCCCTGGCTGTAGCCATTCTGGAACCCCCCCAGGTGGTACACTTCATGTTCTGCTCCTGTCATGCAAACCAGCAATGTAACAGTTAAAACACCTGACACACACACAGGCACACAGAATAAAGACGCCACGCACCAGCGAGACCTTTGCTGGTTCATTACAGCTCTTGTGTTGAGAGAGTGAGGTGCTGTTAACTCGCTGCTCTGCTGTACCCATCTGTTCCTGTTTATTATTTATGTTTCCTGCAACTCCACCATCATCCTTCTGAGAATCATCCGGTCAGTTTATTTCCACATCATCCTCCCTACTCCTTCCCACCTGCTTATCAGTGCAGGACACTGCATCCTGGGCTCATACCCCTGCCATCCAGGTGCCACCCAGGTACCATCCCCACGTTCCTGACAAAATGAACCAGCCCAATACAAATGAGCCCGCAGTGCTGCACATTATGGTGGAGTTACTGAAAAGGACCTTCCAGGAACTTTTTAAAAACCTGGCTGATTCCCTGGTGAAATTGCTGCAAGATATTTGGGACTCCTCGACTAAGGAGTGCATTCCTGCAGCTAACAAGCATTGAGAACCCCTGTCCCGTGAAGAACGTACCTGGAGACAGACTAACAATCTGTGCCTGTACTGCAGGGCAGAATCTCACTGGATATCCAATTGCCCATTAAAATCTTCCAGACCTGCCGTTGAAAAACAAGCACCTGGACCTCAGTCTGCTGCAACTCCCAAGCACGCTCAGGTGCGTAGACCTCTAAGGCAATCTCAGGCTTCCCGGCCTGCTGCACCCACTGATTCAAAACCTGCTGCAGAAAGATCTGCTGTACGAGCAACTACACCTAAGCCTGCACCCAGAAAACCCCCAGCACCCAGACCTGCACCCTGAAAACCTCCTGCACCCAGACCTGTCCCCAGAAGATCCGTGCCCGCTGCGCCCAGGAACCACCGGGTATCTCTGGAGTCCAGATGAGGAGGAGTCTGAAATTCATATGGAGGAAGAGACCAATATGCCAGTAGAATCAGATCCAGTTATTCCTATGGACTTTGAAAGTACACCTGTCTATCCTGTCTATCCTTGGCTGTCTATCCTCTGATTATTCAGATCCCGAGCAGATACCAAGGGGTACCACCCGGGACAGCTTACTTACCAGGGAGGAAGGGGTGGAAGCTGCCACCACCTCACCCCAAATGAGAGCTTGGCATAACCTCTATACACCCAGTGAAGAGTCCACTCATGAATGAAATATCTGTGAGGACTACATACCTACCTTGGTGCCATCTGAAAATGCGGGCATCAGCATGGTGAACAGTTCTGTTGTCCCCAACACCCTGGAGGGTGACACCTGTAAGAAGTCCAGATGTAAGGTGTGGAGAAAACAGAAGAAGAGCCATCTCCCGACCTGTGTTACCATACCCAATGCTGGAGGGACCCAGGATAAGCTACAGGAAACACCTGTCCCTATGCCATCTGCCTATGTGGGCACAAAGTTCCCTGGTAACCCTGCCTCCTACCGGTGTCCCTCTGTTTTCAGGAGTCTACGAGACTGTGACACTTGTACACATCCTGATTCTCCACCTGAAGACCCGGATTCTTATGCTGTCCAGGGGGTCTTCGTTATACCCACACAGGACCCTGTAACAGGCAATTGGACGTATTCTCCTGCCCGCTGACGTCCAGCTACAGCCAGTTCTGGGTCACCCAGTGTGTGACCATAAGGGGGAGGGTACTGTCAGGATCCCTGGCTGTAGCCATTCTGGAACCCCCCCTGGTGGTACACTTCATGTTCTGCTCCTGTCATGCAAACCAGCAATGTAACAGTTAAAACACCTGACACACACAGGCACACAGAATATAGGCGCCACGCCACAGCCAGACCTTTGCTGGTTCATTACAGCTCTTGTGCTGAGAGAGTGAGGTGCTGTTAACTCGCTGCTCTGCTGTACCCATCTATTCCTGTTTATTATTTATGTTTCCTGCAACTCCACCATCATCCTTCTGAGAATCATCCGGTCAGTTTATTTCCACATCATCCTCCTTACCCCTACCCACCGGCTTATCAGTGCAGGACACTGCATCCTGGGCTCCTACCCTTGCCATCCAGGTGCCACCCAGGTACCATCCCCACGTTCCTGACATAGGCTCAGAGAAAGGATAACTATGTCTGCATTTGGACCCCTGTATCTCCAACTCCATAGCAGCTACAGGGTCAAGGTATCACTGGAAAGGCCAGAGCATGGCCTTTCCAATGATTCCAAACATGACCAGCTTTTCAGTAGAAAAAATAAAATAATAAATATTTACTTTTTCTTTCCAACAGTAATATTTTTCACTTTTCAATTATAAAGTAAACAATGACGCTGCACTAACTAACTATTAGGGATGAGCCGAACACCCCCGTGTTCGGTTCGCTTTCGAACTCGAACAATTTCAAAAGTTCGAGTTCGAACGCGAGACGGAACCGAAGTCAATGCAGGTCAATGGGACTCGAAAGTTCGATTTTTAGAGTGCCCTGCCAGAGGGCATATATGCAAGATATTTGCCATAAAATGTGTATGGGGGTCTGGGTAGTGCCCTGGGGGACAGGAAACAAGGACAAAAAGTTAAAAAAAAAGTTTTTAAAGGAACAGTGAGTTTTCCATAAAAAAAGGGTTAAAAATAAAAACGAAAAATTCCTTCAAATATCGTGCCTAGGAGGTCCCCATAACCTGCACGTGAAGTGGCGGATTTGTAGGATGTATAGAAACATTTAAAAACAAAAAAATGACGTTTCAAATGACGGTAAACGGTTTTCCTTTAATCTATTCATAAACAACTGCTTGGGGCGGCAGTCTGTATTAAAAAAGGAGACATTTTAGGACACGCAGAACAAGTTTAGTGATTTTTTGGCTAAATTATGGTAAAACATATGCAGGCTTTGGATGAAAGTAACAATAGGTGCTTTAAAATTGGGCCTTTAGTGTCGGCAACAGTGCTGTCACACCATAACCCCTCTGTGGTATTGTGGAAGAGTGCAGGGTTGGACCCTGCGTTCCAATATTAAAATGATATGAATCTGGTAATATAGGCGTCAGTGGCAGTGCAGCCAAATATTGTGCCTTTGGTGGCAGCAAGTGCCTTCACACCGTAACCCTTTTGTGGTATTGTGGAAGAGTGCAGGGTTGGACCCTGCGGTCCAATATTAAACTGATATAAATCTGGTAATATAGGCGCCAGTGGCAGTGCAGCCAAATATTGTACCTTTGGTGGCAGCAAGTGCCTTCACACCGTAAACCCCTTTGTGGTTTTGTGGAAGAGTGCAGTGGTGGAGGTTTTGTGAATGCAGAAGACATCCCCGATCTATTCCGTTACGTCAGCATCAGGGGATTGATAGCTGCTGATCCAGGACTGATACATTTTTATAAATGTCAGCCGGTCTACAGAGTCAGTGGACAGACGCACTCTTTTGTCTGTGACAAAACCTCCAGCGGCACTGAACGTCCTTTCAGAAAGCACGCTGAATGAAGGGCAACCTAGTAGCTGCATAGCATATTGGCTAAGTTCTGGCCAGTGATCCAATCGCAACACCCAGTAAGCCAGTGGATCATCTGCTGGAAAGGTATCCAGGTCTGCCCTTGCCCCTAGGTAGTCCTGCACCATCTGGTGAAGACGCTGGCAATGGGTGCCTACATTTGACGTCCCTGGGTGTCGTGGACTAAAAAAATTGGAAAAGGCATCAGTCAAGCGGCCCCTTTCACCGCTCTTCCTCTGATCAACCGCAGCCTCAGAAGCACCTGTGTCATCACTTGGTAACCTACCAGTGCCTGGAAAGGTGTTACACAAGTGTCGCTTTAGAGTGTCCTCAAGTTTTTTCATCCTGTTCTCCCTCTGTGCGGGCAGGATGAGCTCTACAACTTTACCCTTGTATCGTGGATCAAGAAGGCTTGCCAACCAGTAATGATCCCCCTCCTTGATAGCACAAATCCTGGGGTCCTTTACCAAGCTTTGCAGGATAAGGGAGCCCATGCAGCGTAGGTTGGAGGTGGCATTAGCTTCCGAGTCTTCCTGGTCAATGAGGATGACCCCATCGTGCACTTCCTCCTCCCAGCCACGTACTAGTCCTTGTGTTTCTGGGCACACAAAACCCTCCCTTGAGGAATCCCCACCTTCAATGCCCCCACTACTTAAATATTCCTCCTCCTCCTCATCCTCCTCCTGTCTGATCTGAGGAGGACCCGCAGAAATGTGTCTGCGGAAAGACTGGGGCCTTGAGAGCTAGGGAAGGCCTCCTCTTCTTCCCGCTGCTCTGCCTCTAGAGCCGCATCTATAATTCCCCGCAGAGTGTGCTCCAGCAGGAACACTAAAGGAATTGTGTCACTGATGCATGCACTGTCCCTGCTCACCATTCTCGTTGCATCCTCAAATAGTGACAGTACAGTGCATGCATCTTTGATCATCAGCCACTGCGGGGGGGGAACAAGTTGACCTGAACCTGTCCTTGTGCCATACTCAGACAGGTACTCGTTGATGGCCCTCTGCTGCTTGTGCAGACGCTGCAGCATTGCTAATGTCGAGTTCCACCTGGTGGGCATGTCACAGATCAGACGGTTTGTGGGAAGGTGGAATTCTCTTTGAATTTCTGCCAGGTGAACACTTGCTGGGAATGACCGTCTGAAGTGGCTGCAGACTTTTCTGGCCTGGCTGAGAAGCTCTGCCAGCTTTGGGTACCTGGTTAGGAAACGCTGTACCACCAGATTTAGCACGTGTGCTAGGCATGGTACATGCGTCAACTTACCCTTGCGTAGGGCGGAGAGAAGGTTGCTGCCATTATCACAGACGACCATTCCCAGCTGAAGCTGGCATGGTGTTAACCATCTCTGCACCTGCCCCTCCAGAGCTGACAGAATTTCTGGCCCAGTGTGGCTCCTGTCCCCTAAACAAACCAGCTCAAGCACAGTATGGCATCTTTTTGCTTGAACCATTGAGTAGCCCCTGCCACTTAAACTCGGTTTAACTGCCACTTCGCCAGAGACAGAGAAGGAGGAGGGGGAGGAGGAAGAGGGAGAGGTGGTGGTGGAGCAGACAGACCTCATACAAACAGATTTCTGGAGGCGTGGTGGATGAACAAGCTCCAGCACCTGAGAAGCTCTGACATCTGATGCCTTGGACTGGCTAGTGCTACGGTTGGTCATAGAGGACGTTGTGCCTCGTGTTTGTTGTGCCTCCTCCTCCTCCTCACTTGACTCCTCTGTTCGATCAGGCACCCAGGTGGAGTCAGTGACCTCATCATCGTCATCACCCCCTATCTCCTCGTCACTGGAGCCAACTTGGTAGTATACTGCAGCTGTTGGGGCAACATAAGTGCCAGTTATTTGTGTGTCACTGGCACCCCCTTCCTCTAGGTTGATTATACTCCCTTCCTCAACCTCAGAGTTTCAATCAGAGCACTGTAGTTGCTGCGCATCCTCAAGCAGCATGTCACTGTCATTGTAGTCAAACAATTCAGCTGACTCCTCCATGTGTGATAGTGAGGCTACGGCAGGAGTAGCTGTGGACATGGAGGCTGGATTAGATGCTTTGGCAACTGAGGTGGACTGTAAACCACTACAAGCCTGGCTAGCAGAGGACTGGGAGGATGAGGATGGCCTGGTTAGCCAATCCACCAAATCCTCTGTATGTTGCTGCTGCTTAAAACGGCCAGCACCAGTTAGAAAGGACAAGCGTGCCCCTGCAGAGGATGTACCACGTCCACGACGACCAAAGGCACAGACTCCCGACACAGAGGCTGCTTGCCCTCTTATCTGTGTCTGGGAGCGTCTGCCTGTCCTTTTTGGTCTTTCTGACATGGTGAGTGATATATAGATTAAAGATATACAGAACTCTGGTTCAACTCTGTTATAAAAATTGGAGATATGCAGAACTCTGATTCAACTCTGGTATAAAGATTAAAGATTCTCTGGTATAACTCAGTGAGACACCCTGATAGCTGGCAGCCAGTGACAAGACACAGAGTAAAATTCCCAGAAACCTCCTATAAATCTGTGAGACCCCCTGATGGGTGACAGTGACAAGACACAACTTACAATTCCCAGGAACCTCCTATAAATCAGTGAGCCCCCTGATGGATGGCAGTGACAAGACACTGATTACAATTCGTAGAAATCTGCTAGAAGTATGTGGGACCCCCTGATAGCTGGCAGTGAGAAGACACAGATTACAATTCCCAGAAACCTCATATAAATCAGTGAGACCCCGTGATGGGTGGCAGTGGGAACACAAAGATTACAAAGATTCCCAGATATCTTCTAGAAGTGAGACCCCCACAATTGCTGGTAGCAGTGAGAACACAAAGATTACAACAATTCCCAGATATTTTGTATAAATAACTGACCCCCAAAATAGTTGGTGGCAGTGAGAACACAAAGATTAGAACAATTCCCAGATATTTTGTAGAAATGAGACCCCCACAATTGCTGGTGGCAGTGAGAACACAAAGATTACAACAATTCCCAGATATTTTGTAGAAATGACTGACCCCCAAAATAGTTGGTGGCAGGGAGAACACAAAGATTAGAACAATTCCCAGATATTTTGTAGAAATGAAACCCCCAAAATAGTTGGTGGCAGTGAGAACACACAGATTACAACAATTCCCAGATATCTTCTAGAAGTGAGACCCCCACAATTGCTGGTAGCAGTGAGAACACAAAGATTACAACAATTCCCAGATATTTTGTATAAATAACTGACCCCCAAAATAGTTGGTGGCAGTGAGAACACAAAGATTAGAACAATTCCCATATATTTTGTAGAAATGAGACCCCCACAATTGCTGGTGGCAGTGAGAACACAAAGATTACAACAATTCCCAGATATTTTGTAGAAATGACTGACCCCCAAAATAGTTGGTGGCAGTGAGAACACAAAGATTACAACAATTCCCAGATATTTTGTAGAAATGAGACCCCCCCCCCAATAGCTGCTGGCAGACTGGCAGTGAGAACACACACTAACTCAACAATCTCCTCTCAAAAAACACGTGCTGGGGCTGCAAGGAACGCCTTATATAGTGTGCTGCGGGACTTAGCTCTGTGAGCCCATTTTTGGGCAAAACTTGCCCAATCAGGACTCTGAGCCGTGATGGGCATAGTCTTGCTCCTGTCTGGCACCTGACCTGTGGTCAGGTGCAGGCTGTAGCCAATTACAAGCTTCAGGCCAGTGGAAAAGTGCATTGTGGTCCATTGTGGTGCATTGTGGGCGAACATGATGCGAACACGTGGAAATGTTTGAAGTTCGCGAACATACGAACTGGCGATGTTCGAATCGAACTCCGAACACATCGAACCGAACAGCTCATCCCTACTAACCATCACATTTCTCTTGTCACCAACAAGTGTGGAGGTGATGGTACAATCCATTGTTACGAATTATTACATCAAAAACCTAAACTGCCGCACTGCAGCGAAGAGCACTGCGGGGAACTTTGGACCCCTGCGTCACTAATCTTTACACCTCACAAGGTCAAGTGAGGTGTCATTGGAAAGGGCAGGGTCTGGCCTTTGCATTAATACCAAACCTGACCATGTAACATCTAAAAGAAAAGAAAACTAATTATTTATTTATTTTTAGTTCCAAAGCGATGGCATTGTCCATTTGTCACGTATAAAATGAGCAACACCACTGCCGTTACTCAACTTCTCATTTTCCATGCGCGGAGCAAGGTCGGTGTTTTATACATAGTCATATTATTCGTAAAAAAAAATATGTTCCAAAACACATGGGAAATATTTCCTTTTTTTCCATTTTTTGGTTAAAATTGTATGTTTTCTCAGAAAAATGCAGTAACAGGTTTCCATTTCACAATTTTTTTTAACAAGAATGCCCTATAGAATATATAACCACAAAGGTTTGGATGATAAAATGGGAAAAACTATTTTTACACTCTTTAAATTATTGAAATCTGAATGAAAAATGAATCACACAGTATCTGCCTGGTTAGATATACCCGTATCTGCACTATTAAATAACCAAAAATATGTTTTCATTTCACTAAATTACAAAAAAAGCCCCCCGAAATATTCAGCTCCAGGCCCATAGAGATCTTAATCCGCGCCTGGAGAGTCAGAGGAATCTACTCCCCCAATTGATAATTGCTGCAAACTAGGTGTGTTTTTATATATTCACCCCGTTTCTATATCTGTTTCAAAATTTCACTCGAACACTTAATTATTGACAAATATTTGTAAAATATCATAATATTCTCATATTATCTAATTCTAAATAGGCCCATTTAGTATATTGCCGAACCAACACCCAAAAGATGATGATTTCAGTCTCATAGCATGTTTTCAGCTCCAAAATATTTCCATTCTTTAACAGAATCATTTTAATTTTCTTGTATCAACAGTTTGTTAGAAAGATATGCCTGCATGTGAAATTCACAGTTGTAGCTCTTTAATGAAACTCACTGATCATGTTGCCTTAAGGCAGCTATAGGGTAGAGACTGCAAATAAGGAAAACATAACAATTTTTTTGTCAATTTTAATACCTATGACCCTATACATTTTCATGCGTAATATTACAATTTTATCAGATGCAGGAGTACTGAGCTCTGTTTCAAAGGATAAATAAATCAATGGACTCTCACAGTACGAGATACTTACTTGTCCAGCAATATCATGAGAGAAGATTTTTTCATGAAATTATGCAGGCAGAAAAATGTATTGTTTTCTAGGCTTGTGCTTTCGGTTTTGGCCAAATCTCAATAAGTCTGAATCCACATTACAAATCAACATAATGCCACATGGGTAAAATTAATAAAGTCACGTGAATAATCATGTGATTATTTTGTACATCAATTCATTGATTCATCAATTCATTGATTCAAGCAAAGGTCAGGGCCGGCAGAACAGGATCATACACGGTTAAACAGGGGTGCCGGCTGGGTGGAGTAGAGGTAACATCACTGCTCTGCGTGGAGAGAGACTGGAGACACAGATTCGATCCCGGCAAGAGCACCTCTCCAGTATGTGTCCTTGGGCAAGACACCTAACGGTACATACTCGCCACCCAGGACATACTTGAAAACGAGAGAAATCTCAATGTATCCTTCCTGGTAAAATCCTTTCACCAAAAAAAAAAACAGACAGATGTAAAGTCCAGAACAACAAGCACGAATGCAGGCAGGTAAGTCTCAACACAACTCAGTGTATGCAGATAACAGAATCCAGGGGTCCTGCAGATAACAGAATCAAGAGGTCTGGGGGGAGCCTGAATTATATGGGCAGGGAAGTGCCATCAAGTGAGTGTAAATTAGTCCACATGCTTCAAGAGGGATGCTAGGGGCAATGTTCTCAGCTGAGCTCATGGAAGTCACTACCAGTGTTGTTGGCTTGTGCGCCTCTACTGGTTACTGTTCGTAGGTCACAATTTTTACAAACGGGCTCTTAGCATGACAGTTCACTCTTAACAGGTCCCATAACGGTGTGTACCAATTTTTGTCATTAGCTACTGCTTATTACCTACCAGAATGAAGCCCCAAGCTGGTGTAAGAGGTATTTTAGTCTTTAGTGAAGTGCAATTTGCATTTCCTATGCTACATGACTTCCATGGAAAAGCTAGAGGGACTTCCCTCTGCCCCTTGGCTGAAGGGAAGGAACTGTGCGTGACGGGGGAAAACAGGTGAGTAAATCCACCAAAACGAAAAAAAAAAGTAGAAAAGAATTAAAAATAATTAGGTAGAGGTGTCACAAATCCCTACTGATACTATGAAGCTGGTCCCTGTATACAGATCCCTGTCTATCCCTCCGATCCTTGAATGGTCGGTAAACTGACTGTTTGCAGGGGCACAAACACAAGCAAGGGTTAAAAGGCCCCAGTAGATAAACAACAGGCAGGCCTTCCCAGCTAGACCCTTAAGGCTGAGATGTATAAACAGGACAGGGTTATTAGGAGCAACCTGAGTAACACACAGGCAAGAGGAGTCAGAACATAAACCGTGATACATATACAGTATAATGTCGAATCGTTACAGAAGTCAGAGTAGTAAGGAATCGCCGAATCAATACACAAACTGTGGTTCTCATACAAAGCCAAATCGTCACACAAGTCAGGGTAGTCAGGAATCGCCAAGTCAGTACACATCGAGGGTTCTCATACAAAGCCCGATCAGTTATAGCAATGAGTCAGTGAATTGCAAAGAGACGAATCACCAAGCACTGGTGGAAGTAACTCCACGACAGGGCAATGAGTCGGATCGCGCCGTCTGCCTTTAAACCCAGTGGCTCCACATCATAACGCTGCACCCCGTCTCCTGATCAGCAACAAGACCTCCTGGAGCTGGCACATCACCTGGCACCCGGCCAACCAATGGCGCGGATGGTGCTGCTGGGTGCTGCCCCCCCCCGGAGCAACCCTAGGCCCCCCCCATGGGTGCTGGACGTGACAAGAGGTTGTCAGCAGCATCTGCCCAATTATTTAAGGGGAAGAAAGGGGGGGTACATTTTTCAACAGAGTGTTCCTTTAATATGTTTAAAGTATAGTATATCTTGGCATTGTTGGGAGCTTTGACAATTTTGCTTTTTTTCCCCTACTTCTCGACATTCTAAAATGAAGAATCTTTAGCGGAGTGTCCTTTGAAATGTCGGTGCCTATAAGCAGAAATATTTCTACGTGTATCAATACTTGGTGTGAATTCATCTTAGAACTGTTAAGGTTTAGCACACTCCCTCATCTAATATTCCGAGTTGAGTTTATGTACTTCTTGTGGGCAATAAACATTGCTAGTTCTTTTAAGCTACTAAAAACACTGTCTTATGTATATATACTGATTATAAATTCAGCAACATAACCCTCACTGAACAGTTTATCTTATGTACTTATATCGCCGGCATTCAAACTGACAAGTCTACTATTTCTAGTATCTGCTTTCATATTTTAATGTATGCTTTTTTCAGATAACGCTCAGACATCACCAAACTTTACATGTTTTTTTGATTTTCAACATAAACTAAAGGGCAGATTTACAGCACATATCCTCAGTCATTCTTTTTTTTCCCCTGAATCTTTGAAGAAAACTTCAAAACCTATGAAAATGTAACTCAAATACTGGTTTGCTTTGCAGTCTGTACAAACATGTTTAAGATAGTATATGTCAGAGAAGAATCTGCACCAGTTTAATTGAAGATGCAACAAAATTTCAAACAAGTGGCAGAAATTGACACCAACATCTTTACGCCAGCAGATACTTTTTCATCAATATGAAAGAAAGCGTCAATAAGCATGAGTTAATGGGCAACGACATAAGAGGCAGTAGATGACGGTGAGCGACAAAGAGGAAAGTAAGGGCATGATACAGAATAATGGAAGGAATAGTGGAATGAACGGGGAGCAATATAGATTTTTGCTATACCATATTTCTTGAACTGCGCACGCACAACGCACGTGGAAAACGGACGAAGTTAGACAAGAACGTAAAACCGCTACCACGGATGTGCAGAGTACGCCACGTCCGCGTAGCGTTCTGTGTGAGTGATGAGATGTCAGACGCAGCGCATTTGCAACGTCCAGCACCTTGACGCACAAAATGGCTTTCATATCCTTTTCAAATTTATATCATTTTTCATATAAATTTTATTTCCCATAGTTCCCTTTTTTTTCCTACGTCCATCAAAAAAACATGGACCATGTGGTGTCTTCCGTCTTCCGTACGGCTGTCCGTTAAACACACACGCAGAGTGCGCTCAGACAGCGTTCGTCTGACATTAGCCTAAGTGTTTGCCACCCAGGACATACTTGAAAACAAGAGAAATCTCAATGTATCCTTCCTGGTAAAATCCTTTCTCAAAAAAAAAATACGTTGAGAAGCGTTCTGTGATCAGCTCCTTGAATGTTCAAATCACCAATAGTGATGGACTGAACACCTCCATGTTCGGTTCGCATTCGAACTCGAACACCTGAAAAAGGTTGACCGCAAACTCGAACACAATTCGAACACCATGCAAGTCAATGGGGCTCGAACGGTCGAAAATGAAGGTCCCCTCCAAGAGGGCGTATATGCAAGATATTGGCAATAAAAGGTGTATGGGGGTCTGGGTACTGCCCAGGGGGACAGGAAACAATGAAAGCAAGAAAAGAAAAAAGTTTTTAACCCTTTCACTGCTGAGTGCTGAGCCATTTCTCTGCTGTGCACTGAGCTAATTTTTACCGGTTTTGCTCACGTTTAAATCCGATTTGAAGCCATGGGAAATGTTTGAACAAAAAGGAGTGGGAAATGTTTGAACAAAAAGGAGTGGGAAATGTTTGACCAACAATAAGTGGGAAATGTTTGACCAACAAGGAGTGGGAAATATTTGACCAACAAGGAGTGGGAAATGTTTGACCAACAATAAGTGGGAAATGTTTGAACAAAATGGAGTGGGAAATGTTTGACCAACAAGGAGTGGGAAATGTTTATGAATCCCATAGGCTTCAATGTTAAAAATATTCCCGTTTTAACTCAATATCTAATAAACCGTTTATTATTATATTCTGCAGTAAAAAGTCTCTTTATTTTTAGATTTTTTAGGATCTTTTAAGCATTTTTCAGATTTTTTTTAAATTTTTTTAAAAGACCGATTTATTTATTTTTTTCTTAAGTTTACTTATTTTTTCTGTAACAGCCCTCTTTATTATCATTCCCTGGACCTCCTGTGAAAATTTCAGACATTTTCGCTCAGTAGTTTCTTTGCAAACAGCGTTTCATTTTCACAGATTCATACAAACGGTTTTGCTAATTTATTCACTGCCTCCTC
Source organism: Leptobrachium leishanense (assembly GCA_009667805.1). Taxonomy (NCBI): domain Eukaryota; kingdom Metazoa; phylum Chordata; class Amphibia; order Anura; family Megophryidae; genus Leptobrachium; species Leptobrachium leishanense. The sequence continues at coordinate 54,561,509 of CM019070.1, read as the reverse complement.
TGCGTCTCAGCTGCTTCGGCTCTGTGTGATTCGGCTCCTGTTCGGCTGCTTCGCTGTGTGTGATCGGCTCCTGCTCGGGTTTTTCGAAGGTTAATCCAGATGTTTTTGCTTGTTTTTGGCGTGCATTCCGTGGGTTTTGCAGTTAGTTTTCGTCGCGTTTGCGGCAGCTTTTCCCTGCAATTCGGGGGCCCTGTGGTGCTTGCTGAATACACAGCAGGGTCACCGAAATGGGATCGACAAAACGAACCGAATTGAAGAGAACGAAAAGTCACCGAACGTGCGGTGACTTTTCGAATCTCTTTGAATAACCCTATGTGTTGTTCCATGAGCTATAGAGATTTGATTGACACATTTTGATAAATATAAACATACTGTCCCTACTATAGAGAATATGATAAACCATATGGGTTTCATTTGTCTCTACACACTACACATTTATTTTTTTCAGAACCAATCTTAACCTCATTACAGCCAAGCACTTTTTGATGAAAATGTGTTTTATCATAACACTTATTTAAACCATGATATGCAAAGTCAACAAATAAATACAGGGTAAAATAGAAATTTTGCACAGACATTTTTGATTTTTCATGTATTCATTTGTTATTTACAGAAATATTACTGGGTGAAAGGTTCTAGACTTTAGATGGCATCTCTTATCTCGCACAATTACACATGGGGTCTCTATTAGCATACAGGCAGAAATGACCGTTGTGTCAAATCCAGTAAATGTGATAAAGATAGATATGAAAATGGTCAGATCACCTGATTATGTGGATTTGTAGTGATCATAATGAAACTATTAGCAATGCAGCTTCCAAAAAATACCAATAGACTATAAAAATATCTATATGTGGCATAATGCCTGTATATGGAAATACAGTATCACCTTGCATCTGTACAGCACAGGGATTTTCACTCATAATTCCCTGAATCGTATCCATGTACAGCAGGGAGTGACCCCAGAACTGTACCTGTGTTATGCTCGCTCCCTCTCTGTTGTAATGCAGCAGCAACATTTCTGAACTTTTTGTTACAATGTGTGTGAGAACTGCTTCTTGTAACTTGTTTACAGTAGGATAGGGTGAAAGGAAGAGAGGCAACATTGCGTTTCAATGTATTACAATGCAGAATTGAGTTTATTCACTTTTGAGAGTGATGTGGTTAATAATAGAACAGTAATAAATAATTTGACGAAGAGATTAATGTAAGACAATGAAAAGACAATATTGGCAGTTTTTGAGAGAAACATGTTATAATAAATATCACTGTAATAAAAAGTTAATTTCCACCATACTTTACAGGTAAACCAAAGGATGGCTGCTAGTGAAACTATATTCACCCTTCAATTAAATCTGTGTAAATTATTCCTGGAGCAAATTCTTTACTTTTCCAACAATAAATGTAGGATATAGTTATTTTCAAGCCATTGTTCTATGAGGCCAAACTTTCAACAAACAATACGGTTTGAAGAAAATGCGAATTAGCGAAGTTTTTCCTCTACTTGCTTAAAACACTTCATAAAATATAACCTATCTTGGTGCTGTCAAATCTGTGTGACATAAAAAGGACAGGAAACCCCTCGTGGCATTGGAGAACTATTGCAAATCATTTCATATGTTGAGCAGGGGTTGCATGGTGGTCACAACTACAAAGGAAGCTGCATGAATGGACAATTCTTCCCAAAGCTATAGAGAGAGGAAGAGTTAATGTAAAAGGTTGAATAATATGGTTTTAGAATTAGTAAAGTCACCATCTCGGTTTGCTTGATGCAGTCAGTGAGGCACGCCACACATATATCCTACTATGAGCTGTGTCCTATGGCCTGAAGATCATGGGATTATCAGGTTATTTTGATTGTAATTTTTAATTACATAATTTAATTCATCTTGTTACAAGAAGCTATAGAAGTGAATGTGTGTATATGATTACATAATGAAGGTAACAGTTTTCACTCCTTCTAAGGCCGGTGTCAGACGAGCGCACTAGGTGCGCCCGTATTGACGTGCCTACTGGCGTCTGTCGAAGCGTTGGGGCTGGTCACACGCTGTAGCGCATGCACGAATTGCGGGCGCTGCAAGTGTTTGTCCACAAAGCCTCCCTGTCAAAACACTAGAAGAGCGTTGAAGGGGCTGCAAAGCACGATACTCCATAGGAGTATCAAGCCTTGAAGCGCTGATCGCACTAACTGCACTCAGCGAGGTGGTCAGACGGTCGTCAGAGTGGAAGGAACGTCCACACTGATGAACGTTCCTTCCACTCTCCAAAGACGCTCGTCTGACCACGGCCTAAATCTAAAACAATGTAATTAAAACCTCAAAACGGCAATGTTTGATCCAAGTTGTGGACAATGAACCAGTGTGGTGTCCAGAAAGAAAATATAGAGTTCAGAATCTTTCATCCCAACAATATTTCTGCGAAAGATAAATAAACACACGAAAAAATTAATAATAATCAATTTACAATATTGGATTGTTAACTTTTCATCCCATGTTTCAAATAAATGTTATGATAACACTTTTTTCAACAAAAGGTTCTGGGTAGTAAAGGGGTTAAGTAGTACAATTAATAAATATACAGGGTGACCATAAAGTCTCTTTACAATCTCAAAAACGAACAAAGGTACGGGACATCACTGATCTAAAGCAGAGGGTCACTGATGCCATTGCTACCATTGATGAGGGTATGCTACAGCGAGCATGGCAAGAAATCGAGTACTGTCTTGATGTGCTTTGTGCAACTAATGGTCCCCATATAGAGGTGTATTAAATGAGGCAAAAAAAACTTAAATATATACGTCTCATTTTGTAATAATTTGCACTTATCTGTCTTTTCATTTGTCTCTGTAATACATTTTTTACTTGTAAAGAGACGTTATGGACACCCTCAGGGGCGTACTTAGGGGGGCGGGGGCGGCCCACACCGGGTGGCACCACCCCCTAGGGTGACACTAAAAAAAAATTAGTTTTTTTTACTTTTGCAAAGTATTTTACCAGGAAGGATACATTGAGATTTCACTAATTTTCAAGTATGTTTATGTCCTGGGTAGGCAAGGCCCTAGGCTGGCACTTTCCAGGTGGCAGCAAAAAACCTCACAACTAAAGGGATTACTCACGGAGCACCGAAATTACACCAACATTTTGGTGTTCTGTTGATCCCTGCACTTCGGGCAATCAAATTTCCCCACCCTGCAGTGAATTCACCATTCACCACAGGGTCCCCAAAGTGCAGGAAGTCGGCCGCTGAATGCCGCGACCGCAAACCCGTGGCCTGCTGTTTTAAAAAAAAACACTGAACGAAAATGTCTGGAATTTACATATAAGATCCTATAATTGATAATAAAAAGTTCTGTTACAGAAAAAAGAGAAACCGCTATTAAAAAAAAAGGGAAAAAGTTTGCCGAAACAAATTCTGAAAAATGAATAAAAGGTACTAAAACAAATCAATAAATAAAGACTTTTTACTGCACATTAAAATAATAAATGGTTTATTAGATATTACATAAAAACAGGAATATTTTTAACATTGAAACCTACGGGGTTCGCGTGAATAAACCTGCTGATTGAAACCACCGAACATCAGGGCATTTCACTGACATTTCTCTGCTGTTTGGTGTTCTCTGAATAGATTAACCATTACTTCTCTATGGGGATTTGCACTGCCTTCGAACAGCACCGTACTTGCTGGCAGTTCGCCAAAATTTGTGTGTGAGCATATCACAGAGCAGTGGTGTACTTAGGGGAGTGTAGTGTCATTAGGGGGTACTAGAAGGTGCCACTGTCACTGTGTGTCAGCTTTGAGCTGTGTTCTCAAACAACGAGCAGTGGAGCAGGACGTTTGGATTAGGAATAAAATAGAATAGAATAAAAATCCCCCTCTCCTCCCTCCATAGCTCCTCCCCTGCCCCGCAGCAGCTCTAGGAAAGGGGAGGGGGATGTGATTTGTGTGCAGAGAGAGAAGATGACAGTAAACGGCAGGTAAAGGGGGGTATCAGCAGAATATGAAGCCCTGTCTGCTTACTGCTGTTTAAAGTGGACCTTTCCTTAAACAGCACTGCAGTGATCAGAAATTTGTCATTGAGCTGCCTGGCTCTTGGTGAGGTCCTGCATAGAGGGGGCCAGAATGCATTCACTGCATCACCAGTTAATAGGCAGCCCAGGGTAAACAGGGACAGGTAAGAGGGAGTCTTAAAAAACTGGAAAAGTAAAGAAAAAATACCATAGCAACATCATATACCTGCAAACCACACACCCATTCTCTGCTCAGCATCTCCAATCCACAAAACCAGTCACCCACACACACAACTCCCATCACATAAAACCAGCCACCCATAGAACTCCATCGCACAAAACCAACCAACCCACAACCCCATAACACAACACCAGCCAACAACACACAATCCAGCCACCAACACACAACTCCTATCACAGAAAACAAGCCACCCCAACACACACACAACTCCCATCAACAAAACCAGCCACATGTGTACTTTTGTTCATAGCATGAGGATCGATATGTTGTGAGTTTGCAAAATCACTTAAAAATAACAATTATTCAAAAAAAATCTACCCTCACCTCTTATTGCACAGCACAGAGGACACATGATTCCCCATCGGCAGATTCATATTACAGTATATCATTATTATATATATACGTCATGTCCTGCCAGAATGCTATAACTAAAAATATTTTTGAAAACATTAAAAAAGTGTGTAATTTATTTATTTATTTTTAAAAAAATTTACATTTTAAAGTTGGGGGGGTGCCAAATACAGGATCCACCCCGGGTGCCAAATGTTTTAGGTACGCCCCTGGACACCCTGTATATTTTTTTCGGGTTACCCCCGCTGTATGTTGTGTTTGGAGGCTGCCTTCTTTTTTATTTTTCTTTCTCTCTATGCATCGCCATTCTCCAAGGTTGCCATACCATTAAACCTTGATAGCAATTTGTCTCTTGCATCCATCTCTAAGTATCAGTTAAGTATTACAGACCTGCACTTTAAGGCTAATATTTCCATTATTCCAGCTGAGCCGCAAACTCCGATGTGTCTCGGCTGCTGTACAGTTTAGGCTAGGGTCAGACTGAGGCAGTGCGAACGCGCGTTCTGGCGCACTTAATCACGGCCGCACTAGCAGCAGATGCCGGGCAATGACGGCCAATATACGAAGTACGGTCGCACAAAAGTCCGGCCGTGCAACGCAAGTGGAAAATGAACGCATTTTTTCGAGAACGTTAAACCACTAGTACTGACGTACAGAGTGCGCTGCGTCCGCTAGCGGCGTGTTTGCGTGATTAGGAGACGTCAGACGCTGCTAATGTCCGGCCAACATAACGTCCAGATGCAAGAAGTGTTTTATTGATGATCCGTACAAAATCACGGATGAAACTGCGCATCATATGACCGCTATCGCGTATTCCGTGAAAAAATACGTCCATTCTTCGAACGCACATTTTCACGGACAACGTGAAAAATGCGTTAGTCTGACCCTAGCCTTAGAGTTCGTAAATGATTCCAATGATTTGTAGAGGAAGCGCTAATGCTGTGGAAGGTCGCTCGTTATTGTTCCTTGCAGCCAGTAATGTAAAAAAAAAATCCGACTGCCAGAAACTGGTGTTAAATGATTTTGCTTCCGCTACACAATGACAAGCAAACTGTCTGTTTAACCGTATAAAAAGTCTTACACGCGCATCTGAATTGTAAAAATGTTTAAATATACACCTAGGGCCTTCGAAAATTCAATTGTCAATAAAATGTATGTGTTTGAAAAGCTGCATGTACGTATCCACATCAAAATGTAGGCAGAAACATTTTTAAGATGCCTCTAGAAAACCAGATCGAACATGAAACCTCATTACCTTGGTAAATATTCTATAAAGCAGAAAATAGCTGTAACATGGGGACAGTGTGCAAAGTGTCAACAATCTCATTGTCTGCCCTTAAGGTACATAAAAATCACCAGCAGGTCACCAGAGGGAGCCTCTGTACCTTGTCTAGTCCTGGTTTTTAATTTAGCAGTGCTAAGCTGGCCTGTGCTGAAATGCGGCACTGCGAGCGGTAGCTTACCTGACTCCGAAATTAATGCAGAGAAACCTTTTCAAAATGTGTTCCTAAATATCACCTAGGGATATCTGCAGACATAAAGCCAAAGGCTTGAAATTTCTTTCAGTTTAAGCTTTTGCATATCCCCATTTGGTTGCAAAATAATGTTATATCAAGTTGTCACTGTGTATTATATGACAATCAGAGGTGTACCCAACTGCCAGAATAACAAATGAGGACTTAGAAGATTCAAGACAGAACGTTCAAAGTCTGCGACTGTCTTAAAGGCAACGAATAGTAAGCAAAAAACAATGTTTTACCCTCGGAATACTCAAAATGTGTAGTTACTTGGATGTGATGCAGGCAAAGTATTTGTTAACCTGCAATATTTGTTACATCAATGTATCTAATTTAATCCCTTCAATCAGGGGTAACATCCCAAAATAATAAGTGTGGGAACTCACCATGATTTCTGATCCAATTAACGATTGTCATCTCGAACCCACCATACACACTCAAGTTTGAGATATATACACACACCGTGTTCATATTAGTGTTTATATATATATACGAACCACTGGTTCCTGCACTCGGAATACGAGATCCCTTGCCCGGTGCCCCACCTGGCCAATATAGTCATTTGTGCGTAAACATACGCTGGTGGCACTCTGAGTCTCTTTAGAATTATTTATTGTATAAAGTTTCAACGTTTCAGTCCGGTAACCGTGGGCTTTCATCAGGAATTACCATATTATATATATATATATACACACACACAATAAGGGAAAATATATATACAGTGGCAAGAAAAAGTATGTGAACCCTTTGGGATTACGTGGAGTTTTGCATGAATTGGTCATAAAATTGCTCTGATCTTCATCTAAGTCACAACAATTTGAAAAACACAGTCTGCTTAAAATAATACAACACAAACATTATATGTTTTCATGTTTTTATTGAGCAGAACATGTAAACATTCACAATGCAGGGTGGAAAAAGTTTGTGAACCTTTAGACTTAATAACTGGTTGACCCTCCTTTGGCAGCAATAACCTCAACCAAACATTTCCTGTAGTTGCAGATCAGACCTGCACAACAATCTGGAGTAATTTTGGACCACTCCTCTTCACAAAACTGTTTCAGTGTAGCAATATTCTTTGGATGTCTGGTGTGAATCACTCTCTTAAGGTCATGCCACAGCATTTCAATCGGGTTGAGGTCAACTCAGGACTCTGACTGGGCCACTCCAGAAGGCGTATTTTGTTTTGTTGAAGCCATTCTTTTGTTGAATTACTTGTATGCTTTGGGTCATTGTCCTGTTGCATCACCCATCCTCTGCGGAGCTTCAGTTGGCGGACAGATGATCTTAGGTTTTCCTGCAAAATGTCTTGATAAACTCTGGAATTCATTTTTCCATCAATGACAACAATCCATCCAGGCCCTGAGGCAGCAAAGCAGCCCAAAACCATGATGCTGTCTCTGCCATGTTTTACAGTGGGGATGAGGTTTTGATGTTGGTGTGCTGTGCCTTTTTTCTCCATACATAGTGTTGTGTGTTTTTTCCAAATAACTCAATTTTGGTTTCATCTGTCCACAGAATATTTTGCCAGTAGTGCTGTAGAACATCCAGGTGCTCTTTTGCAAACTTCATACGTGCTGTAATATTCTTTTTGGACAGCAATGGCTTCCTCCGTGGTGTCCTCCCATGTACTCCAATCTTGTTTAATCTTTTCCTTATTGTAGATGTGTCAACAAAAATGTGCCAGAGATTTCTGTAAGTCTTGAGCTGACACTCTAGGATTCTTCTTTACCTCATTAAGCATTCTGCGCTGTGCTCTTGCAGTCATCTTTACAGGACGACCACGCCTAGGGAGAGTAGCAACAGTGTTGAACTTTCTCCATTTGTAGACAGTCTATCTTACCGTGGACACATGAACATCAAAGCTTTTGGAGATACTTTTGTAACCCTTTCCAGCTTCATGCAAGTCAACAATTCTTGATCGTAGGTCTTCTGAGAGCTCTTTTCTGTGAGGCATGGTTCACATCAGGCAGTGCTTCTTGATACCAGTAAACCCAAAACTGGTGTGTGTTTTTAAAGGGCAGGACAGCTTTCAACAACACATCCAATAATATCACACTGATTGGACTCAATGTTGGCTCACTCCTGGCTCCAATTAGCTCTTGGAGAAGTCATTAGGCTAGGGGTTCACATACTTTTTCCACCCTGCACTGTGAATGTTTACATGTTATGTTCAATAAACACATGAAAACATATAATGTTTGTGTTGTATTATTTTAAGCAGACTGTGTTTTTCAAATTGTTGTGACTTAGATGAAGATCAGAGCACATTTTATGACCAATTCATGCAAAACTCCACGTAATCCCAAAGGGTTCACATACTTTTTCTTGCCACTGTATATTAACCTCCCTGGTGGTTTTCTCGAGTGGCTTGGGGAATGACCTCCCGCAATCGCATTCTCCTCCGTGTGATCGTGGTGTCCTGCTTCCTGGTTCCCTTTTCGCAAGAAGGGAACCAGGAAGCAGGACGCTGCGATCGGATGGAGGAGACTGCGGGAGGACATCGAGGGAGCACAGGGACAAGTATGTATCCAGCCCTAGTGTGGCTCGGGGTTACCACTTTCAGCATAGAAATTTAATCCCGAGCCACACACTAATACCACCAGGGGGCCGAATAAATGGTACCGATTCTGATGTATAAAATATGTCAGAATAGGACCACCAGGGAGGTTAAGTCATATATTTATTAGAAAAGAAACATCTGAATGAAAATCTGAATAACAGCCTTAAAGTATGTGTGTACAATGGGAACTCTGTTCTGCCTGCAAAAATAGCGAAGGAACTCATGCACTCCAGCTTGACTTGACCCCTGCCTTCAATACTAAGACAATTCACCTCCATGTCCTGAGTTTATTTTAATAATGTTATGCTTTTCCCAGCAAAAAACTATTGTGGGTATTTTTTGTTGTTGCAAAACCCACACAAATAATATTTTTCATCGTCTCAAGCATATTCAAAATATAGCATTATCACGTGTATATGTCATGTTATGGTAGATGGCTACATTAAACAATTTAAAAACGGTCTATTTTTATACATATTTCGATAAACACATTTTTACATCTATTATCAATACCATCTTTGGCAATATTATTATATTAACCCCTTCACTACCTTATTGAGTATACTATACTCCTTGACCACTAGCTCCTACCGGAGCCCAATATCAAGTAAACTCAATTTGGTCTTTTTCTGGAGCAATGCAATGGGATTTCTTTTTTCCCCAAATTAAATTTGTTTGCAGATGGTCTTTCAGGTTGTTCCAGCTCACATTTGAATTTCAGCCGCTCAGAGTTTGTAACATCTCAGCATTTATTTATTTCTCCTAATCAAGAATGAGCATGGTATTATTCAAATGCCTTTTTTAATAATGGGTCTTTTTTTTTTTTATTTGAAAGTTACTTTCAGTTTGGCAGAAATAAATATTTTTTTCACTTTCCGTTTAATGTTGTGTTGGCTGTTTGGCCACATCACACTTAGGGCCCTTTTTCAAGGTTGGTGTTAAATGTCAGACGCAAATGAAAAACCTGATCATCAGGCGCTTCCCATTGGCATCTGACATTTAATACCCATATTCCTATCGAGCCTCTTTGTTCGCAGCTCGAATCACAATTTTTATTATTATTATTCTTTATTTATAAAGCGCCAGCATATTCCGCAGCGCTGTACAATAGGCACAGTATAGACAGGGTTACAATACATTGAATAACATTTAACAAACAGTACAGGAGGAGATGAGGGCCCTATTCCCGTAGGAACTCACAATCTAGGAGGGTTGGGGTTGGAAACAGGAGGAGAGGACTGCAAGGTGAGAGTGATTGATGGTTGCGTCAGTGAGTTGGGTGGTAGGCTTCCCTAAATAGGAATGTTTTAAGGGAGCGTTTGAAGGAAGAGAAATTAGGGGAAAGTCTGACCGTACGAGGGAGAGCGTTCCAAAGAATGGGGGCTGCACGTGAGAAGTCCTGGAGTCTATCATGGGAAGAGGTGATGCGGGGAGACGCTAGGCGTAGGTCGCTGTTTGACCTTAGGGAGCGGGCTGGGGTGTATTTGGTGATTAGTGAGGACAGGTAGTGGGCAGCTGAGTTAGTGAGGGTTTTGTAGGTCAGGACAATACTTTTGTGGGTGTTAAATGATAACACCAGCCATGCTAAGCGATGCGCTCTTATCAGCTCCAAGTGTTCATAGGGCTACATGAAGACAGACATGATCTCATACGAATGAGATCCGGCTGACAAGGCGGAAGGATTCAACGAGAACTACTGGAAACTATTTGTTCCCAGTGTTCAGCTGCCCGCATAGTGAGAAAGTGGCTGATTGCACCACTCTCTGCACCAAGGTATCAAAGGTTAGTATTGGATTTAATGGTGTGTTTAGATTTATGTGTTAAGTGATTGTACTGAAACACAATCACTTAACACAAGGGTTTAAAACAGTGGTTCTCAACCTGTGGACACTCGGGACCCACAATTGTCCTTGGTCATTAAGTCGCGACCCGAAAATGATTGGATTTCTGAAACATTATATTCCAGAAAACAACATGTGCAATATTCTACAATGTATGCACTTTTTAAACAAATTTGTAAACAGGGATTCTTTCCAAAATGGATAGTGCAGTAATCCCAGCCCTAGTGAAAATGATAGTGCTGCTGAGGCAAAACCCCAATAAAATAAATCGTAATTGAAACATATGGACCGACAGAATAACAGATATTCAGAAAAAGGATGCATAAATAAGTAAAAGTTCAGATTAACAATGGGACAGACAAACAGAAAGGGAAAAAAACAATCAAATACACATAGGGAACCCCCCCTTACCCAACAGCCTTTTGTGTCATTGATATGTGCATTGTGCACAGTGGCTCCTGGTGATGGGAGTACAGAGCTGCTGCCAGTCACTGAGTCCCACCCTACACCTTCCCATTACAGCCCCCCCCCCACCTTGCCATTACAGAGTATCTTACCTGATGCAGCAGGCCCCAGGTGGCACCTGGGAACATTCAGAGATAGCTGCGCCGCCTCGAACTTGCTGCTGCAGGTAAGATGCATCAGTGGGTCCCAGGCATTAGAGAGGCCTGGGGGGACTTGCCCCGCGAACCAGTCCACCCCTGGTCGCGACCCACTTTTGAGTCGTGACCCAACACTTGAGAAACACTGGTTTAAAAGACATTCTTCTTTTTAGAATAACGTTGGCACAGATGGAGAACAAGCTGGTTGCAATAGCGCGTTTTTCATCTGCTTGGTAGACATTACAGTTTCCCATACAAAGTATAGGAGGCGTTAATGTGCAGTAAGCAGGCGCTACATCAGAAAAAAACGTGAAAAAATAAGCAGAGCATTCGAGCCATTATGCTGTACAGCTCAAGTGCTGTGCTTAATGGAAAACTCGGAATATGGTCCTTAAACTTGCACTTTCCCATATGATTGAGCACCTATGGTATTAACCTCCCTGGCGGTGTTCCCGAGTGTGTCTCGGGGTTAAATTTCACCGCTGAGAGCGGTAACCCCGAGACACACTTGGGCTGTATACATTACCTGTCCCTGCGCTCCCTCGGTGATCTCTGCAGTCTCCTCCGGCGATCGCGACCTCATGCTTCCTTCTCGCGAGGAGGGAACCAGGACGTAATGAGGTCGCCAGAGGAGGCAGCTGGGGACATCGAGGGAGCGCAGGGACAGGTGATGTATCCAGCGGTATCCCGAGTGTTACTCGGGGTTACTGCTTCCAACATAGGAATTTAACCCCGAGTCACACTCGGGATGCCGCTAGGGGGGGGGGGCAAAAAAAAACTGACCGCTTTCAGACAATAAATTTCAAAATAAATAAACCGCCAGGGTGGTAAACCAATAAGAAGAGTGTGGTTTTTCATTTAAACTATGAATTTTAGTGATTACATCTTTTTCCAGCTGCAATTACCTTGCTGGTACGTCCAGCTCATTTATAGATTCAACAATCAATCAATAACGAATCTAGGCCATTGTCTTAGGTCTGTAAAGAAAAACCGTGAGTGGTCTGCTTGATATTCTGAAACAAAACAATTTTGGATAAATAAATATTCAGCTGCATCCTACAATTTACTAAAATGTAGCTTCGAAAATTAGAACTTTGACTTCAAAAAAGGCTTGAATTTTCAACCCCCTTCTGAGATAAAATGATCTGAAAAAAATAAAAAGTATATAAAATATATATATTTACATATCCAGCAGCATTAGTTCCCAAGTTATCTAAGGATTCAGACATTGTTTCCCTTCCGTTATATTCAGAAACCCTTTGAATATTTGGCTTTACTCATTAGCGCGCAATTGTATATGGATAACACATGTCAACCTCTTTTTTTATGCATTTGCTAGCTTTTGTAAAATATCATTTCTTTCGCATCTAATAAATGCAGAGACCTGTTTTTAACAAAAGATATACACGTGCGATCCTCTAATGAGGGCCAACCATAAGTCAAAATGTAATGCTTCTTCTCTGATGTCTTATAATGAGATGGTCTTCTTTAGATCTTCCAAAAAATGTATTAGATAAAACAGTGTGTTTTGAAGCCCAAAAAGTTTAGAAATTGCTGATAAATAAATATATAAATTAATATCTACTCGGAGACTCAGCCTCTTTTGTCACTAGCATACGTTTAATCTTTATCTTAACTGTGACAGAATGTAAATAATTTCGTTGCAGTAAAAAGGCAGAATAGACATATTATTTTGTTATCTGGAAAGATCTGTTGCAACATCTAATTTTCCGCAACGGTTTCTTTCAAAAACTTTACTACAGACTTGCGTTGTTTTTATTGCACGGACAGAGATAAAAAGATGTATGGGTTCAATTCACTAGCATGTAGCAAAGCAAAAACATGAGTATAGAGGATTTTATTTAATGAATATTTTAAAATTGAGGTAGATATAAAATCGAGTTCGAAATCATGGACAATACAATATCACTGTTCTCAGAAACACGACTGTAGAAGTTGAAGTATGTTTGGTTTTAACAAACGTCTTCTGGAGCCTGGTAACACTGCAAACCCTTCTTCTGACGTGATCTGCTATGGGTTGCATGAGTTTTTTGACTTTGGAGGTAAGATTTGATTTCTAGGTTCTTTTTAGGATTGGGTCTCAATATTTCACATTATATTGAGGGTTCTGAATAGAACAGAAAAGCACTTGGCATTGAAAACGAAACACTTAACCTGGAACTCCATTCAGTTGGTACTCGTTCTTTATGCCAGAAATCGCGGCCACGGCACAGCCATGAGAATATCACTCTGACGGTGGCCATCCCAGTCTCCGATCTTAACAGCTCGGACTTCTTTTGTGGGGCTATACGAAGGAAAGAGTGTACCGTAACGTGCCCTGCATGATTGTCGCCTTAGTGGATCATATTGGGAACTAAATCCAAAACAATAATGATGCCATATGGAGAGGTGTTGGCAACAACATGCAGTGGTTATTCGAGATGCGCCTAACAGAAAACAGTGTCTGCTTCCAGCCTGTGCTGTCATGGGATAGGCTCAACATAAGAGGAGGTAAGCTTCTTAAAATGTTCATAAATTTCCATTCATTTGTTTAAGATCTATAACAAAAACTTTAGGTTCAGGAAAGAATTACCTTGCAGAAATATGTACTTTTTAAGGATCCTAGAAGGTTAATGAAATGATTCCACCTAGATTGAACTCCTAGCTTCTGATAGTTATATAACTTCAGTATGACATGGCTTTTGATTTGTTAATATTCTAGAAAAAGAAGGCAATCAAAGGATGGGAATAAGTATAATGAGCACAGAGATTCCTCCTGTCGCTTTTATTATACGTCATTGAAAATGTGCAATGATGAATTATGATAATTTTATAAGTTGAGAAATATTAATGTAATCACTATTTTGAATGTACCGTTTTTCATTATTTTTTTGTATTGATTACTAAAGCATGGTTGATCAATACTGAAGATGTATAGCATAATGTAATGCCCTGACCACAGAACTGGCAGAGCGGAGGTGAGTACATGAAGATCTTGCAGTAGTTTATTCGCAGCGTGGAAATGACACAGCACCTTCCTAATTATTTTTCTTCTACATTCTTTAGATTAGATGTAAATACTCCCATTATCTCCCTCAGCGCTGGGCTACACCTCCTTTTCTGCTCAGGGCTTCCGTATTTCAGAAGTCCCTGTGTCACGAGATCCAAATAACACAGCGGGCTGGGTTCAACATACGTTTATTGCAGCAGTTAACACAAGGGGAAACAAACTGTTTCCATCCTGTCTCTGCGCTGTCTTCCTGGTACTGCCACTACAGTACTAGGTACTGCCACCCTTCCGCCGATGTCGCTTCTGGCTCTCTCCACACCCTGCAACTTCTAAAGCAATTTGCATAGCGTATGTAAATTGTGCACCGTATTCCACGTAAATTGCATTGCGCTTAGAAGGTACGTACACTCGTTCCGCAAATAACACAGTGCATGCAAAGTATGATGGGTTGCTGCTGCGCATGTACGTTTAGAGCCAGTCCTCCTCTGACGTCTCCTAGAATAAGCATTCCGAGACAGGGTGTAAAGCATGCTGATATCATCTTCCCTAAGTTAGTACTATAAGAAGTGGTCAGGGTGCATAGAGTGTCCCTTTAACCTCTCTTCTTTAGGTGTCAAAGCATACTGATAAATTTTAGAGTTTAAAAATCAAAAACACAGCAGAGTGGTAGAAATAATTACAAGGTGTGAGAGAGATGGAGGGTAGAATGGGGAGTCATAAGTATATCAGACGAGGAGTGAATGGTGGTAGAGTATGACCATTATAAGTAACCATAGGAGAGATCATAAACCCATAACACAAGAGATAAACATATAGATACAAATAGGAGGAATATTTCTAAGATGGAGTAACGATTAGAAGAAGAGAAAAGGATAGGACCTGCATATAACAGACATAATGCTAAATGTTATATGAAGTTATGGTAGTTAGTAATAAACCTAGGGCCCTATCACTGCCTCAACGCTAGCGCTACTGCTCACATAAATGAGTGTTAGTGTGCCGCTCAGATCACCTTGCGATCGCTAACGGGTTGACATCTTAGAATCTGTTAGCACATCGGTATTAGCGCTTTTTAGCGCGACCTTACTGTACTTTCCTCTCCCTATGGGCAGCGCAAAGAGTAAGCAATCAGTAATTAGTATTAGGAGGATCACATAATCCCAACGCTATTTACACACAGCTGCTGCTAACTGAACAAGTTTGGTACAGCTTAGAGCTGTAACAAACAGATTCCGCTTCTGGGGATTCAGTTAGCAGCAGCTGGAACCCCCAAAAAAAATCAAATACTCAACTCTTATCCCGCGGCAAGAACGACGGCTCGATCTGCTACTTCTTGCTGCCAGGAGCAGAGTGAGACTGGGGAAAAAAAGTCCCCAGTCTCCCTACACGATCACTCCACCGACCTGCAGGATTTCGCAAGAGGCGAGATCCTGCTGGTCATGTGACCTGAAAGCAGAAGTCTCTATGGGGTCCTATGGACTCGATGGAGGGGATGTCCTGGCGGCGCGTCAGCGCAGCCACGAGCATCCAGGAGGCTAGCAGCCGCTGCATCCAGAAGGCTAGCAGCCACTACAGGGCACGCTGCGTGGACTCAGCATCTGCCTCATAATGTGCGAGTGCAAATTTTTCCCCTTAGTGTCCCCGTTTTAACGAAGGGCAGATGATAGTGCTCCTAGAATCTACATCAAGACCCTTCTCTACTGTATGCTGCTAAAATAGATTATCATTTTTTTTTCCAAATGATTTGAGTTTATGAGAGTCTTTAAATTTCCTTTGAGGAAATCACAAATAGCTTCAGCTGCAAGCCTGAGAATGCCTACACTTTAATGAAGAATACGGGGAAGACAAGCTTTCTAAATTTACTCGAGACAAAGTTAAGTCATCCAGGGTTATAATTTTGCTTTGTGAGAAACGTCTGATTTATATCAATGTCGCTACATGTGAGATTACCATGTGTTTTGTATCATTTCCTTCAGAATCCAAAGTTTGCCCCACAACTTGTGGTCTCTTGGCATTCAGTAGTCCTCATCTTAAACTCAGGCAATTCGTCCAAACACTTCTTCAGCCATCAATAGATTTAAGCCGTTTCTAATGCCTTCCTTGAACTTGCCTTGTCTCTTGTCAGCCAGCCAGAAGCTGTTTCTTTTTTATCAAGAGTAAGATTCAAAGACTGTGCCTGCAGCCATCCCAAAGTGCCCTTCTTTGTCAGAATCCTAATGACGATTCATATGCATAAGAGACAATCTCCAGCTGGAAAACTGATGAGCTCCTGGGTGTTTATTCTAATCTCTGACCTTAGACCTAGTTATAAGTTGTGAATCTGGGGACAGAGCCTCCTGTCCACCACAATACTTTATAACTCGTTTTCCTGGAGTGCTAAATGATGCCAGCGTGACCGGGTGATATTTGGCTGTAATATATAGAAAGCCAAGGAATGTTGGGACAATAGTTATTGGTGCCAGCATATTTAAAAATGTCAATTTGAATTCTTTTAATTGGAACTCTGTGCCTTAAAATAAAGTGTCTGAATATTCATTTTTAGTGCCACAAGGCTACCGACAGCCTGGCTTCTAATAAAAAAATAATTAATAAATGAATTATAGAGAAAGGAGAGATGTGTCAATGACTACAAATTTTGCCGGTGTATTGATACACTTTTTGCAGTATTACATGCCAATTCCAAAAAAACAATATGAATATTTTGTATTCAGAGTACTATCACACCATAGTTTGTACTATGGCATTAGGCAACTCGACCTCTTGGCAAGTAAAAGAGGATCCTTGGGAATTTTTTAGTCTTGACAGAGCTGAAATTATCATAATCTTTGCCATCAAACACATTGCGGATCGGTATAGGTTAACTGAGGCACTTATATGAGCCACTTTGTTTCCTTCCTAAAGAAATTAGTTTGTCTTGCTTTCAGGAACACATTCAGCCACTTCGTATTACGGTTGTTCTAGTATCAGGATCACTTAATTAGAGTGTTTCTTCTCAATAGAAGATACATTATTTAAGGG
This sequence comes from Leptobrachium leishanense, assembly GCA_009667805.1. Taxonomy (NCBI): domain Eukaryota; kingdom Metazoa; phylum Chordata; class Amphibia; order Anura; family Megophryidae; genus Leptobrachium; species Leptobrachium leishanense. The sequence goes on along the minus strand of CM019070.1, from coordinate 54,544,356 downwards.
CCCAAAATGTCACTTCTCCAGTCTTCAAGGTGAGTGCTAATTGATCCCAGGCAAGTTTTGACCTGAAGCTCTGTGTGATCTGTTCGAGAATTTCCTGACATGCAATTCACAGTCTGGCCACTTCCCCACAGTGGCGCTGTTCTGTAACTGTCAGGAGATTCAGGGAAAGCAAGCAGGAACACTTTCTGTGTAAAACAGGACAGCAATAGGGGAGCAGGGACAGGCTGAGGGGAAAAGGATAGATTTAAGAGAGCAGACAAGTTTAAGAGTGTATGGACAGTGCTAGGAGTAGAAGATAAGGGTGCAGGAACTAGAGTGGGACAGGAACAGTTTTGATGGGAATGTTTAGAGTTCAGAGACAGGTATGGGGTGACAGTGTAGGGGTGCAGTTTGATGATTGTAACTACAGAAAAAGGATAAAAACAGGTTTAGGGGTCAGGGAAAGAATTAGAGGAATGGGGATAGGTTTATGGGTACAGGGAAAGGTTTTGAAATGCTGGGACATGTCTGGGGTGAAGGGTGAGCATTAGAAGTGCAGGGCGAGGTTCAGGGGCAGGTCTGGTGGTTAAGGGTCAGCATTAGGAGTACATGGATGGGTTTAGGGGTTCAATTTAAGGGTGCAGGGACAAGAGTAATTAAGGTAATAGATTTAATCTGAAAAGCTGAAGAGTGCAGAGACAGGGATAGGAGTGTGTTTGATGAGGAAACGTTATGGTTCAGGGACAGGTATAGGGTGACAATGCAGTGATGCAGGGACACATTTAAGATTGCAAATACAGGACTGAGGTGGGAACAAGTTAAATAGAGAAACAGGTTAAGTTTATGAGTGCAAGGACAGATTTAGGAGGAAACATGACCAGTAGCATCAACAGATGACGGGTGTGACATTGTGGTTTTCGTCAGCTGAGATAATGGTTGGAATCATAGGTGGCTAGTAATGCTGTATTCCTGCTAGTAGCATGTAACACAACATCTTGAGCAATGTATTATTTTTTTAGTAAAAGAAAGAGATCGTCAAACTACATGTCTATGAAGTAGACTGTACTATATTCTATGTGCAAACCAAGTATCAAAGAAAATTGATTCACAAATGGTAAACCCTTTATGTATTTGGGTCACACTATAAGGGCCATATTACAAAATTGGTGCTAACTTATCCAGAGCTGTTGTAAACGTAAAACCTCCATAGGCTATAATGGCTCTGGTAAGTTTACAACAGCTCTGGTTAAGTTAGCACCAACTATGTAAAACGGCCCTAAGATTCTGTTGCTTCTGCTTAGAAATGTGGCGCGTTTTCAATATGTCATTAAGATTAACGGCCAAGACAAAATTACATATTCTTTGGAAAAGAGGTAAATATTTTGCCACACTGGTTATAGCCCCCGCACCTAATGTTGACAGGCTATAGAGCTCGTTCACCTTAGATGCCAAGCCATGAGGAGGGGGGTGTTGGGAAAATGAAGAGGAACAGATAATGAGTAAAAAGAACTGATGAATCTGGATTAAGAATAACATAGAAGGGATAAGGTTCTGTCAATGAACTGACACTTCACTTCTTTTTCCATTGTCTAATTATCACAAGCGTAATACAACAGCAACATGGAGGATCACATGAACGCGGTACAACAGAACTTTCAGGCTTCAAGGACAAAGCCTATTCTTAGAACGCCTTAAATCCAGACATTAGAGCAAACAGAATGAGTAAAAAAAAAAAAGTAGTTCACTCAGGCACAGATTACTGAGGATACCGCAGAAGATTATGCTAATCTTCACTTCATTGTCCTCTGCAAAATGTTTTCATACCATGTCTTTTATCTAGAGTAGAAGGGATGCACAACCTCTCAACTCTGTGACAGAAAACACTTTCTGTGTGGTTTCTGCGTAATTAACACCAGCGCTAGACCTTTTCTTTTTATTCACTTGGCAAGCTTATGGCCTTTTAAAGGTACCCACAGGGGAGTGTTCCTCATTCTGCGCCTGTGGACTAACTGATCGTCAGAGCTTATACTCAGTTACACATCACATCTGTTAGTAGCAAAGAGATCAAAACCTTTTATAAACTTACACTGCCACAGAGAACTCCGTTAGACAATGATTTCAGACAGGTGGGGGAAACGCTAAGGTACGGTAATAATACATACGCCAACTCGTTTTGCACATCGGGTAAATAATCTGAACAATCTGACAATGATTTCCCTTTATATTATATGAGGAGATGAGATTTCGGGCCGGTTTCTGATGGAATGTCGTCAAATGAAAATGACACGAATTATTATTCTCCTTCTGTGACATCATAAAAATTAAGCACAAAATATCTGATAATAAATCATTTTAATTACCATTAGAGAGCCAGTCATTCACATTTCCACTATTTTATGTTCTTACTCAATCCGTTCTCTCCTTATGCTTGAGCGATCTCGCATTCCGTTATTATAACAAAGTATCGGGAGATAATTTGGAGAAGATACTGTCATTGCATCGAACATTAGCTGGAGCTTTTGTATAACTCAGAGAACGTCCTGTATCATGACAGTTGTCATTAAAACATATAGTGTATCTTGTAAAAAATGGTTGGGCATCCATCCAGGTGTCAGCTGACAGGACTATCGCTCGATTTTCCACTAGATATTGTCATACTGCGTCACACAGGAGAAGGCAGGATAGATATATTGTCTAGCAAAGTCAAAATCTTCCTGAGTAATATTATTCAGGTGCTCATTTGGGAGTTGTGGTTGTCGAAACCTTCGGAACGTGATTCCTTTGTAATGAATTAGAAGAATACTTAAAAACAATAAGTCGCCTACTGATGACCGGGTCGTACGCAGGGAGACAATAAATACTCAAAAATACACAAATACATAACTGTGGAATAATATATATATTTATTATATATAGGCCACAGATAAAAAAAACTCCACACAATATACCCACCACCATGACATAACAATTCCAATAACAAAATAAAACAATAACCCAGTGCTGAAAGAGGACTCCCCACAACCACCAGACATCCTCCAATCCAACCAACCACAAAAACTTCCCAACTCCCAACCATCTGACCAAAATTCTCCTAACTAAAAAGGAACCCCTAGCCAGCACTGCCTACAAGCCCCCGCCGTGACAAAGGAGCCCAACAAAATACTACTCTTCCGAAAAAACCAACCCAAACTGGAATTAAATAAAACAGGGTGGGAGTGTGGGGATTTTCACCGCTCTACCTCAGGAGAAAAAGGTGCGCAGAGCCTCTCCACACGCGTCTTAAAGGGATACTCTAGGCAACATGACCACCTAAGTTTTTTTAGGTGGTCATGATGCCCGGAGTATGCCGCCCTCTGTCCCCCCTCCCTCCGCTCAGCCGATCAGCTGAAAAAGCTGAAAACAGCTGAGAGAGGCGGAGGAGTTTACTCCGCCCTCCTAGCTGTCAGTCAACAGAGCGGGATTCATATTTCCCGCTTCTGCCGACTTTTGCCGAGTAGGAGACGTCATAGCGCTTTCAGCGCGATGACATCTCCAACTCGCCGCAGTAGCTGGCGGCAGCCTGAGGATTAGTGTTGCGCGCATCCTCTTGCGCGCAACACTAATCCTCAGCAGAGGGAGCCGGGAGGAAGCCTGCCGATTGGCTGGCTTACGTGAGAGGCGCGCATGCGCGCTTCTCACGTAAACCATTAGCCAAGTGGAAGAAACAAGGACGGGAGCGGAAGAGGAGGGAGGTGAGTATAAAAAAAAAACGCCGTTGGAAAGAAGTGGATTTTAGGGTAAGTACTACATTTACAAAAAACAAAGAGATCCCTACCTATTTATTATAAGAATAGGGATAGTTTAATGTAAAAAAGCGGGGGGGGGGGTATTTTTGACTAGACTGTTCCTTTAAGTACCCTCCTGGTGACTCCTCCCACACCACTCCCGTTCAATCTCCACACACGCTGCAAAACCTGTCTAGAAAAATCCTCCCTGCGTCCTGGCATCAGAGGCAACTTAAGGGCCCTACGCCTTAGGTGCTTCAGGCCTTCATTAGATACAAAAAAAATAAGAGTATCAGAAGTCAAGGATCTCTTTAACAATGCAACAATGTATTTTTGATTTGAAACATTTGTTACTTTGTTTTTTGTGATAATAAATGTGGTGACACTAGTAAATGTAGGTAATTAAGCACGGCTACGAGTACCTTTTTTATTCCTGCATATATTGCTGTTGGTCCTAATCCTTCGATGAGAAGCAAGCAGGTAGTGAGGTATTCGTTCTATATTTTTGAGCTATTGGAGCTCCCTCCTAATACAGGCTTGTGGACCTCTTAGATTTTAACCTTACTGACTGCGTTAGGTTTGCCAAGAATAATAGCTGAAATGTAGATGGTATTATTTCTACAGAAGGAAATGGCTAGGCATCACGTCGAACAGGAATGCTTGGGAACTCAGTTCCCCCACTATGGACTCGATTACACTGTTCGTGCAAAAATGTGCACATGCGCAAAAACGCATTAACGCGAGGGGCAAAACCCTTTGCGCTGAATGTCGTATTACGACGATCGCGCATACGATGCGTGTTAACGTCGAATGCGAGTGACCCTGTGCGAACCCAAGTTCGTGCGCGCATCCCATACTTAACATTGTGAGCGCAAATGCGTTTGTGCGCTGGTACGCGGCTGGTATTACAATCGATGCGCAACTTTTTACGAACGACGTTTGCGCGCTTAATTTTAACGTCTTTTAAATGCTGGTGGTAACTGCAAAGTGCAAATCGGAACGTTCTGGCTGAAACTAAATACACCAGCACGAGAAAAAAAAATACAGCACAGTATAGTTACACATTCTACACATACCCAAACAATAAAATAGAGAGGTTGTGCATGTTTTTATTATTGCTGCAGCATATATACACAGATTGATTTTGACAGGCGCAAAAACTGAACGGGAGACAATTGTGGTTCTTAATTCTGATTGGCTGAATCGCGTGAAAAAAAAGTCTGCCCACCGATTTCTGCGTGCAACGTTAGGCTGGGGTCAGACGAGCGTAGTGTTCACGTCCGTGATTGCGCCTAAAAGTACGTCCGTGATAGCATGAAAGTAAGTCCATTGGAGCCTGACACATGAAGTACGTCCGCACTGAACTGCGGACGCACAACGGCCGCGGCAAACGGACGCAGGTTAGGCAAGAACGTAATACTGCTAGAACGGACGTGCAGAGTGCGCCACGTCCACAACGTCTGCATAGCTTTGTGTGTGAGTGATGGAGCGAGGTCAGACGGACTGCATTTATACGTCCAGCATTTTTGACGGACAGAATGTTTTTTCATTGTAATTTATTTTCCCTCCTACATCCGTCAAAAAATAACTTCAGTGAAAAAACGGACTGTGTGACCACTACTGCGTCATCCGTACTGACGATGTCCGTACTGCACGGACGTACAGTCCGTAGAAATCACGCTCGTCTGACCCCAGCCTTAATGCGTGTGTGTTTTTGCACGTCTTTTTTATGCGCGTTATTTTTTGACGGATGAAAAAATGCGCTCGGATCGCAATACCTGCATTAATTTACGCGCGTTAACGTTTAACGCTGCGCACAAAAAAAATTGCACTGCGCAGATAATGTAATACAGCCCTATATTTCCCTATCTTAATATCAAATTTGCATGTAGGATGGATGGTTAAATGCAACATATCAAAGGCTGATTGGGGAAAGAAATCTTGTTGCGCTCCCATACTAATGTTAGCGCTCAGATATGTGAGCGATAACGCTAGATTAAGTGAGTTCAGCGCATGCCCCCCCATATTACATCCCTAACGCTAAACACAGAAAAAATCCATTAGCGCATCGGTGATTGCGCTAGCTTACGTGCGCTTACTTACTTTGCGAACCCTATACTTAACATAAGGAGCGCAATCAGGAATTAGTGTTAGGATAAGTAAAGTGATAGCGCTAATTACCACACCGATTAATTCATTAAAATGTTAACCACAGCTAGAAGCTGGTGCTAACTGATTCCACGTCCGTAGACTCATTTAGCACCAGCTAAAACTCCCCCAATAAATCATATGCTCACCTCTCATCCCACAGCCACAATGGTGGCCCGATCCGCTGCTTCTGGTCGCCAGGAGCAAGTGAGACTGGGGACATATAGTCCTCAGTCTCCCTCCGCGATCACTCAGATCTTGCAAAAGCGAGATCACACAGGGCTTGCAGCCCGGCAGCACAACCCTCAATGGAGCCCTATGGAGTCCAGGAGGTAAAACTTGCATTGGTGCGGATGCGCTACCGCGAGTATCCCCGCAGGTAGCTCTTGGTTCCGGGGCAGACTGCTGAATTAGCCCCTGGCCCGGAATCTCACACTAAAATGGGGACGCTACGGAGACACCTGCAGGTACAATTCTTCCCTGTTAGCGTCAGTGTTTTAGCACTTTGTAATATGGCCCTTATTTTCTTAGGACCACCTGACCCCACGAAATGGTTGTACATGTTTATTTTTTATTTTAAAGCCATATACTGAAATGATATTCAATTCATAATGGTACTGACTCACTTGGAGGATATAGGTAATAAGCACATGTATGCCACTAACCTCTGTTTTTCAAGACACAAATCTCAACAAGCCTTGGCAAAATATTCTGGGTCTAACATCAATATAATCATTATATTATTACTGCTGACAGGTTGCAAATGGCATTCAGAGTCAAGCACTGGTAATTTGAAGTTAAGTGTTATTGGTAACCATTCCAGCTCCCATTGAAGAGCTGGACTAAGACAGTGGTAAAGTCATTCTGAGGACAGAAGGCCACTAGGGACTGTATAAAAATGTTTTATCCATGAAAAACCAAAGCTGAAATGTAAACTGTGCCACAAATAGGAAAAGTGTGTGTGTTTATGCCTGCATCCTTCAGTAACTGTTTCTGTCAGTGTTCATCTCAGTCAGCTTCCTGCGTCTATCAGTGGCTTTGCCAATCTATGGGCCCTTTCACCCAGTTAACGCTAGCGCTCACATGAGTGTTAGCCTTCCACCTGTATCACCTCCCGATCACTAACGGGTTAAAAAAACTCTTTATTAGCGCTTTTTAGCACCAGCTTACTGTTCTTTGCTGTCCCTATGCTTAACATGGGGAGCGCAAAGTGTAAGCAGAGAGTAATTAGCGTTAGGATCACAAGGTACTAAAATAGTTAGTTAGCTGTAGCTAACGGATTCTGCTGCTGTAAAATCAGTTAGCTGCAGCTGTAACCCCTCCAAAAAAATAAATACTCACCTCTCATCCCACGGCGAGAATGGCGACTCGATCCGCTGCTTCTGGCCGTCGGGAGCAGAGTGAGACTGGGGGGGAAAAGTCCCCTCTGCGTTCACACCGCCGACCTGCATGATCTCGCGAGATCCTGCCGGTCATGTGATCCGACAGCAGAAGCCTCTATGGAATCCTATGGACTCCATGGAGGGGATGCTCGGGACTGTTCTTTAGCACTGCCACGAGCATCCTGGACCCTAGCGGCTGCTACGGGCAGCCTGCTGGACTCAGCGCCTGCCCCGTAATCTACTTGTAAAACGGGGATACTAAAGGGAGATTAGCGATTGCTAATTTTTCCCCTTAGCGTCCCCGTTTTAGCTGTAGGGACATGATAGGGCCCTATGTGTGTGTCGGTGTCTCTTCCAGTATATATCTGAGTCTTTTAGAGCTTTTGTCTGTATTTGTGTGTATCGTTTACTGTTTCCATAAGCTCCCGTCTCTGTGTGGACAGTGATACACACATTCACACATCTTGTATTATAATATTGAAGCGCCTCACTCATAACTCCTATGACATACAGCGCCATTACTAATCAAACGGTCTTCACAAGCTTTAGTGATACATTATAGAGGATGACTATGTAACAATAGGCCTGTGTCGTTTCATCTTGCTTGAGTAAGCCCCTTGTCCCTGTATGTGTCTGTGTCAATGTGTGCCTAAGTGTGTGCATGGTGGGAAGATATGTGGCTTTGTAAATGTATGGCTAAGTGAATGTATGAAGCATTATGGCATTAACCCCTTCACTGCTGAGGCATTTCACCGCTATGTGCTGAGCTCATTTTTTACCGGTTTTGCTCATCATGTTTAAACGGGATTTGAAGCCACATTTTATTATATAACCCAGACATATTATATATCGTTCTTTCCAGCAGACTCGGCAGATTCATAATATATAATTTTTATATGTATACGTCATGTCCTGCCTGTATATTATAACAAAAAATTTAAATAAAATTAAAATTTTTAATCATTTACAGCGTGTAAAGTGTTTTTTTTCATATTTTATCATATGAGCATTTGCGGTTATATTTTCTATGGGGTGCGCTTGTATAAAAATTTGAAATGGGGATTGTTAAATTTTTTGGGGGGGGAATTACGTGATTTTTAGCAAACGCACCCAATAGAAAAAATAATTAGTGCAGCATCATTGTTCACATTATAATTGAAATGTGAATAATATTGCTGCATTAATAAAAACAACACACAAAAAAATACGTTTTTTTTATTTTATTTATGTTTTATTTTTTTAACTTTGTTTTTCCTTCAAACATGATCATGTCTGGTGTTTCTTGGCCATGCTCAGGCCTTTCGAATGACACCATCCATGACCCCCTAGCTGCTACATTTCTGGAGATATCAGGGTTCAAAGGAACCCCTTATCTCCACCAGGGGATTTGCTTGGGGCAGCTAGGGGTTCCCCGGCCATCTGACGTCATCGCGCTATGCGCGATACGTCAGTAGGCGAGGGGAAACCCGGAGGTGGAGCCAGCATCCAAGATGGCGGCCCCCACCGGAGCTAAATCACGATGTTGCGCCGAACGGCACTGCATCGCAATTTGGCATGCAATGGGTTAAAAAAAAAAGGCACCGCTTTAAAGGGCAGACACTGCCCTTCAAAGCTGTGCCTTTTTTTTTTTTTCATAAACCCTCCCGATCGGATCCCCACTCCCTTCCAGGCGATCTCCCGGCACTGCCGTGGGGGGTCGCCTGGAAATGACGTCATTGACGCCGAGAGAGGCTTAACTTCAGCGTCTGAGGACGCTGAAGTCAGACTGCCGCGGGACCCCGGACAGGGAGGTGAGTATCTCCGCCGGGGCTCCCGCAAGCGGATGACGTGTGGGGCACGGCCTCCTCATATAGCGGGAGTCAATGAGGACGTGCCCCACACGTCATCCGCAGCGAAAGGGTTAATACTGAGCATCAGCCTTCCTTACACTACCAAGAGGTAAAGGAAGGGCAAGGGGGTTAATAATATTAACTCAAACAATTTCACTCAATCTGATTAATTATCAAATAAATAAAATTATATTACTTTGCCGTTTTGTACATATATTACTTATTAATATATAATGTACCATAGATACTAAGGGTCTAAGGGTTATTCAAAGAGATCAGAATGGCTGCCGAAAGGTAACCCGACACTGAAAATCAGCATTCGGTTACCTTTCTTGGCCATTCGGCTATTCAGAGAGCAGGCAGTTCGCCAAAGGTTGGAGAATTGCCTGCACATACGGTGCCTGTTCGAGGGCAGTGAAATCCCCCATAGCTTCGTCTATTCAGAGAACAAAAACCAGCAGTGAAAAGTTGCCGAAATGCCCTGCCATTCGGTTGCTTCATTCGACAGGTTTATTCAGGCGAATCCCATAGGCTTCAATGTTAAAAATATTCCCATTTTAATTCAATATCTAATAAACCGTTGATTATAATATTCTGCAGTAAAAAGTTTCTCTATTTTTAGATTTTTTAGGATCTTTCAAGCATTTTTTGGGGATTTTGTTGCAAAACAAACCTTTCCGATTTATTTTTTAAAAAAATTTAATCGTTTTTTCTTTTTTCTGTAACAGCCCTTTTTTATTATCATTCATTGGATCTTATATGTAAATTTAAGACATTTCCGCTCAGTAGGTTCTTTGCAAACAGCATTTCACTTTCAAACATTCAAGCCTACTGTTTGTTTGTTTTTTCACTCCATTCGTCTGCGGTGTCGGGATTTACCAGCGGCTGCTCTGCGCTCTGATCGGCTCCTGCTCGGGTTTCTCCGGCGTGTTCGTGAGGTTAATCCAGATGTTTTTGCCGGTTTCGGTGTGCATTCGCCTGGGTTTTGCGGTGAGTGTTCGGCGAGTTTTCCCTGCACTACGACGGCCCTGTGGTGCTGGCTGAATACACCGCAGGTTCACTGAATTGAGATCGCCAAATCGTACCGAATTGAAGAGAACGAAAAGTCACTGAACTTGTGGTGACTTTTCGATTCTCTTTGAATAACCCTGTCTGTCTTCCTCAACCCCAATCCCTCTAGATTGTAAACTCCTATGAACAGGGCCCTCTACACCTCGTTTCCATCATATGTCTTTTTATCTGTATCTCGTTCCCTTTGGTTATTGTAAACTGCTGCGGAAACAGTTGGCGCTATATAAATGATGACAATAATAATAATAATAATAATGATGATGATTAGAGACGCCATCTGTGCCATTTTTTGCCGTTAGTGGGTTCCTTTTACAAGCTCAGCCGGAATTGGCCTTCTGTTTACTAAAAGAAAAGAACATGTTATTTTACTGGCACGTCATGGATGATATATTCCAAAAAGGTAATTTTATCGAAAACCATCTTTATACAGTATATATAGAAATATAGCTCAATAGATTTTGCGCTCCGGCCAAATGAAAACGTGAACGCTAGGCTTCTTTTACCCTTTTTAAACAAATTTGGAAGTGTGAAATTGGCATTTTCCCCGAACGCTCTCAAGTCCTACTCGAATAAGCTGTTTAGACCACACAAAAACATGAAATGCGAGGTTAGATCTTTACAAATTTCACGAAATCTTTTTCGGATATCCCAAAAAATCCTTAACCGCTTGAATCTTTTGTGTCTCAGTATTGGGGACTGACCCATAATCTCTTTCCCAGCTAGTGTACCAAATCTTTTAGCAGACCATGTCACCAGTCCAAGGGCAGCTTAAATTTACCAGGGGGAATACCAGAAACCAAAACAAAAATACAAAAAAAACGCAATGCTAATGTTTCTAAGGCCTGCGGGCATCGGAAAAGCAGATGATGTAAAGTTAGAGTCCGGTATAAGAAGATCAGTAATGTTGAATCTTCTGGATGAAAATCTCACATCTGTTTCTACATGATGCAAACAAGATAAATACATTTTATAAAGACTCATTTTATTTTGTGGATCAGGCTACCAAAAGCCTTTTTCAGTTGCTGTTGTCACGAGTACTTTGTCTTACAGGCCCTATTGCTCTTGTAAACAGTGGCAACATCAAAGTGAGAGCAGATAAAGTCACATCAGTGGATTAAAGCCTTCTGCATGATAAATTAGCTACCTAGGGTGGGATAAACTTAATATGTGAAAGAATGTTATTGAGGAGGAATAATGTACCAAAACTCTGTCAGCCTGTGCGTAATATCCTAATCTAATGCTTGGCCGACTGAGGCTTTAGGCCAGTGTTAGCGTTAATCAACGAAAAACCCATCTGTGTTGCCTATCCTTATCGCTATTTAAAACTAACCTAAACTCAATTATTGTCCCTTAGAGACCAAGATGGGATATTAAGTTGAGTGAAAAGGATTGTATCCTTCAAAAGAAATCCCAGTGTTAAAATGCAAAGGTGTCAACGTTGTTTGCTAAATTTCAGTTAAACAGAGATTAGATGCCTGTTCGGGAGAGAAAAAAAAAACTGTGAAAAACCGAAGATTAAAACATAGAGGGAAAAAAAAAAGCAGAAGAAGAAGAAAGAAGAAAGAAAAAAAAAAAAGAAAGTAAATATCTCTATTTAAAGAAAAGCTCAGGAGCACAAAAAACAAGCACGATGAGTCGATGAAGCTATAATGTTAATTTTGTTTCATGGTAATTTGTGTTTGTCCGTCAGAAAATGTTTTGCAAAGTATGTTTGAAGCGTGAACTCTATTAAAAAGTAAATGAAGGTGTTAAGCAACAGCCTTACGGAATGATACCCGTATCAAAGGATGTAATGACTGTCTGCGGAATACAAAATTTGTCACGAGGGTAAGCAGAAAGTCTCATAATTCAAGCAATGTTTCAGTCACAAATGAGTTAGTGTTGTGTACCTGACAGGCGAAATTTATTTCCCATCCCAAAGATGTTCATTACTAGATTTTTTTTTCGTATTTGTTTTTGTTTCGGGTGAAGTTGAATAAAAACGGGAGTTTTCATTGTTTTATTAGATTTTCGTGTTTTCTTTATTTATTTTTTTCCCCCCCTCCCCTTTTCTTTTCTCAAGAGCGGTTTCCATTTGTTTGGCGGGCGCACTAAAACCGTTCCTAGAAATAATAAAATTTAGGAACAAACGTACGTAGCAAAAATAATTTATCCTCCAGAAACCCAAACTTTATAAGGAAATATACTGAGCGCTGTTGCAGTGGAGTATTTCTGGTGAGCTGCAGCAACACAAAAAATAAGGGACTGCAATCATATACATATAGGGGTGCACAAACTGCATATTTGGGTATACAGAAATGGTATATATACAACTAACTCAAAGTATCATCTTGTGTAACTGTATAAAAATGTAATTAAATCAATATCTGCTGTGCTCCTGTATGACATAGTAAGCCACGTTATGAATATATATTATTCTGCCTGCCTAGCAAAACTGGGAGGCGTGGGTGCTTGAGACTAAGTCTGTATTGACCAGTACTCACACGATGAAAGTTCAGCAGACAGTGCAAAAAGTGAGACGTAGAAAGATGAATCCAGCTGACAATCTTTGTAATAGTGTACAGCAATGCAGATGAAAAGACATTCTTTCTGTCCAACATTGAGCAAAGATGGCTTCTAGGTGACCAGTAAGTACCTCAGAACTAGACTGAACAAAAAGGGGTGGAGCTAGCTGGATACAGCAAGGTTAAGGGAACCCAGCAGGATCAAAATAGCTATGAAATAATAACTGCAAGCAGCAAAAGGCAGATTCAACACATAACATTAAAATATACAAATAAACTCGGAGTCATGGGGCATGACATATATATATATATATATATGAGAGAGATAGAGGCACTGCAGCATTTCTCTGTCATTTAGCAAATGCTGAGCAGCGCATCCTTGCTACTAACATAGAACAGGAGACATTGGCACAGCAGTGTTCGATGCCTACCATATGCCCTTTGGTGACATCATATAGCGTTCATTAAATGGCCTAATAGCCTTTATCCAATGCTCTTTGTTTTTATCCAAGTTATTTCAGGTTTACTATTCTTGTGACTCCTGTTTTGACTTACTATTTAGTTTTTCGGTTATTGTGCATTTCTCATCAGTTTTGCTTACATTGTGACAACCCTTTACAGGTGTCCCTTTATCCCTTCCTCAGTCTTCAATATACTCTTTAACCTCTTCCCTACTGGGATCAAGACAACTCGATAACTAACTGCAAACAAATTTTGTTTGCTTTTTGGGTGCAGAAGGTGATCCCATAGTTGTAGCCCTGTGGGCATGATGTCCAAGGTGCTAAAACTGGTTAAAAGCGGCTAATTGAATGTCCTTATCGGACTGATGCACAGAGCCATTTGATGCAGTTCTAGCTGCAGGAAGTGTATTTTGCCAGCAGATGGCAACATGTGTCGGCCAAATAGGTTATTACAGTAAGAAATACATTGAGAAAATTCGCAAATATGGCTTACTGTATAATTAATTAAAAATTATTTTTTTTTAAAAAAACACTAGTTCCTGACAATATTTTGGAAAATCACTTGGTAGTGTAGGGGTTAAAGGGGCAATCTACACACCCGGACCACTTTAGTATTTTAAAGTTGTCAGACTGTAGGGAGTGTCCCCCTCTCCTGCCTTGTTTGGCATAAAACAGTTTGAGAAGCGATGGAGTTTCCTATGCCCACACACATGTTACCAGGCAGATGGGATTTTGACTTTCCCAGATGCTGGTCACCAGATCAGTTGTCCATGATGTCAGCGCACTGAATGCTGACATCACATTCTCTCAGACCACCCGCAATAGATGAGTGTCCTGAGAAAGAGAGCCAATGGAATGGCCCTACTCGTGCGTGCGCACCTCTGATCCATCAGTTTGCGCAGGTGCTACGTAACGCGTTTACAAAAATACACAAGTTCCAAGTGATGCACAATTTGCATCTCCTACGCAAAGTAAGGTGATTAGGTACGCAAATTGAGTAGAAAACGACTGGGGTTTCAGCAATTTGCAAGCCCTGCGCTGACAGCAATGAACAGCGCGTATCGAGGGAGAAAAGGTGAGTATTTTCTCATATATATTAAAAAACAAAAATAGAAAAATAATCAGGCAGTTGTTGTCAGCAGTAACTGCCCAGTTATTTAAGGACAAAGCAGGGAGTGACATTTTAATTACAGTGTCCTTTTAAACCCTTGGCGTTATGTTAACCCTGGAGATTCTAAGGACCATTATTATGTCTCTGTCTCCTTTATGCCTTTTGTCCTCAGGTTTAAGTATTTAATGTTCGGGTCAATCTCACCCACTGTGTGAGCATTGATATCAATAACTGTAGAACCCCCTCTCAAAATGGATAAAGCCAATTCTGCTCTAGAACTCCTGGAACTCTGAGCAGAACTGTAAAAAAAACTGTGGAAAACAAAACATCATAATTTCCCCAAGTGTATTTTCATTTGCCAACAGAGGGCTAGATTACATGGTGAATGCTAAATGTAGCATTCACTTAACATTAACACTAGGATAATGTCAGGAACGTGGGGGTGGTACCTGGGTGGCACCTGGATGGCAGGGGTATGAGCCCAGGATGCAGTGTCCTGCACTGATAAGCAGGCGGGAAGGGGTAGGGAGGATGATGTGAAAATAAACTGACCGGATGATTCTCAGAAGGATGATGGTGGAGTTGCAGGAAACATAAATAATAAACAGGAACAGATGGGTATAGCAGAGCAGCGAGTTAGCAGCACCTCACTCTCTCAGCACAAGATCTGTAATGAACCAGCAATGTTAATTGTGGGGCAGAGCCCTTTATTTTGTGAGTCACGTGTGTTGATTGTGAGTTAACTGTTGCATTGCTGGATGCTGATAGTGAATGCTGGTTACAGGGCAGGAACAGTACATGGAAGTGTACCACCAGGGGGGGGTCCAGAATGGCTACAGCCAGGGATCCTGACAGATAAGCGGCTTTAACTCATGCCCCTCATATCCCTTACGCCAAATCCGTTAAAAATCTGCTAGCGCATCGTGATTGCGCTAGCATGCGCGAGCTTGCTGTACTTTGCGTATCCTATACTTAACATGGGGAACACAATCAGTAATTAGTGTTAGCATATGTAAGGTATTACAAAGTCCTAGCGCTAACTACCTCACCAATGGGATAAAACATTTAGCTACTCCTAAAAGCTGGAGCTAAATGATTCCACTTTTGCAGAATCATATAGCACCCCCTAAAACCCCCCAATAATTCCAACACCCACCTCTTATTCTGTGGAAAGAACAGTGGCCTGATCTGCCGCTTGTCCTCGCTGGCAAATAGTCCCCAGTGTCCCTCCGCGATATCACAAGAGTGATATCGCAAAGGGCTCGCAGCCCGGCAGGACAGCCCTCCATGGAGTTCTATGGATTCCAGGAGGTGATACTCTCGGCAATGTGGAAGTTCTACAGTGAGTATCACAAAGGTAGCGACTGCCCGGGGCAAGGTGCCAAGGTAGCGCCTGCCCAAGAATCGAATGCTAAAATGGGGACACTAAGTGGAAACCTGCTTCCCTATTTTAGCAATTATATTGTGCCACAAATTCTGTAGCACTTTACAAGATTAATGTACAATGAGTTGATACATTAGAATACCATATATGGATGATGACCTGATTCAGTGGGACCCTGTTCGCAAGGGAACTTACAATCTATGTGATGTACAAGTATTTTTGTGTGGTTGGCACATCTATATCATTAAGTATCTTGCCACAGGACACTTGCTGGTGGTGTCTTCTGAGGGGGATCGGGTTGGCTTTCCATGATTGGAGATCAGCGACCTGGTGGTTAAGGTGGTTGAACCCGCTTCTTCTAAAGTCGAGACTTGCTTCTCTACCGTTGTATTGGAGGGATGTGCTGAATGGTATTTTGACTTGCTTCTCCACAGTTGAAGGGTAGAGATGTTACCACCGGACTCCACAGCCACTATTGGGCATCATTACATTGATCACGCTAAAGTGGGAACACAAAGGAGAAAAACCTGCACCTGCAGGTTTTTCCTTTGTCTCCCCGTTTCATTGCGATATTACGATGCAGGTGCTAAAAAAGCTGCCTGCATCGTTATCGGGCGCTAAGCCCTGGGATGCACGCGGCAGCGCTAAGCGCCGCCGCAAGCATCCACTCGATGGAGTCCATTGAGGCAGACGACGCCGGTCACATGACCTGCCGGATCTCGCCTCACGAGGTCCGGCAGGTCGGCGTAGTGATCCGCAGGGACAGGAGAGACTGGGAGACTTTTTGCACCCATGGAACATTTAATACTATAAATAATCACTAACAGCGATTTGTCCTGATCTTTATTCTGGAACAGACAAGAGACATCCAATAGGTTAGAAAACCACAATTCATACAAAAGCCATCCCCCAGCACATGACTGTTACGAATAATACATAGAAAATAGACTTTCAAGGATGCATGAGACTGTCCTTATCTCCTTGTGCACATAGAACATAGACAGAAAAAATAAAAATACAATTTCATGCAGTTTCTTTCCGAAGACACACATCACTTTTTTCACTTTTTAGTCTCTGCCAGTAAAGGATAGTTTAATCATAAATACATTTTTAGAAAGGTCTGGGCCTGTTTAGTTAGGCATAAAATGGAAGTATGACAAATGAAATATAAGGCATAAAAAAACCTCATTCCCTTGAGCACTAAATGAACAGTTTTTGCAGTTTGTACACGGTTGGTTTGTTTGTCTGCTTGCCAACACACAAAAAAACAATAAACTGAACATTTTCACAAGTCAGTAGACAGAGGTTAGACATTGCTTCTAGCTCAAGTCCTTTTCTAGAGCAGCACCAGCCCATACTACCTTGGGATCTGAAACTGCTTCACTTCCATTTTTCAAAGTACTCAGAAATGCACAATGCTAGCTGTATGTAGCAACCAATTTATATAGTTTTCATATCTTAAAAGAATTAGACTCTTAACCCCTTCACTACCAAGTAAGTTTCCAAAAAAACATTGTCAGAAACCAGTGTTTCTTTGAAAAATCATTTTTAATAAATTGTACAGTAATGCATATCTATTACTGTAATATCATATTTGGCCAGTAGATGGCGCCAGCCACAGATAAATTGAGTTACAGAGGTTTTAACAGCAGATCTATTCGCTTCTATTTCTCCTCCATCGGCTGCTGAAAGCCTGATATTTCAGAGCTTTCAGCTTCCGATTTTACAATTTTAGCTCTTTTGGCATTATGCCCACAGGGCTAAAACTTTGAGGGCACCTTCTGCAGCCCAAAAGCTAAAAAATGTGTTTGCAGCAAACAAATTTCATTTGCTTTTGGGCTGCAGATCAACATATCAAGATAGCTCGATATGGGGGCACCAGATGGTGCCTTTGAAGCCCGAGATATCTCGATATTGTTGGTGAAGGGGTTAATTACCCTACAGATAATATGGTTAAATAGTGTCTTCCTACAGGTATGAGACTGGCCCTAACAGAGATGCTCAAAAAGGTACAAAATCAAAGGCACAGACACTGACAATGGCAAAAATACTGTGTCACTGCCCTCGTCACTGGCAGCACAAGGGCAAATTTGGTGCTGCCCCACCTTGAATCCACCCAGGCAGCATCTTTCAAGCACTGTCTAACTGAGTCCTGCTTCTCCTGCAAGCTCAGCAGCAGACTCAGGTGTGTCCATTCTCCTGGCCTGGTACTTCCCTATTAACGGGTGGAGCACCCATGAATCCTTGCTACAACATTGCTCGGTATTCAGTTTGTTTCCTCTCAGCAAAGAAGCCTGATCTTTCTGTGTATACTGTACTTCTTTACCAGACCCTTTGCCTTGTTTAAACAGACTTTGCTATTCTCCGCCTGCCCATGACCCTTGTCTTGCCCCTGGACTATGCTATTGGATTACCATCTTCTAGATACCTCATGTCACGCTGACCGCCAACTTGGAGGGATGTAGCCCTCGAGGCAGGTTAGCTGCTTGCTTAATACAACACATATAAACAATACAGATTCCGGACAAGAAATGAACAAGACTGAAACACAAGGGACAGGAGGGCATAGAAGAAAGCTAAAGGAATCCCTAAACTGGGTAAGGTCCTTGATCTGGCCTCTGACTAATGAAAACCTCACAAATAATGACAGAGCCAGGGGAGCAGGAAGGGCAAGGGTTAAACAAGACAGACAGGAATCCTAAACTAAAGAGAGGTCCTTAGACAAACCAAAAACATAAAACATGAAACATACAATAATCGTCGGGACTTAGCCAGGGATATAGAACCAGGAAATACGTCAGACAGGCAGGGGTTGGTAACAGATCAGTTATACATTATACAGGGAGCAGGTAGAATTGGATAGTCAGTGGAAAGCCGAGGTCAACACCAGAATATAAATAAATGCAAGAATGCTTAGCAGCAATGCAGGAATCAGGACCAGAGCACACAGGACCAGAAGTCACCATAGAACCCATGCCAGGTCAATGAGCCTCCTTGCTGCTGGCATTTAAATAGGGAACAGGTCTGATTGATTTGGACATGTGACCCTAGACCTGAACCGCACAGCACAATCCAGGAGTAGTATAAGGCAGTATAGCCAAAAACAGAACGTGCAGAGCTGCCCTGAAACCCTCTCACCATCAGGGGGCATGGCCGAAACTGATGGAAATGTGACACCTCACCTCGAGACCCTCATCTGTTACCGAGACCCTCATCTGTAGCCGTGGTACCTGCCTTGCTGCCTGATCATCTGTTTTCCTGGACTCTCACACTCAGAACCCCTGGACACTCATCTTCTGTACCGCTGCATACCTGTACTCTTGCTTTCAGACCTGCAATCTGCCAAATTAGCCCATAGCTTGTGGGTTGTCCAACTCTGTTCCTTTCTTGTCCAACTGTCCGTTGTTCAGTCTTTTTCCTGGCCTGTCTACCTAGAGTGTTCTGTGTGTTCTTTACTTAACCTCCTTCTTGCCCTGTCTCTCTGAGCCCCCCCCCTGAATCTGTAGTCAGCCCTATTCCTGTCAATCTTCTCTGTTTCTGTCCTGAGTTCTGTTTTTACTTTAGTCAGCCCCTTTCCTACCCTCTATGTTTCTCTGTAGCCTTAGTTAGCCCTATTCTAGCCGTGCCCCTCACCTATGTTTAGCAAATAAACTATCTACTTTACCACATTTGCACCTCTAGTGTGCCACTGCATTTCTGGGCTCAAACCTTCGCCCCCCTGGGTTGTCAGATCCGTTACACACTGTTAGACAGACACATGTAAGTAATGCAAAGCGCACTGACTGCCCAATGGCCAGCCAATGAAGCACAGTGCTCCGCCACAGAAGAGCCACTTATCCCAAATATACTAATATAAAATACAAGTCAGTGGGCAACCCAGTGCTGACATTAACGTGGGTCTTTATTGGGAATTAAAAACAACAAACAACGACATTTCAGCCTCATATGGCCTTAATCATGCGGATACTATGATTAAGCAAGAATGAAAGAGTCACTGACCAAGATATATACAGAGATAAATGAGGACCAGGCAGTCCATGTTGGCTGCAAATCTGGTCGTAATCTGGGCATAATCTGGTCCTATGAGCACTTACATAAGTGGCTGTTTAAGTCTGTATCCTATATGGGGTGAATCCCTTCCTTACGGATACTGACTGGGATACAAATACAGACACTGACAGACATATACAGAGACATTGACAGACACACACAGAGCTTAAAACACACAATAAAATGTATCATATATGCTCAAAATCTCACTAACCGACAAGAAAAAGCTGAGATTTTTAGTATACAGTGGCAAGAAAAAGTATGTGAACCCTTTGGGATTACATGGAGTTTTGCATGAATTGGTCATAAAATGTGCTCTGATCTTCATCTAAGTCGCAACAATTTGAAAAACACAGTCTGCTTAAAATAATACAACACAAACATTATATGTTTTCATGTTTTTATTGAACAGAACATGTAAACATTCACAGTGCAGGGTGGAAAAAGTATGTGAACCCCTAGCCTAATGACTTCTCCAAGAGCTAATTGGAGCCAGGAGTGAGCCAACCTTGAGTCCAATCAGTGTGATATTATTGGATGTGTTGCTGAAAGCTGTCCTGCCCTTTAAAAACACACCAGTTTTGGGTTTACTGGTTTCAAGAAGCACTGCCTGATGTGAACCATGCCTCGCAGAAAAGAGCTCTCAGAAGACCTACGATCAAGAATTGTTGACTTGCATGAAGCTGGAAAGGGTTACAAAAGTATCTCCAAAAGCCTTGATGTTCATGTGTCCACGGTAAGACAGACTGTCTACAAATGGAGAAAGTTCAGTACTGTTGCTACTCTCCCTAGGCGTGGTCGTCCTGTAAAGATGACTGCAAGAGCACAGCGCAGAATGCTTAATGAGGTAAAGAAGAATCCTAGAGTGTCAGCTAAAGAATTACAGAAATCTCTGGCACATGCTAACATTTTTGTTGACATATCTACAATAAGGAAAACATTAAACAAGAATGGAGTACATGGGAGGACACCACGGAGGAGGCCATTGCTGTCCAAAAAGAATATTGCAGCACGTTTGAAGTTTGCAAAAGAGCACCTGGATGTTCCACAGCACTACTGTCAAAATATTCTGTGGACAGATGAAACCAAAATTGAGTTGTTTGGAAAAAACACACAACACTATGTGTGGAGATAAAAAGGCACAGCACACCAACATCAAAACCTCATCCCCACTGTAAAACATGGTGGAGGGAGCATCATGGTTTGGGGCTGCTTTGCTGCCTCAGGGCCTGGACGGATTGTTGTCATTGATGGAAAAATTAATTCCAGAGTTTATCAAGACATTTTGCAGGAAAACCTAAGATCATCTGTCCGCCAACTGAAGCTCCGCAGAGGATGGGTGATGCAACAGGACAATGACCCAAAGCATACAAGTAATTCAACAAAAGAATGGCTTCAACAAAACAAAATACGCCTTCTGGAGTGGCCCAGTCAGAGTCCTGAGTTGACCTCAACCCGATTGAAATTCTGTGGCATGACCTTAAGAGAGCGATTCACACCAGACATCCCAAGAATATTGCTACACTGAAACAGTTTTATGAAGAGGAGTGGTCCTAATTTACTCCAGATCGTTGTGCAGGTCTGATCTGCAACTACAGGAAACGTTTGGTTGAGGTTATTGCTGCCAAAGGAGGGTCAACCAGTTATTAAGTCCAAAGGTTCACATACTTTTTCCACCCTGCACTGTGAATGTTTACATGTTCTGTTCAATAAAAACATTAAAACATATAATGTTTGTGTTGTATTATTTTAAGCAGACTGTGTTTTTCAAATTGTTGTGACTTAGATGAAGATCAGAGCACATTTTATGACCAATTCATCCAAAACTCCACGTAATCCCAAAGGGTTCACATACTTTTTCTTGCCACTGTACTTAATGGCCATTTGCGCAATAAACCCATTACATCACGGCGAGTCTCTAAGGTGGGTGAAATACAGTGAAACCCAAAACATAACAACATTTTTGAAGAAAAAAAATCAATAAGATAAAGGAGATACAGCCACAAAGTTACGTGTCTCAATAAGTGTGCTATATTCCTTTCCCACAATGAGACATTGACAAACACAATGACAGAGACACTGAATAATACACATGTATATATACAATGTCAGAGACACTGATAAATACACAGACAGTGACAGACACACAAAGAGAATCTTGCAATGACACTGAAGGACACAAAAACACACAAACAGTGGCAAAAAGTGATCACACTTATAAATAAGCAAACAGTATTTGTCTGGGAATGAAATAAAGTATAGCTACTAGCTTTAGCTAAGTTTAAGCATCCACAGAAATCATAAACTGTACACCCCATGTTATGTTTCTGTGGATGTTGGTTGTTTGCATATAACCCTACCAAACTACAATTGGAGACTTTGGTATGCAATATTATATTACCATTTAACACACATTTTTATATATAACACCCATAATGATTTATAAAGAAAGAGTTATTGCTGTACTGAGGCATGCAAGCACAAATTACAGAAACCACATTATAACAAAAAATAGTGAAATCCTCTAGGGAAATACACTGAGAGGTCCATGTTCTTCTTTTAAGTTTAATCTGCTTTGTAAAGGCTAAGGTTTTATTAAACTTACTTTGTGTAACGGTAGCTATATCGCTTACCCAAGAGTAGCAGAGTTGGGATCTTTGAGGACAGAAGTATCTGCTTGAATAATACAAAAGTTTTATAAACTACAGACTGTAACAAGGAGACACAAAGACTAACTGAATTGTCTCTAAGCTCTGAAGGTTTCGAGACCAACAGATTACCTAGGACACACTCAGAAACAGCAGACGTGGAATGACAGTCCGTGAAGTACTCAAGGTGCAGGGCAGTCAGAGATGCAGAAATAACATAAAACAGAAATAAACAATAGTTTGTTATCGTGGTCTTAGCAAAACCATAAACATAAGTAGTAACCTGGGTAAAGGGAACCCCGGAGGGTTGCAAGCGATAACCCTGAACGTGAAGGGATAGAACCCAAAACAGCAAGTGATCAACCCAGCAACCAGCAGGGGGTAAAATCACTAAAACAAGTGATACAGCGTAATAAACACGATAGAGAGAGAGTAGTCTAAGCCAAGCCGGGTCAAATAACAGGAGAAGGGATCTCATACAAGCAGGGTCGTCAACAGTAAAGTCAAATAGATATTAGAAGTAACGGTGCGTGAATAACTCCACAACAGGGTGATGAGGCCATTCCTAGAGCCCGGTTTTAAAGCCTGTGGCTCCTGGTAACCACACCTGACCCCGCCCCCTCAGTTGCCGATCTGCCAGCAGAAAGTGCTGGCACCCGACCAGCCAGCGGTCCCCCTTCTTGCCCAGACCCCCCAGGGGGCACAGCGGGGGCTGAGGATGTAACACTTTGGTCTTCATTAAACTTACAAAACCGGCATATAAATTCTTCTAAAAAAAATCACACCTTGTAAAACTTGACCTTTAACATCTAAAAATAATTTAAACAAAAAGCAAATGGGAATTTTCTCTGAAAAAAACAAAAAGGTTGTTTTTTTACTATGGTTTACAAAATAGAACATTGAGCAAAAATCTCCCTTGTCATAATGTTTAATAGCCTTAAAAGTTTATTTTAAATGTTGCATCATTACCACATTCTCTGTCTCTTTGCAGCTCGACAGGTTTTTACTGGTGGGTTTAGCCTCCATACACTAGGGGCCCAATTCCAAGGTTGTTTTTAAGCTAAGCACTCGAACCGTACAACATAACAGCTCAAGAATTTACCTTAATTTAACCTCGTCCTATTCCAACCGAGTCAAAAGCTCTGCTTGCACCTCGGACCTTGCGTCACCTTAATGTAAGTGAATGGCTCCTATAATTTATATAGCAGCCCTTACTGTGCAGATAGCAGATGAAGAAAGAACTCTTACAACCTTGCTCGTGCTTCATCTGTATCAGTTATTATTCAGCAATGGATAACGACTTCTAAGCCCTGGTGTTAAAGTGATTTTGTTAAAGCGCGATCACTTAACAAATTATTTTAAACCCTCTAGAAACTTCCGTACTCACCTCAGAACCCTCAGTGAAGACAACGGCACAATATGCCACTTCCTCTTTCTGTAAACTGCAGAACACTAGGAACAAATAGTTCCCAGTGTTCTTCCATGAATCTTTCCTTCCTCATGCGAGCTCCTGCAGTGAACAAATGGGGTCATGCATGTCTCCATGAAGTCTTATGGACTCCACTAGTTGATAACAGTGGCAGGGAGGTGCGGCACTGCCGTTACCCGCCAACAGCTCAGACATATTATGAGTTGATCTGACAGATCTGGACAGAATTCAGATGTTAAAGGAACACTCTAATCAAAAATCCCTCCCCCTTGTTTTTTTACATTAAACTATACCTATTCCCTCACTAACTAGGTAGGGATTTTTTTTTTTTTTTTTAACTGTAATACTTACCCTAAAATCCACTTGTTTCCAACGGTGTCTTTTTTTTTATATATATACTCACCTCCCTCCTCTTCCGCTCCCGTCCTTGTTAGTTTCACTTGGCTAATGGTTTACGCAAGAAGCGCACATGCGCGCCTTTCACGTAAGCCAGCCAATCGGCAGGCTTCCTCCCGGCTCCATCTTCTTAGATTAGTGTTGCGCGCAAGAGGATGCGCACAACACTAATCTTCAGCCGCTGCCGCCAGCTACTGCGGCGAGTTGGAGACGTCATTGCGCTGAAAGCACGATGATGTCTCCTACTCGGCAATAGTCGGCAGAAGCGGGAAATATGAATCCCGCTCTGCTGACTGACGGCTGGGAGGGCGGAGTAAAGTCCTCTGCGTCTCTCAGCTGTTTTAGCCGATCGGCTGAGCGGAGGGAGGGGGGACAGACAAGGGCATACTCAGGGCATCATGACCACCTAAAAAAGCTTAGGTGGTCATGTTGCCTAGAGTATCCCTTTAATAGTGAGCCGCAAATGAAAAAACGACTTACTAGCAAGTTTTTCATTTGTGTCTAACTTTTAGCGTTTCTGTTGGAATTGGGCCCTAAGACAGGAAGTTCCTGTTTGACTGGACCTCACATCTTTGTTTTGCAAAAGGCCACTGCAGAGGGCTGTGAGCCTAAAGTTTTGCTTCTCCTGCCAGAACGTTCAACCTAAAGATACATTTTCCCCCAATTTATCCTAGCTTGCATCTCTTTATTGCATTTGGAGTAATAAATCAGGACGCTTACTGCCTAAATATCTCATTTTACAAAACTTTTATTATAACATAAAATAATGGCAACCAGGTATGGACAACATGCAGACAATCGGATGTTTTTTTTCTAAATTATTATATATCCTTTTCCATTCATGCTTTTTTTTTTATTTGTAAGCGTTCTATCGGCACTAAATTATTTTATTTCTGATATTCAAATTTGTTTTGTGGATGACAAGCTATGTATGAAAAAATTTATCTCTAATTTATATGAAATTAATTTATTTTCAGAACTGGTGAAAGTTCTATTTTAACGATTTAATAAACCACAAACTTGGATGCTAAAAGACAAGTTGTGTCAAGAGGGAATGCCATCAATGATAGTCTATTACATTCAGTAATAGCCCCAGCTGCCAGGAAAAAAGTGCAGCCCTCAAATAAATGGATAGGAAGGCAGATTGTAAAAAAAAGAGCAAATTATACAATGATGATTTTACTTTGAAAGATTTACTTCATTTGATGATCCCCTTATTTGTTCAAGTCTATTTATCATCACCTGTACGTTCATGTTTTTTCAATATTGTTTTTCAATTTTATGTTTTCAATAGCTAGGCGGTCCAAATTATATTCAACAGGAATATAAATCAAATGCTAAGGCGCGGTTTGGTGACACAGTAACTATGCCTCCTGTAGAAATCACTGTTGGGCTATAATTTCATTCCAATAAAAATGATGAATTAGAATATTTTTTTTTTCCTTTGGATGCTCATACGCAAATAGTGTTTACACGTCCAATAATTCAAGCCTTCCCTTTTCTATGTCTGGTGAAGCAATGAAAAACATCTTTGTTGATACTGCAGATGTTGTTGTGGAATGATCCAGAAGCTCTGCTTGGGTTAGGCAGAGTTCAGCTCGGACGGCAAAATGTTCTGAGGATGCGATGTTTCCTATCAGGACCTCTCAGGTTATCGAAACCCCGTGTTTTAAGAACTTAATTCATTTTAGGTAGTAGATTGCATGGAGAAATATTAGAAAATGAATATAGGTCTACTGCCACATTCTGTAGTAAATAAATATAAGTCTTGTAACACTCAGAGGCAAATGCCACAAAAGGCTGTTTACCATATGGGGATAAATGTTTTCAGCTGTCTTTAACCATAACACATATTGATAGGATTTAGAAAATATGGATAGAAGGCTAATTAATTAAATAATTTGTTTATAATGGACAATTTTGTTTCTATTAAGGTATAGCGGAGGCTCTTCCATTGGGTCAGTAGGGGCAGTCGCCCCACCACTATATTTGGAACAATAAATAAAATGTAATATCAAAGAAAATAACAATAATAATAATTTGCATGTAAGCTCAGGGCTACTATTGCTTCCTAGAAGGCAGTGGGAATTCATTTAAAAATACAAAAAAATATATAATGTTAGTGTTTTAACGGATTGCAGCAATCGAGCATGAACTGTCTATAAGTAAAAAAAATACTTTTTTTTCTCTATTATTATTTATAATCTTTATTTATAAAGTGCCAGTATATTCCACAGCGCTGTACAATGGGCACAGCACAGACAGGGTTACAATACATTGAACAACATTTGACAGACTGGTACAGGAGGAGACGAGGGCTCTATTCCCGTGGGAACTCACAATCTAGAAGGGTTGGAGATGGAGACAGGAGGAGAGGACTGCTGGGGGAGAGTGATGGACTGTTAGGTGAGAGTGATGGACTGCAAGGTGGGAATGATGGACTGGTTGCGTCAGTGAGTCGGGTGGTCGGCTTCCCTAAATAGGAATTTCTTAAGGGAGCTTTTGAAGAAAGGGAAACTAGGGGAAAGTCTGACAGTACGAGGGAGAGCATTCCAGAGGATGGGGGCTGTGCATGTGAAATCCTGCAGTCTATCATGGGAAGAGGTAATGTGGGGAGAAGCTAGGTGCCGGTCACTGTTTGACCTTAGGGAGCGGGCTGGGGTGTATTTGGTGATTAGTGAGGACAGGTAGTGGGGAGCTGAGTTAGTGAGAGCTTTGTAGGTCAGGGTAAAGATCTTGAATTTAATTCTGCAGTGGATGGGGAGCCAGTGAAGGGATTTTCAGAGGGGAGAGGCAGAGGCAGAGACAGAGCGGCAGGTGAGGTGGATGAGCTTGGCGGAGGCGTTCAGAATGGATTGTATTGGGGGCGAGGTGGGAGAGAGGGAGGCCAGATAAGAGATTATTACAATAGTCAAGTCGGGAGATTGCAAGGGTATGGATGAGTTGTATTGTGGTGTCGGCGGTAAGAAATGGCCGAATTCTGGAAATATTGCGTAGTTGGAGGCGGCAGGAGGAGGAAAGAGACTGAGTGTGGGGGATGAAGGGCAGAGTCAAGTGTAACTCCGAGACAGCGAACCTGGTTTTATGGGGAAATAGTGATACCCTCCACCATGATGGAGAAGTCAGGAGGTGGGGAGGCATTAGAGGGAGGAATTAGTATGAGCTCAGTCCTGGACATGTTACTCTTCAGGTGGTCAGAGCGAGGCCATCCAGGAGGAGATGCCAGATGAACAGTCACTGACTTTGGAAAGGACAGGAGGAGAGAGATCAGGGGTAGAGGAGGTAGAGAGGTAGATCTGAGTATCATCAGCATAGAGGTGGTAATTGAAACCAAAGCTGTTAATGATTTTTCCCACGGAGGAGGTGTAGATAGAAAAGAGCAGAGGACCTAGGACAGAGCCTTGAGGTACACCAACAGATAAAGGCAATGAGGAGGAGGAGTTACCAGCAAAGGACACAGAGTAGGACCTGTTTGATAGATAGGAGTCGACCCAAGCGAGTGCAGTGACACAGAGTGTCTTCATGCCTAACAGCTACTGAGCATGCTCTGGGCTCTGATGTCTGGGAGGCCTGCCTCGAATGTATTTTTGTTTTGAATAATCAGTACTGGAGACTCTTACTGCGTTTAAAAAAATATATAAAATTTCAACCAATATCTGAAAAACTTACATGCTTTTCATTTTGGTGCATTGCTTTTCATGAAAAATATGACTATGTATAAAATGCTGTAATTGCTCCTTTCATGGGAAATGAGAAGGTGAGTAATGGCGGCAGCATTGTTCACTTTATACATGAAAAGTGGACAGTGGCCTCAGAAGAAGAAAAAACATTTGATTTTTCTCTACATTTTTAATTTTTCTATTGTTAATTCATTGTCTTAGCATTTGAATTATTGCTTCTTTTCTCTTTGTCTAATTGAACAATTTCTTTCTAATTCCACTGAAACTTTGTATGAAAAAAGAGAAAAAAACGAGGCACAATTTGCAGAGGGTGTTGGGACTCTGGGCTAAATATTGCATGCTCCGTCTAATGAAAGGACGAGGCACAGCATTGGTGAATATTCATTCTAGAGGCAGTTTTATGACTTACACCATTAAGCAACAATCAAACTTTTAAGCTTTTTTTCATCTTCTCTCTAGCAAGGAAGGGGGGGCATGCAGTGTTGTCTACCCCTGGAGACGACTCTCTGTAGTGGTGGTGTGGTCTGGCCTAGGAGATGGACCTGTACAGTGGTCATTGGGCATTTTGCCCTGGAAAGGACCATGTGTGCTGGTGGGTACATCAGATCCTGGACTGGGCTCTGTCTTGTTGTAGGGGTCATGTGGCCCGAGAGTGAGCCTATTGCCTATTGTGCCTCCAAACTTGGAGTGGGCCTTGTGGGGTGGTGAGGTGTAGAGGATGGTGGAGTCTGACCATGGAGTAGGCCATTCTTCTGCTGCTCTCTCAAACACTCTGTCTCTTTCTATCCCCCTCTCTGTTTCTCTTTGTGTGCGCGTCTCTCTATTTCTCTCTCTGAGTATGTGCCTCTGCCTCTTTTTTCTGAATGTGTCTTTTGGTGAGCATCTTGCAACATATGCCTAAAACCAGGCTTGTGTGTATTTTGGGTGTACTTTGTAATGTATTTATTGTGTATTTGATATATTTATAATTCTATTACTGTTTTGGCATGGATAGGCATAAGGCTATCCTAAACAAAAGATAAATCCAGGTAAAGTATCCATGTAATTGGGCAGACTAGATGGGCCGAAAGGTTCTTATCTGACAACATTTTTCTATGTTTCTATTTATGATTTGTATTGTACTTGTTACTTTAGAATATAGTATAGTATAGAATTTATAATACAAATGTTGCATATTGAATTGTTTACAGAAAAAATATGATCCACTTTGTAAGATATTAAAAATAGGGAGGGCGTAATTGAGCAGTTGAGGGGCATAATTGAGCAGTTGAGGGGCATAGGGTGGAGTTGGAGAAGTGAGGGAGGGATGTGGAATGTTAGACACATAAGGGGCAGTTCATTGTAGAGGTAGGCAGAGGGCCCTTACTTCAAGGTTTTGTGTGTTTGGCCACAAAGTATATATGATAATTACATATTTTTATCTTTGCCAAATCCATCTATTGGAGAGATGCCGCAAGGTTAAGCCACTTTGTAAAGAATAATATGTTGGTAGTGGATGATGTATTCAGTGGGTACATCAAGTAATTTTCCTATATATAGATTAGTTTTATGTAATTATAAATGCTCAAATGTATTCATCATGATTGGGTGACATAAAACAGAATTAAAAAAATAATAATTAGCTCGTCTCCTTTCTCAATCGAAACACCTAGTATAACACGTTTGTATTTTAGTGTTTATTGGGTATTTGTCTTAGTTGAAGAAAAAGTTTAGACTACTTAACACAAAGAAAAAGTAACAAGTATAATGACTTTCAGAGCAGGTAATGATACGGTTTCAACAAGTCAGATGACCACGCGCATAAGGAAGCATTCACATATATTCAAAATTTAATTAAAAGTCAAAGAACCGTCGCAATGACAACTCAGCAGAAAGCCATTTATTTTTAAAATCTAATATACTCTTGATGACTAAAGGCAAAGACACATGCTGGCTTTTGCAGTTAGCTCTAACTGATACAAGATTTTTTGCACACGGGGTGGTTCTGCACTTGCAATGGAGTAAATTGGAGGATTTTAATACAGTACTTTTTTAACACTGCAAAAAATCCTCATTAAAACTGTGTGATGGGCTATGTACTTTTTCATTATGAACTAGCCTAACAGCTGATAAATGAGATACAATTATGGATTTATATAAATCTCCTATTGTCAAATTAGTCCAGAAAGACTGGTGAGTTATCTAATTTTAACTCTGTAATTTTTTTTCCCTCTAACACTTTTTTCCCTTTTAATGAGAATACAGTCGAATGCCCGGATCTCTTAACGTAAAAGTTTGCTGTGACATTTTAGGCCTGTGACAGGAAAAAAGGACATATTTTTTTCCTTTTGTTCAATGATCTATGAGATCTTTTACTTAATTTGTCATAGGGAGATGTGAATCGCCTTGCGTTATATGCCAATTAATTAGGTTATGGGTGCATTTATAAAATACATAGCTTTTTTTTATTAGAACAAAAATTCAAAATATTATTAAAATTTTCAAATCCACTCAGAAGATCTGAAAGACAAGGAATGTTACATTTTTCAACCCTTTTAGAAAACCTTTATAACAAACTATTATGTTGTAGAACTAGTTATGCAAAGGTTAGATACTTGAAAAATAGCAAACAGAGCCACGATCAATTCACTTAACAGCTAGTTTAGAAAACTACAATCTAAAAAAAGGGTACCAGGCACTCCAACAAAATTTTGGACTTTATTTATGGAATTTCATGAAACATTTCAGTCCCAAAAAGACTTTTTTTAATTGTAATTTTTCAATTTAAATTTTATTTGGGATGCTCACAGTTATAGAAACATAGAAAAATGTCGGCAGATAAGAACCTTTCGGCCCATCTAGTCTGCCCAATTACATGGATACTTTACCTGGATTTATCTTTCGTTGAGGATAGCCTTATGCCTATCCCATGCCTGCTTAAATTCTATTACTGTTTTGGCCTCTACCACTTCTACTGGAAGGCTGTTCCATGTATCCACCACCCTCTCAGTAAAATAATGCTTCCTGATGTTACTTTTAAACCTTTGCCCCTCTAATCTAAGACTATGTCCTCTTGTTTTGCTACTTTGTTTCCTTTTAAATATACTCCCTTCCTCTACCTTGTGGATTCCCTTTACGTATTTAAATGTTTCTATCATATCTCCTCTGTCTCGTCTTTTTTCCAAGCTGTACATGTTAAGATCATTAAGCCTTTCCTGGTAACTTTTCTCCTTCAAGCCGTACACCATTTTAGTAGCCCTTCTCTGAACTCTCTCTGCGATGTCTATATCCTTCTGGAGATACGGTCTCCAGTACTGCACACAGTACTCCAAGTGAGGTCTCACCAGTGCTCTGTACAGTGGCATGAGCACTTCCCTTTTCCTACTGCTAATACCTCTCCCTACACAACCAAGCATTCTGCTAGCATTTCCTGCCGCTCTATTACATTGACTACTTACCCTTAGATCCTCTGAATAATAACCCCTAAATCCCAACCCTCAGATGTTGAGGTTAGGACTGTATCAAATATTCTATATTCAGCCCTTGGGTTTTTACGTCCCAGGTGCATTATCTTGCACTTATCCACATTAAAACACACTTGCCACAACTCCGACCATTTTTTTAGTTTACCTAAATCATTTGTCATTTGGCTGATCCCTCCAGGAACGTCAACCCTGTTGCAAATCTTTGTGTCATCAGCAAAAAGACATACTTTTCCATTAATACCCTCTGCTCCAAGTACTGACCCC
Organism: Leptobrachium leishanense; assembly: GCA_009667805.1. Classification (NCBI taxonomy): domain Eukaryota; kingdom Metazoa; phylum Chordata; class Amphibia; order Anura; family Megophryidae; genus Leptobrachium; species Leptobrachium leishanense. Next base: position 54,512,792 of record CM019070.1, on the reverse strand, counting down.
TGAGGTACCCCACTGGTAACAAGACCTTGCGCCGAATAAACTCCATTTACCACAACCCTCTGTTGCCTGTCACTCAGCCACTGCCTAATCCATTCAACAATATTGGAATCCAAGCTCAAAGATTGCAATTTATTGATAAGTCTTCTATGCGGAACAGTATCAAAAGCCTTACTGAAATCTAAATAAGCAATGTCTACTGCACCACCTGTGTCTATTATTTTTGTTACCCAATCAAAAAAATAAATAAGATTAGTTTGGCATGATTTCCCTGAGGTAAACCCATGTTGTTTCTGATCCTGTAATCTATGTGTTTTTAGATGTTCAACAATCCTTTCCTTTAACATGGTTTCCATTAATTTCCCCACTACTGACGTAAGACTAACTGGCCTATAGTTCCCCGATTCCTCCCTACTACCCTTCTTGTAAATGGGCACAACATTTGCTAATTTCCAGTCTTCTGGGACGACTCCCGTTAACAAGGATTGGTTAAATAAATCTGTTAACGGTTTTGCTATTACATCACTGAGCTCTTTTAATAATTTAGGGTAGATCCCATCAGGCCCCATTGACTTATTTGTCTTTACTTTAGACAGCTGCTGTAGAACCTCCTCCTCTGTAAACTCATATGTAAATGTCTCTTTACAGGGTTATCCAAAGAGATCCGAATTGCTTGAGAAAGGTAACCGAATGCTGAAAATCAGTGTTCGGTTACCTTTCCTGGACATTCGGCTAGCCAGAGAGCAGGCAGTTCGCCAAATCCTGGCGAATTGCCTGAACATACGGTGCCTGTTCGGTCCCTGTTCGAGGGCAGTGAAAACCCCATGAAAAAGCACTGCTTCGGCTATTCAGAGAACACAAACCAGCAGTGAAAGGTTCCCCTAATGCCCTGCCATTCGGTGGTTTAATTCGGCAAATTTATTCAGGAGAATCCCATAGGCTTCAATGTTAAAAATATTCCCGTTTTAATTCAATATCTAATAAACCGTTCATTATAAAATTCTGCAGCAAAAAGTCTCTTTATTTATAGATTTTTTTAGGATACTTTAAGCATTTTTCAGATTTTTTTTTTTTTTCAAAAGTCCGATTTTTTTTGATTTTTTTTTTTCAGTTTACTTATTTTTTTTGTAACAGCCCTCTTTATTATCATTCCCTGGACCTCCTGTGAAAATTTCAGACATTTTCGCTCAGTAGTTTCTTTGCAAACAGCGTTTCTTTTTCCCAGATTCATACAAATGGTTTTTCTAATTTATTCACTGCCTCCTCTACGTCACAGCTGCTTCGGCTCTGTGTGATTCGGCTCCTTTTCGGCTCCTGTTCGGGTTTTTCGAAGGTTAATCCAGATGTTTTTGCTTGTTTTCAGCGTGCATTCGGTTAGTTTTCGTCAGGTTTGCGGCAGCTTTTCCCTGCAATTCGGGGACCCTGTGGTGTTTGCTGAATACACCGCAGGGTCACCGAAATGCAATCGGCAAAAGGAACCGAATTGAAGAGAATGAAAAGTCACCGAACGTGCGGTGACTTTTCGAATCTCTTTGGATAACCCTGTTAGTGTTCTCTCCTAACTGAGGTCCCTTTCCTTCTTTTTCTTCTGCAAAAACTGAACAAAAATATTCATTGAGGCAGTCAGCGAGACTTTTATCCTCTTCTACATACCTTCCTTCCTTTGTTTTTAATCTAACTAATCCTTGTTTTACTTTTCTTTTCTCGTTTATGTATCTAAAAAATGTTTTGTCCCCCTTTTTTACTGACTGAGCTATTTTCTCTTCTGCGTGTGCTTTGGACGCTCTTATAAATTGCTTTGCCGCAGTCTGCCTAATTTTATAGGTTTGCCTATCTTCTTCACTCTGAGTTTTTTTATAATTATTGAATGCTATCTTTTTGTTCTTCACTATTTTGGCCACTTCTGCAGAGTACCACAGTGGTTTCTTCCCTTTTTTGTTTTTGCTAACAAGCCGAATGCAATTTCCTGTGGCCTTCAATAATGATTCCTTTAAATAATCCCATTTCTCCTGGACTCCCTTTAAACTCCTCCAGTCTGATAATGACTCCTTCACACAAAATCTCATTTTAGAAAAATCTGTTTTTTTAAAGTCTAAAACTTTTGTTTTTGTGTGGTGCGGCTCCATCCCTGTTCTTATATTAAACCACACTGACTGGTGATCACTAGATCCCAAATTTCACCTACAACAACGTCCGATACCAAACCTCCATTTGTGAGTATTAAATCCAATATGGCCTCTTTACGGGTCGGCTCCTCAACTACTTGTGTTAGAGATAATCCCAGTAAGGAGTTTAGAATATTTGTACTCCTGGTGCACCCAGCTATTTTGGTTTTCCAGTTCACATCAGGAAGATTAAAGTCCCCCATAATAATAACTTCCCCCTTCATTGCCATTTTGGCTATTTCCTCAAACAGCAGATTATCTAGCTCTTCTACTTGTCCAGGGGGTCTATAGATCACACCTACACGAGCTACTGTATGATTGCCAAATTTTAGCGTAACCCAAACTGACTCTATGTTCACCTCGCTCACTTTTATTTGGTTCGTTTTTATGTTGTTTTTCACATACAGGGCCACTCCTCCTCCTTTCCTACCTTCTCTGTCTTTTCTATATAAAGAGTACCCCGGTATTGTTATGTCCCAGTTATTTTTCTCACTGAACCATGTCTCAGTAACCGCCACTAAATCTACTTTTTCAGCTGCCATCAGTGCCTCCAGTTCATTGATTTTATTGACTAAACTGCGAGCATTTATAGACACGACTCTGAGCTTGTCATTTTTTACCTCGCATGTTGCTTGCACCCTCCGATTTAGTTTTGGGGGACAATCGGGCAGATTGTTTTTTACCCTTTTGTCCCCCCCCTCCTAGTTTAAATATTCCTTTGTGAAACCTTTGAACTTCTCACTGAGAACATATGTTCCCCTATGAGTAAGATGCAAACCATCTTTTTTATACAGTTCCTTTCTGCTCCAATTAGAGCTATCATGGGACACAAAGCCAAATCCTTGCTCCCGACACCATTCCCGAAGCCACAAATTGAATTCCCTATTGCGCATCTGCCTATCTTGAATGTTATGCACAGGCAAAACTTCAGAGAATGACACAGTGGACACAATCTGCTGTATTTCACCTCCAAGAACACAAAAATCTTCCTTAATCTCAGAAACCTCATTGCTAGCCAATGACCAATGGACTTTTGAAAAAATCCACCTATTTAGTCCATCTTTTTACTCCATCATAACCTTTGTTCACAAGTTGCCTGTGAAAAAACTGTTCAGGAAATGAACCTCGTCTGGCACAACATCCATTCTCAGCTCACCATACATGTTAATATCAAGCGTTTGAGAAAGATCCTTTTTACCATTACTTGAAACTCCATAAATAAAAGATTGATATTTTGTTGGAGCGTCTGGAACCTTTTCTTGATTTGGTTTATCTGATTTTGGCCACTTGGGTCCCTACAGCTCCATCTTTATCATAGAGATTTCTTCAATTAACTAATGTGTGGTGGCCCAACTGGTAAATGTTAATTATGTGCATTTATTGAACATAGCCTTTGGGAATATTGATGAGTATTTATCTTCTCTACTAAAATTAGGAGTTATGGTTACATTATCACATAGGTACCCAATATACAACATATAAAGTCACAGGACTTCCAGAAAGGCCTGATTGCATGAATAGAACGTCACCATGGAGGTGATAAGTGATCCGTTCAGGAACCAGATTTCAAGTATTTATATTAGATTACACTAGAGAGACTATATTCACACGTTATAGGTAAAACAGAAGATTAGTGCACCGGCAGTTCATTCTGAAAAGGAAAAAACAATGAGGTTCATAAATACTTACAGGGTTATTCAGAGAGCGTGAAAAGTAGGAGAATGACTGGAGAATTATTGGAGAATGAAAAATTCTAGGTCAAAATAGCCGATTTGGAAAGTGAGATGAATGGGAGAATTTTTCTGGTTTGGCTATTTTGATCTAGAATTTTTCATTCTCCAATAATTCTCCAGTCATTCTCCTACTTTTCACGCTCTCTGAATAACCCTGTTAGTTTGTGATAAATAGAGGCTCATCCATAGGGGCACATGGGGCAGCACCCCACTAAAAAGTTGCAAATAACAATTACAAAAGGTAAAAATTATATATATGTGCATTTTGGTTCGGTCCATATTCAAATTTGGCTATTCAAAATTCTGAACCGACAAAACCAAAATACAATCTAACCAAATCAGTCTGATCATATTTATTCTTCATCAGGAGTTGACCAAGAGGAGCAAATTATATTGGATTGCGTTTCACTTTGTAACCTACTGATTTAGAAAATTAGTCATTATATCCTCGTTTATAAAAAGTGTGTTTTGTAGCTTACTATTATATAAAGGCAAAAGATAGACCTGTAGAAAATTAAATTACCCCACCATCTTAACCAGGGCCGGATTAACATAGGGGCTGATGGAGTAGCGGCTCCAAGCCCATGCCTCCATAATAGGCCCAGAGTAAGGAAAACTATGGCTGCATTGATGGGCATTTGGATCCCCGTATCTCTGACCCTATAGCAGCTACAGGGTAATGTGATGTATCACTGCAAAGGCCAGAGCATGGCCTTTCCAATCATACCAAACGTGACCAGGTTTTAATTAACAATAAAAATAAATAATATATATTTTTCTTTCTAACATAGCAATATTCTTCACATTTCAATTATAAAGTGAACAATGATGCTGCACTAATGCACCATCTCATTTCTCATGTCACCAACATGTGTGGAGGCGATGGCACAATCCGTTATTATGCTTTGTTCCATCACAATCCTAAACCGCCGCACTGCAGCAAGGAGCAGAGGGGGGACTTTAGAACCCTGTGTTTCCAATCATTACTCTGCACAAGGTCAAGTGAGGCATCATTGGAAAGGACAGAGTCTGGCCTTTTCATTGATACCAAACATAACCATGTAAATTCTAAAAGAAGAAGAAAAATAAATAAACTAATAAAAACACTTTTTTTTATTTTCCATTCCAAAACTATGGCATTGTCCATTTGTCATGTATAAAATGAGCAATACCACTGCCCTTACTCACCATCTCATTTCCCATGCTGGGAGAAAGTTAAGTATTTTATACATAGTCATTTTATTCATAAAACCCCATCCTCCAAAACACAAGCGAAAATTCAATTTTTTTTTTCAGTTTTGATTAAAATTGTGTACTTTCTCAGAAAAGTGCAGTAACAAGAATGCCCTATAGAATATATAACAACAAAGGTTTGGAAGGCAAAATGTAAAAAAAAAATTTACACGCTGTAAATGATTGAAATCTGAATGGACATTTGCTCACACAGTATCTGCCTGATTAGATATACCCATATCAGCAGTATTAAATAACTTAAAATATGTTTTCATTTCACTAAATTCCAAAACAAGCCCACCAAAATATTCAGCTCCAGGCCCAGAGAGATCTTTATCCAGCCCTGATCTTAACATGTTACCAGCCACCACTGTGAACGTATTTTGTTTTGATGAAAATATATTTGTGAAGTTAAATAATGCTTGAGAATACCCATATATTTATATATCTTGATCCCTATTAAGGGTTAAGATATATGTGACACAGAACAAATGTGTATTGCAGTATTTTGTGTCTCCCTTCTGTGCCCCCGTTTGGCACCTGGCGGTGGTTAAGGGAACCGCTTTGTTTTAACGCTGTTTTTATGAGAAAGGATGATTTGTAGTGGTAATCATCCAGTTCCGCGTTCCCAGGTGGGATGCAAGGCCAGTGCGCATGCGCAAAATGGCGGGCGCAACACTCGTATCATTAAATGAATGAAAAGTTTTCTTTTCCCTTTTTTTCTGCGTTCCAGGGTGAATAACCATGCGCAAAATGGCGGGTGCTGCACACTATGCAGCTGATAGCAATTGTGTTTTAATTGTATTTTAATTGATTTTTGAGGGTTCAATCACTCCATTAATGCTCTGACACTCATTGTATAAAAAGGCAGCAGCAAATACAGTTTTGTAATCTCCAGCTGAGGAAGCCATTAATGGCGAAACGCGTCCTGGAAGATATGGTTTTTTTACAATAAATGTTTTTATTCTATTTTTGATTGCTACCTGCCTTTTGATCCTGAAAAAGAAAAGAAGGTTTGGGGAACTCCTGTATGATTCCCTGTGCAAGTTATGACAGAGCCAATAGAGGCTCATTGTTTGTGAGTGCAAATTCGGCTTCTTTTAACTATTAAGGCGATTTGTGATTTACCGCACCAAGAGGTGCTCTCTTCTGGCCTTGTCTATTTTCTGCAGTACCACTTTTGGTGACCCGAAGGAGCAGATCGAGGGGTTCACGGGCACCTGGTACAAGTCCCTACCTGCTATATTTCCGAGAGCCGGTTGTGGGCTCCCTAGAATGTGAGTCAAATACGAACAAAATTTTACTCCATTGGGTGTTGATGTACTGCGCAATTGTGGCCCTTTCTTTCTGCTTTTTCCTGCAGTGCATGTCTTTTTACCTACATAACAGCGAAGATTCTCGCTTGAAGATAAGAACTGTCTGTGGACATACAGTGTGTCTCTCTCACTTTCTCATGGACCCTGGTCTTTTGAGCACTTTGTTGTAATCCTCTTGTTCAGTTATCCAGGTGTTTAGAGAAACCTCCGTACACAATATATAGCGAGTGGGTGAGATACTCGTTTTCAGTGGGCGCTTCACCCTTTCCCTGCTTTCTAATGCTTGAGAATACTCTGTTTTAACGGTGTGATCTGTTTAGAAAAGAACGTAGCTAAGTGATACTGTCTTATGCATTAAATCTGATAGAATTCAGTCCAATGGATGAAATGGGACTTTTTATGGCAGACTTTCAGCCATTTTTCGGTTCGGGTGATTCAAATGCAGGTTTACCAGCATTGCGACTCTCGTTAAATATTAAGATCTCATATTGGCTCTCAAGGCTATACTTTTCAATGGAATATTGGCAACATCCATTCAATTCAAATTTATCAGTGTGCCAATTTCTGAAAAAAATTAAAATGCTAAAAGTTGTTGATAAATGGATTTTCAGGCAAAAAAACAGAGGGAATAATAATGAAATCTTTTTAAAGCAGCGTCTATTTCTAGTAGTCATGGTTAAATGCACAAATCTGTATGACGATAGCTGAAAATATGCTTTTTTTGGTCGGTTTACTGACCAACTATAAATCGGATCTGCGTAATTTTTTGAATATCGGCTCCAGCTGAATTTCAACAAAATCAACCGATATTTCTGAAAAATTGTTGGCCGCAAGCAGACAAATTTTTAAAGAAAAAACAGCCGATAGAAATAAAATTGACCGTATAGTTTGAGAACCTATTTCAAGGCATGCAGGGAGATAGCTTCTATCATCCTTCTGGCAGGAAGTACTGTGAAGGCTGTATTCTTGCCCTGGAGCCAAGTTATTAAACCGGAGGATTATGGTTGTGTGCTTTTACAACCATAAAGACATTTGTGTTGATATTTTTCCAAAAATTATTTTTTGTTTTGGTAGTGACCTATGGGCCTTGTACTAGTTTAATTTAACAAGCGGCACTCAAGTCATAATCAACCGTTTAATAGGGATGTGCGTTTCGGGTTTCGGAATTTTCACGAAATTTCCCGATTCGTGTTTTCGGATGCGGCCGATTTTCCGAAAATTTTTAGATCCGAAAATGGCAGATCCGAAAAGTTTTCCGAGCCGAAACGAAATATTTTCGGAATTTTCGAATGTACTTGAAATGTGTCAAATCGAAATTTATTGCTTTGAAACGAGGAAAACAGACGTTCCGAAAAAACGAAAATTTCTGAAAATACGAAACGTCGATACAAAAAACGAGCTAAGTGACACGAAAATACAAAAATGGTCGATATTTCGAAACCATTCACAATTCCGAAAAACAAAAATTTTCCGAAAATACGAAAAGTCGATACAAAAAACGAGCTAAGTGACACGAAAATACGAAAAATGGTCGATATTTCGAAACCATTCACAATTCCGAAAAACAAAAATTTTCCGAAAATACGAAAAGTCGATACAAAAAACGAGCTAAGTGACACGAAAATACGAAGAATGGTCGAAATTCCAAAAAAAAAATGTACACGAAAAACGAGTCGAGCCGAACCGAATCAAAACAGAAATTGGTCGAAACGAGCCGAATCGAAAAGTTTAAAAATCCAAAAAATCGAATCGAACTGAACCGAAAAAAAAATCGGTGCACAAGCCTACCGTTTAATGCTCAAACTCGATTTATTTTCCTACTATTTCACCTTAATTGTGAAGTAATAAATGAAGCACAGCAATTTAGAAATTAGTTTTTCTAGGTAAATAAAAGAAAGCAAAACACATTGAATATGTGTGTTTGCACCTCTTTAGAAATGCAAATTGGTAATGAAATTCACTATGAAATAAGAGGACTGTTAAACTTTCCTGAGGTGAAAATTACACATCTGTCCCCCAGGCTTTTTATTCGGTTTCTAAAGATGGTTGAGATATATATATATAAGTCCCAATAAGTTGCCGCAATCAGCCAGCCCACAAAGCAGTCATGCCCAGTGCATAATCCCAAGGAGATATATAGAAATGCAAAAAAATGGGATGCACTTAGGGTCATCAATAAAATACAAAAAACTTTAATGAATCATCATTTAAAAGTACACAGGCTATTTTTTAAATGATGATTCATTAAAGTTTTTTGTATTTTATTGAAGACTCTAAGTGCATCCTGTTTTTTTGCACATGTAATTATATATATATATATATATATATAAATTGCAACTCACTTAAGATCACGGTGGCACTCCAGGACTGTTAAGATTCTTTTATTCAATCCATAAAATCAACGTTTCAGCCTCTCCCCGAGGCTTTCATCAGGACATACAAGTGAACAATGTTACCAAAACCATTTTATACACACAGAACATACAAACACTAATTGGTTAACTAACCACACCCTGGCGTTCGGCGCTGGCGTCTCCCCTGCGCGCATGCGTCTACCTAGAAGCTCATTCAGTGGTGCATATTGGGTTTCCTAGCAACCCTGAATGCTGAACGCCTAAAAACTCCTCCCCTCATATCTCGCTGTTTGCTGTTACCCAGCGCATTGTAAAGGCAACAAGGAAAGCGCCACGCCGGCTCCTGTGGACTTAAAAACAAAAACAGAACACTCCAACCCAGTGGGCATTCACCCGTTTTAAGTCCACAGGAGCCGGCGTGGCGCTTCCCTTGTTGCCGTTACGATGCGCTGGGTAGCAGCAAACAGCGAGATATGAGGGGAGGAGTTTTTAGGCGTTCAGCATTCAGGGTTGCTAGGAAACCCGATATGCACCACTGAATGAGCTTCTAGGTAGACACATGCGCGCAGGGGAGACGCCAGCGCCGAACGCCAGGGTGTGGTGAATTAACCAATTAGTGTTTGTATGTTCTGGGTGTATAAAATGGTTTTGGTAACATTGTTCACTTGTATGTCCTGATGAAAGCCTCGGGGAGAGGCTGAAACGTTGATTTTATGGATTGAATAAAAGAATCTTAACAGTCCTGGAGTGCCACCGTGATCTTAAGTGAGTTGCAATTTGAATATTGAGCCCAGCGGCAAGGCACCGGGCATTTTTTGGATTAATAAGCATGAGTGCATGGCAGACTTTTCAATATATGTATGTTATTATACAATCTTAGGAGAAATATAAATATATTTTTGTAGGAATTATTAAATTGATTTAGGACATTATTTCTAATGATCAACTTATATTTAGAAATAAAAAATATATAGTGCCCTTTCTAGAAAATCTAAAAATGTGACATATTTCCTGCCATCTGTCATTTAGACGAGGACCTGACCACCTATATAATGCGCGTTATTGTCTGATAATAAAATTAAACTAAGATTACATTTTTACACCGGATGTGAAGCTAAAATATTTTGAAATGCTCAAAATGAGACAGTTACCAATAAGTGACACTGTACATTTTCTGTTTAATTCAAATAAAAAAATTCTACATATGGGCCCAATGTAGATTCTACTCAATACCTGTGAAGCAGTTGCAAGTTCTGGTTGTATGTTATGTTCTATATCCCTAGTCTACATTGTATATTCTTCAGGGTAATGTGCAATGTATAGCAGTTTCCTCATCCTATAACCTCCGATCCAGGACCAGCACCTTACTTGCAAATACCACAATACAAAAAGAAAGTGTCTCGATCCTCATTTTCCTACAGAGCACCACAATTATGGAATAACCTCCCAGACACCATCAAATCTTACCCCAGTCTAACGTCACTTAAGAGATCTCTATTAACATACCTCAATACAGAATGCACCTGTAAACATGTAACATAGTGAGTAGATTTCCTATATATTTATTTTTCTGAGTTAATCTGCATATTTGCGTTTTGTTTTTAATATCTAGCATTTTTTTTACTTTGTATTTCTGTACCTACTGTAACAATTCAGTGTTCTTGAACCCAGGACATACATGAAAATTAGAGAAATATCAATATATCCTTCTTGGTAAAATACTTTAGAAATAAATATATAAATATAGCAAAATATGATGTATCACAGAACATTTGCACAGACGATTGCCTCTAAGTGAATCTTGTTTTTTTGCACATGTAATTATATATATATAAATTTCAACTCACTTAAGATCACGGTGGCACTCCAGGACTGTTAAGATTCTTTTATTCAATCCATAAAATCAACGTTTCAGCCTCTCCCCGAGGCTTTCATCAGGACATACAAGTGAACAATGTTACCAAAACCATTTTATACACACAGAACATACAAACACTAATTGGTTAACTCACCACACCCTGGCGTTCGGCGCTGGCGTCTCCCCTGCGTGCATGCGTCTACCTAGAAGCTCATTCAGTGGTGCATTTCGGGTTTCCTAGCAACCCTGAATGCTGAACGCCTAAAAACTCCTCCCCTCATATCTCGCTGTTTGCTGTTACCCAGCGCATCGTAAAGGCAACAAGGGAAGCACCACGCCGGCTCCTGTGGACTTAAAAACAAAAACAGAACACTCCAACCCAGTGGGCATTCACCTGTTTTAAGTCCACAGGAGCCGGCGTGGTGCTTCCCTTGTTGCCTTTACGATGCGCTGGGTAACAGCAAACAGTGAGATATGAGGGGAGGAGTTTTTAGGCGTTCAGCATTCAGGGTTGCTAGGAAACCCGAAATGCACCACTGAATGAGCTTCTAGGTAGACGCATGCACGCAGGGGAGACGCCAGCGCCGAACGCCAGGGTGTGGTGAGTTAACCAATTAGTGTTTGTATGTTCTGTGTGTATAAAATGGTTTTGGTAACATTGTTCACTTGTATGTCCTAATGAAAGCCTCGGGGAGAGGCTGAAACGTTGATTTTATGGATTGAATAAAAGAATCTTAACAGTCCTGGAGTGCCACCGTGATCTTAAGTGAGTTGCAATTTGAATATTGAGCACAGCGGCAAGGCACCGGGCATTTTTTGGATTAATAAGCATGAGTGCATGGCAGACTTTTCAATATATATGTATGTTATTATACAATCTTAGGAGAAATATAAATATTTTTGTAGGAATTATTAAATTGATTTAGGACATTATTTCTAATGATCAACTTATATTTAGAAATAAAAAATATATATATAATGCCCTTTCTAGAAAATCTAAAAATGTGACCTATTTCCTGCCATCTGTCATTTAGACGAGGACCTGACCACCTATATAATGCGCGTTATTGTCTGATAATAAAATTAAACTAAGATTACATTTTTACACCGGATGTGAAGCTAAAATATTTTGAAATGCTCAAAATGAGACAGTTACCAATAAGTGACACTGTACATTTTCTGTTTAATTCAAATAAAAAAATTCTACATATGGGCCCAATGTAGATTCTACTCAATACCTGTGAAGCAGTTGCAAGTTCTGGTTGTATGTTATGTTCTATATCCCTAGTCTACATTGTATATTCTTCAGGGTAATGTGCAATGTATAGCAGTTTCCTCATCCTATAACCTCCGATCCAGGACCAGCACCTTACTTGCAATACCACAATACAAAAAGAAAGTGTCTCAATCCTCATTTTCCTACAGAGCACCGCAAATATGGAATAACCTCCCAGACACCATCAAATCTTACCCCAGTCTAACGTCACTTAACCACTTGAATGCTAAGGACGCGCTCAGCGCGTCCTCAGCATTCCCGCTGGTATGCGGAGGACGCGCTGAGCGCGTCCTCGCATTGGGGTCAGCGTTCGGCCGGGTTCCGGCCGATCGCTGGCCCCTCCGGTGCGGGCTGACATCCTGGATGTCAGCCCGGCATCCGGAGCAGTGGCCGCCATTATTATGTGTCATCGCGCCCCCGCGATGACACATAATTCAGGCGCCCCCCCCGCATGTGCGGAGGAGGCGCCTGAAAGGGAGGGGGGGGAGGTCCTTCGGACCTCTCTCCCTCCGATCGGCGGCTCACAGGGGCTTAACCCAGGCATCATTTGGAGGGCACAGCCTGCCCTTCCAAATGATGCCTGGCATTAACCCCTGGGGAGCTGGATCGCAAATCGGCGCTGAAAAGCGCCGATTTGCGATCCTTCCCGGGAGCTGGCCGACATCTTGGATGTCGGCCAAGCTTCCGGGAACTCCCCCAGAGACTGGCGTCATCGTGCGCAGCACGATGACGCCAGTCCTAGCATTAACCCCTAACTGCCACGAAGTGTGGAGATAGGGAGTTCCAATGAACTCCCTATCTCCGATCCATGGCAGTTAGGGGTTAAATTTTGATATCGTTGGATCGGCCAGAGCATGGCCGTTCCAACGATACCAAACATGAAAGTAAAAAAAATTGTAAAAAAAAAAAAAAAAAAAAAAAATAAAAATAAAAAAAAATTAAAAAAAAAAAAATTAAAAAAAAAAAAATAAACACTTTTTTTTTTTTTTTGTTTTGTTAATGCAGCAATATTGTTCCCATTTCAATTATAATGTGAACAATGATGCTGCATTAACGATTTTTGTATGCGGTGCGTTTGTTAAAAATGGTGTCATTTTCCCCAAAAAAAAATGTAACGAGACCCCATCTCTAATTTTTTTAACAAGCGCACCCCATACAAAATATAACCGCAATTGCTCGCATGTTAAAATGTGGAAAAAAACACTTTACACGCTGTAAATTATTGAAAATACATATTTTATTGCATTTTTTGTTATAATATACAAACATGACATAACGTATACATATAATAATGACATATTATGAATCTACCGAGTCTGACGGAAAGAACGATATATAATATGTCTGGGTCATATACTAAAATAAGCCTTCAAAACAGGTTTAAACATGATGCGCAAAACAGGTAAAAAATGACCTCAGCACAGGGGCGGGAAAAGCCTCAGCAGCGAAAGGGTTAAGAGATCTCTATTAACATACCTCAATACAGAATGCACCTGTAAACATGTAACATAGTGAGTAGATTTCCTATATATTTATTTTTCTGAGTTAATCTGCATATTTGCGTTTTGTTTTTAATATCTAGCATTTTTTTTTACTTTGTATTTCTGTACCTACTGTAACAATTCAGTGTTCTTGAACCCAGGACATACATGAAAATTAGAGAAATATCAATATATCCTTCTTGGTAAAATACTTTAGAAATAAATATATAAATATAGCAAAATATGATGTATCACAGAACTTTTGCACAGACTATTGCCTCTGGATATTGTATCCTATAGACCCCAGTTTTATACTTGGCACATAAAAGTGAAAGGTAAGTGAATGACATTTCCTCGTGGGAACAATGACATTTATAAAGAACAAAGCATGTGAAAGTAAAGAAAACAACTGATTTTGAAGGTTCTAGATGTAGAATGGTAAGTTTTTGTAAATTTTAAACAACATTAAATTAACCCATTTCACTGCCAAGCTCTATTTCTTTATTTATTTTTTAATAATTACATTTATTTGAAACCTGGGTGCTTAGACAACAATTGCTTATAGGGTAAAATAGCAATTTTGCATGGAGAATGTTTTCCACAACAGTAAAAATATTAAAATAATATACATTTGCTCATCTTTGGTTTTCATGTATACATTTGTCCTTGACAGAAATATTACTAGCATGACAGGTTTTAAACCCTAGACAATGTTCCTTATTTTGCACAATTTCAAACAACATCTGGATTATTAGCATACAGGCAGAAATGGCCTTTGTATACAGTATTCATTTTAAAGGTATTTAATAAAAAATGGGTCTGCTTATGGGTATTTGTTGCGATCATAATGAGATTATAAGCAATATAGCATCCAAAAAAATACAAAAAATATCTGTAGGTAGGCAAAATGCCTGCATATAGAAATTATAGGAACACATTGTATCTGAGCCGTACAGGATTTTTTGCAATTAATTTTATTTATGTACATTAGTGGGTGTCCACAGACCTCTGCCTGGCTTATTGTAATGCAGCAGTAAAGTTTGAAAAATGAGCTTTTTGTTACAATGAGTGTGGGGGCTGCTCCTTTTAGGTTCCTTACAGTAATACAGGCTGACAGGAGTGAAACCTCACTTAGAATTTCAATCTCCACAGGAAGCACACTAGTCTTACATTAAGAGGTAAGTCAAAGAGGTTTTATATGCTATTTATTTTATTACAATGCAAAATCAAGTTTATCCATTTTTGGGATTGAAAGGGTTAAATAAATATCTTTGTCTATTTAATACACTTCCATAAAGTCAAGTAAACAGTAAGTCACTCCAGATGAAGCTTTAGGTATTTTCAACAACAAAAACATCAGCTATAAAATAAACCATGTTAGCCGGTGCTAGACGTGGGTCCATGAGATATAGACATTTAGGGCAGTATTACCTACTGTAATGCAACGCTAAACCATCCCCTCCATGGAGTCCATAAGACTCCATTGTGGCTTCGTCTGCCAGTCACATGACCTGCAGGATCTCGCCTCTCGCGGAGTGATCGCGGAGGAAGACTGGGGACTTTTCCCCCAGTCTCACTCTGCTCCCGGCGGCCAGAAGAGGCGGATCAGGCTGCAATTCTCGGTGCGGAATGAGAGGCGAGTATCTGATTTTTGGGAGGATTTGAAGCTGGTTATAACTGATTCCGCAGAAGTCAAATCCTTTAGCACCAGGTCCTAGTTGTGGTTAATTATTTTTATTTATTATTTATTAAGCGCCAACACATTCTGCAGCGCTGTACAAGGTGCAATGGGTAAAGACATGACAATTCTACAATACAGACAGGAAAAGGTCAGTATTGCTGCCAGCAGATACAGGAGGACGTGAGGAACCCTATTCTCGTGGGAACTTACAATCTAGATGACTTTTGAGTTAACTGCAGCGGGACGTAATTAGCTTTAAAACTTTGTAATCCTAACGCTAATTAACTCTTTGCGCTCCGCATGTTAATCATAGGGAGCGCAAAGTACAGTAAACTCGTGCTGAACAGCGCAAGCTGAATCGCTAATGGGTTTATTAGCCCGTTAGCCTTCGGAATGTAATATGGGAGACCCGTGCTAGGGCCACTTAATGGAACGTTAGCGTTAAGTATGTAATAGGGCCCTTTATATGTTAAATAGCTTGATTGAAGCTATCTAGTTGGTGGAATATTCGCTTTGTTTTTACATGTTCTTGTACTTTTCCTAATATTCTCTGCTTTAATAAGAGTTAATAACTAGAGATTTTTTTGTAACAATACTTTACATATCCCGTGAAATAATAGTTTGGCACAACTAGACCACAATTCAAAATGCGGTTGTCAAATAATTTATTAGGGTGATTGCTAATAATCAGCAGCAAGTGTCTGTTGTAAAAGATGCAATGGGGTTGGAGGCAACTGTAAATTACCAGGAACCCAGAATCGTAGGTGCGATAACAAAAGCATAACTTTGCTAAATTAAAGTGTCATTGGGTGCAGCCACAGAAACCAATGGCAGCAGATGCTGAAAGGGGAGATATTGTATAGGAGAAATAATGTTTCTAATTTAAAAGGTTGTGGCGAATGCGAAATCAAAATATAGCATATTGAATCAGCACATCTTAAACCAGGGGCTCCAGATCATTTGCCATGATGCTCAGGTAATCTATCGAGTAGCTGAGCATCATGGGAGATGTAGTTCAAAAACATCTGGAGGAGCTTGATTCCTGGCCCTTGATTTAAACCATGGACCCTATTCTAAGTCGAGTGTGATTCTGAAGCTAGAGCTCACTGAATCTCAGCTGTCGGCGTGGGATGTTTGTGGTATGTTTTTGTTTTTTTTAACCTCCCTGACGGTGTTCCCGAGTGTGTCTCGGGGTTAAATTTCACTGCTGAGAGCGGTAACCCCGAGACACACTCGGGCTGTATACATCACCTCTCCCTGCGCTCCCTCGCTGATCTCTGCAGTCTCCTCTGGCGATCGCGACCTGATACTTCCTGGATTCCTTCTTGCGAGGAGGAAACCAGGAAGTAATGAGGTTGCGGTCGCCGGAGGGGACATCGAGGGAGCGCAGGGAGAGGTGATGTATCCAGCGGCATCCCGAGTGTTCTTCGGGGTTACCATTTCCAACATAGGAATTTAACCCCGAGCCACACTCGGGATGCTGCTAGAGGGGGGGGGGGGAATAAAAAATTAGACCGCTTTTAGACAGGGAATTTCAAAATAAATAGACCGCCAGGGAGGTTAATGAAAGTGGCAAAGTATAGGGCAAATAAAAGTTTGGCAAGCTCCTGTAATAACCGAGTGGTAGCTGAATGTATATAACTTTCCATTCAGCATATATCAGTAAATGGAACACTAAAGTTTGTGGGAGCCTCCCCCCAACACTGACGTGCCGTCCCGCAGTAAAAGAAACAGAGGCCAGCAAATGCTCCGTCTCTCTTTTGTGCCACCAACCTGTCAGAAACTGTATGGAGCACATGGATGTGCAGACAGTATAGGGAGAGGAGGCAGTGCCTCACATACCGCAGTATGAAATGGAGAGGGGTGAGGATAAAATGAAATTAAATGGAGGGAGTGTGGACCTGTGTGCCAAAAATCATTGCGGTGGCCCTGCTTCACAGCTATATCGCAGCCAGGGCCTACTCAGCCACTGACCTCACCGCACGTTCCTGAACTAAAGTACTGTATGTCTAATCCAGTGACCAATTACAACTCATATTTGGTTTCTAGCTAGGGTTGCCAGATCAGCCATATCTTCTTGGACACGGGGCTATTCACAAAGCAGCGAAACTCGGTGCTTTACACTTCAGCGATTCCATTTCACTGACCCTTCGGTGAATTCATTATTCACCGCAGGGTCACCGTAGTGTACCGAAGATGAAGTCGCTGAAGACCGCCGAACTGGCTGCCAAACATGGCTGAACCGTAGAAAGAAAAAAAAAACAACTCTACAGCAATAAAAAATATCTTAAAATGTGTCTAAATTATTAAAAAGGTCCGTTACAGAATAAAAAAAACACCTTTTTTAAATAAAATTGTGAATCAAATCTCGTCTAAAAAAGTATAAGAAAGGTTCTACGAAATAAAAATATTTTTTTTGCTGAAAATGAAACGAAAACTTTTTTACAAATTCACCTTTCGATGCAATTTGGTGGCATGTCCGCCCCTTCGAGAATAACCCCTAGAATTTATTAAGGCTGATGGGCAGTGCATAAAAAAATATAACCCTGCAGTATGTAGAACTTGTGTGCCACCGCCGGTGAGACTGCAAAGTGGAATTTCAGGTGGCCCACCATGATTACATAATTTATACATACCACAGGGCAGCACCTTTCTTGTGCTCTCCCTCAAATAATATGTCCAGGACAAAGAGACCAATTTGGCATAAAATAGTAATAAAATAAAATAAATCACAAGTCTTCTTGAATCTTGAACAAAGCTTGTAATTTATGGTCACAAAACACAAATAATAGAAGCAATATCCATTAGTTATCTGGAGCAATCTAGTAACTAAGAGAATTATGGATAATATGTATGTTTTTGGATTTTACACTATTGAATATAACTGGGTTTGGACAACAGGAGCCGCTGTCTCTCTCTTGCACAGATATCAGTGCAGGTACTAATCATGACACCTAAAACAGATGTGCTTGCACCATCTTTCAACCTGAAACAAGAAACACAGCCCATCATGCAGAACACCAGGGGTTTATCTTACTTCAATTTCCTCCTGTGGTTTAATCGGAGTCGAGGTGGCAATTTTTCCATTACCTTTCAGAGCATTTTTATCTAATTTTTCTAAACTGTTGATTAATTTACTCATATTGGTTGGAAATTCCAACTTGGAATGTGTACTCCGTGTTACTAAGTCATGCTTAATTATCTGCATCATAACCGACAACGTTAATTAGTAAAGATTGCCTTTAATTCTATAACATGTTTATGCCCTGGTTTTAGATTAGTAACCTTAGAATTGTGACATATCATATTAAAGTAACACTAATAAACATGAATACCATAAAAGAAAATAAATTAAGGCTAAAACATCGGAAAGTGAGAGCAAAGTATCAATAATGAAATACCGTATTTTTCGCTACATAAGGCTAGGGTCAGATGAACGCAGCGCGAACGCACGTGCAGCCGCACTTTATCACGGCCGTAGTGGCAGCAAATGACGGCCAATGATGGGCAATATCCGAAGTACAGCCGCACGAAAGTGCGGCCGCGCAACGCAAGCAGCGAACAAACGCATTTTTTCTAGAACGTGATACCGCTAGTACTGACGTACAGAGTGCGCTGCGTCCACTAGCGGCATGTGTGCGGTGTTAGGAGACGTCAGACGCTGCTAATGTCCGGCCAACATAACGTCCAGACGCAAAAAGGGTTTTATTGATGATCCGTACAAAATCACGGACGAAAATGCACATCGTATGACCGCTATTGCATATTCCGTGAAAAAATACGTCCATTCGTTCGAACGCACTTTTTCACGGACAACGCAAAAAATACGTTTGTCTGACCCTAGCCTAAGACGCACCTGACCATAAGACGCACCTAGTTTTTAGAGGAGGAAAACAGGAAAAAAAATATTCTGAATCAAATAGTGTAATAATGGATATGCCCCAGCAGCTCTCATGGATATGCCCCAGGAGCTCTCATGGATATGCCCCAGGAGCTCTCATGGATATTGCCCCAGGAGCTCTCATGGATATTGCCCCAGGAGCTCTCATGGATATTGCCCCAGCAGCTCTCATGGATATGCCCAGCTCCTCTCATGGATATGCCCCAGCTCCTCTCATGGATAATGCCTCAGCTCCTCTCATGGATAATGCCCCAGCTCCTCTCATGGATATTGCCCCAGCAGCTCTCATGGATATGCCCCAGCTCCTCTCATGGATATTGCCCCAGCAGCTCTCATGGATATGCCCCAGCTCTTCTCATGGATATTGCCCCAGCTCCTCTCATGGATATGCCCCGGGATTTCTCAAGAATATTGCCCCAGGAGCTCTCATGGATAATGCCCCAGGAGCTCTCATGGATTATGCCCCAGCTCCTCTCATGGATAATGCCCCAGCTCCTCTCATGGATATTGCCCCAGCTGCTCTCATGGATATAATGCCCCAGCTCCTCTCATGGATATTGCCCCAGCAGCTCTCATGGATATGCCCCAGCTCCTCTCATGGATATTGCCCCAGCTCCTCTCATGGATATGCCCCGGGATTTCTCATGGATATGGCCCCAGGAGCTCTCATGGATATTGCCCCAGCTTCTCTCATGGATAATGCCCCAGGAGCTCTCATGGATAATGCCCCAGCTCCTCTCATGGATATGCCCCAGCTGCTCTCATGGATATGCCCCAGCTGCTCTCATGGATATGCCCCAGTGTCAGGTTGCACGTAGCGGTGACAGCATTGGAACCAATATGCAAGACGTACCTATAGCTAGGCGGTATGATGATAGCGTAGTCATATATCCAGGCAGAGGTCGAAGGGTTAAAGCAGGCAGCGTAGTAATATATCCAGGCAGAGGTCGAAGGGTTAAAGCAGTCAGCGTAGTAATATATCCAGGCAGAGGTCGGAGGGTTAAAGCAGTCAGCGTAGTAATATATCCAGGCAGAGGTCGAAGGGTTAAAGCAGTCAGCGTAGTCATATATCCAGGCAGAGGTCAGAATCACGGTCTCAGGAAACAAGAAAATATCAAGCGCAACAGACTAGAACAAACTAGTATGGAACTATCAGCCAGGTGACTTTTTATGGGGAACCTCCCGGGTGGTGTCTGATGACGTGCGGACTGCCGTCGGCCGTTCTGAGCGTCCCTGCGTACAACGTTCTTTGTTAGCCCGGGAAAACGTGCGCACGCGCGGTTCACTCTGCAGCTGAGCCACGAGGGAGGAGGATTGATAGACGCTACGAGCGTCGGAATGCCCGCCAGCGCCCGGGACCGGAGCGCAACCCGGGATCGGCGGTAGGGATCCCTGACAGAGCCCCCCAACAAGGCGACCACTCCGGGGGCACGTCGGGTGAGCCGTGTGGAAAGCATGAACAAGGTCAGGAGCGCAGACATCAACGGCGGAAACCCAGGAGTCCTCCTCAGGGCCATAGCCAGTCCAGTGAACCAGAAACTCCAGGCGACGACGGCGGAAACGGGAATCCAATATCTCCTGCACTTCATACTCATCATCGTTCACAGCCACTACAGGACCTGGACGGGAAGGAGTGCGATTAGGGAAGGGATCCGACTCCGAAGGATGGAGAAGAGAGACGTGAAAAACTGGGTGGATCTTGTACTCATCAGGCAAGCGAAGCCGTACTGCCGAAGAAGAAACAACCTTGGTAATCGGAAAATTAGATATGGTATCCTTCTGTAGACGAGGCCACCAGAAGAAGCGGTTTATTAGATCCAGTGTCTTATGTATACCCCCATGACCCCCTAGGGGGGAGTCATGACAATATTGAAGGACGGACAGTACTGCTGTAGACGGCACAAATACCTTCTGATGGTGGAATAGAAATCCGTTCTGCGCGGTCAGTGCCATTGAAGGAACTGCTTGATCGATAGGGGGTGTATTCTGTTTTATTATGTCCCAGAGTGATAATTTAATCGTGGCGAAACAGGTTCTGGGTAGTATGAAATCGTCATTGATTACTGGGATGTTATCTTTAGCCCTTGACAAGGCAACGGCTTTCCCGTTTTTGCTACCAGGTCTGTATGTGATATGCATGTTGAAACGACTGAAGAAAAGAGCCCATCGTGCTTGTCTTGGTTTCAATCTGCGTGCTTGCTGTAGGTATTCCAGGTTCCGATGGTCAGTAAGGATGGAAACTGGGTGACGAGCGACTTCAAGGAGATGACGCCATTCTTCCAGAGACAGTTTGATTGCCAGCAATTCTCTCTCTCCGACATCATAATTTTTTTCGGCTGCGGAAAGGGTTTTGGAAAAAAATGATACAGGATGCATTACTTACGTTTCTTTTTGTCTTTGAGATAAAACGGCTCCAAAAGCGAAAGCCGAGGCATCTACCTCTAGGGTATATGGATGAGAGGGATCTGGAATCGAGAGGATGGGTGAGGTAGTGATAGTCCTTTTTAATAGATCAAAGGCGTCTTGAGCTGCTATAGACCAAGAAAAACGGGTATGGATACGGGTTAAGTCAGTCAATGGTTTTGCTATCTTAGAGAAATTCTTTACAAATTTTCTGTAAAAGTTGCAGAACCCCAAAAAACACTGGACCCCCTTTCTGTTGGCAGGAGCTGGCCACTTCGTGACTGCTTCTATCTTGGCTGGATCCATCTAGATATGCCCGGGGGTAATGATGAAACCAAGAAAGTCAATACGTTGTGTATCGAATAAACATTTTTCCAGCTTTACATACAGTTTGTTTTTCAATAGACGTAGCAATACGGTTCTTACATGCTTTCTATGTGTTTCAGCAGTGTCAGAATAAATTAATATGTCATCCAAATATGCTATTACGTAACAGTCCAGGTTGTCTTGGAAAATATCATTGAGGAATCTCTGAAACGTGGCAGGGGCATTGCAGAGACCATATGGCATTACCAAATATTCAAAATGTCCATACCTGGACCTGAAGGCCGTCTTCCATTCGTCTCCATCTCGTATTCTCACCAGATTGTACGCACCTCGTAAATCAAGTGTAGTAAACACTGACGAGGTTTTTAGTCGATCCATGAGTTCGGATATTAAAGGCAGAGGATATTTGTTTTTAATCGTAATATTATTTAAGGCACGGTAGTCCACACAAGGGCGGAGACCCCCGTCTTTCTTTCCTACGAAGAAGATGGGTGCTCCTGCAGGAGATGTCGAAGAACGTATAAAGCCTTTTTTCAGGTTCTCTGAGATATATTCTTTGAGGGACTCTAATTCTGGTTCGGACAACGGGTATATTCTGCTGTGAGGAATGGGGGCACCAGGAAGAAGATCAATTGGACAATCGTAGGCTCTGAATGGTGGTAGATCGTCTGCTCCTTTTTTCTCGAACACACTATGCAAGTCCTGATAAGCTTTGGGTATTTCTGTGCACATAGCTGCAGTATGGATCTGTGTTTGAGGGATTTCTGAGGTTGTAGAGAAGTCTTTCTGGTTGAAGGTAATGGTGCCACTAGTCCAATCGATAGCAGGATTTTTTCTTCTTAACCAGCTAAGACCAAGGACGGCTGGGAACGCTGCTGAAGGCACGATATCAAAGATGAGCATGTCTTGTGGTTGCTCCCCTATGGTGGCTAGGAGAGGTATGGTTTCTAGGGTCACGGGACCTGATTGAGGAGAGCTTCCGTCTAATAATTGGATGGGGTAAGGCTGCTTTTTAGAAGTAGTGGGTATTCCGAGGGACTGTGTTACCTCAGTGTCCAAGAAGCAGCTGCTGGCCCCGGAATCAATCATGGCGTTGAGCGTGGTTATACGGCCGTCCCACTGTAAAGACAAGGGTACTATGAGATGGGTGGACATGACAGTGCGGATGCTTTTAACGGATACAAAGGCGGGAAGGGCTAAAGGCTTACCCATACGGGTGTTAGGCTTCTCGCGACATTCCCGGACTTGATGCCCTGCACGGCCGCAGTACATGCATAGGCCTAAAGAGCGTCTCCTTGATTTCTCGGCTTCTGTCAATGGTCCTCTAGCTGCCCCGACTTGCATGGGTTCTTCATCATTATCGGTGGGTATGGAGGACATGGAAGGTGGCGGAAGGACGGATTTTCTGATAGGTGTGGATTGATGACTGCTGGCGCATTCAACACGCCTTTCTCTTAATCGACTGTCGATTTCAATACATAAGGACATAGTCTTGTCCAATGACGGAGGTACCCCGGTTCTTGCTAGCTCGTCCTTCAATGCTTCAGACAATCCTTTCCGGAATTTTTTTTTGTGAAAGGATTTTACCAGGAAGGATACATTGAGATTTCTCTCGTTTTCAAGTATGTCCTGGGTGGCGAGTATGTACCGTTAGGTGTCTTGCCAAGGACACTTACTGGAGAGGTGCTCGCTGGGATCGAACCCATGACTCCACAGGATCTCTCCATGCAGAGCGGTGACATTACCTCTACTCCACCCAGTCGGTACTAGAGCTATAAGAGCTGGTTCATTCCACTCTGATTCAAGGGCCAAGTGTTTGAAGTCCGTAATGTATTCTTCTACATCATTTCTCCCCTGTTTTAGGTTGTCTAGAGCCTGGGCCGCATTGGTCACCCGATGGGGGTCATCATACATCTCTTCCATAGCTTTATAGAAAGTGCTCCAGCTGTTCAATAGGGGATTGTGGGTTCGTAACAAATGATGAGCCCATCGTTGAGGCCTACCCGTTAGTAATGATATCACTGATCTGACTCGTGCGAAGTCGGTGTTATAGGTACGTCTCTGTAGGGAAAACATTATTTGACATGACGTTATGAAACAGCGGAACTGTTTTCGATCTCCATCAAATTTCTCTGGTGGGGACACGTAAGGTTCTGGACCCATAGCAGCAGTATCCAGAGGAAGCGTTGGGGGCTCAGCCACAGGTCGTGAGGTACTGCTGCTCGCTAATCCTTGTTCCAGACGATCTTGGTGCACCTGCATCGCTGTTTGATTGGCTTCCAAAGCTTGCACAGATTGCACAGAGTCAATATATTAAGCTGTTGGGCAATGGCGGCCAGAGTCTCTGGTACACTTGCTGGTTCCACAGTAGACTAGTTTGTTATGTCAGGGTTGCACGTAGCAGTGACAGCGTTGGAACCAATATGCAAGACGTACCTATAACTAGGCGGTATGATAGCGTAGTCATATATCCAGGCAGAGGTCGAAGGGTTAAAGCAGGCAGCGTAGTAATATATCCAGGCAGAGGTCGAAGGGTTAAAGCAGTCAGCGTAGTAATATATCCAGGCAGAGGTCGAAGGGTTAAAGCAGTCAGCGTAGTAATATATCCAGGCAGAGGTCGAAGGGTTAAAGCAGTCAGCGTAGTCATATATCCAGGCAGAGGTCAGAATCACGGTCTCAGGAAACAAGAAAATATCAAGCGCAACAGACTAGAACAAACTAGTATGGAACTATCAGCCAGGTGACTTTTTATGGGGAACCTCCCGGGCGGTGTCTGATGACGTGCGGACTGCCGTCGGCCGTTCTGAGCGTCCCTGCGTACAACGCTCTTTGTTAGCCCGGGAAAACGTGCGCACGCGCGGTTCACTCTGCAGCTGAGCCACGAGGGAGGAGGATTGATAGACGCTACGAGCGTCGGAATGCCCGCCAGCGCCCGGGACCGGAGCGCAACCCAGGATCGGCGGTAGAGATCCCTGACACCCAGCTGCTCTCATGGATATTGCCCCAGCTCCTCTCATGGATATGCCCCAGCTCCTCTCATGGATATTGCCCCAGCTCCTCTCATGGATATGCCCCAGCTCCTCTCATGGATAATGCCCCAGCTCCTCTCATGGATAATGCCCCAGCTGCTCTCATGGATATGCCCCAGCTCCTCTCATGGATAATGCCCCAGCTGTTCTCATGGATATGCCCCAGCTGCTCTCATGGATATGCCCCAGCTGCTCTCATGGATAATGCCCCAGCTGCTCTCATGGATAATGCCCCAGCTCCTCTCATGGAAATGTCCCAGCTCCTCTCATGGATATGCCCCAGCTCCACTCATGGATAATGCCCCAGCTCCACTCATGGATAATGCCCCAGCTCCTCTCATGGATATGCCCCAGCTCCTTTCATGGATATTGCCCCAGCAGCTCTCATGGATATACTGCCCCAGCAGCTCTCATGGATACTGCCCCCAGGCCCCAGCTCACCTCCTGCTGCCGCCGCGTGTTCGGCTCCCTCTGAGCGTCCAGCAGCATTGAGCTTGGGCGCTCGCCTGGGCGAGCCATGTGACCAGCCGCGATCTAGCGAGAACTCGGCTGGTTACGTGGTTCCCCCATGCCAGCGCTGAAGCTCCATAGCTTCGGACGCTCGCAGGGAGCAGAACACTGCAACGTGCACTTTGCAGTATTCGCTCCATAAGACTCACACACTTTTCCCCCCACTCTTTTGGGGGGAAAAAGTGCATCTTATGGAGCGAAAAATAAAGTAGTTTATTTTACTAAAAGTAGAGGCTTGCGTGTGTTGGAATGGTGATAAATGGGAGCTACATCAGGCCAGCACTGATATGGGTTAAGGCTGGGGTCAGACGAGCGCAGTCATCACGTCCGTGTTGCCGCACATTTGTACGTCCGTGGCAGCATAGCATTCTGACCAATAGAGACCCACACACGTAGTACGTCCACACGGAAGTGCGGACGCATGGCGGACGCGGCAAATGGACGCAGGTTAGGCAAGAACGTAATACTGCTAGAACGGACGTGCGGAGTGCGCCACGTCTGCAACGTCCGTGTAGCTTTGTGTGTGAGTGATGAAACATGGTCAGACGAACTGCATTTATACGTCCAGCATTTTTGACAGACAGAATGTTTTTTCATTTTAATTTATTTTCCCTGCTACATCAGTCAAAAAATACGTCAGTGAAAAAAACGGACTGTGTGGCCACTACCTTGTTGTCAGTCAGTAAGTACGTCCGCACTGCACGGACGCACAGTCCGTACAAAATATCGTCTGACCCGAGCCTTAATATTCCTTCTAAAACCACCATTCTGGTCTCTGGCACCTTTCTGGAGATCTGGCTAGCTCAGGCCAGTTGTATAAAATTAGGGGTGTGCGCATCATTGATATAGGTAGAGTTTATATAGGGTTGCCAGATTAGCCATGCTTTCCTGCACACATATTACAATTTTATACAGGTGGAGGACAGGGAATAGTGACGCCCTGCAACATGTATAATTCACCTGCTGCA
This sequence comes from Leptobrachium leishanense, assembly GCA_009667805.1. NCBI lineage: Eukaryota > Metazoa > Chordata > Amphibia > Anura > Megophryidae > Leptobrachium > Leptobrachium leishanense. The sequence goes on along the minus strand of CM019070.1, from coordinate 54,486,560 downwards.
GGAAGGAAGTCAAGCCAGGACACCTGGGATTCCACCTTGATTTCTGGCACCATATGGATTCTACATGCTGCAGGGTTGCATTTTTAATGCTCTACCCATCAGTATGAATAAACAATGTGTCCTGCAACACATGGTTAAGCGGTTAACCCTAGGTTTATAGTGTGTATACCCTGCAAATGAGTCTAGGGAGGGGACCAAACCAGTCAGGAGGACTTTGTCCAGTGATGTGCTCTGCTTAGGCTAGGGTCAGACGAACGCATTTTTCACGTAGTCCGTGAAAAAGTGCGTTCGAACGAATGGATGTATTTTTTCACGGAATACGCGATAGCGGTCATACGCTGCGCATTTGCATCCGTGATTTTGTACGGATCATCAATAAAACCCTTTTTGCGTCTGGACGTTATGTAGGCCGGACATTAGCAGCGTCTGACGTCTCCTAATCCTGCACACACGCCACTAGCGGACGCAGCGCACTCTGTACGTCAGTACTAGCGGTATCACGTTCTAGAAAAAATGCGTTTGTTAGCCGCTTGCTACACTTTTGTGCGGCCGTACTTCGTATATTGCCCGTCATTGCCCATCATCTGCTGCTACTACGGCCGTGATAAAGTGCGGCTGCACCTGCGTTCACACTGCGCTCGTCTGACCCCAGCCCAGCCTTAGAGTTGCCAAATCAGCCATGTTTTTCTGAACAGTTTATCCAGGTTGATGGGCAGTGCATGAAAAATGCAACCCTGCAGTATGTAGAATCCATGTAGCATCTTCCATGTGCTCTCCCTCTCCATGAAATAATAATATTGTTCCAGGAAAAAAAATGGCTGACCTGGCAACCCTAGCTCTGCTCTTTGAAAAAGGACAGATTTCTTTTCTACGGCGTTTGCTACCGATGGTGGTTGAAATCGCTGAAGAAATAAATCTGTTGTGGAATATTTGCTGTCTAAAAGGTAGAAACTAGAATGCACAAAATAAGAAATTGTGACCTATAACGTGCTGCTTAAGTGTGTGTGTGTGTGTATATATACCACCTTGCAATCCCATTGAACTTCCTGAAATAGATTCTTGATTGGAACATTATTCTACACAGGCTTTTCTAAATTATCCCTTCCATTTTAACGTACAGAAAAGGCTTATGTGACAACTTAGAATCCCCCAGGTACTGAAGTTACTTCAGTTAAAAAAAAAATGACCTCCATTTTAACAATCAAAAATGTGATATAAAACTTATGAAAGCTTTATAGGACTGCCAAAAATCATGAGTGTCTTGAGTGAGTTTTTTTTTCTCTCCATTTCATCACCATACTAATGTCACCATTCATGTCTATTTTCTTCTTAGCTGTCACTGTATATTCCCTGTACCATTACACCATTAAAAGAAAGTTGATATTTTCTGTAATAAAGAACCCTTAGTGGGGCACACAGCCAGGCTATATGCTGTGTTTGACACTAGTTTCTATTTCCTTGACATTGGAACACAACCTCACTTCTGCTATATCTTAAAAGATCAAGCCCTGGATATGTTATGTCCTCCTTCCACAGTCATTTCTAGGTTAAGTCTGCTGGGATATATCAATATGTTTTCAAAGTAACATTTCACTTGTGAATACTTGTCTATGTTTAAAATAAAAGTTTGGAGGTTGACATAAAAATGACGCTTGTAGAATTATTTGTCAACACTCGCAATAGAGATATTCTCAAATAACAATGTTCATACTACTAGTGGATGTTGCCCCAGTATTGCAACATTCCAGTTATTATCACAAGACTAATACAAGGGCAAAGTCAATACAGACACAAGTTTCAGGAGGGGCACTGGAAGAGCTAGTGTTCTGTTCAGGAGTTTTATTGCTTTAACTCCGTCAGCGCTGAACCACTTCACATACCCATGTGCTGAGCTAATTTTAAAATTTTCTGTTCAAGATATTTAAACCATATTTGGAGTCCTTATTTATTGTAGGACCCAGACAAATTGTATATCAATATTTTTCAGCAGACTCAAAATATATTATTGCTATGTGTATATCTCACGTTCCATCCAGGGCTGGACTGGGACATAAATTTAGCCCTGGACTTCATCCAGACAGGCCCACTTAAATTAAGCAAACATGCACAAAATTAGTATATATATGCTGGCTGCGGAATATGCTGGCGCTTTATAAATAAAGAATAATAATAACGAATAATAATATAAACCAACTGCATCGTTCAACCAATTGCTCTACAGATACCGGAGGTTGACTGCGCACCGTGTCTTAAGTTGAGGCAGATGCACAACGGGTCTCACCAGCACAGTGGCCCCAATATGAGATTGCGGCAGATTGCGTCTGTTTTATAGACGGTGAGGAATTTCTCACCTCACCCAATAAGGGGAGTGCACGGTGCGGAGAACCAGCATTCTCACTGGCCTACTGAATCATCGGCCCACCGGAAATCTCCCTGTAGTCCCTATGGCCAGTACATGCCATGGTTCCATTGGAATGCCATATCAAAATATTGTAAATTTCTATTCAGATTTTAATCATTTTCACCATGCACATTTATTATCCTACATCTTATCATCCAAACCTTTTTTATGGTTCTATATTTAATAGGATGCCCTTTAAAAGAAAAAAACCGCAATGGAGTACAGAACATACTTGAAAACGAGAGAAAGCTCAATGTATTCTTCCTGGTAAAATACTTTGCAAATAAATAAATCTATTACTGAATCTTACCTTTAAACAAAATTGATTAAAAAAATTCTCGTGGTTTATTTTTACTATTTTTATTTGTCTGTGTATACTTTACTTGGTCACGTTTGGTATCTTTGGAAAGGGCAGAGTCAGTCCTTTCCAATAGTTACAGTTACAAGTACTTATACAGCGCCAGCAGATTCCGTAGCGCTTTACAATGGGGAAGCACAGACAGGTGACATAATAAATAATAAAACATAAGGAACAGACGGCCCTCCCGTAGGATAATTGTCCTGCAAATACAGCACTTTATACAAGTGCTCAGCCAGACATCCTGTGAGTTTACAATCTATGGGACTAAGGCAAGTGAAACAAAAGAGAACAGGGGGGAGTGTGGAGATAATTCCCAGAGAGAATATAGCAGACACTGCATAATGATAGACCAAGAGCTTGGGCAGGAAGAGGTTAAACCGAGCGAGGATTGGAGCAGCTGAGAAAAGGAGGCTATACAGTCATGGCCGAAATTGTTGGCACCCCAGACATTTTTCCAGAAAATCAAGTATTTCTCACAGAAAAGTATTGCATAAGACATGTTTTGCTATACACATGTTTATTCCCTTTGTGTGTATTGGAACAAAACAAAAAAAGGGAGGAAAAAAAGCAAATTGGACATAATGTCACACAAAACTCCAAAAATGGGCTGGACAAAATTATTGGCACCCTTAACTTAATATTTGGTTGCACACCCTTTGGAAAAAATAACTGAAATCAGTCGCTTCCTATAACCATCAATAAGCTTCTTACACCTCTCACCCGGAATTTTGGACCACTCTTTCTTTGCAAACTGCTCCAGGTCTCTCTTATTGGAAGGGCGCCTTTTCCCAACAGCAATTTTAAGATCTCTCCACAGGTGTTCAATGGGATTTAGATCTAGACTCATTGCTGGCCACTTCAGAACTCTCCAGCGCTTAGTTGTCATCCATTTCTGGGTGCTTTTTGATGTATGTTTGTGGTCATTGTCCTGCTGGAAGACCCAAGATCTCGGATGCAAACCCAGCTTTCTGACACTGGGCTCTACAGTGCGACCCAAAATCCTTTGGTAATCCTCAAATTTCATGATGCCTTGCACACATTCAAGGCACCCGGTGTCAGAGGCAGCAAAACAACCCCATAACATCATTGAACCTCCACCATATTTCACTGTAGGTACTGTGTTCTTTTCTTTGTAGGCCTCATTCCATTTTCGGTAAACAGTAGAATGATGTGCTTTGCCAAAAAGCTCTATCTCGGTCTCATCTGTCCACAAGACGTTTTCCCAGAAGGATATTGGCTTACTCAAGTACATTTTGGCAAACTGTAGTCTTGCTTTTTTAGGTCTCTGTGTCAGCAGTGGGGTCCTCCTGGGTCTCCTGCCATAGCGTTTCATTTAATTTAAATGTTGATGGATAGTTCGCGCTGACACTGATGCTCCCTGAGCCTGCAGGACAGCTTGAATTTCTTTGGAACTTGTTTGGGGGGGCTTATCCACCATCCGGACTATCCTGCATTGCAACCTTTCATCAATTTTTCTCTTCCATCCACCCACAGAGAGATTAGCTACAGTGCCATCGGTTGCAAACTTCTTGATAATGTTGCGCACTGTGGACAAAGGAAAATCTAGATCTCTGGAGATGGACTTGTAACCTTGAGATTGTTGATATTTTTCCACAATTTTGGTTCTCAAGTCCTCAGACAGCTCTCTTCACCTCTTTCTGTTGTCCATGCTTAGTGTGGCACACACAGACACACAATGCAAAGACTAAGTGAACTTCTCTCCTTTTTATCTGCTTTCAGGTGTGATTTTTATATTGCCCACACCTGTTACTTGCCCCAGGTGAGTTTACAGGAGCATCACATGCTTGAAACAATCTTATTTATCCACAATTTTGAAAGGGTGCCAATAATTTTGTCCAGACCATTTTTGGAGTTTTGTGTGACATTATGTCCAATTTGCTTTTTTTCCTCCCTTTTTTGTTTTGTTCCAATACACACAAAGGGAATAAACATGTGTATAGCAAAACATGTGTTACTGCATTACTTTTCTGTGAGAAATACTTGATTTTCTGGAAAAATGTCTGGGGTGCCAACAATTTCCGCCATGACTGTATAATTAGGATGGGTGGCACACATGGGACAGCGGAGGGAAAAATGGTGGTGAAGAGTGGTCTGTAGATAAAAATAAATACTGAGTTTACAGGGGCTATCCATTTGTTCATGCAAAGTATTTACAACAGGGAGGAGCAGACTGAGAATCAGCACAGAATTAAGCTATCAAAAAAGGAGGGAAGAAAAAAATTATACATACACTAGCAGCAGTAACAATATGGCAAAAGAAATGTTGATTGAAGTATACCTTTCTGGATTTCTTGCAGGGAGCGGAGGGAGAGATAACTCTGAATATGGCTTGTTGTTTCAGGGGGAAAATGGTGGTGAAAAGTGACACCTGACTTCGTGTTTTAAGTTGTATGAGTCTGGACAGACATGGGTTCAAAGATTCGATTGTCCCCTGTATCTCCTACAATGGGATTGCAGCTCTGTCAGGACAAATGCCCCCTCTCTGGGTCTGCCAGTGAACTAATAAAGCTTATATATGATGGGTGTAGCACTTGGCAAAGCGCTGGTCTATTCTCATTCAATCAATCTTCAAAATATTCCTATGGTTTAGTAGAAATTCACTATGATCTTCCAGTCATTAATAAGTATTCAGACATTCATTATCATGGATAATACATTACCAACAACATCCTGTTGTTAAGAATATCAGGACATTATGTTCTGCAGTTTAACATAACCCTAATCCCTGTGCACACTCACCTTTGTGCCGGTATTTATAGGTCTGCAAGTCATAAAATATTCTAATTATGGATTAGACTAAACTAGAAATTACATAATGGTCTGAGGCAGCATTTGCTGTTATAACATCTCATATCTAGTAAATGCAAAGGCAATACTCGAGCCAATTTGAGGGATAACTGAAACTTTTTAGAAGCGAGTCAAACATTGTATATACTATCACTACTGGGACACACTAGGGTTAAAACAGGAGACAGGAATAGAGGGGATAAACGGTAACATCCACACCCCCCCCTCCCATTTAACCCTTTAGTGAAGCTTGCCACTCACCTCTTTTTCAGCTCTGGGCCTAAACTACTCTCCTCAGACATGCTGTCATTTCCTCTATACTGCAGCATGTCACATAACTGCAATGAGGCAGCCAATCTAATGGTTTTAAATGCTGAAAGCTTTCACTGTCTTTGGATGGGGCTTGTTCCCAAAGGTCCCAAAGGCCAAAAACTTGAGCAAAACTAATCCCCTGTGGTTGGAGGACTGAAACCGCCCCAAAAAGCCTCCCAGAGGATTGAAAGAGATGAGGGAATGGTCACAGTTCAGAGTGTCCCTTTAATTTATTTTCTATGTGAAAAATCCAATGAAATTGGAAGATCTATGTAATGAATTGCTGAGTTCCACGCGTCTCCTCAGCTAATATGCAGAGCTGCGTCCTCTTTGGTTGTGGAAGTACAAATAAAGCTCGGTAAATATAATTTTTGGGTAATGGCAGTCTGAACTACTTATGGCGATGTCTTCTCTGTAATGGCACCAATGAGCTAAAGCCTCTAACAGTCGGGTAAACGTTTAGCGCTGCAGCTGTTGTCAATGGTCTCTTGGTAGGGCTTGATCATACCTAGACATTTTTGACAATGCCTTGCTTCCAACTTTGTGGGAACAGTTTTGGGGGAGGGCCTTTTCTATTTCAGCCCCAGTGCACAAAGCAAGGTACATAGAAACATGGTTGGAAGAGTTTTTGGTGTGGAAGATCTTGATTGGCCCACACAGAGCCCTGGCCTCAACCCCATCGAAAACCTTTGGGAGGAACCGGAAAAGAGATTGCGAGCCAGGCCTTCTCGTCCAACATCCACGTCTGACCTCGCGAACGCTCTACTAGATGAATGGTCAAAATTTCCGACAGTAACATCCCAAAATCTTGTGGAAAGCTTTCCCCGAAGAGTGGAAGCGGTTTTAGCTGCAAGGAGGGGCCAACTCTATGCTAATGTGTTACGTTCCCCCCAGCCATGCCCACTGGTTATTAGAGTTCTTCTCAGCCCTTTTGGAGTATAGGGTTAATCTGTTTGGCTCCCCACCCCTGGTGTCTCGGTGTCTGATCAGACCTGTGATCACATGATCTGGACTGCCCTATTTATATGGCCTTTAGTGCAACAGTTCCTTGATCCAGTATAAGGTTCTCTTTGCTTTGTTCCTGCTTGTGTAATATGTAATATTGTATTTTTGATCTCCTGGATTCTTGACTTCTGGCTACGTATCATGACCATTGTTGCTTCTAACCCCCTTGTACCGTATATTGGAATTTCTGATTTAAGACTCCCAGCCTGGTATATTGATTATTCTCTTGCTTAATTCCATTTTGTGTTTTGTATGTCTGGTCTTCAGGTTCTGGTTTGTTTGTACCACACTACAGTCTCTGTTGTTTATGTTTCTTGTTCTGGTGTTAGACCTAATCGCAAGGCATCCAGTGGTTTGTGCTGGTTGCAGCATATTCTGTTTCTAGCGAAGTCCTCCCCTGCAGGTTGTAGACTATATTCCTGTCTAGTCTGGTGTTCTGTGTCTGTGTATCTAGTACAGCAATTTATTGTTTTTTTAGAGACCACCTCAAGGATCTCTTTCTGGTACTATTGTTGCTAGATCCTTCCTGTCTAGTCTGGTTTTACCCTGTCCACGTGTATGTTTCCCACCCTGTACTCTGTGTAGATTAGAAGGCCATTCAAGGACCTTATCCCAGAGCAGGGCGTTCCTCGTTTGTGTGTATAATCTTGTCTTGTCTGGTTAGTTCTGTATTCAGTGTTCAGGGTTCTGCATAATGCAGAGAGACGCATACCGGCCTAAAGGGCTCAACAATAAACACAGCAACAAGGTCCCTCCTTTGGCTCCTGAGGGGGGCCATCGTGACATAATGTCTATGTCTTTCGAATAATATGTCATAAAAGTCTCTGTTGGTGTAATGCTCAGGTGTCCCAATACTTTTGTCCAAATAATGTTTATATTACCCAACCTTTTGGGTATAAGAGATCTAGCAGTATTCTCCTGCACAAGCACTTGGATAAGATGGTAACACATAAAATACATATAGCCATGTTACTAGCATATAGAAATACATCCTACTGTGGGCTCTATTACATTCTTCACGCAAACGCTAACGCTCACTTGCGTGAGCATTAATGTTTGCTGCGGTATTTACCGCATATTACAATCCAAACGCAAATGGGTTAAAAAGCCCATTTGCGTTTGGTACCGGGCGCTCCTCTGCGCGAGGTTACTGTACTTTGTGCTCCCTATACTTAACATGAGGAGCGCAAAGTCCCAGCACTGATTAACGTCTGGCTCTGGTTAGCGAAAAGTTAACCAGAGCCAGGACTTGGTGTTAACGGATTCCACTTCTGCAGAATCCGTTAACACCAAGCTTAAAAAATAAAAAAAACAATCCTATACTCACCTCCTGTCCCGCGGTGAGGACCGCGGCTCCAACCGCCTCCTCCGGCCGGCGGGAGCAGGGAAAGACTGGGGGAAAAAGTCCCCCCAGTCTCTCCCTGCGTATCACTACGCCGACCGGCCGGTTCTCGCGAGGCGAGATCCGGCTGGTCACATGACCGGCAGGGAGAAACTCAATGGAGTCCTATGGACTCCAGCGAGTGGATGCTCGCAGCTGCGCTCAGTGCTGCCGCGAGCATCCCGGATTTTACCGCACGATAACATTGCAGGCAGCATTTTTTGCACCTGCATTGTAATCCAGCGTTAAAATGTGGGCGCAAGGGGGAAAACTGCGAATTGCGAAGAGCGTAATAGGGCCCTGTGTGTTTGTTATTCGTCACATTCACAGCATAGAATGATTGCTTCGTTCTGCAACTGTAACAGATAGGAAAAAAAGAGTACTTTACTAATTTATACTGTACTATGTAAAAGGAACTGTGAAAAGGCTCTACGGAAGGATTTGAATTAAACAGCCTTACAGCCTTTTAATATCTCACAAGAGATTTTTCTGCACTGATTCATTTAATTTAGTGGACCCAGCAGTGGCTCATTGATTGTGGACAAAACTTCTGAAGGGCCTAGTGTGCACTCCTGTTAAAACGTGGGAAGGGAGTAAAGTTAGATGTGAATTAATTTGAATCTGTCCATAATTCTTTTTCAATGGAATTCAGTGTCCTATTGCAAAAGGCATGGAGGAAAAAAAAGAGACACCGAGTTTGATTGCTCAATATTCATCTACATTTTCCTCTCTATGGGCACAATATGCTTGGCTTAATTAACTTTTCTCAAAGGTGAAGCAGTGTGCACCATCTGCTGTGAGACAATCACATTTGTATGCCTCTCGGAATAATCCCTTTGCTTCTAAAAACAGAAATGATAACACAGCTAAAGGAGAAAAGTTTCCAAAGATTATATTTGATAAACAAACAAATACCACGATTCTAATGTAGAATTCACGTACGATATCATAGCAGGACAGCCTGAAGAATCCGAGTTATTTTGAGGTTCTGGTCTTACTTTATTTACTAGAGAGAGGAGAGAAATAAACTCGAGAGAGGGAAAAAAAATAAAACAAAACAAAAAAAAATCCTCTACACACTCCATATAAAGCCAAGCTTAAGAACAAGTACACAGCAGGAGAATCCTCCGATTCTCCTACGTTACATCTCAATTTTAAATCAGGGCGGAAGAAAAAAAAAAACGAGAAAAAAAAAAAGAATGAATCGGTTGAAAGGAAACATCAAGTCGCTCAGGATAAAAAAAAAAAAAGAGAATGCAAAATATTGAGGCAGAGTTTTGCCATTTAATTTTTTTAATCAAGCCTCAAGGACCACACAGTGATATCAAGGGCCTGCTGAACTTGCTCTAAAGCTGGGTCATTTTTTGATCTCTGTCGCTGGTGATCTGATTATCTCATTGTGGAGGTAAACTTCAGACCCAATCTTGTTAGCAGCTGGCTAGGCTGGATTACCACAGCTACTGAGCTGGAAAATGAACTGAGCAGTCTGACTTTGGCCTTGCTCTCTTGCAGTATGAGTTTAGCCGATTTGAGTGTCTACGATTGCGATCGATCAAACAGTGTATCGATAAATATCAGCATCCTGCACACAATTTAACGAGCATGATCATGCCAACATCCCGCGTTTTCGGAAATTGCCAAGATGAGAGCCTAAGACAAATTATTTCGAAAACCAATTAAGAAAGAAACGATCCGATTTATTTAACTTTACAACCCCTATGAGCTTTGGTGTTAAATGCAAATAGGGAGTAGAGATGTGTGGTCCGTCCTCGGGACACTCAGTTTTGCTAGTGGTCTCATTGCCGGCACAGGCTGCTTTTACAGTGAATGCACACCATCGTGAAAGCACATAAAGTCTTGAAAAATAGCCTGAAAAGGTTCAAAGAACCCAAAAGACAAAAAAAGGCCTAAGCTGGGATTTTTATGTACACTGAAAAGAAGAATGAAATATAAATTCCCTAATACGGGCCGTTATGGCAGTGTTACCCATATCAAAGCATTATGTTTCTTTGGAAAAGTGTTGGAAATTTTCTGGCTTACCATGTGCACAGAAGAAGAAAGGGAAACTCGAGTTAGTGGTGATTTTGTTACATGAACCATTCAATACTGCGTTTTGACACACTATTGAGTGAACATGAAATGCAAACCGTTCAAACTTGAATACATTTTCTGCCTCAATCGCTGGGATTTAGCTTGAAGAAAATAGTGAAATATAACGTAGCAGTCATCACTTTTTAAAAACTTGTCTTTATTTACCTTATTTAATTTATTTGGTATATTAGAAGGGCATTGATGAAAACTATAGATCTATAACATGTTTGCTCTGCAAGATATATCTAGCCTCTAGCTGTCTTTCTATATATCAATATTTCTATGTACATAACTCCCTTTCGTGCTTGTTCTTCATTCTCTTGCTTATAGTAGGTACTATCTCTATTACGTGTATATTTATCACAAGTGGTTTGTGCTGTATATCAGCATTTCAAGCTATCATAAAGTGCCACTCATAAATATGAATACCATAAATCATAATCATTAGGGATGGCCCACAGAAAGGTGGGCAGGGGTACTTGCACCTTTCTTATCATGACCTGGATGAAGTGCATGTAGCTGACTATACTCTGCTGAAAGTGAAAATTCAGGGCTTGTCTCCTCCTCTGCTGCTCCCAGCCAAAAGACTGCTCTCCAAGAGGGAACCACAGTACTTATACAGTCTTAATAAGCAGTCAGTGGAGAATTAACCCTATAGGGGAAAAGGGTTTTCTAGATCAGCCTGCTGACAAAACGGTGGTCTATCACTCTACCCCTAATCACACTGTCACAGTGTACACATACACAACCTTATGCATACATACACAGGTGCACGCATAGACACACTCTCACGCATTCAGTCAAAATATATTATTACTATAGGGTCTATTCTCAAAGCATTTGTCAAAATTGGAGGTGCTGGAGCTGTTATCGGACGTTGGCAAAAACCACTGAATTGTGCCAATAACCGTCGAAATGTGCCGAATTGACATCTGCAAATTCCAATTAGATGTGTGTGCTGTATATGTTGTGTGTGTGTTTATATATATATGTTCTGTCTATGTGTGTTGTATGTATATATATATATCTTTGCACTGTATATAGGTACAGTGTGTGTGTGTGTATGTGTGCCTGCTATGTGGGAACTGGCCCAGGTCATTAAAGCGATAAATTCCATTTCAATGAGATCAGTCGCCAGATAGATGTAGTCTGCTGAAGTCATACAATCGACGACGTATGCAATGGACTCCATTCAACCTCTTTCCATGTTGGGGGATTAGTCGTACAACTACGGATATCTACGGGCAACCTCTAGGTCATACGATTATCGATCCAGTGGACGACCAGCTGTATGATTTGCAGTTTGTATCAGCTTGGACAAGGCTAAGGTGGTATCTAGAATTAAAAAGACATTTTGAATGATGTGATAAGGTATAAAATTGTGGGAACCGTCAGTGATGGAAAATATGTACTGTACATAAGATGAACAGAGAGAAGAAGCAGAGAATATAACATTGAGAATTGTTTATTTCTTTAGAGTAGGCAAATATATTGAAGTACACGAAGCTCTGCGTGGAAGAATATCTCCTTTGACAAATGCAACAAAGAATTGGGATTAGATTTGGCAGTGACTGTGTGGAAGTAACATTGTTTGACTATAAACAAAGAAGAATTCAAGTATTTCAGAAGGAATTTCAAGTGGACGCAATCCACATTTTTGTTAGATTTTCCCAAGTTGCCCTTAGAAGGGATCTTAAAGGGACAGAGAATTCAAATCTAAGATATCGGTTTGGAATGGAGTTAGCAGGAATAGTAAGACTACAGATAGGTTAACTGTTTTATAACTGAACGATATTACAATATCGTAGTTTCAGAACTTACTATCATAGAATGAAAGAGGAAAAAGTTGCCTATTTTATGGCAACTTTGACTCTACAGCCGAATTGCACTTGTCTGCATCCACATGGCACTCCATGAATGGTTCACAAAATGACATACATATATATATATACATACATATATATATATATATATATAATTTGTAGTCGAGGAAAAGGCAATCACGTGACAAAGTACTAGCCGATGGTTTATGAGAGTCAATTGGTTGTTGTGTGTATTGAAACCACATTCATAAAGCAAGCCGAAAGGAGGGCCAACTAAGCTGTATCTTCAAGAAAGTTTGAAAAGCTAGAACAGGAGGTGAGGACGGAAGGGGAACTGTGCGCTGTGGTATGGGAATGAGGAAGGGGTAGAGGGACTTTAACACCACTTTACATCCCTCCTAGAACTTCAGGCTGCCACAGCTTTCTTGATAACATACTGAAGGTTAGGTTTTGGTCAAAATCCCGATACCTGGGTTTCCGAATGCCAACATCCCGAAGACCAACTTCCCAACAGAACAAGTGCCGACATACCAAGTTCCCGACACAGATAACTGCCCGAATGCCAACATCCAATATTTTGACAGACCAAGTACCTGATGGTCAACTTCCTGACATCCAATATCCCGACAGACCAAGTGCCTGATGGCCAATTTCTCAAATCCAAAATCCTGAGGGTTAACCCTAACCCTATAACCTTAACCCTAACTCCATAAAACCTAACCCTAACTCCCTAACCCTAACCGACCAGGATTTTGGATGTCGGGAAGTTGGCCATCGGACACTTGGTCCGTCTGGATATTGGATGTCAGGAAGTTGGCAGTTGGGATTTGTCTGTGTCGGGAACTTTGTATGTCGGGCACTTGTTCTGTTGGGAAGTTGGCCATCGAGATGTTGGCATTTGGGAACCTGGTTGTCGGGATTTTGTCCGGCACCCCTGAATGTCAATTCTATTTTCAAGCAGCTATTTGTGAGTAAAGCAAAAGGTATACATGAGATTGGTGAGAGCGGGCAACAGCTCCAAGCTAGAACTGTATGAGACCTGAGCAGGGGATCCACCATAAGGCAGGCCGCTAGTCAGGGGTCAAGTCCTGGGGAAAAAAGTGAGGGAACTCACCCAAGAATTCCACAACCCCCCATTACCTGAAGATGAAAAAAAAGGATGTATATATACACCCGCCCCGCCCCAGAGAATCATGTGTAACCAGGCATAGACCCCTCAGAATTATATATCCAGCACAGACCCCAGATTTGTATATATCAAGCAGACCCCAGAATTATATGTATCAGCAGAGCCCAGAATGTATATACCAGCAGCAGAACCCAGAATGTATATACCAGCAACAGAGCTTAGAAATGTATTTACCAGCAGCAGAGCCCAGAATTGTGTATACCAGCAGCAGAGCCCAGAATTGTATATACCAGCAGCAGAGCCCAGAATTTTGTATACCAGCTGCAGAGCCCAGAATTGTATATACCAGCAGCAGAGCCCAGAATTGTGTATACCAGCAGCTGAGCCCAGAATTGTGTATACCAACAGAGGGGGGCTTTGAGGGAGCTGACACTTTACAGAGGGGGGCTCTGTACAATGTCAGCTCCCTTGCAGCCCCCCCTGTACATTGTCAGACTCAGCTCCCTCACAGCCCCCCCTTCTGTTCATTGGCAGACTCGGCTCCCTCACAGCCCCCTCTGTAAAGTGTTAGCCCCCTCGCAGCCCCCCCCCCTCTGTACAGTGTTAGCCCCCTCACAGCCCCTTGCAGCCCAGCTTCGGGTGGGTGCAGGGTCCATGCCCGCATGTCAGGGCCCCAGGGAGCAGCTTCTTACCTATGAGCAGCCCCTGCATGCTCCAGAGAGCAGGAAGCCATTCTGTCTCTCCTCCCTGTTGTCTCTCTCTGTCCCGGGTGCCGTGTAAATCCTCCTCCTCAGGCAGCAGGCTGCTGTTTATACTCCCTCTCTGTGTGGACTGTGGACTGGCCGCACTGGGCTCTGACACTCTGCAGCGCCGCCTGAGGCAACAGTCACAGGCGCCACAATCTCCTTGACCACCATGCTGTGTCACGTTATCGCGTGTTCTGCACGCGGCCGTCTCCCATGCTTCAACGCGGCTCTCTCTGAGTCTCGCAAGACTTGCAGCAGCAAGTCCAACGAGAGCTACGTTCAAGCACGCAGGCAGACTCGCACAGGGCACTCTCGCGTTGTACGGAGCCGGGTGCACCGCGCTCTTGAGGACCCGGCCATGCTGTTAGCAGCCCCAGCGTTCCCTCAGCTTTCCACCTGTGGGAGAAGTGCGGGAACACCGTTCCCGCAGGTCTCGAGCCCTGCCACTAGTGCTGCTTCCTGGTCTGAGTAATCTCATATATCTTTGTTTTGCTCACTCCAACAGCCATTAGTTTTATTACTATAAGCTATATTTTAAATGTTTCACAGCAAAGAGCAATCAATGGTGTTTGCTTCAATGTCACTCGCTCTGTTTATTGATTGTTAAAGGACTAAGAGGATAAAGTATTAGACAAGGATTAGTACAAGGATTTTCACTGGCAAACACCGGCACTTTCTGAATAACCCCATCCATGTAATTGATATCAAAAATGCATGTAAATTAGGAAAAATATATTGTTGTTCTCAGGCTGGGGTCAGACCAGCGCACTTTTAACGTGCGTTCTGGCGCACATAATTACGGCCGCACTAGCAGCAGATGACGGCAATGACGGCCAATATACGATGTATGGCCGCACAAAAGTCCGGCCGTGCAACGCAAGTGGAATTTGAACGCATTTTTCTGAGAACGCTGAACCGCTAGCACTGACGTACTGAGTGCGCAGCTGCGGCATAGCGGCGTGTTTGCGTGAATAGGAGATGTCAGACACTGCTAATGTCCAGCCTACATAACGTCCAGACGCAAAAAGAGTTTTACTGACGATCCGTACCATATCACGCCCGAAAATGCGCGTCGTCTGATCGCTTTTGCGCATTCCGTGAAAAAATACGTCAATGCGTTCGGACGCACTTTTTCACGTTCGCGGGGAAAAATGCTTTCGTCTGATCCTAGCCTAAGTGTTCATAGTTTGTTATACTTATTTGTTAAACAAAAATCTATTTAGTCTGACAGAGTATCTATAAACATAAATAGCAACTAAAATATATAACAAAATAGCGCATAACATTAGAAAATATATATCTAAACCCCCTAATCTCTATCCATCATCTGAGAAGTGATTGTCTTGACATGCAGTGATTTTCCATTTTTTAATGCAGCACTGAGACATGTCAGGAAAGATGTAAAGGCCCATGTAGTCAGAGTACATTATAATGCATGTCAAGGTAATAGCAATAACTCCAGCCAGAATGTTGAGATGCAGACAATTAAAATGAGTTGTGTAAATGTTTGGACAAGAGAAGATTAGACAAATTCTAAAACTAGCACTCGGTGCTAAATGAATATTTAAAATAAGGCCACACGGTGCAGAAATCTAGATGTATTTCCAGATAAAGAAAAACATACAGTTTAAATACTGACTGGAAGGGTTCTTGGTCTAAATGCTTCTCAGCATTCTTCAATATGTCAATCAGATTCATCAGCATGATGCCACATAATCTTTTTAACAGAAGTTACGTCTTATTACTGTGTAGTTATTATTCACATTTCTACTAGTGGATTATATTTTGTGAGTTGTGTTTGGCATGCTCTTATTAACTTACTTAAAACCTCAGAAAAAAAGGTAGTACTATAAACACCAAATGCACAAAACACGCCTTGAACGCAGAAGTACTTATTTTCAGTTAAACAAACATATAAAATAATAAAATGTTGTAAGATAAACGAACCATTTTTTTAATAGACACATTATTTGTCAGTGGATAGGAGAGGGTGAATTCGTCGTCATTATCTTGATGAATCAAATCCTGTTCTTAAAGATGAGTTGGAGCACAGTATAATCATTATAGTGCTCCCAATGAAGAGGCTAATTTAAAGCACAAGACAACCAATTTAATAGATCTGAAACAGTCAAGCTCTCTTTTGAAAGCCATCAATTAGTGTGTATCTTTTTATGTACTATTTTGACTTTGTATGTATTGAAAGACAATTTGCTCAAGAGCCAATCTTCTTCCATACACAAAGAGGTTATTTTAGCTCCCTGTTCTTTAAAAACATATAGGACGAATTCATGTCAAGAACTAACAAGCCGTAATTACAATGTGATAGCCCAATAGATTCTAATGTATCACCAATGCTAGTTTCCTGTTACCCTCTCCGATTTAGCATCTGCAGTAGAACGGAGAACACTAAACAGCTATTTTGTGGTTGAACTCTTTTGTCAAACTTGAAAAGTTCAACACCTTTTATAAAATTGTTCTATTTTTTTATCTCATAAGCCGCGGCCAGGAGAAGCAGTTGTAAATAACGAGCCCGTGGACGGAGATGTGTGACAAGCAAACAAGAGTCAATTAAAATCACAAAGAGTCCCTCTTAATATTGTGGATCAGATTTCCGCTAGTCTGATAGGTGTAAGAATATATAACAGGATAAAGTAACGTTTGTCTGAATCCAAGCATGCTTGAACACATCTAAATAATATAAAGAGAATAAGCCTTTATAAACACAATAAAAATGAGAAGTTTAAGATAATATGTGAGAACTGAACAACACTATACAAAGCAATTACACTTTTGAAGTCTCAGTGGCAGTGACACATTAAATGTCAAGCTCCGGTGTAAGGAATGTTTCCATAGACATTGGTGTAGTTACGTATACTTGTGTGTTGGTTAGGAGTAAGACTCATAAGCTAAGTTACATCGATAAGTGGTGGTTGCCTTATTATGGGAAAGACTATTTATAGCATGTTATTGAACAGTTGCAATTCATCGTACTGCTGGCTGCCAATCATATCAAACTCTAGGTTCAGTTATGACTGATTGGCACAACTGAACCATAAAGAAGTTGAGATGTTTTAGACTGGAAGTTCTCATGATTTGTATGCTCTACTGCTGGGAAGCAGGATTGAATCCTAATCAGAACACCTGACCAGAACATCTCTCCTCTATAACCAAGAATAAGCAGACCACTGCCCTACAACTGTTGAGAAGTCATTCAACCTCAACACCATGGCTCTTGTGTACAACTGTGCAACACAGCCATGGATCCCAATAATGATCTACTTCATACCATGTATAAAGCAACACCCAAGTAACATTTTTCCATTTTTAGGAGATGGTTGTCAAGTCAAATGCCAAATATTAAATCTGTTCATTTAAAAGCATAAGGCCATCTTTACAAGTTACTGGAGAGGAACACATTTATGTTACACATAATATCTCCTGCACGTATCTTTATGGTGGTAGTCAATATTCCACTCTTGCCGCAAGTTCGGCTTTTGTCTCGATTAAAGAGATTCCCTGGCTGTCCATTAACGTTTCCTACTGTTACAGTAATTTATATAGTGTCTGTAAATTCCATAGCACTTTACAATGGGGAACACAACCATGAGACGTAATAATGATACATGAGGAAGAGAGGACCCCGCCCGTAGGATAACTGTCCTGCTAATACAGCACTATAACCAAGTGCTCAGCCAGACATCCCAGGGAGCATCCCGTTACAGTCTAAGGGAAGGAAGTATGTGAAATAAATGGGAGCAGAGGGACGGCAGAGCTGGTGGACAGAAATAATATAGCAGGGATTTCATTGTAAGGACCAGAAGTTTGGGCTTAGTAAGAATAATGAAAGAGAAAAGTGGAAGCAGCTGTAAAGGACAGGTGAAATTTAGGACTGGGCCTAGGTGGCAGGGAGGGTGGGACTGCTGAGTGGAAAAATGGAGTTCAATCTGCGAGTGGATGATCTGTTTGCTGTATGGGGAAAGTAAAATAGTGAGATTTAGCAAGAGTGGCCTGGTTGTATGGGATGTACACTATCCAGTCACTTTATTAGGTACACCTTCCTAGTGGCTTGTTGAGTCTCCTTTAGCCTCCAAAACAGCCTGAATTCATTGAGGCATGAGTTCAGCAAGGTGCTGAAAGCATTGTTGAGGTATTGTGTACCATGCAGACATTTGTGCAACAGGCAGCTCCTGAACATTTGACAGAGTTGTAGGCGTGGAGCGAATACACCTTTCCAGCTGATTCCACAAATGTTCAATCAGATTTAGATCTGGGTACTTGGTGTGCCACTGCAGTAAAGAAAAGTCATCATCAGGTGCCTGGAAAAATCCCATAGTGATGCGGATTTTGAGCATCAGTGCAATATATGGCTGGAAGTGACCATCTGCCTGCGAATAAACTGTCAACATGAATTGGATGCACTTGGTCAGCAATGATGTTTACGTACGCTCTGGCATCGAGACGTGAATCCAGGGTTACCAATGGACCCAAAGTGTGCCAGGAAAACATTCCCCATACCATGACACTACCCCCACCAGCTTGCACAGTTGAAGTCAGACACGACGGGACAACGGATTCAAGCTGTTTGCGTCAAATTCTGAGTCTGACATCAACATGATGAACTGGAACTATGAGTCAGAAGACCAAGCGACTTTTTTCCAGTCTTTGATTGTTCAGTGCTGGTGTTGCTGTGCCCACATAAGTCGTACTCTCCTGTTCTTCTCTGATAACAATGGTATATGATGTGGCCGTCAGCTGATGTTCTCCATCCACAACAGGGTGCATATAGTTGTGCATTGCGAGATGGTTTTCTGAGCATCAAGGTTGGATTCTGTCTTCACTTGGGCAGCAGTTGCCTGTTTGTTGGCTTGCACAAGTATAGCCATCCTCCTCTGACCTCTCTCATCAATAAATGATTTCCTTCCACATGAGTACCGCTGGCGCAACATATTTTTGTTCCTTGCACTATGATAGACTGGTGTGATTAGTCTCTCCTTTAGGTTCCTACAAGGTTCATATAAGTCATATTATGTTTTCTTCTGAGCTCACAGGCATTCATGACACAAACAACGGAATATAATCCAAGAAAATTATTCTACATTGTTCCTGCAATGCATTGGGGTAGGTGGTTCTACAGACATTGTTGAATACAGAGGAAAGTCTGTGATAGCGTGACTTTTAATACTAAATGTGAGAAAGGGGCTGTTATGTCTTTGCGACTAACAATTACTTGCCCAGGTATGAGCATGTTTTTTGTAAAGACTTGGCTCATAATTTTTGAACATCAATAAAGGATTGGGGAGTGCCACTGCATACCTCCACCGGTATCCTCTCTTTGAGCCCATAGCACACCATGGAGACTTGCGTGAGCACTGTGATTGATTGCACTGTTCTTACTGAAGGATGCTGAAAAACAATTTGTTCTTCAAGTTCTTCGATTTGCAGAGAGAAGAGGTGGCAGATCGTGTCCTCCTCACTGCTGCTGGATGATAGGCAAGTTTTACCTTTTTTAGTGTTTGTTTTGTGGTAAGGGATTTTGCTGCTTTTGGATATCACGTAAAACGCCAGCTTTGGCAGCCGGTATTTTTATGGATAACCCTTTTTATAGCTAAACTGTGTAAGCATTTGCATTGAAAACCATATGCCAAGAGAAGCATTTATTTTGTGTTTTCCTGGGAATTTGTGTTAGGTTTAGCTGGTATTTATGGGTTTTTTTAAGTAGTTTTAAGTCTCCACAATTTGTCATGCAAATTTTGCAACAATTTTCTGCTGGGATTTTTCCACCATCTGCCATGCAATGTCAGTTTAAACAAATATATTTGCATTTTTTACTCTTTTTAATATTATGAGGTCTACTGTAGTATTTGTAAGGATAGTCACATCATACAAGTAAGATATTAAACATTTGGAAATAGGGATTTTTTCACTAAATTGGGAGCTGCAATGACTTTAGAATTTTGTTACACAATGTGTTCAATTTATTCTAATCTAAACCGAATTGCTTAGGTGGGAAACTCCTAAGCAACAGGTTTTATCGCTACAGTAAGCAGTCGCAACGGCTGGACCACAAAGGAAGTTTGTGGCAAGGCTGGAATAAGACAGGAGCTGTTAAGATTAACTACTGGGGCCATTATACTTTACTTTTTTGAGAGTGGAGGAGTCAACTCGCAAGTCATGTTAATTTACGCATTGTTACACATTGAAAAGCAATTATTAGAATATTAAAATCCAGCTTGCATACCTTTTTCAAAGCAAGATTAGTGTGAGAAACAAAATCCACATTAAAATAAATCTCCTTTTCACCCTGTCTTACTGTAAACAAGCTGCAAGGAGCAGCTGTCACATCCATTATAATAAATGTTGAGAAACGTCAGTGTTGCATTACAACCGACAAGGAGAGGGCAGAATACAGGGAGAGCACTGGGGTCACTCACTACTGTATAGGGAATAGATTCAGGGGGTTATAATGAATGAAATTCCCTGTACAGTACAGATACAAGGTGTTACTTTATTTTACATGCACAGGCGTTTTGCCACATATAGATTATTTTTTTAAAATATTCCATTTGTATTTTTTGGAAGCTGCATTTCTAATAATCTAATTATGTTATGATCACTACAATTCCTGATAAGCAGTATATCTGACCATTTTATTATCCTTCATTATCACATTTACTGTATTTAATACAAAGACTATTTCTGCCAGTTTTCTGATAATGCAGACCTTGTGTGACATTGTGTAAAGGACATTATCTAGAGTTTAGAACTAGGGAGGTGCGTTTCATTTTGTACCGATTCTTTTTTCTCACGAAACGGGCCGATTCGGTGCTTCGGATTCGTCCGATGTTCCTTACCGGACCGGCAATGAAATACACACCATCTGAAAAATTTCCCCATACGAAACAAAAGAATTTCATTATTTCGTATGGACATGAAATTTGTAAAATCATAAGTCATTTTCGTTCTATTCGCGATTTCGGTTCCGTTTTGGTTCATTTCAGACAACGTATTTTCGTATTGTTTCGAGTCCGTTTCGGTTCCGTTGCTGATTTCATAATTTAGTCAGTCACTTTTTTCACTTGATCCGGCGCTTTCTTTCTGCATCAATAATATATTTATGTTAAATATTTAATTAGCTTTTCCCTAAATCCCCAGTCTAACAGTACAAGATATTGATATTTTATATGAATGAATAAAGTTGTGCAATGCATATTCACAAGAAAAAAAGGATCTTTCATAAAAAACGATACGTCTGAAGCAACAAATCGGCAGAATTACTGAATCAACCAAAATATCGGAGCATCCGAAATACCATACGTCTAAAGTCAAAATGAAAATCCGAGGATGGACCCTTTGAAACGAAGAGAACAGACGATCTGAATTCCCTGAAATCACGAAACAAAAATCGATACGAAACAACGAGCCGAAACGAAAATGGTCCGAAACGAAACTTTTAAAAAAACCGAACGAGCCAAAACTAAACGGAAAAAAAATGCGTGCACATCTCTATTTAAAACCTTTCATTGCAGTAATATTTCTATAAAGGATAAACAAATACATGGAAAATTAGAAATGAGCAAATTTATATTATTTACATTTTTAACTTTATCTCAGAACAGCAATTTCTGTGCAAAATTTCTATTCACTTATTTAATTGTTAACTTCACATCCCATGTTTGAAATAACTGTTGTGATTAAAAAAACGTTTTAACATAAAGTGCTTGGACATGAAGGGGGTAACAGCGCGCTCATTATAACTTCATAATGGCGCAGTTGGAAGGAATAAGGCCTCATGTTGGTTAGAGAAATAGATCTGGGAACATATTTTAAAACAACTTTTGGCAAGTGTCATCGATGATGCTCGCGGGACATCCTATCAAGCATGCTCACTAACGATATATTAATGAAGGATATTTTTACGAAGGGTATTTTCTCTGGTAAAAACACATCTTCATCATTTAAACCAGGGGAGTTTCCATGTATATTACTCAAATTACTTTAAGTTCTCATGATCCTTTTTTTAATTGTGAATTTTTTCATTGTGAAAGCCATATTAACTATGAATTTTTGACTTTGAAACTTGGTTAAACTGCAACAGCTGCTGTCAAAATGTCACAAGGATGTGACTAGAGTTCTAGATGCACATCGGGCTCCGTTCGACTCTTGCTGTTAAAATAATGGCTGGAACTGTTATGCATAATGGCTCCAACAGTTAACTTGACGGCTGGAGTTCCTATTCCTTTGGAAAGTGTCCTATGGCCGTCGGTTCTTTGCATTTATTTGAGTTCCTGTTTGAACCTTGTTGCAAGCTTGGCTTGCCGACGAAAAAGGGATGCCGGTCACACTGTGGGATTTGACAAGGATGCGTTAATCAAAGCAAGGCGATAAGAGCCTTTATCATACATTCGTGTATTTATCAAGAAGGCTCTTGCATTGAGCGGAAACGTTGAATCGCCTTGCTCTGATGAAAGCAGCCTTATCAAATCCCAGTGTGTTCGGAATCCCTTTTTCCTTAGATACTAACATTTAGGGGACTGATAGCCATGCCCTGCTGTGTGAAACCTGTGGTGATTGATACCTAGGTGTGTGCTTTCACATTCTCTGCATATATTTCAAGCTTGACTTGCGGTTCGGTCATTGCAGCTCCTTACTGTAAATTAGCAGCCCTAATACATTGTATAGAAGCCATTGTAGTGGCAGCGAAGCATGAGCTATTCCAACATAGCTGATTCTTCTCCTCTGGAGCCAATATTTATAAAAGAAATTCCGACTTCCAGTACCTGTGTTGACTGCTTTTGTTTTTGTAATGCAGTTTACCGACAAATACTCGAGCCAACGGCTAGGCTAACAAGGAAAGGTGAGGCAGGTATACGTCTATGTGTCAGCTAGTGTCTCTGTCAGTGTATGTCTATCAGTGTGAGTCTGTCAATGTGTCTCGACCAGTGGGTGTCTCCATAAATACTTGGGTATTCTCTGCTGCAGGTATCTATTGGATTATATATCAGCAATGTTTAAGGTAATTTTTGTGAAACAGAAATCATGCTAATAGTTATTTGGGATTCTTGATTGAAGATTCAATGATTCAGTTTTTCTTAAACTGTTGAATTCACTGCCTGTTGAGGTGGTTGGGTCAGAGTCTGTACATACTTTTAAACAACGACTGGATGGCTTCCAGCAAAAAGATAATATTAAGGATTATAATATTTAATATGTGGGTAAGAGCTGCTTGATCCAAGGAGAAATCTGACGCCATTCTGGGGTCAAGAGGGATTTTTTCCCCAGTGTGTTGCATATTGGTGAGCGCTTCAGACTGGGTTTTTTGCCTTCTTTTGGATCAACAGCAGTAGGCGATGTGTGAAAGGCTGAACTCGAAGGATGCATGTATTTTTTTCAGACTATGTAACTATGTAGATAATGTAAAAGTGATATTTAAAGGACATTCAGCCATTAGAATACAAAACTAAGAAGTGCGTTGCCTGACAAGCACTGTTACAATGCTGGCACAAACTGCACAACTCTATAAGACTGGGAAAAATACTCTAAACTTTTGATAAAATGTGTAGATTGGCTTGATATGTCAAAACCAATTTAGTGTTAAATGCAAAATTTTTGACTGTTTAAACATTTTTTATTCAATAAAGCGGAAATAGATGTTGTCATTTAACACCCCACATATTGCCACATAAAGGCATGACTCCCAGTTTTCTCAACTAACATGTGCATGATAATTCGTGGCTTTTTAAGCACCTGTCACACATAGCATGATTACTGCTGCTAATATCTGTGAAGTTTTGGAGACGTTCCAGATTATGTGACAAGTGTTTGTTTTTTGTGCTATTGTTTTCCCAATTATTTACTGGTGTTGTTGAGCTTAGCCCGCAGAAACAGAGAGAGGTGTTAACATCTTTATTCATGTAAAGTGTAAATCCTCACTCTAATGTTTTGTGTTGTACACCTGTACACAAATAGCTTCTTTTTTCTTTTCTTTTATATAAAAAAAATCAACAATTACTGTACTTGAGAGTATACATATCTAACAGGCCTTATATGTAATTTTACTGTCAGGGGTGGTACCGGGGTGGCACCAGGGTGAGGGGAATATGAGCCCAGGGTGTAGTGATCTGCACACACGGATAGGTATGGGTGGAGTAAAGTGAGTAGATTGAGACTAACCAGGCTGGATACTGCAGATGATGGGAAAGGTAGTTGCTGGAGCAGGAGCCAGGAGATTATGGTGTGTTCTTGGTGATAGGCAGGAACAGGTTTTAGGAATGGATATGGTTCAGGATAAGGCTGGGGTATCGAAGCAGCAGATCATAGCACTTCCCTCTGTAGGGGTTGAAGTAACAAAGATGAAATCTTGGTGATCTGGGGGGGCGTAGCCATTTATTCAGGTGGGTCTGTGCCATGTGATGTGTTTAACGGATTGTGTATTGGGATGAACAGTATATGAAAGGTGCTGCCAGGGGTTTCAGAGCATGGTTGCAGACATGGGGCATGACATTTACCCACTTACGAAACAGCTTTTATTTATTTATTTATTAAGTATTTTACCAGGAAGGATACATTGAGATTTCTCTGTTTTTTAAGTTTGTCCTGTGTTCAAGAACATTGAAATGTTACAGTCGTTACAGAAATACAATGCAAGATATTAAAAAAACAATACAAATATACATATTAACAGAAAATAAATATGCAGGAAATAGTCATTATGTTACATGTTTACAGGTGCATTCTGTATTGAGATATGTTAATAGGGAGCTCTTAAGGGACTTTAGACGGGGGGAAGATTTGATGGCGTCTGGGAGGTTATTCCATAATTGCGATGCTCTGTAGGAAAATGAGGATCGAGCCACTTTCTTTTTGTATTGTGGTATTGCAAGTAAGGTGCAGGTCCTGATCGGAAGTTATAGGATGAGGGAACTGCTGGAGGAAGCAGTCTATTCAGGTAGGGTGGAAGCTTCCCAGAAAAGCTCTTAAACACCAGGTTGGAAAGGTGAAGGGTGCGTCTAGATTCCAGTTTAGCTCTTTTAACATGTCACAATGGTGGGTCATGTAGTTACATTGTAGCGCAAAGCGGCAGAATGAGTTATACAATGTGGTAAGTTTCTGAAGGTGTGTTTGCGGGTCTGCTGCATACACTACATCTCCGTAATCAATAGTCGGCATAAGCATTTCTTGTACAATCTGCTTTCTTACCGCAGGGCTCAGGCAGGATTTGTTTCTGTACAGGGCACCTCACCTAGTTTGGGGTAAATTTTAGATGAGAGTTTTTCGATGTGGGGGCCAAAGGATAGATTTGGGTCAAGCTACATACCTAGATATTTGAGAGAAGTGACTGTGGCCAGCGTACCATTTGATTTTGTCCTCAAATAGATGGGGATTTTGCAATTTGTGTAGTTTAGGTGCTGTTCCAAAGAGCATCGTTACAGTTTTGTCAGTATTTAAAAAAAGTTTGTTGTGCTTGATCCACTTTTCTACGTGATATGAATTGTTCTTGCAACACGGCTTCCAGCTGTGGGAGATCTGGTTTGCTGGTATAGATTAGGGTGTCATCTGCGTACATGTGTACAGTTTTGCAGAATCACAACGTCTAAACAGAATTGTATTTTAAACCTACTCTCGTTCTACAGTTCACAAAGAGCACAACCCCAGAGCTAGCCAAGGAAACATGAAACAGGGTCCTTTAATACAACACCCTACCCACTAAGCAAGCTTGTACCCAAAATGACATGAAGAAAAGAGAAAAAAAAGCCGTGCCAAAGAAGTCTATGAAGTGGATGGAAGTTACATAAATTTCCCAATAAAACATAATCTTGATCAGAAAACTACAGATAACAAAAACTAAACATTTTTTTAAATGGGTGGAGCCAGCTTGTAGGTGGGGCCAGAGGAGGCCCATTGAAGTCAGTGGGGCTTCAGGGCCCACCCACTGCAGGGACGGCATAGTATGCCCTGCGCCTCAAAAGGGTTAATGTGACATCAGATGTCTATACTCCTTCATGCGAACACTGCATTCTAACTTAGTTGAAATTGGCCATTTTTCGGATCAGGAGATCCAAATGCGGGTTTATTACACTTTCAACTCCTGATAAAAATTCAGAGCAGATGTCGGTTCTTGCGGCTATACTTTTCAAAGGATATATCGGCCATATCGGTTCAATTTGAATATATGGGTATGGCTATTCCCAAAATATTTCCAAATGCTGAAAGGCATTGATAAATGGATTTTCAGGAAAGGAAATAGAGAAAATAAGACTGAAATCTTTTTTTAAAGATTTAAAGATCGGATATTTCAAATAGACACACTTAAAGGCACAAACCTATATGATGCTGGCCAAAAAAATATGTTTTATGACCAGGTTTTTTTCCGACCAGCTGCATTTTTTTGAGTATAGGCTCTGGACGAATTATTTCAATTGAATTAGCCGATATTTTAGAAAAAAACATCAGCCGTAAGCTGAAATCAGGCAATAGATTTTAAATCTAACCTTTAGTTAGATCTCACGATCTGAAAAATAAATAAATTCTACTTATCCGTAGCATGTGACAAAAAAAAAACATTGAATCAATATATGTTATGTGTTTGATATTCTTTAGCTTGTAAAACATCTCTTTTAGGTGTTTCTTTCTTTCTGTGACACGTCGGAGAATAAGACAGGTTTGTAAGTAGAAACCCACCCCTCCCACCCCACATATTTCATCTTTAGAAATGAGATGAAAATCTCTATAATAGTCAAATGTCTACCAAACCATTTTAAGGAAAGGGGGGAAATAAATCACAAAGAAGCAAGAAAGTGATGCGAGAGAAAATGTATGTACAAACATCTCACAATTTCAAACAGACTAGGTATGAAGGGGAAAAAAAACTTTTGCCTTTGATATCTGTTAGAAGGCAGAAATGAAAGGGACAGTGATACATATTTTAAGTCCTATGAATTCACAATGGGACTTTAGAATAGAGAGATAGAACCTTTGAACTAAACTATAGTCCATCACCGCACACTTCTCGAGCGCAAGACCTGAAAAAGGAAAATTGTGGTAGACTAGGGCACCAGCTGGCTTTTGCCACTGCACTTGCAAACGTACAACTCAACGGCATCACTTCCAACTTATACCAATATGTGTCATTGACTCCTCTTGGTCTTTATTTCTTATTTGGTGTGGTTGTTTTTCTGTCAAATACCCCTGTGAAAGCATCCACTTGAAAGCTTACATCTGAGCGTCTCTTTGTACTCTCCCAAAGCCTATAGTCTAGAAGGCTGCATTAAG
Organism: Leptobrachium leishanense; assembly: GCA_009667805.1. Classification (NCBI taxonomy): domain Eukaryota; kingdom Metazoa; phylum Chordata; class Amphibia; order Anura; family Megophryidae; genus Leptobrachium; species Leptobrachium leishanense. The sequence goes on along the minus strand of CM019070.1, from coordinate 54,459,234 downwards.
TTGATTAAAGTGGTATCATATACAGTTACTTAGGCTCTTATTGTGCCCTTAGATTAAAGACGGGAAAAAAAAAATCCTTCTCTCAAGATTTTTTTTGCAAAACTGCAACTTTGAAAAGGGTCAGCAGACGACAAAGGCTTCCGATAGTGGGGAAAAAAATGGTGCTTTTTATAACAAATTATTTATAATGATCCCTTTGTTCCAAAAAGCTTGCCATTCCATTGACTGCAACATAACAACAAGCAATTGACATTTCTCGATAAAAAAAAAAAAGAAAGCCTTTGCAAATCCTAGAAATAAACCCCTTACCTTTATTTGTAATTTTCAAATATACTTACAGGAAAATTGCTCCCCTGATACAGAATTAAGGAAAATTGCACACGTGAAGTGAACTGAGAGAGATTGTATTTGTGTTCACTGGTAATGAAAGAAAATTGAGGGCACAATGGCCAAAATAACTAGAAAGGTCTTTTTGTATTTCTTTAACTCATTGAATACATCTTGCGCTTTGCGATGTTAAAGTGGGGTTTTATAAGCACTTTTTACAAGATCTGTGGATCAATTTTGTTTTAAAAAAAGTGATTTTAAACAATAGGCGTATGAAGCATAATTTGAGGGGAAGCAACAGGACTTTGATTTTCATCCCTTCTCTGGTTATGAGTCTATGTACATGACCGACATTTCTCAGATATCTTTGGAGCCGTACGGGATAATTCGGCAAAACTAGTAAAGTAAAATATTTTTAATAAATTCTGGGAAACTGGGAAAACTGAATAGGTCTAAAATATAAGTTGCTTGAATGCATCCAAAATTATACTGGCTTTTTGACAGAGCATGGGTGGGACATGGGCCCAAAAATATTGTATGGCTCCAAAAGTATCTGAGAAATGTTTAATGAACTCTGATGATTTCTCAGTATGTTTGAATTATGTTATAGTTAACAAATGGGTGGAGTAGAGCTCTATAACCGTGGAGACACAGGTTCGAATCCCAGCAAGAGCACCTCTCCTGTAAGTGTCCTTGGGAAAGACACCTAACGGTACATACTTGCCACCCAGGACATACTTGAAAACGAGAGAACTCTCAATGTATCCTTCCTGGTAAAATCCTTTATCAAAAAATAATATGTTGTACCAGAAGCGCTCCAGAGTACTGTGGCCGTATTCCATGTAAGGCCCTATTTCATTCCATGGCCCTATTCCATGTCTGTTGGGTCTATTCCAAGTAAGATTATATATTATTATATACTTTATGTTGGAAGCACTAAACTGCTGGATCCATGAGAATAATGAGCAAATTCAAGGTAGTTAATTATTCTCGTCTCAAACCAGAATGTGATAAGAATGGCTTAGAAATGAAACGCAGAATGCCACATAGGCACAGAAATGATCATATAAAGATCATATCATCCTTTCATATTCCGAATTAATCCAAATAGATCTGATTATATTCAGATCAGGCCAACCATGATAGGACTGGTTCAATTTGGGACATTTTTAATTGGAGAGCAATTTGGTTTGGATATCAGCGATTCTGAATTCTGATCCATCTGACTTGCCCATATAAACGGCAAATATCGATTTTTGGACCAAAGCAAAACGGTCATGTCTACTTTCACCTGCCTCCGCTCGCCCTTTGCAGATTGACACTAGGGCTAATATCGTGACACACTTGTAATTGGATGTTCCTAATAGCTAAGGGTTTAACCAGCTTTTTCACATTAGCTGCTCCCTTTTACCTGCTCACCCGGAATAGACCCCATTGATTTTATCAGCTAAACAGATATGGTAAACTGATTACAAGCTGATTATTAGCAGTGTTAACTAGCATGAGCTATTATTTTTTGTGAAATTAATTATAGCATTATGGGGGAATAATGCACTGAAATAATGAGGGATGTTATGTCATAGAGGTGCTCAAATAAAGAGTGATTAGAATCTATAAGCAATACATTTCTCCACCGCAGGACTAGGTGCAGGTCTTCAGGCACATTTGCCTATTCTAGGATTCTTGTGGCAGTGCTAACGCACCGTCGCAAGCATCCCCTCCTGTAGTCCATAGGACTCTATGAAGGCTTGTGCTGTCGGGTCACATGACCTGCGGGATCCTGCCTCTCACGAGATCCTGCAGGACCGCAGAGTGATCTCGGAGGGAGACGGAACTTTTTTGATCCTGGCTTGAAAGCAATCCTTAACTTGGCTGGGTTTCACAATGGAGGAAGGGAGGATCCCAGGCTAGGCCCAATTACCAGTCCTTGAAGTGGCTCTATTTATAATGTGCCAGAGCTCAGGGCTCCCAGGGAAGGGAACCAGGAGAAAGAGAGACAGAGTCAATCAAGCCTAGTCAGGACACAGGAATACAGAGCAGGAATAGTCAATCAAGCCATGATGGTACAATGGATTACAGACCAGGAGTAGTCAATCAAGCCGGGTCAGTACACAGGTATAACACAGGGGAGATACGCACTGAAGGGCTTACAGCAAACCACAATTGGGAACTGGCCATGGTTCCTGAAAGTCCTGAGATAGAGAAGTGGGACTCCAGCCTAGATAGTGTCATCAACCTGCAACTGGTCACTTTCCAGTGCCAGAACGTACGTGGCCAATAGCGTCGATGCCATGCCTGTCCGTCATGACAGTGATGCTCATGATCAGTATAAATTGATGCACTGGGGGAGCATGCTACATCAAAATAGCTGGCAGAGCTACGGGAGATGATGCGGATACTGGCAGCTTCTTCACAGGTGCCGGTCATGGTTGCTGGCAAGGAGGCGGGTGGACTGTCGCAGAGGCATGGAACCGGTGGTGGAATAATGCTCTGTGGGCGCAGGTGAAGGGGTAAGCCTCACAGTAGAGGAACAACGTATTTTGGTTAGCAGAATACCTAACTGTCCCACTTACTGTCCTAACTATAATAAAATGATTCCCTGAACTTGTGCAATCACAGAATAGGGATCACGTCTAGCCCCATTAAAATCATTACAAATCTAATTACGTGTGCCTACCTCCAACTGGTAAATGGTGCTGCGCTTTAATAAAATAACACAGATTTTAGGGCTGGTTCAGATTTTCCAGAAGAGTTAAGCTACCAAACAGCATAAATAATACCTTCACGACTAGATAAGTGAGACCAGATTTCCAACGCAAGTATTCCCAGCGTGACTCTGTGTGTGTTTTTAAACGAAACACGGTCTTTTTACATATTTTTACAGTCTTTTCTTCGCTCAAATATAAAACACTTTCCATTAGTGATCCCTAATTGGACGCTCGGCGTGGCGATTAACTCCTAAAATAAGAACAGTAATGTCCGGGTGTCTCTGCGTTTGCTTAAAGATGGCTAAAAAGGACTAATGTTAACTTTATTTTTAATTTTTTTTACATGAGTAGGTGCCTGCCAGAACCAGGTGGTGTTTGTTCAGATGAATGAGCTTGTTACAATGTGTGCTTCCTTTTGGATAAAACATTAGTGTATCAGATGTGACAAATCAGATGTTCATCTTCCGCACTCCTGCATTATTTTACATCGAGAATTAGATAAATTGCTGGCTTCCACTTTGTGGAGCATTATTCTCCTTGAAAAGATATTTATGTATGAACTGCACAACTTAATCGTGGTAATACTTATTTGTAAAGGGCAGGGGTGTGTTTTACTGTAGCCTGACCTGATAAGTATATATTAATTAAAGGGGCTGGGTAGCAAAGGCATGAGCAGTCGTAGGATTATATGGAATGAATGGAATCATTGACTGTTCTTTAGTCAACTGTCAAAATATAAAGAGCAGTCATACAGCATTATTTAAATACAAGATGTCTATGTATATATGGCGAGGCCTTTTCTGAGTGGAACCTGTCCTGTTAAACTGCTGTATGGTCTTGGCCACCGTGCTGCAGCTCAGTTTCAGGGTCTTGGCAATCTTCTTATGGCCTAGGCCATGTTTATGTAGAGAAACAATTCTTTTTTTCAGATCCTCAGAGAGTTCATTTGGCATGAGGTGCCATGTTGAACTTCCAGTGACCAATATGAGAGAGTGAGAGCGATAACACCAAATTTAACACACCTGCTCCCCATTCACACCTGAGACCTTGTAACACTAATGAGTCACATAACACTGGGGAGGGCAAATGGCTAATTGGGCCCATTTTGGACATTTTCACATAGGGGTGTAGTCACTTTTGTTGACAGCGGTTTAGACATTAGTGGCTGTGTGTTGAGTTTATTTTGAGGGGACAGCAAATTTACACTGTTATACAAGCTGTACGCTCACTACTTTACATTGTAGCAAAGTGTCATTTCTTCAGTGTTGTCACATGAAAAGATATAAAAAAATATTTACAAAAATGTGAGGGGTGTACTCACTTCTGTGAGAAACTATATATATATATATATATTTGTAGTGCATACAATGTGCATCAACAAAAGGTGCTTTGGTGTGCCATGCTGTGTGGATCTGGCCTGTGAAATAAATATTGTTGCCCAGGCACCTTTTGACATGCTCAGAGAAACACAAATAGAGTAAATAAACTGACATTGCATAAGCTATTTTTTTTGCTTCTTTTGTACCTGTTGCTTCATAAATAAGGATATATTATCTGTACCTCCAATGATAACTTTAAGGCCATGGTAACCTTACTTCACAAAACCCAGAGAGCTGAAGTTGAGTTGCCACTCAACTGCAGATACCACCAGATTTCAGAATCAAGGAGAAACCAATGTTTTAGAGGAATGAGATTGAAGCAGGAGAGCCGTGATCTCCTTCCTGCTGCAGCTCCATTGTGTACACCTGCTGGCAATGCCCCACAACCTTTCTTCAAGTACATGCTGCCCTGAATCAGTGTGACTCAAAGCAGCATGTCACACACTGGGATGGCTCAGAGGCTCCCAGAGTCTGCCACGGTCTGCTGAAGTGCTCGGGTGCCAGCATGACGAGCAGCAGTATGTGTGCAGAGTGACCTTGATCTGGAATTAGTAAAATCAAGACAAGGTAGAAAAAAGAAGGTTCTCAAAGTCTTACAGATTTTAGAATTCCTGACAAGGGGTGCTTTACCTCTAATGCTACCTCCTAATTACATTGTTCTCTTTATTACATTTGTAAAGAAGAGGTTGTCAAATATAACAGTTGCCAAAATGATATAATTGAATAAATATATAATCACAAAAAAGCAATGCTAGGAGGTAACCACGACTCCCTATTAGCAGCTCTGTTAAATTGTGCTCTTCCACTGGCATCTTCTCCTGGAGTTCATAAGATTCCATAGAGGCTTGCACACATATTGCACATAATCACACCGGTCCATTGTTCGGACGCCTGACAACTGTTTGTTGTTAGGATCATTCTGTTTGCAGTGAGAGGCGGTAGTGTGTAGCGATGCAGTATTAAGGGGGTTATTCCAAACATGCCAGCCTTTTACCATCATTGGCCCTTTTACTAACAAATCATTTTTTAAATGACCAGTGTTTTTTAATTGCATTTGTAATGAATTATACAGTAAGAAATATTTGGGAATATTCCTGATGTATTCCTTACAGTAATAAACTACCATGCAGGTATATAACGCCATCTGCTGGCCAAAAGGAGTTACTGCAGTTCTGAACTCTGTGCAGGATCAGCTGGGGAAAAATCTGATAAAGACATTCCCCAGCTGGATTTAAAAAGTGTTAGCATCTCAGGCATCATGCCCTCGACTAAATTTTTCTTCTCAATTCCTTTACCGCAGTGTTTCCCAACCTGACCCTCTGACAGGCCAGGTTTGCCAGATATGTGAAGCACAGCACAGGTGATATAATTTGTTGCTCAGTGATTGCAGGATTCAGTCTGCAAGGTGATCTGCAAAATCTGCCCTGCTTCAGGGTCCCGAGGACAGGTTTGGGAAACACTGCTTTAGAGGGTTTCTCAGTTTGTTGTGTTTGGTTGTGTATGATATTTATAATTCACGACTTTGTGTACAGTGGTTTAAAAAGATATAAACAAACATCCTGACAATTAAGTGAAAAAAAATCTTTTTAATATGGATTTTGACCTTAATTGATTAAGAAGACATAATTTTGCAAGTCTTACTTGCTGTTGTGAGAGGTGCAGCTTTTCTTTTTTACTGTTTGTTTGTTTGCCTCTCAAACAGATTGACAATCAATAAAAATCTCCTTTGTGGATGAATGGCCCGTGAAGTGGCCCTCTCAGCCAAGAAGACTCTCCAGCTCTGAGTGCTCAAAGTATTTTAAAATTTCATTTTGCTTAGTTATTCATCTGTAACATATTCTTAAATATCTTATGGTACAACTGCAAAACACCACTTTTACCTTTACTACTTGGTGACAGCTTATGAGTCACAAATATGACAAATAAGATATTTTTAGTTACTACATTTATACTAAAAAGAATCTCTCTGCTCTCCGTCAAAAAAGGGATTATTATTATCAAGAGATCTCAAATTTTTCTTTTAGGCCTATTGGAAAGGTTTATTGAATAGTCCATAGTTTATATTAAGGCAGAATATGGCAGATGCATTATACAAAACAATGTTGTGCAACAGAGTAACAAACAGTAGTATCCAACATTACCATAGGGGTGATAAGTACCTCTGCAGTACACAAAGTGTTAGGCTTCAACACATGATGCTAATACAATATACTAAAGGGGTTATTCAATAAGAGCCAAACTTGTCATCGAATTGCACCAAACAGTGAATTTAACCGTACGGTGGAAATTTCGTGGCAGTTTGGCTACTAAGAGATCTGTGAATTCGACAAATACTGGCAAATTGCCAGCGAAATACAGTTACAAGTTTTTATAAAGCGCAATCACGTTCTGTAGCGCTGTACAATGGGAGGCAGAATAACAAATATACGTACAGGTTCAACACACAGAACAGTAGGAGAGAGGACCCTGCTCAAGAGTTTACAATCTAAGAGGATAGAGGTGGCACATTAGGTGAGGATTAATAGAGAATATGAAATAGCGGAGTGCATGTGGGCTGTGTGGGAAGATGCAGTAAGAAATGAACAGAGGGGGATTAGGGAGTGAGATACAGTCAGGGTTATCCAAAGAGATCCGAATGGCTGGAGAAAGGCAATCGAACGCTGGGTTATCTTTCTTGGCCATTCGGCTATCCAGAGAGCAGGCAATTCGCCAAATCCTGGGGAATTGCCTGCACATACGGTGCCTGTTTGGTGCCTGTTCGAGGGCAGTGAAATCCCCATAAAAAAGCACTGCTTCGTCTATTCATAGAACACAAACCAGCAGTGAAAGGTTCCCCTAATGCCCTGCCATTCGGTGGTTTAATTCGGCAGGTTTATTCCGGAGAATCCCATAGGCTTCAATGTTAAAAATATTCCTGTTTTAATTCAATATCTAATAAACCATTCATTATAAAATTCTGCAGTAAAGAGTCTCTTTATTTATAGATTTTTTTATGATATTTTAAGCATTTTTCTGTATTTTTTTAAAAAATTCCGATATTTTTTTTATTTTTTATTATTATTATTATTATTATTTTTTAACTTTACATATTTTTTCTGTAACAGCCCTTTTTATTATCATTCCCTGGACCTCATATGTAAATTTCAGACATTTTCTCTCAGTAGTTTCTTTGCAAACAGCGTTTCACTTTTCAAACATACAAGCAAACTGTTTTTCGAATTTATTCACTGCATTCGTCTGTGGTGTCGGCTTTTTCCGGCGGCTTTGCTGCTTGTGATCGGCTCCTGCTCGGGTTTTTCCGGCGTTTTTGGCGGGTTAATCCAGATGTTTTCTGTGGGTTTTCGGCGTGCATTTTCTGGGTTTTGCGGTTAGTTTTCGTCGGGTTTGCGGCAGCCTTTCCCTGCAATTCGGGGACCCTGAGGTGCTTGCTGAATACACCTCAGGGTTGCCGAAATGGGATCGGCAAAACGAACCGAATTGAAGAGAATGAAAAGTCACCGAACGGGTGGTGACTTTTAGATTCTCTTTGAATAATCCTGAGTGCATTTTGATGACCTTTAGCAGCAGTGAAATTGTCCCATAGAGAAGTAATGGTTAATCTATTCAGAGAATGCCGAACTGCACCAAAATGTTGACGAAATGCCCAGATTTTCAGTGGTTTAGTTCTACAGGTTTATACAGGCAAATTATATAGGATTCAATGTAAAAAAAAAATACCATTTTTATTATATTTTTATTCAATAATTTTTTCTTTTCATTTGCAGCAAAAAGCCTTTTTATTGCTGTAGAATTTTTTTAGGTAATTTTTCTGGATTTTTTGCTAAATTTTGATTACCATTTTATTAATGGCGTCTTTTTTTATTCAGTAACAGACTGTCTTATTTTTTATAGGACGTTTTTTATTATTTCGATGCACTTTCATGCATTTTTATTGTTTTAAACACTTTTTTTTTTTTAAATAGAGTTCCGGTTGTTGTTTTTTACCAGTTCGGTGACGTTTGGTGGCTAGTCGACTTATTTCGGCAGCCTGCGGAAGTCAGTTCGGCGGATCGTCGGCAGTGTATGGTGGTAAGAAATTTCAGTGCTCTCTGAATAACCCCTTAAGTATAACCGTGTATGTGTTTATGCGAGTTTTATGCAGAGTATGTGTTTATGCGATCAGTAGTTACTATTAAAATATTTAACAGGAATTGCAGTTGTGTGAAGCAATGCTTTATAAACATTAAGGTTGAAAACATTTAGTAAGAATAATACATGAAATATAAAAGCGTATATGATATGCAATCATTAGTTATTTAGAAAATCAAAAAGAAGACACATAATTGCATTAAGCGAATACATTTTAGAGATCTAATCAAGTTTGGCAACTGTATAGAAAAGTAAAGAAATGTGACAAGAAAAGGATTTTACTATAAGGAGAGAGAAGGTGGTTAGAGAGGGAAGATGGGAAAAAGGAGGGAAGAGGAAACCGGAAGAGGAGGTACGGTTTACTGATATAGCCTGTATTATCAATATCTGTAAGCTTGTTTTGCTGATCTGATCCAACCATCCGTCAGCTTCCTTAGATGAGCTCCTAAGAACTAGGGATCTGCATGGCTGAAAAATTTGTTTCGTTTAGTTTCGTTACGTTTTTAAATCATTTCGTTTTCAGAATTTCGGAACTAATTTCATTTCGTATTTCCTTTCGGTTCATTTTGAAATTTCGAATCGATTCGAATTTCATATATCAATTTGATAGTTGATATCAATTTGAATTTTGGATCACTAGATAAAACCCCAATTAATCAAATTTTTCTGTTAAAAGAAAAGCTAGGATTAAATTTGAATCTGTGTCACAGATTTAGTATTTGAGTCAAATTAAACAGTTAAACAAAATTAATTTGTTTCATAAAGTCCTTTGCTGACTATCACTTGTATTGTAAGTTAAGATCAATTCCATAGTTGATATCAATTGATAGTTCATTTCAAATTCGATAGTTCATTTTTTTATTTTTTTGAGAACGGATTTTACCAGGAAGGATACATTGAGATTTCTCTCGTTTTCAAGTATGTCCTGGGTGGCGAGTATGTACCGTTAGGGTGTCTTGCCCGAGGACACTTACTGGAGAGGTTTCAAATTCGATAGTTGATATCAATTCGATAGTTGATATCAATTTGATAGTTCATTTCAAATTTAATAGTTGATATCAGTTATTCAAATTTTTATTTTATGATGATGACACACAGTGTAAAACAAAATAAATTTGTTATATACCGATTTGTTTCGTTTCACATTCGTATCATATCGATTCGTTATTCGGAAGTACTTCTGAATATGAATTATCAAATTTCGTTCCAAATTCCGAATTTTTACAAAACGAATGCACATCTCTACTAAGAACTGTCAGTGTTGATGTTCGTTGTCAATGTGTGCATATACTATATCTGATTACAAGCACATATTGTAACTTCATGAGCTCCTTAGCATCACTTTATTGCAAAACACATTTATTACAATGTAAGATACATTTCTCACCCGTTGCTGTATGTTTAGCAGTTTTTATTTAGATTACCGAATAAGAAAAGCAGCAATTTTGAGTTATTAAGACGATATAATAATATAACCTCCACTGAACCATCCCTGTGAGTTTTCTAAATTGAACAGAACAAAGCTATCATTTCTCTGTTAGACCTAATCATATTTCATATTGCCTTGCAGGACCAGACTTGTCAATTGTTGAATTCCGCTAAGTGGTTGCAGAACAGTATTTTTTTCACACATTTTTGAACTAAATGGTTAAAACTTATTTCTCTAACAACGCATTTCACTGCAAGGACTTCATCTAAAAACATACTCTCCTCTAAAACACAACCAGGGAAAATAGAAAGATAGATGAGCTTACAGAAGGAAAAACATTTACCTTTCCCGATGCTCAAGATTTATTATAGCTTTATATATGTTTTCTATGACAGACGTAATATTGGTGACTTTTCTGCAAAGCAAAAATGTTTTTGGAAGCCTGGAGAATCTTGAAATCCTTGAATATTCCTAGAAAATAAATAGGACAAGAAGAATAACTTTCATGTGAAAGTGTGACATTTGGTAACATTGCTGTTGTGGTTTCTTTGTAAGCCAGCCGAAAACAAAACATTTACATACCAACATAAGCTACATTTTTGTCTGACTTTATAGCATTCAGTGCTTCCAAATTTCACTCTTTGTATGTTTGGGGTAAGTAACAATAAATTATTTGTTTATCAAATCACTGGTAGAATCTACAAATTCAAACTACGGAATTTCTTGTATTTGTGGAAAGAATTGTCTAAATAGCTGTTTTTTTTAATACTATAAGAAATATAGTACAGTTCTACATAGCGATTGCGACCATATCGTTGAATAACACGGGTACTATTAAATCCCTCCCTGCCACGTTCTCTTCTATATAAATAGTCTAACATCTATTTAAAACATTTGGGTTCAGAACCAGGCTTTAAACATTACATTTTAATTCATATATAAGACAGCAGGTGTCGATTATCAGTATATGAAAAGTCATGCACTACATCGCTGTAAATACAATGTATACAGAAAATACAGTGGTTCGTTTTTACATGTGCTTGATGATACTATGGAGCATTGGGAACCAAGAGATTGAAGGGACGCTTGCTTGCAATCATGTTATGACTAAGCACCCAACTTGGAACTCATAGACATAGGTACCATAGGTTGAATCGCGTGTTGATATATAAGAACCGAAGGACTATGATATAATTACACGATAAGTATTTCTATGTGAACCACTGTATTTTCTGCATACGTTGTATTTATGATATTTTTATACGTTATATTATATACTGAACAGCTGCTGTGCTGTTTTCGCGCTCCACGGTTGGATATGATGCTGAGCACGTGCACTCAACTTCTTTGGTCGACCATGGTGAGGCCTGTTCTGAGTGGAACCTGTCCTGTTAAACCACTGTATGGTCTTGGCCACCTTGCTGCAGCTCAGTTTCAGGGTCTTGGCAATCTTCTTAAAGCCTAGGCCATCTTTATGTAGAGTAAAAAATCTTTTTTTCAGATCTTCAGAATTCTTTGCCATAAGGTGCCATGTTGAACTTCCAGTGACCAGATTGAGAGAGTGAGAGCAATAACACCAAATTTAACACACCTGCTCCCCATTCACACCTGAGACCTTGTAACACTAAGGAGTCACATGACACCGAGGAGGGAAAATGGCTAATGGGGCCCAATTTGGACATTTTCACTTAGGGGTGTAGTCACTTTTATTGGCAGCGGTTTAGACATTAATGGTTGTGTGTTGAGTTATTTTGAGGGTGCAGCAAATTTATACTGTTATACAAACTGTACGCTCACTACTTTACATTGTAGCAAATTGTCATTTCTTCAGTGTTGTCACATGAAAAGATATAAAAAAATATTTGCAAAAATGTGAGGGTGCACACACATTTTAGGTGACTCGTAATAAAGATCCCTCCCTACACTCACACAAATAATGGTTAAGACACTTTTTTGTAGTTTTGACATTATCCAATTGTATAATATGGGTTAAATTCACTTTGGTTTGCTATACACGATGATGAATTTAAGAATAACGCATGCATGCACCTTTTATTTTGCATATTTCTCTAGTTAATGTGAATATTTTCTATGCAAAGTTATGATGAGAAAATAATAGTTAAAATAAATCGAAATTAAACCTTAAATAATAAAATGCATTATATTGCTTATCTTGACAGGTTAAAAAAAACAACTGTTTGCAGAAGATAACTATTGTGAAGGGCTGTGTAGCAGGGGGCATCGCAGCAAGATTTGATAATATGTAGTTGTCAAAAATATCATCTCCCAATTTACTACTTGTACACAATGGGCCAGTTGGAACTTGTATGGTGATCCAATTTATCTCAGCTCCTGCTTGCAGTTCTCTATGCAAGCAGCTTTGTGAACACAGAGGAAACTGCCCTTGTATCCCTCGAGTCAATCAAATGCTTTTACCTCCTGCTGAACCAAAATACCAGGTGGCTTCAAGTGTCTAATTATCAATAAAAAATATAATTATATGACGCGTGGTCAAAATACACATCTCTGACCAGAAAATACATCCTTCCATTTTTATAACCAAAATTGTGTGTGTGTGTGTGTTTGTACATATATTAACAAACATACTGTAAAAATATATATATCTTGCACATTTATATATAGAACGGTTTGACGTGGGGGAACTTGCACGCAGTATGCTATAGCTTAATGCAAGAGAACAATTCTAATTATCTGCAAATAAGGGAAAAAATGGACAGGGACAGACTCATTAAGACTTGTTAAGTCGCACACTTATCTCCACACACTTCCATAATTTGACCGCCCGTAGGGACACTTATTTTCCAACAATCATCCAACAAACAATCAATACAGTGCAGTGGCTTTTGCTTATTATTTAATAATTGTGATTTCATTTTCTGCATAAAATATATTATTTACATAGTGTTTATGTATTTGTGCAGGAAGATATTAAATGATTAGATTATTATTTGGGAACCTTGAAGCGAAAAGTACTAGTTTTGTAATGTTTGTCTAAAAGATATTGAAAACATCTTTGTCTCTGTTTCAGTTCTTTTTTCTGAATTGTTAAAGTAAAAATAATACCTTTTGTTACGTTTCTCTATTAGGATATGTCATATACATTTGTTGCTGGTTGTTCTTTTTAATAGTATTAACTATTCTACAACAACCTCTACACATGTGGGTCCATTTATTATGTTTGATATAACCTAATTTACAAACAATCTTAATGCAAGGTCTTTGGGAGAAACTAATGTCTCTGGGACAACTCACTCCTGTCACTTTGATTTACTGTAAACAAGCTGCAAGAGAAGCCCCCACCTTCAATGTAAACTAAAAGTACAACAAAATTTGCTGCTGCATTAACACAACGGTGAGAGGGCAGAATTAAGGGACAGCACAGATGTCACTCACTGATGTTCAGGGATAAAATTCAGGGGTTTATAATTACTGAAAATCCCTGTACAGTACAGATACAAGGTGTTACTGTAATTTCCATATAAAGTCATTATGCACAAATATTATTTTTATATTCTATTGGAATTTTGTGGAAGCAGAGTTGCTAATAGTTTCATTATGATCATTACAAATCCCCATAAGTAGGATATCTCACCATTTTTATTATCTGTCTTTACCGCCTTGACATAAAGGCCATTTCTGCCTGTATGCTGATAATACAGACACACAGTGCTTTTTTTCTGGAAAAATAGGTGGGGTACTCTCACGCCCAAGGGAAAAACTTATTATTATGACTATTTTCATGTCCTCATAAATAATAGTTGTAGTTCATTTAAAGGAAGACACTATAAAAGGGAACCATAATTTTTTAATACTGTGTTCCTTTGAATGAACTACAACTATTGTTTATGAGGACATGAAAATAAGTTTTTCCCTTGGGCGTGAGAGTACCCCACCTATTTTTCCAGAAAAAAAGCACTGTGTGTCTGTATTATCAGCATACAGGCAGATATGGCCTTTATGTCAAGGCGGTAAAGACAGATAATAAAAATGGTGAGATATCCTACTTATGGGGATTTGTTTGTATTTATGGGGACTATTGTTGTAACCCTATGGGGCTTATCCACTAAGTGCCTCTGTTGCAAGAAAAATCTGTATTGCAGGGCAGTTAGCTGTTTTTTTTGGGGGTGTTTTTGCAACAATGGCACTGAGTGGATAATCCCCTAGCATTTGTGAGCACCAAAGCAATGAAACTCACAGTTTTGCTGAGTATGTATGAACTCCACAGCAATAAAACTCACAGTAATACGCAGTGAACGGAAGCATTCCGGAGCAACATGAGCTGCCGAGCACTTCCGATTCTCTGCCTGCCACTGCAGGAGGAGCATCATGCTCTCCTGTTAGTTCTGGCTGGTGGGGAGGTGCCGGTACTGAGTACCCCCTGAAAAAAAAGCCCTGCAGACACATATCACTTAGCATATAAAATTAAACCCAAAATTAAATCCATGCTTCTCTGAATGGAGTCCTTTGGGCTCTTGAAGATCATACCAGCAGCTGCACATCCAGTAGTTGTTTGCAGCTTCAAGTCGAGCAACTAATACAGAGCCTCAGTCGGAACAGAGCCCTTAACGTGAAGCTGCTAATGGTTAATGACTTGCGTGCAATTTTTCCATTTGTGACTCGCTATTATCGGCCTCTTTGGAATAGAGCCCTCCACGTTTCAAATTAATAATATGATAATATTTTTTTTCCTTAAAAAAATTGGTAGTGAAAGGGATAACATTGAAATTTCAATTTGGCTGCGAACTATAATGGAGGCCATAATTTGTAGTCTCTAGGTAGAGATGCACAGAGCACAAAATAGAGAATTTGGTCAGTTTTTCGAACACAGCATTACTGGTATATCATCAAAGAGGAAATGATCAACGTGAGCTTATGAGAGGCCAAGTAGTTAGGCGACGAAAGGTAATTTGTCACCGGAGTCAGTTGCTATGACATCTTCAAATAAGGGAAAAAACACAGGAATGCAATTATTTTTTTCAGACTTTATTCAGAATCCAATACATGAAAGAAAGCGTCCATAAACAAAAATAAACAGTTAAAAAATATGTGCAATCCATGAAGGTATACCTGATCTTTGCTAGAATTGCTGTCTGCTCTTCAGAAAAAAATCTGCAAGTTACAAGAAATCTAGGAATGAAATCTCCGCAACTGTCCCTTTTGTGACAACATATTTTGATCTTTAGAGTTGTCAAAAAGTGTGACCGACACTCCTGACAGTTTTCCATTCAGAAAATCAGAGGTAAATGCTGGCTTTGTGACTGGAATATGATGACATTTCAAAGATGCCAGCAGCTTTCAATGGAAGGATTTTATAAAAGCACAGGATCGGAGAGAGGTAATGGTTTAAGATAAAAAGTTTGCAGAGCCTAAAATAATTCTGATCTAATAAATAAAATGCATGTAAAACAATTATGATTGCAGTGTAATTGTCCAGGCATCTGTTTTAATAGGTAAAGGGATTCTTTTAGAATTCTAGCGTCCAAAAACACATGGGTAAAGGACAATGATATGGGTAAACTGATGACATTATCGATGCACAAATTGTTGTGTTGACATTGTAGTGAGAAAATGCTAGTGCGTATGGAAAGCAATATTTATTCCCGCATTCTTCTGTCCATTCTGCGCACCTGTGCTGGTCACTGCTCTGCATCTGCTCTGCTGTTATTCCTAAAATTGCCCCATTCACATTAACTGTACTTAATGATGTTTGGACATCTCTAGCATTGCAAAATGATTTAAAACTTAAAATTACACTCTTTCATAAACTTCATCATAAACTTTAGCCCACCAGCTGTTTCAGAACTACATTTCCCATGATTCTCAGTCCACCTAATCAGTAGCTGAGCATCGTGGGAGATGTAGTTCAAAACCTCATGGGGGCTATGGTTGCTGACCCCTGCTCCATCTCTCCCCTTGGAGCGGGGGCTCTGAGGGATAATTCAGGAATTATGAATAAGGAAGAATTGGAAGTGGTTTGTTCGTTGCTGTTGACAAGTAAAGTTGGTGGGAATGCCGTGTTTAGGAATGGGAGCTGTGCCAGAGGATTGATTTTATGAAGACAAATGAAATAGCGAACGGTATTTTTGAAGCAGCGTCTGTGTAGATCAACTAACCTATTGCAATGGTGTTTTAATTAAAACTCAAGCAAAGCACCTTAATGCATTATAACATTTAATTAACTTTGATTTGTTGTTTATTCATAGCTTATACAGCCAAAGAGGCTTCCTTAGGCTGCTGTCAGATGAGCGCGCTATGTGTGCCCGTGCTGACGTGCCTTCAGGGCCAGCCACACGCTGTTGCGTGCACATGAACTGTCTGCGTGACAGCGGGCGTGCTGCGAGCCTCAAAGCGCTACAACACTCGTACGCCGGGGCTGCAAAGCACGATCCTCCATAGGAGGATCGAGCTTTGCAGCGCTGAGCGCACTAACTGCGTTCAGCAAGGCAGCCAGACGGGCGTCAGAGTGGAAGAAACGTCCACTCACACAGACGTTCCTTCCGCTCTTAAAAACGCTAGTCTGACACCAGCCTTAGACTCTGTGAGGCCTAAAGTGAAGTCTAAATATGAAGTCCCTCATTACATTGCAAAAGTAAATTTGCATGAAATGTAGAAAAATGTTATTTGCATGTATTGAACCCTATTAAGCCAGCTAATTCATCCCAAAGCAATTGTTTGTACACAGTGCACACAAATACAAACCTACCCATACATCTTCAAAGCAGTACACACATTTACACACACACACTGGCCCCTATTACATTCTTTGCGCAGCGTGTTTTGCGTGTGCAAATGCGCATTTGCGCGAGGGGCAAAACCCTTTGCGCTGAACCTCGTATTACAACGTTCGCACAAACAATGCGCGTTATCATTTAATGCGGATGGACCTGCGCGAGAGTGATGAACTGTGCGCGTCCTATACTTAACATTGTCAGCGCAACTTCGTTCATGCGCTGGTACGCGGATGGTATTACAATCTTCGCGCAACTTTTTACGAACGACGTTTGCACGCATTTTGTTAACGTCTTTGAAAAGCTGGTGGTAACTGCAAATCGGAACGCTTGGGCCGAAATGAAAAACACCAGCATAAAAAAAAAATACAGCTCAGTATAGTTACACATTCTACACATACCCAAACAAAAAAATTGTGAATTCGTGCGTGCTTTTATTATTGCTGCAGCATGTATACTCAGATTTATTTTGACAGGCGCAAAAACTTAAGTGAGTCAATTAAGGTAAATAGATGTCAATTAAGGTTCTTAATTCTGATTGGCTGAATCGCGCAAAAAAAACAGTCCGCATACTGATTTACGTGCGCAACGTTACTGTGCGTATTACACTTTGTTTTGCGCGTCGTTTTTACAAACCTTTTTTTTTTTGACGGATGAGAAAATGCGTTCGGATCGGAATACCACATCAATTTTCACGCGATAACGCTGGACGATGCGCACAAAAAAATGAACTAAATTGCACGAAGAATGTAATAGGGGCCAAATATCAGCATAGCCATTTACATAAGGCTCTCATCTAGCCCATATCAGCGTTAATTTAGGGCACTAATAATTTTAATCAAAGTCTTGGTTGACTACATTTTTTGATTGGCAAAAATTAGACTTTAACTAAGGTAAGATGACTAAAACTATGATGGAAATCTATAGACATTTGAATAAAACGATGACAAAAATCTATTGACTTTTTCCTCAACTGATAAAAACTAGATGGAAATGTTAGGGAGGGACTAATTTTAACTCTGTTTCAGATATAGTCCGTTGACTAAAACGCCATTTAGCTTTAGTCATATTTTAGTCTGCAAAATTAACCGTGACCCATATGGAACCATAGAGAATCTCGCCCAATGGGAATTCAAAGAACAATTTGTTTTCTTAACAATTGGATTGTTGACAAGCTGTTTTTAGATTCTCTTGAAATCAGAATGAGTAGTTTCAGATGATGATGTTGGGGGGGGTACAGTATTCCGTCCGCATACTAATCAAAGATTCCTTACAACGTGTACTGTTCACTATTCCTAGGTTTCCAAATGAGAAGCTTGCCACACATATTCACGGCACGGTATATGCCACAGAGACGTGTTTTTCCCATTTATTTTGGGAAGACCTGCCCAAGCTTGTTGGTAGATGTTATGAAAATTACAATATTTTTTTATTTCATAGGACGGATTTTACAACGAGAACAACAGCAGTTTTATGCAGTGCTTATCATTTCATTTATATTCTAAAGAGTTTTAGCAACAAACACGTAGGGCTCTATTAAATTGTTTGCGCAAAAACGCTCGCGCAGCACGTTAATTTGTGAGCGAAGCGTTATACGTTAACGCACGTAAATTAATGCTGGTATTGCAATCCGAGCGCATTTTTCCATCTGTCAAAAAATAACACGCATTATAAAGACGTGCAAAAACACGTGCGCATTAACGCTGTGCGCAGAAATTGGTGGGCGGACAGTTTTTTCACGCGATTCAGCCAATCAGAATTAAGAAACCACAATTGTCTCCCTTTCAGTTTTTGCGGCCGTCAAAATCAATCTGAGTATATATGCTGCAGCAATAATAAAAACACGCACAACTTCTCAATTTTATTGTTTGGGTATGCGTAGAATGTGTAACTATACTTTGCTGAATTTTTTTTTTCGGGCTGGTGTATTTGGTTTCGGCTAGGACGTTCAGATTTGACATTAACACCAGCTTTTAAAAGATGTTAAAATTATGCATGCAAACTTTGCGCATAGATTGTAATACCATCCGCGTACCAGCGCACAAACGCATTTGCGCTCACAATGTTAAGTATAGGACGCGCAACGTACATTACGCTCGCGCAGGTTCACCAGCGGTAGACGTTAACGCGCATTTTTTGCGTGGAAATTGTAATACGACGTTCTGCGCAAAGGGTTTTTCCCTCGCATAAATGCGTTTTTGCGCACGCGTTAACGTTTGCGCGAAGAATTTAATAGAGCCCGTAATGTTTCCATTATGAAAACCCCTCTGTTCTTTAATAGTAAATAGAAACATTATTAAAATAAAATTACTATAGGTTCTAAAGCAAATGTATGAAGTCCTGAATCCCTTGGAATGACAGTTACTGTATATGTATGTTACATAACATTGATTGTTTGGAATGTGTGTAACCAAATATTACAACCAACTGTTCGTATCAGCTGGGCATTATATGCTTGTTTTGCACTCATTGCTAATAAATAGTTTGGGATGAAGTCTGCACCATGTTATGAATGTGATGCCTCCAGGGGAGCTCTGACTGGATGGATACATTCTTCCACTTTTCGATAAAAAAATGTATTAACATACCAGCAGGAAAAAACAATCACACTAAAACTGTGGCAGGCTATCATTATTAAGTGAGAAGGAAAATGATTGATTTGTCAACCGTATTTTTCTTACTTGATTATTAAGTATCACTTGCCTGCAGACTATTTTTGGTAAACAGAAATTTCTTAAAAACAAGCACCATGGGTGTCTGTGGAAAACATATTTGTTGGGTGCCGTAAACTAACATACTGTAAGTGTATTGTATGAAATGTAGAAAATCCTTGTTTTAATGACTTGTGGAGATGTCGTATTGCTTTAACCCCTTATGGGCCAATGACGTAACTGTTACATAATATATGCATTGACTTTAAAGGGGTTAGAACAACTTAATGTGACCTTTTGTATTAAGTCATTGCAGAGGTGACAAGAAGAGATTATACAGCGGAAAAAAAAAAAAAGGTCCCATTTTCTGTGGATAATTAGAACACTTAATAAATGTCCTGTTCAGGTGACAATGTGTCCACATGATGTATAATTAAAAAGCCAATTTCCTGTCTGTACAGGAAAGGGTGTGTGGACAGTGTAAGCTAGAGAAAAGCCATCTCTGAATCATATGTAGTAATTTTTGTCTCACTGTCGGTTAAACTCTGACGTAGAAATGTATCATATTATTTTGTTTTATAATTTCATGTATCTTTATTGCCCTTGAGAAAGTCTATTTTCATAGACGAAA
The DNA here is from genome assembly GCA_009667805.1 of Leptobrachium leishanense. Taxonomy (NCBI): domain Eukaryota; kingdom Metazoa; phylum Chordata; class Amphibia; order Anura; family Megophryidae; genus Leptobrachium; species Leptobrachium leishanense. The sequence continues at coordinate 54,439,232 of CM019070.1, read as the reverse complement.
CGTGTTGGGCCTTGTATATGTAAACTTTATTTTTATTTGGAATAAAAGGTTTTTATCCTATACCCATCTTTGTGCGAAAATTTTGGCGTTTTGGCGTTTCCAGTATCCGTGGTTTGTTGAATAGACCTACGGAGATCCATTCCAGACGCTGAGGTCTCCCAATTTCCTTTCCTGTAGAAATGTATCTGTATGCTGATTGGCTATAAGTTCTTTGAAATCTAATAAAAAAGTCTGTCTAAGAAAGGATATTTTAGACATGACTGACGCTGCATTGCTTTGTGGCTGATTTTGGTGTCTCTCGCCATGGTATAGCGCAGCGTCTGTTTTCAATTTTGATATATGAGAAGAAGCTTGGAAAAGGTTAATTGAAATTTCATAAATGGTAATTATAATAGGGAATTTGTTTTTGTTTGCTTAAAATTGCAATTTTTCAAAAAGTTGGATCTAAACTGGATCTATTAGCATTAACAATGATAATTGCTCCTCTGCAATTAAAGGAAAGTCGCAAACTCCTGTTGCGGCTCGGATGTTACAGCTGCCTATACAGTAACTCTTCCTATACTTTATATAGGATGGCTACTGTAGAGGCAGCTCAAAAAATGATGACCAATTTCACGGTCGTTCATTATTCTCTCTTGTAACGAGTAAGGGACAAAAAGGAATAGAAGCTGTGTTGAGTTAAGAGATTTTTCTTCTGAAAATAACAACACACTAAAAGGACCCTTAACATATTGCAGTGAATGGGACGTTCTGCTGCCTGGCTTCAGTTGCACCCAGTCTAGCCAGTATCTATTAGCGACTTCCAAGCATTATGAGGGAGCTCAGGTGAAATAAGACCAGGAATATGGAACCCCCACTACCACACTGGATTTTAGCATCAGCGGCTCCTTATTTCCAGCCTGGTTGGTATAGGGACCTGGGTGTTTGAGGTCCGTTAAAGTGCACTTACAACGAAAAACTTTATATCGAAAACAATTTAATCTATACATTGTATAAACCCTACATTCCCCAATGGTAACACAACACCCCCCACCGTGAACTTAATCTTCTTTGCAAATAGGAGATTTGGTGGCTGTACAATAACCCCCATATGTTATGGTTGATCATGTTAAGCATTATTTTACTGAGAGGGTGGTGGATACATGGAACAGCCTTCCAGTTGAAGTGGTAGAGGCCAAAACAGTAATTGAATTTAAGCAAGCATGGGATAGGCATAAGGCTATCCTAAACAAAAGATAAATCCAGGTAAAGTATCCATGTAATTGGGCAGACTAGATGGGCCGAAAGGTTCTTATCTGCCGACATTTTTCTATGTTTCTATGTTAGAGGAAAATAAATTTATCTTAAGATGAGTGAGTCATAATGTCATCATTTTCTAACAGTCCCAAGGTACTGAGCACGTCAGAATCCCAAGCATTTTTGGAAATAAGGAGTCACAGAGGTAGAAAAGTGGATCAAACACAACAAACTTTTTTAAATACTGACAAAACTGTTACGATGTTCTTTGGTACAGCACCTAAACTACATAAATTGCAAAATCCCCATCTATGTGTGGGGACAAAATCAAATGGCACGCTGACCACAGTCACTGCTCTCAAATATCTAGGTATGTGGTTAGACCCAAATCTATCCTTTGGCCCCCACATCGAAAAACTCTCATCTAAACTTTACCCCAAACTAGGTGAGGTGCCCTGTACAGAAACAAATCCTGCCTGAGCCCCGCGGTAAGAAAGCAAATTGTACAACAAATGCTTATGCCAGCTATTGATTACGGAGATGTAGTGTATGCAGCGGCCCCGCAAACACACCTTCATAAACTTACTATATTGTATAACTCATGCTGCCTCTTTGTGCTACAATGTAACTACATGACCCACCATTGTGACATGCTAAAAGAGCTAAACTGCCCGTCGCTGGAATCTAGACGCACCCTTCAACTTTCCAACCTGGTGTTTAAGAGCTTTTCTGGGAAGCTACCACCCTATCTGAGTAGGCCGCTTCCCCCAGCAGCTCCCTCATCCTATAACCTCCGATCCAGGACCAGCACCTTACTTGCAATACCACAATACAAAAAGAAAGTGGCTCGGTCCTCATTTTCCTACAGAGCACCACAATTATGGAATAAACTCCCAGATGACATCAAATCTTCCCCCAGTCTTAAGTCACTTAAGAGATCTCTATTAACATAACTCAATACGGAATGCACCTGTAAACATGTAACACAGTGACTATTTCCTAAATATTTATTTTCTGTTAATCTGTATGTTTGTGTTTTTTTTAATATCTTGCATTGTATTATTTTGTATTTCTGTAACAACTGTAACATTTCAATGTTCTTGAACCCGAGACATACTTGAAAACGAGAGAAATCTCAATGTATCCTTCCTGGTAAAATACTTTATAAATAAATAAATAAATAAACATCGCCCCAACTAAGGCTTTTCCATTTCACTGCTGTAAATGATATGTTGTGTCACCCATTCCAAACTGGCCACAAGATTGCAATAGTGAATTCTCCCATACAATGCAATTTTGTGGCCATTCGGCTATTCAAAGGCTGGCAGTTCACCAAATATTGGCGAAGTGTCTGCGAAATATGGTGATCTTCGACAGCAGTGAAATCCCCATAGAGAAGTAATGGATAATCTATTCAAAGAACACCGAACAGCACCAAAATGTCAGTGAAATGCCCTGATTTTCAGTGGTTTCATTCGACAGGTTTAATCAGGCGAATCCCATAGGTGTCAATGTAAAAAAAAAATTGAATTTGACTCGCCAAAGTGTGACGAACGGGAGACCACCAAAATGTTGGTAACATTTCAGTGCTCTCTCTCAATAACCCTGATAGTATTGTATTGATTGTGGATTTTTTTCACTCCCCCTTGTTCCACATATAAACTGGTCTCCATTTCCCATAAAACACATCATTATTCTGCCCTGCATTAAGTCATGTCTTGTGTTTGGGGAGAGACACTAAGAGCTGTAAAAACACTCCCTGTAGTTCTGGCTGTGGGTTGTGAAGGAAGGAAATCGCTGAAGATCTACTTGACCTGGGAGAAAGAACAAATGCTGTAACAGGTTCGGGTCTGGTCCACCAGCCTGAGACCAGCCTTCCCTTGTCCCTGTCGCCATCTCCACCATAGCATGGAAAAACTATCTGTCTCAGTTCTATTTTGAGTCCCTTGCTGTCAACAACAAAGAGATGCAAAGCTTCAAATATTCATTTATATTTCTCCGACTGTACCTGGAATTAGTTTTTTTTCTATATTAATATTTTGAAGAAGAGGAATTAGTTCATCTGTTTTACACCTACTTGATGGGAATTTCCCCAGCACCATGGACAGAGCGTGTATAAACCTACATGAAAGCGAACTGCGTCAACACATTAAAGCAATATCAAAATTTACTGGTGAATATAAAAATGTGAATTATAGTCTCAATTACCCAACAGATAAAAGCAAGGTCCTAATTAGCATATGCTGAGGGCTTTGTAAACAAAGCAGGAGAATGAATTAAAACACCATTTACTGCTAGGTTTAATAGAAAAACGTAGATAGTTGGCAAAGAGAAGAAAAGGCAATTCACATCCCCTCAATGAAAATGGGCCAAGTCGTTCATACTCCTGAACAGATTGCACAGAATGCCACACACACGCAACAACAACAACAACAACAACAAAAAATAAAAAAGCTTTAATGTTGTTTCCAAAGCTTCATACATTTGATACAATAAATAATTAAATTACTTAATGGACAGTGCGTTACGAAGAAAACAGGCAAATTACAGAATAATTTAACTGTTGCAAAGAAACACGGCAACTTCCCGGACGTAAAACACTCCATTTTGACACAAAATGCCCGAAGCTAAAGCAATTAAGCTTGCAAAGCATCGCCGTCTGACATGATGTGTATGTAAATTTGTCACTCATTGGCGGGGGTCTGTAACGATCACAACCAATGCTCCGATTAAGTGGTTCCATGCGGCATAATGTGTTTTTTTTTTCTTCTAAAGGTAGTAGGAAAAGTGCGGCGATGCATTTTTTAGGGTTTTTCATCGCTATCCATATGGCTTTCATTTGATCAGGCTTAGGCCAAATTTTCAATGCATTTTAGGTCCTTGCTCAGTGCTACTGAATTACTGTTGCAGAAGTAAGAAAACATTCTTACACGGGGACATTTTCCTTTCCCTTTATATGCAATTAGTCAACCGTCCCAGTTAAAAATAATATGGCTTCTGCTAAGATGGCTTTCCTTGCTCCATTGAACTGTTTTAGCTGGATGAGTCAACCTTAAATTAGTCAACATCTGCTGATATGACTAGTATTTGCCGTCCAAAAACTGACAGTAGGATTTCATGAAGACATGTTCTATTCATATTGCTAAATCATACTGTAGGTAAAACCATAAGTGAGGACATTTTTTACTAATCACCAGGGCCTTTGCATCCATACGGTATAGTAGGCAGTTGCCTAGGGAGCTAGTTCGAAGGGGGCGCCAATGCCTTGATTGGGCAGATAGACCAGGTTTGCGAGATATCTGAAGCAGTATTCGGATTGGATTTCCCCAAGGAAATCCTTAAAATCTGGCCAGTTAGTGGTACGTGATGACCCAGGTTGGGAACCACTGGTCAAGAACATTAGCCCTAAAACATTTGGTACCATTAGATATTAAAGTATGCTTCGGGTATAAGTTTGTTTCTTAAGCCACTGAAAATAACTGCATTCTCATGGGAATAAATCTTAAATTTATATCTGTGTCCAATGTGTTAAAAAAAATATATATACAGTAGGGGAAAATGTTACACTTTTCTACTGCCGGCAACAGGTACATAAAACAAAATGAATAAAATAAATTGCGCCTATTAAGAGATTTTTTTCTTAATATTTTATTTTACAGGTGGTGTTACATCTAAGTGAGAGAATAAACTTTGCAATTTTCTGCTTTCCTCAAAACCTAAGCTGCGCCTTCACAAAATATTGAAACAAGACACACGAGACTTATGCTCCTTCGAGACATCTAATAAATGGTGTTAATAAGAGTTTCATGGTCTAATTAGACTCTTCTTGTACAACAACAAACCAAACCGCAAAATAAACGTCTATGAAAAACACCAGAGTCGACGACATGGAAACGAATCCCAATTAGTTAGAAGCAGGGGAGACATGTGCAACATGACTCTATTGTGTAAGCCACGTCCAGAATTACAAAGAAAAATTCTCTATATTTATCTATAATTACAGAAATGCATGTTTATTACATCCAGTCATGGAATAAACCTGTACCGGCTGGGTGGAGTAGAGGTAACATCACTGCTCTGCATGGAGAGAGACTGTGGAGTCATGGGCTTGATCCCAACTAGCACCTCTCCAGTAAGTGTCCTTGGACAAGACACCTAATGGTACATACTCACCACCCAGGACATACTTGAAAACAAGAGAAATCTCAATGTATCCTTCCTGGTAAAATACTTTCATAAAAAATAAAATGATTTCTTTGACAGTACCACTCAATATAGATGTTATGTAGAGGACAATGGTCTAAAGTTGGGTTGTCTGAAGAATTACTGGAACCAGTCTAGTAGTGGTTGGCTCTATGAATACACCTTTTATTCATGTCTTTTTTCTTTGCGTGCATGTATATTTGTTTCTTATCCGGTTCTCCATTATTCTATCAATTTCTAACTTTAGTTAAAAGTAGGCGTGTGCATCTTTTACTATTTTTACAGATATATGTGGTATTCGGCTAATTTCCCACATATGTAGGTATAGCGCATGTGTGAATAATATTTCTAGAGATATATAGGGAATGTGAAGCAGGTAATAATGAAATCAATAACCTGGATCGGCGCAAATACTGCTCTCTGGGATCCCGGAATCTCGCATATATATATATAATAGAAGAAGAACAATAATAGTGCAACACTGTTTTGTAAAATATACTATGAATGTAAGTGATGAACACCCCACTTACAAGTGTAGAGCCGTGCACTGGCTCTAAGTGGGTCCAGACATGTGGGTAATTGTCTTCAGTTTCTTAGGTGACCCCCACCTTACAGCAAGATTTTTTCTTTTTCTTTGTCCGAGGTTTAGACAATGGAAAGGAGAACAGGAAGAAAAATCCTTGTGTAGGTCCACAAATTAAAGGTCACAATTTTATGTACAGTTGGAATTGTACTCACATTTTGTGGAGCTCACATAGCTCATAGATATAGGCCCATAGGTTTTTTTTGGTGGGAGAAAAACCCAGATGAAAAACCACCAGTGTTTGCAGGATTCGATGAAGCAGGAATCAGGATTGGAGATGAAAAAATAAGGTTTATTTAAAATATAATTAAAATTGCCTCCAGAACGCGTTTCGCCGCATCAAAAAGCGGCTTCATCCAGCTGATGAAGCCGCTTTTTGATGCGGCGAAACGCGTTCTGGAGGCAATTTTAATTATATTTTAAATAAACCTTATTTTTTCATCTCCAATCCTGATTCCTGCTTCATCGAATCCTGCAAACACTGGTGGTTTTTCATCTGGGGTTTTCTCCCACCAAAAAAACCTATGGGCCTATATCTATGAGCTATGTGAGCTCCACAAAATGTGAGTACAATTCCAACTGTACATAAAATTGTGACCTTTAATTTGTGGACCTACACAAGGATTTTTCTTCCTGTTCTCCTTTCCATTGTCTAAACCTCGGACAAAGAAAAAGAAAAAATCTTGCTGTAAGGTGGGGGTCACCTAAGAAACTGAAGACAATTACCCACATGTCTGGACCCACTTAGAGCCAGTGCACGGCTCTACACTTGTAAGTGGGGTGTTCATCATTTACATTCATAGTATATTTTACAAAACAGTGTTGCACTATTATTGTTCTTCTTCTATTATATATATATATGCGAGATTCCGGGATCCCAGAGAGCAGTATTTGCGCCGATCCAGGTTATTGATTTCATTATTGTGTGCAATGGTATAGGGGAAACCACTATATCCTGAGATTGGCTATCTGGGCACCCTGGTGGTGGATGCATGTTGTGTGGCGCTGCACCATTTGCTGTTTATAATGTGAAGCAGGTATTTTTGCAGTTATCTTATTTGTTTTTAGCATTTGTCAGACCTTTAATGCATATTTTACTTTATAAATTTAATATATAATGAGTCACATTTCACAGTAAGATCAATAAGGCTTTAAGAAGTCACCTCTAATGCTGCTGCTGTCTTATCTCTTGGTTTTGGTTCTTAACTGCCAGCATGAAAGAGTAAAAGCCTGATGAAGATAGCATCGGTTCCTTGTGTTGTGACCCTAACACAGGTAACACTCATGAATGCAACTTCCTCCCTTTACATTGGAAAACTCATCTTTAATAATAATTATTCAACTTGTAAGTTGTATTACTTTTAGGGGTTATTCAAAGAGCACTGGATTGGCCACGAAATTGCACCGAACAGTGAATTTTCCCGTACGGTGCAATTTTGTGGCCATTTGGCTATTCAAAAGCTGGCAATTCGCCTAATATTGACGAATTGCCAGTGAAATACGGTGATCTTTGGCAGCAGTGAATTCCCCATAGAGAAGCAATGGTCAATCTATTCAGAGAATACTGAACAGCAGAGAAATGTCAGGGAAATGCCCTGATTTTCAGTGGTTTCCTTCGACAGGTGTAATCAGGCTAATCCCATAGGTTTCAATGTAAAAAATATTCCATGTTTTTATTACATATTTATTCAACCATTTATTCTTTTCATTTGCAACAAAAAGTCTCTTCATTTACTTATTTTTTAGGATTTTTTAGGCATTTTTCCAGATTTTTTAAAATTATTATTATTATTTTTTTTTTAAATGGCTTTTTTTTCTGTAACAGACCTGTTTATTGTCATTCATAGGACATCATATATTATTTCCAGGCATTTTCATACAGTAGTGTTTGTTTAAACGCTGTTTAAAAGCTGTGGCTTTTTTTGTTGTTCTTTTTTACCCTGCTTGTTGGCTGTTTCCGGTGGCTGGTCGGCGGTCTGTTTGGCGGGTAGTCGGCTATTTTTGGATCAATTCATCGGTCTGTTCAACGGATTGTCGGGTTTTTCGGTGGGTTTGCGGCTGCGTTTTGTGGTTTTCCGTATCGATTCAGCGGTTTTGCGGTTGTTTTTCCATTCGATGCAGCGGTATAGCCGATCAATTCAGTGTTTTTTTCGGATGCGTTTGGGCGGTTTGATCCGCCGCACTTCAGGGACCCTGCGGTGAATGCTGAATTCACCGCAGTGTCTGCGAATCAAACACGCCGAAGTGCGGTGAACGAGAGGGCACCGAAATGTCACTGACATCTCTGAGTGTCAGTTAATTTATTCAGCTTGAGGTAGGTGTGCGCAAAGAGGGTGTCTGCTGGGTGAATTAACTCTACTTTACTCATTTGATGTCCCAATATACATTTTTTGGGTGTTCTTTAGTTGGTTCATGATAAAAGCATGAAAACTGTGATTATTTTGGGTTTATAAGTAATAAAAGTTCAAACTGTGCAAACTAATGATATGGGCAGTGCAAGGCTAAGCTGCTGGATGTTTGTTGCAAGTCACAAACCCCCCTTCTCCTTGCTATTAGTCTACAGGGTCATCCAGACGTGGATCCCTTACTTGGTGTGCCTAGAGGGGTGTCAGCTATACCCTCCTGACGAGGCCCAAAAAGGCCGAAACGATCGTCGGGGTTTGCTGCACCTCTCATGCAGGGATGACGTCCTTGGCAATCAGTACTGACCACCCTTTTTGGGTGAGAGCCGGCTGATTTGCATATGGAGCATTCATCCCTGTAATGGCACAAAAAAACTAAAACCTTGTGAGACCTGAGCGGGACCCACCGCAGAGCAAGCCACTAGTGCTGTTGCTCGTTCTCAGGACCCTCACAAACCCCCCTTCTCCTCACTGTTTGTTGCAAGTGCTTGTTGTATTTGAAATGAAGACTTTCCCACAATGTGTTTCGGATCAACTGCCTAAATCTCATGCCAGTTGTTCTACTGACACTCACTCAGCTGCAACACTCTCATTTTGAAACCGAGATGGTAACATTGATGCCTTCATTTCCCTTGGAACCATGCTTTCTGGTTCTTGATCTTCTTTGAAGATTATACAGATTATTTCTTTTTTTCTTTTTATAAGGGTTAGTGTGATCCTAAAGATTCCTTTGTAATTCTATTGCCTCTCTGTTGCGTTGACACTGACCTTTTCAAGATCATGCTGGATGACTTGGTTATTACTGTTGCCAACTTTGAAGTGTCTGTCACGGTCAAACATCACCATTTGTCTATGTATTTTGATCTAACAACACGGACATTGACCTTGTTTTTCCAGCATGGCCTGGAAGCCAAATCTGATCTGGATATCGAAGCACCATCCCCTCCCTGACTGTGGACCAAACTGGATATACGAAAATGTCCCTTAGAAAAACCACACAAATAGAAAAATGGGGCAATAAGGGCACTCAAAATTGGGCTTAACCCAAACGATTTATCAAAAATCAACAATTTGCACAAAAGTGCAAGCAGAGTGTCTAACCGATATAGGGCCCTATTACATTCTTCACGCAAAAATGCACAATAAAGGCGTGAATTTTTGCGCAAAGCGTTGAACGTTAACACGCGTAAATTAACGCTGGTATTATTTCATCTGTCAAAAAATAACGCGAGCAAAAACGCGCGCGCATTAACGTTGCGTGCAGAAAACGGTGTGCGGACTGTTTTTTCACGCGATTAAGACGCACTTTATTACGGCCGTGGTAGCAGCAAATGACGTCCAACGCAGGCCCACATACGAAGTACGGCCGCACGAAAGTTCGGCCGCGCAACGCAAGCGGCAAACAAATGCATTTTTGCAAGAACGTCGAACCGCTAGTACTGACGTACAGAGTGCGCTGCGTCGGCATAGCGGCGTGTGTGCGTGATTAGGAGACGTCAGACGCTGCTCATGTCCGGCCAACATAACATCCAGACACCCAAAGTTTCCTGGTTTGGATCCGTAAAAAATACGGCCGTAATTGCGCATCGTATGACCGCTATCGCGTCTTCCGTAAAAAAATGCGTTCGGACGCATCGACGCACTTTTTGACAGTAGACGTGAAAAATACATTTGTCTGATGCTAGCCTCAGCCAATCAGAATTAAGAACCACAATTGTCTCACGTTAAGTTTTTGCGCCTGTCAAAGTCAATCTGAGCATATATGCTGCAGCAATAATAAAAACACGCACAACTTCTCCATTTTATTGTTTGGGTATGTGTCGAATGTGCAACTATACTTTGCTGCGTATTTTTTTTTTGGGCTGGTGTATTTGGGTTCGGCCAGGACGTTCAGATTTGCCGTTACCACCAGGTTTTAAAAGTCGTTAAAATTATGGGCGCAAACGCTGTGCATTAAATTTTGCTCATAGATTGTAATACCATCCACGTACCAGCGCAAAGACGCATTTGCATTCACAATGTTAAGTATAGGACGTGCGCAGTACAGTACGCTCGCACTGCGTTCGCGCAGTTTCACCCGCGGTAGACGATTACGTGCGTTTGTTGAGCTGACATTGTAATACGATGTTCAGCGCAAAGGGTTTTGCCCCTCGCGTTAATGCGTTTTTGCACGCGCGCAAACGTTTCCGTGAAGATTGTAATGGGGCCCTAAATCTTTATTAAATAAAACTGCATATGACACACACAAACGTAATGAAGTGAAAGTGAATCTCGGGTCTCAGTATATCAATAACAGCAATTCCAAGTCCCAATACAAAAATAACCTGAAGTCAAAGGAGAAGGAATCAGAAAATAAGTTGACTGACCTCAGCGGTTCTAGCCGCCTACACAACTACTGACTAAAAGACAGGGATATAGGAACAACAGAAACTGATAGCCAAAAATAAACAATTGGACCCAATCCAATAAGTGAATATTAAAATCAGCAGAAAGGCATCGTTCGACGTGTTTCGCCCCTACTGGGCTTAATCCTGAGCGTTTTCTTAATCTCTTTCACTTCATTACGTATGTGTGTGTCATGTGCAGTTTTATTTAATAAAGATTATATTGGTTAGACACTCTGCTTGCACTTTTGTGCAAATTGTTGAAAAATGTCCCATAACCCTTAACAACTTCACTGCGGAGGACGCACTGAGCGCGTCCTCCCTTAGCAGCGGCGATCGGCCGTGATTCCGGCCGATCGCGGCTGACCCCCGGTGCGGGCTGACATCATCGATGTCAGCCCAGCCTCCGGGACCAAGACGGGCACAATAGACGTCATCGCGCATGCGCGATGACGTCTATTTCAGGCACCACCCCCCCGCCATTGCGAGGAAGGTGCCTGAAGGGGAGGTCCTTCGGACCTCTCCCCCTCCCCATCCGTGCGGGCCAGCCAGTAAAGGCAGACACCGCTTGGAAGGGCACAGCCTGCCCTTCCAAGTGGCGGCTGTCTTTAACCCCTAGGGGGATGGATCGCGATATGGCGCTAACATGCGCCGTATCGCGGTCCCCTCCCGGAGCTGGCTGACATCTTGGATGTCGGCCAAGCTTCCGGGATATCCCCCTATTAACTGCCGTCATCGCGCATAGCGCGATGGCGCCAGTCCCGTAATTAACCCCTTGCTGCCACCTATGGTGTAGATAGGGGGTTCCAATGAGCCCTCTGTCTCCCGATCCATGACAGCTAGGGGTTAATGTTTGATATCATTGGAACGGCCAGAGCATGGCCTTTTCAATGATACCAAACATGACCATGTACAGTTAAAAAAAAATTAAAAAATTTTTTTTTTTTTTTTGTTTTGTTTTATTAATGCAGCAATATTGTTCCCATTTCAATTATAATGTGAACAATGTTGCTGCATTAACGATTTTTTCTATGGGTGGCGTTTGCCAAAAAACACGTAATTTTCCCCAAAAAAATGTAACGATTCCCCGGTTCAAATTTTTTTAACAAGCGCAACCCATAGAAAATATAACCGCAAACACTCGCATTTTAAAATGTGAAAAAAAAAACACTTTACACGTTGTAAATTATTGAAAATTCAAATTTTATCGCATTTTATGTTATAATATACAGACAGGACATAACGTATACATATAATAATGATATATTATGAATCTGCCCAGTCTCCCGGAAAGAAAGATTTATAATATGTCTGGGTCAATTAATATAATGTGACTTCAAATCGCGTTTAAACATGATGAGCGAAACCGGCAAAAATGAGCTCAGCTGAGCTCAGAGGTGTGAAAAGGCTCAGCAGCGAAAGGGTTATGGCTAGGGTCAGACTGAGGCAGTGCGAACGCGCGTTCTGGCGCACTTAATCACGGCCGCACTAGCAGCAGATGCCGGGCAATGACGGCCAATATACGAAGTACGGTCGCACAAAAGTCCGGCTGCGCAACGCAAGTGGAAAATGAACGCATTTTTTCGAGAACGTGAAACCGCAGGTACTGACGTACAGAGTGCGCTGCGTCCGCTAGAGGCGTGTGTGTGTGAATAGGAGACGTCAGACGCTGCTAATGTCCGGCCAACATAACGTCCAGACACAAAAAGAGTTTTATTGATGATCCGTACAAAATCACGGACGAAAATGCGCATCGTATGACCACTATCACGTATTCTGTGAAAAAATGCGTCCATTCGTTCGAACGCACTTTTTCACAGACAACATAAAAATGCGTTCGTCTGACCCTAGCCTAAGCTGTATTGACGCCGGGGACAACGATACTAGGTAACGTGAAGGCAGTAGAAAGCATATCTCTGGGTTTTAAATCGGTTCTTAAATTTTCAATCCTTGAAATTTTTTTTATACATAAACAGAAAAGAAGGAGAAACTTGAAATTATGAAGATCTCGGCTGAGACAGTATCAGGGGGTTAATGGAAAAATTCTTTGGAAGAGGTTATAGACTAGCTGCTCCCTATTACCAGCTCTTTTATGAATGCTATAATAATAATTAGGAGAAACTAACATTTACCAGCTGTACCACTGGTAGGGTCTCCTGGAGTCCATATGACTCAATGAAGAGACGAACCCTCCTTGAGATTGCAAGTAAACCATCTCGTAGGGTCAGCGTATATAAATATATATATTTTTACCTTTTTAATATTTTTCTGTCGAAATTTAGCAAAATAAAATTCCAGAGATCGCTATTATGGCTAGGGATACCTTTCCCAGCAAACCTGCCTCTCCAGATGTTTTGTAAATACAGCTCCAATGATGTAGCTCCCACTCAGTCAATTAGTGGAGACTTGTGGGATAAGTAGTTCCAAAATATCTGGAGGGCCACGTATGCTGACCCCTGCTTTAAAGGGACTCTGTACACCATGTGACCACTCGGTCTTTTTTATTTTTTTAATTTTTTATTTAAAGATTTTAAACAGGGTCACAGTGCGACCAGACATAACGCGGCCACGCAGGGCCACCACTTCTACTGTCATGGAAAAAAACAAAGCAAACAATATAGACATGAACACATAGAAAACGTTCATGTAAGTCAACAAGCAAAAAGTAGATAAAATATGACAAAAGAAAACCTAAGATAAGACACCATAGGGAAGATTAAAGAAAGCTCCGCTCAAACGTCCTCGGGTAGAGAAAACACAAAAAAAAACCAAAAAAAACGCCTATGTCCTCAGAAATCATCTCTTGCAGAAAGAGGGAGTAAAGTAAAAAAAAAAGGGGGGTGAAAAAGGAGAGGGGGGTTGGGATCCTCTATTGTAACCTATGGGTCAGAAAATCGGGAGCTGAGGCGGGAAAAAAGCTCAATGCGGTGGGGGCAGTGGAGGGGTACATGCAGACACATTAGAGCAGGAACCGGCTAAGAAAAAAAAAAGGCACGTAGGCAAAAGTTCTCAGTCCGGGGGTGTAGGCTCGCGGTCGGGGATAAGTCCCATGCCCAAAAGAATCGGCCATGCCTCTGCTGGCTCCGAGATGGTGGTGGGGACATTCTCATGTGTTACCACAAGTGACCCAGCCACACCCCAGCGGTAACGGGTCCGTTTACATCAAAGAAAAGTAGTCACCTCTCGGAAGCGCCGTCTCGCCATCAGGGTTACAAAGGGAAGGTCTCGGTACAGCTGCAACTGTGCTCCCTCAAACCGGATAGGTGCACGGGCACCTGGAGCTGCTAAAAGTTGCGACTTGGCGGCTGCATCACCCGCCAACGCAATGACATCACGTGAGGCATCCGCAGGGGCCGCCGCAGCCTTACGGATTCGATACACTGCCCCAAAGATCTCTGGCGACTCCGGTGGAGAATCCAAGGCCTGATGCGCCACGCGGTTCGTGTAGTTGAGCAGATCCACTGTGGGGACCGACTCTGGGATTCCCCGTATACGGACATTACGGCGGCGGTGGCGGGATTCCAGAGCCTCCACTGTGCGGGTAAGCAAATCCACCTGCGACCGAAGGGCGCACACCTGAGAAGACAGGACTGCTTGTTCCCCAGCTAGGTCCGCGTATTGGGCCTGCATCGTCACGACCTGGAAGCGGACCCCCTCCACTTCAGAGCGGAGTCTGGAAACTTCTGTAGACCAAAGGGTTTTAATTTCAGCGATAAAGCGTCGATAGTCTCCCATCGTGGTGGGGCGTCCATCATCGGAGGCAGCAACATGGTCCAGGGCAAGGTGTGCAGAAGGTGTCCCAGCGGCTGCCGGTGGAGTCCCCGAACTTCCAGAGATGCCCGGGGATGGTTGGTTAGAGTCCTCAGTAGCGAAAGGGTGGGTGGGCTGTGTGGGCAGGTCAGAGTGGGAAATGTCCTCTTCCGAGCCCCCAGAAGAGGGATCAGAGGTAGGCACTGTCGCCCTAAGAGAGGCCGCCGCCAGGGCTTTCTTCCGCTTCTTCTGGGCCCGTTTGCGTGCCGCGGAGCTCAGCGCTGCTCCATCTCGTAGTTGCGAGGTCGGGGCCAGCCAATCAAAAACAGGGCCTCGTCCCGTAGGCCATGAGGTATCATCCTCCTCTGAAGTGCCACAACCCTGGGACATGACAGGAGAGGGAGCTACTGTTCCAGAAAGGCTACCTCCTTGCAGGGAATCACGTATATCCCTCTGTCTGGGGCCCTCTGACTTGCTCAATAGCTGCTTCTGGGTTTTCTTTCCCATGTCCGGGAGTACTCAGCAAGCGGCAGCCGGAAATCAGTTCCACGTGAAAACTAATAAACTCCCCAGGCTCCAGAAGATGGCTGCCGCATCAGGCCCCAGATCCACCAGATCCACCAGGCCAAAATATGTCCAGGAAGCCCTCGTGCGGATGACCCACAGGTGCTCCGTGGGTGGCAGGTCCGTGGGAAAACCAGGTAGGATAGAAAGTCGCTGTAAAATGGCCAAAATGCTGAAAAATCAGCAGAGCTCTCCCAGCTTGCTACCTCTCACATCCACTGGTAGCCACACCCCCTCTGACCACTCGGTCTTATCTTACTGGTCACACTGCTGTGAGCACCTTCTCTGAGAGGCTCAAAGATGCCCAGAACATCAGCTCAGGTATCCCACAGCTCAGGTTTCGGGGCTTGGAGACCTTTGGGAATCAGTCTTATCCAATGATATCAAAGCCATGGATGGAGCATCACTCGATTGGCTTGAGCTCCCAACCTCCGTGTGGTCACGTGACATGCTGAGCTGGAAACCTATTATATACTGCAGAGATCAGGGGGAGATCAGGGCTGGATTCAGGTGAGTTTTTAACCCCCCTGGCGGTGTTCCTGAGTGTGTCTCAGGGGTTAAATTTCACCGCTGAAAGCGGTAACCCCGAGACACACTCGGGCTGTATACATTACCTCTCCCTGCGCTCCCTCGCTGATCTCTGCAGTCTCCTCCGGCGATCGCAGCGTTTTTTCTTCCTGGATTCTTTCTCATGAGGAAGGAACCAGGAAGTACTGTATAAGGTCGCGGTCGCCAGAGGAGGCAGCTGGGGACTTTGAGGGAGTGCAGGGAGAGGTGATGTATCCAGTGGCATCCCGTGTGTTGCTCGGGGTTGCCGCTTCCAACATAGGAATTTAACCCCCGAGCCACACTTGGGAATACCGCTAGGGGGGGCAAAAAGAAAAGAGCGCTTTTAGACGCGGTTTTTCCCAAAAAATAGACCACCAGGGATGTTAAAGGAATCTAAAGGGTTAAAACAGGATTAAATTAATTATTTTAAAAACGCATTGAAAACAACATTCTATAGAGAAACCCCTTTAGAATTCAAGCATTTTCAATTAATAATTTCAATTAAATAGTTTGCAACCATGCGGTAAACACGTAACTCGCAGCACACATTAGTGTTTCGTTACTTCGCACATTAGTAACTGGAAGTTCATAGCGATGGTTTTCCTTCTGCCTTTACTTCAAAAACGAGCTTTCTTTGGAACAAGCTGAAAATTTGAAACTCTCCCATACAAAGAAAAACAAATAAATATTTAATACGTCGGCACCTGCCACGCCGTTTCTGAGTACCGCGCCAATGCCTGTTGTGGATTCTTCTTTCTTTTTTTTTTTCTTTTTTTTTACACAACTTCATTAAATAATAAAAGAAACGTAATAAGTCATTTCACACCCCAATGTGACCATTATGCAATAATAGCAAGATTTTGTGGAAGGGTATAACATTCTGCCCATCTGCAATCACAGTCTCTTTGCAAAAATCTTAATTCACACTTCACATGCAGCTAACCTTGTTACCATCCCTTCCCAAACCCATCAGTGTTACAGCTGCACATCTTCACAGCCTAACATCTTAAAATTCATCCCTTTGGCACCTTTACATCACTACAGGTCAAAGAATAGCATCCAGCCCTGGATAATTAAGGGCATCCAGATGTTTGGTTTACTGCTCTTAAAGCTTCTTTCCTTTTTTTTTTCTTTTTTTTCTTTTTTAGGCAAAATACTTAATTGGTCGTGTACTGTTTTTCCTTTTTTTTTTGCCACAAAGATTCATGTAAAGGTGAACAAGGACCAATCTTCAGTTCATGATATCTGTAAAGCACTTTGTAGAGGAGATTTGAACAAGAGGCGTGATAATGAGTACATTGGAGGAAAAGAAGGTGTTATCTCATTAAGGTAATGACTAAGATGTGCCCACCATTACATCAGTTTGAAAATGTGGCAATTAATGGTCCCTACATGCTCTCTTGTAGACAAGGGAACAAGACAATTCTCTTGAAAACCTCCATGTTGGGTTAATATGTGTCATGTAAATGAATAGGTAGAATAATCCAATTTAATTCTCTAGCGTTGGACCATCTTGGCGTTTTTTTTCTTCTTCTGGTTCATTATAGCTGACCCTTTCCATTCGCAACTGGAAAGTACTTTTTATAAAAACATAGCACTGAATTCGAAACCCAATAATTGTCTAACACTACAACAGCGTGGAAATAAAACTGTATTGTAAACAGAAATGACTTTCTCACATATTGAAGTATATTTTTCTGTTTTTGTTGTTTTTTTGGTGCAAATCACTAGGCACAGAGTGTGAAAAGATATTTAAATATACACTGTTTTTGCACCAAACGCCACATTTCAAGTGCAGATTCAGGCTAAAACATTGAAAAAAAAACTCTGCTATGTTAATGCGGAGACAGGACAGACATTTACCATGTTTATAGTTATAGCAATGCAATGAAAATGGGTTTTCTGATAAGGAAAAAAAAAATACATTGCAACATTTATTCCCTTATTCTGCATGATCAAGGAATTCTATGAAGAATTTATGGAACCCAGGACATACTTGAAAACGAGAGAAATCTAAACGTATCCTTCCTGGTAAAATACTTTATAAATAAATAAATATCTCCAATAATAATATTTATTTTAAATTATCCCTGTTGCCTACAAGAACGTTGTTCCTCCTACATTACGATTGCTGTCAGTTTTCTCGTGTTATTCGTTGGGCTCAACATAAGAGTGATCTTTTATCTCCAAAATGATATTAGCTATTGTGCCTTTTACAGAGATGAAAGCAACTATTATCCTTTAGTAAATGAGGTGGAAGGGTCATAATGTTTATATAAATTCTAATAGAATTGTACTCTAATAAATGTCTTTGCGAGGACACTTAATGTAAGTGAAAATAATTGTGCCTTATGCAAGTATAATTAGATTTTTCCGCCACGCCAGGACACGTGGGAAGCTAAATAATGGCAAATGGCAATTGGCAACTTTATTAATTGTTAAGTGAGAGGAAGATAAGAGCCCTTTCCCTCCTGGTAAATTGTGTTAGCTCACACGCCGGAGAGTCCCGTGTGCTTAGCACGCCAACAAGCCACTAAAGTGACAATTGCTTTTCATTTCACAAACAGATCAATCAAAGTGTAATATGTTAACACTACCATAAAAAAGAGTGTGTTCACAAAGCATGATTATGGAAGGACTGTTTGACAGTTTGAGTTATTCTGTAAATGCCGAGTCGCTTTGGCCAAGTTAACGAAAATCAAACTTTGTGAAATAAGAAAAATTTCTATATAATAATATATAGTCTAGTGAGAAAATATAGCGTATATCTTAAAGGTTATGTGCCAGGATTTTATACAATTTGTCCACCTACAAGAAAAACAATTTCTGCAGCATAAGAGAGTTTTATAAGAGTAATCTTTATAAATCCGTTAATGTATTCCACTCAGGTGGATAAAACCCAGAGCCTCCCCAATTGTTCTCTTATTATTTATTTATTCATAAAGTATTTTACAAGGAAGGATACATTGAGATTTCTCTCGTTTTCAAGTATGTCCTCGGTGCATATGTACTATTTGCTAGCTGTCCATTGGCCCTTTCAGATATTATCTTCCTTCTGCTCCTTGTATACACCTAAACTAGATAAACCTAAAGGGCCCTATCACCTCCTTAATGCTTGCGCTCACATAAGTAAGCAGTAGCGCTAGGTTAATTGAGGTGATAGCGTTGCGGCAGCGGCGTAGCGTGGGTTGTCAGCGCCCGGGGCAAGCAAAGAATTGTGTGCCCCTCCAACCTGTGGACACGGTAACACACCCGGATTCCCTTCTATCAGTAGAGTATTGACCCCATTAACAAAATACTGATATAATAATAAAAAAATGAAGCACACATGCTCCCCATGCTACGCCACTGCTACCAGTCACCCTGTCCCAGTATACCCTAGTATAGTTCCACTCTCACACTATACCCAGTCATTCTCTCCCAGTACATCACTCTCTCTCTCTCTCTCTCAAATACCACAGTCACTCTTTCTCTCCCAGTACCACTCAGTCACTCTTTCTCTCCCAGTACCACTCAGTCACTCTCTCAGTACCACCCAGTCACTTTCTCTCAGTACCACCCAGTCACTTTCTCTCAGTACCACCCAGTCACTCTTTCTCTCCCAGTACCCCCAGTCACTTTTTCTCTCCCAGTACCACCCAGTCACACTCTCCCAAGTGTGGTACAGGATGTTCCATCGGATAATGCTGTGCTGCTTCACGTGACTCATGTCAGCGTTAAGGAGTCAGGAGAGGACCAGAATTTTCTGTCCTGGTCCTCCCTTCTGGACGCTGAGTGCTAAGTCACTGCCGGTGCCACAAAACTGGAGGCTGGCCATGCAAGGGCCTCTCACGGACACCAGTGTCTGTGAGCAGACACCCTGCTAAATCCCTGCTGGAAAATATTAGTGGTTCAAATTTCTTTTGAAATTTGGCGCCCCTAAGAAAATTGCGCCTGGGGTGACCACCCCCGTGCCCCCCCCCCCACGCCACTGCGTTATGGCCAGATTACCTCCTGATTGCTAAAGGGTTAAAAAATCCATTTGTGCATTGGTATTAGCACTTTTTAGTGTGAGCTTACTGTACTTTGTGCTCCCCATGTTAAGTATAGGGAGAGCAAAGAGTAAGCTCAGAGTAATTAGCAAATACAAAATTGTGTGAAGATTTGGTCTCTCGACCATGTCCTCACTTTGTGGGAGTGATACCCGGTTAGGTGGGACTAAACCCTCATTGATCTAAAAAGTAAAAAAATTAACTTGGGGAGCAGGCTCAGATGATATTTGTCTGCCTCCTTGCTACCGGGTATATCTGTACATATAATAACCAACTTTATTCGTGTAAATAATGTATGTACAAGTAAAATATAAAACAAAACAATTATTGTGCGAGTCAAAAAAGGTATAACGAAAAGAAAGAAATAGGAAAAATAGAAATAAATGTATACCAACCGGGGCTCTGTATATCATATATGATTACATTCTAGAAGGGAGAGATATCCAACGCGTTTCGTCCTTCTTTAATGACAACAGGACTTCATCAGGGATATACAATTAATTAAATTAATGGATCAACAGCAGTAGGTGATGTGTGAAAGGCTGAACCTGATGGACGCATGTGTTTTTTGAGCCTATTGAACTATGTAAACCGCTCCTTCTGATATACAGTATATACAACTCATATCCTGCTAAAATACATCATTAATCAATTACACTAATTCAATTAGGCTAATTAGCCAATCCAGCAATGGGAGATGGCCTCCCTCTTATTCCGTGTTTCTCGTGCAGGTGCGGCCTTCTCTACAGTCACTCTCAGTACAGGCAGTTCCAGCAATAATCGCGTCATCCAGTCACGACTTCCGGTCGTGGACCTTGTCTATTTCCCAGTTATCAATTGTGAGGCTTACCCCTTCATCTGCGCCCTCCGAGTGTCATCCTGCCACCAAAACCGCACCTCAGTAACGCTCCACGTGCCTCATTGTTGCCAACCGAGATCCTTGCGTCAGTCCTGAGGGAGCAGCTGGTGTCCACACCATCTCCCCTAGCTTGGGCAGCCATTTTGATTCAGCACGCTGACCCAGTAGGTCAATTTATAACAATCGCATGCATCATGTCAATGAGGCACTGGTGTCATTTTGACGCTATAGCACACACACAGTGTGCCGCTGAAAAGCGACACCAGAGTCAGAAGACGAAATCTAGGGTGTCGATCAACATTTTTATGTAAGACCTCCATGGGGCCTGGGTCATTGCACTATTGTGGTTTGCCTTAGCCCTTCAGCACAAGTTTCTCTTTGTGTGTGTTTCCCTGTGTATTGACCCGTTTTTTTTTTACTTTTCTCGTTCCAGACTCCCTGTGTACCGACTCTGGGCAGTATTACAATGTTGGTGCTAACTTAACCAGAGCAGTTGTAAACTTAAAACCTCCATAGGCTATAATGGCTCTGGTAACTTTACAACTGCTCTGGTTAAGTTAGCACCAACTATGTAATATGGCCCACTTTGTATGGGTGACGCTAATGCGTCCTGAAGAGATGGAGAATGAACTATTCCATCCAGCCCGTTCACTGTCTCCGTCTGACGTTATGTCGTTATTCCTAAAAGAATAACGTCTTTCAGATCCTGGTGTTAAGTGATTGCGCTCCAGCACAATCGCTTAACACATTTTATTTAACACCCCATTAAATACCAAACTCACCTTAGATCCCACAGTGGTGTGAGCGGTGCAATCTGCCGCTTCTACTCTCCACGGGAGAGGTACACTGGGAACAGGTAGTTCCTTGTGTACCTCCGCATATTACCCCATCGCCTGGGCGAATCTCATTCGTGTGAGCTCACGTCTTGCCCTATGGACTCCTGGAGCAGATAACACCTGCGGCACTTAGCAATGCTGGTGTTATCGCTTAACACCTCACCAGCATTGCAACTGGAGCTGCTGGCAAGTCGGCTTCTTCATAATATGGGTACTGAATGGCAGGTGCTAATGGAAGACGGCAAACCCTCAGATTTTCCATTAGCATCTGCTATTTAGCACCAAATATCTAATAGGGCCCTTGGCTTGCTCCTGTCTATACTTTTCACATAGCCCTGCTCTGTTGTTTCTCCCTCTCCCTCCTCCAGTGCCCAGAACACTGGCACATTATAAGCCCAGCCACATCAAGGACTATTAATCGGGCCTAACTCAGGATCTTCCCTTTCCACCATTGTGAAACCTATCCATATCAAGGACTGGTACCGCTCCTAGATAAGGTTTAGGTTTTTTTCTTTGCGTGTGGGGGTCACTGGTACTCCATCACATCGCCTCTGCTATCGGCTCAAGCACATGTGAGTAGCATCTGCAAAACTGACGATTCTCGCTGTTATTTGCAACACTTTTGTTTAGTAAATAACCCGCAAACTACATTTAGTCAACGGAATAGTGTTTCTAGGATGGTGTAGTCCACATTCCACGTGTGCTATTGGCACAAGGGGGCAATTACCTCACTTGCCAGCCACCCAATGACTACGCACTCACCTAATACTCAAAAAACAAGTAATGGCCAGTCATGGTCTTCAATGCAAATTATACTATAATATTGTTACAAAAGTATTAGACCTGGGTTTGTTGTCAACAGACATAAATGTTGTATCCAAAAGAATTAGTAGAGTATTAATTGTCGCATTGTCAGGCATATATGGTGTGCATGATTGCAATTTTGTGGTATTTAGTAATACTTTCAGCAATAAAACATTACTGAAGAAAGCATCTCTGTGATTTACAAGCCTGTAGCTCATTCCTTTAATGCTCTATAATTTTAGGAGTAGGTCAGTTATTCTGCTTTATCATAAAACACAGAATTTCATTAACTCAAGGTCCGAGGTGATATCACTGTTGCCCTAGCAGATACATAATTTACACCAAATTTTAACAAGTGTAGCGCTGGTTTTAAATTCCCTGTCGTTGTAGTACTTGTTTTTGGCCACCGGAGGGAGACAAGCGCGATGTAAGACACTGAACATTGGGACTACATTTTCCAGCATGCTTTGCGGGCGGGAACAGGAAGTGGGTGGGAGAGAGAGACTGATATCCGCAGCCTCGTGGAAAGAGCTGGCAGAGCGCGCCGAGGAGTGAGAGGAGCAAGACGCAGTGTAGCAGAAAGTGATCTCGACCAGGCCAGAGCGCAGGTGCAGTCTAGCGGAGCTAGAGATCGGGCTTTTCCTCCCTATTTAACGAAGACCCAGTAACCCACGCTGAGACAGAGTAAGCTGAAGGAGCCCGAGTGAGGAGAACCGCAGACGATTTAACAGGGAGTGCAGGCGGTGAGCTGGACATCTTGTGGCCGATACAGAGGAGCAAGACAGCGGATCCGGTGACACAGAGAACCCCAGTCAAAATCAAGCGGAGAGACGTCCTGGGTCGAGCGGAGCACTGAGTATCTGGCGGATGGGTGAGAGGCCTTCCAGGCCACGGTGAAATACTAAAGCACACTACAGTTTGTTCCAAAACCTACAGGGCCCCAACGTGACTAGTCGAAGATACCTCCTAAATAATTCACTGGCCAGTTGAATATTGTACCCGGGTACCAATACACGCATACACATACATTCCTTGGGACATAACCTGTACGAGACTCACACTCCAACCACTAAGGGGTTAAAAATACTTTTTTTCCTTTTCCGCTGCGCGTTTCTCGCATTACGAAGTGCTGTATTTTTCCTTTTCCGCTGCACGTTTCTCGTATTACGAAGTACTGTAAAAATATATACATATACCGTGTTACTCATTATATGCCCGTTTATTCAGTAAACTATATAATTTATAAAATCCACGACGGTGCTGGAGTATATTTATTCCCTAGTGCGGGGAGACTGACCCGAGGTTCAAATTCAGCGGCTCCTCCGGGAGTGAGCGCTACACGAGTTACCCACAAGTACCTTGTTTTAGACCATCTCTTAAACACTTCTGGCATTTGTTTCTATTTTTCTAGTTACCTATTAAATAATTTTTTCTGATAGGTCTAAATTTCCTAGTTTAACCTTTTTACGCTCTTCAAGACTTCTATTTCTTTCTGCAACATAGAGTGATGGAGGTCCCTGGTGGACAGAGCTTATTCTCAATGGAAAACATCATTATGAAACCACAGTCACACAGGCAATGTCAGCTTCAGTGAGGTGTAAGGCATTTCTATGACACCTCTCAAGGGTGTTTTTATTTTTCTATTGGAACTTGCCTCCCTTCACCGGGGACGGCAGAAACACCCTCTGTCCATCCCAAAGGAAATGGGAGCACAAAAGCTAGCACTGCTGATACAGGAGCCAACAGGAACAGAAAGGAAGGCGATGACCAAATAATAAAGCAATCATTTCACGTAGGAAACAGTAAAGGAAAGTAGGATATTAGCTTTGTTAATTCTCTGGTAAATGGATTTACAGAAAATATATTTTGCCCACAAACTGAAACAGAAAGACAGTGATTCATAACCTGGGAAAAGAAAAATGGACTACTGAGGCTTTATTTGCTCCAAAACTATCTGCTGGACATTCATGTCCTATTTTAACTATCTTCCCCTAAATTTAGGTAATTCTTCATTTTTTTCTGTTAAAGGAATACATATATATGTAGTGAAACATAAAAAATATACTACACACAGCTATAATCTATCAATAAAATATACATTTTTTGCACTCAACTTTTAATCCCTTAAGGACCAATGATGTAACTGTTACATCATAAATGCATTGACTTTAAAGACCCTTGGTCCTTAAGGGGTTAAAACAGTCATGAAAGAATGTAGTAAACCTAATTATACTACACACTCAGATGTGTTTCATCACATTGACTTCCTCATAGAGCACAAGGTAGGTGTGCCAACAATATGGTGCTTTTATTCTAATATTAAAGGGACACTCTAGGCAACATGACCACCTAAGCTATTTTAGGTGGTCATGATGCCCGGAGTATTCCCTTGCCTGTCCCTCCTGCCTCCGCTCAGCCGATCGTCAGGAAAGGCTGAAAACAGCTGAGAGAGGCGGAGGAGTTTACTCCGCCCTCCCAGCTGTCAGTCAGCAGAGCGGGAATCATATTTCCCGCTTCTGCCGACTTTTGCCGAGTAGGAGACGTCATCGCGCTTTCAGCGTGATGACGTCTCCAACTCACCGCAGAAGCTGGCGGATCCCTCTGAGGGTTAGTGTTGCGCGCATCCTCTTGCGCACAACACTAATCCTCAGAGGGAGCCGGGAGGAAGCCTGCCGATTGGCTGGCTTATGTGAGAGGTGCGCATGCGCGCTTCTCACGTAAACCAGAAGCCAAGAAGCATGAAGAAGGACGGGAGAGGAAGAGGAGGGAGGTGAGTATATAAAAAAAAAAAAGACGCCGCTGGAAAGAAGAGGATTTTAGGGTAAGTACTACAGTTACAAAAAAAAAAAAAAAAAACGAAAGATTTATTAAGGGAATAGGGATAGGTTAGGATAAAAAAACAGGGGGGTGATTTTTTGAGTAGAGTGTCCCTTTAAGTACACAAATTGTGAGTCCGTATTTTGTAAATGCACCAAGTTTGATGCTTCCAGTTGGCTCTGATGTCAACAGTTTTCTTTCGGTGTTATTTAGCTACATCATTTGCAACTCAACTCACAACAGCAGAGATGGCAAAATGATACCGACATTTGCACCAAAAGTCGATTCTGGTTACTCCACACGGGCTTGCCCAGGCCAAATTAAGTTTCCATAGGGTCTGTATGTCTTCATAAAGACTTATGCTTCCCTCTATGTGCAAACATGTGTAAGTGGGCCGCGCAGGGACAGCAAAAGGACACTGGGAACTCTTTATTTCCAGTTTTCTTTTGCATTCAGTCAGAGCAGGTGTCAGATTGCCTCTTGTAAAATGCTGAGATAGTATGCTGAAACTGCATCAAATGTATAGCCGTGATATTTGTACATGTGTATGTGAAACGAAAGGGAGCAGAGAGAAACTGGAGTTGATTACCTGCTGAAGTATATTTAAAAGGAAACAAAGTAGCAAAACAAGAGGACATAGTCTTAGATTAGAGGGGCAAAGGTTTAAAAGTAACATCAGGAAGCATTATTTTACTGAGAGGGTGGTGGATACATGGAACAGCCTTCCAGTAGAAGTGGTAGAGGCCAAAACAGTGATTGAATTTAAGCAGGCATGGGATAGGTATAAGGCTATCCTAAACAAAAAGATAAATCCAGGTAAAGTATCCATGTAATTGGGCAGACTAGAGGGGCCGAAAGGTTCTTATCTGCCAACATTTTTCTATGTTTCTATGTTTCTAAGTATAGCAGAATGCATGAGGATAGACCAAGAGCTTGGGCATGATGAGGATAAACTGAGAAAGAAGTGAAGCAGCTGGAAGAAAGAGCTTATATAATTAGAATAGGGATTGGGTGGGGGGGCAGTAAAGCAGAGGGGAAGATAGAGGTGAGTCTGGCTGTGGGGAAGAAACACAGAGTTTAGCGAGACAGCCAATGCACAAAAATAATTTACATCAGGTAGGAGAAGAACAGACGGAGAGTCAGCAAAAAATAATTAAAAAAAAACTAGCAGTCAAGATAAAATAGATGCAAAGATAAAAAGAAACCAGTAATATCATTATTGGAGCAGAAACAATGTGACAAAAGTTGTGTTCATTGAAGAATACCTTGCTGGCTTGTTTCAAGGGAAGATGGAGGTGACTGTGGCTATAAGGATTTCTGTACTAAGTAGGTTAAAATATATATTTAGGGTTAAATAGCCAAATAGTTTAATTGTCCGGAATTTGTGTAGTTAATTAGGTTATTTAGCCTTAAACCAATTAATTTATTTCAAGTTTATTTCAAGGCATTAAAGTGTTTCACTGTGTCACAATAGCATTTTGTAGTGTAAAAATAGTCAATATTTTAAGTGCAAAGTTCTTTCATTGTCAATAAGGCAACAATATTGTTCTCGACTCCTATTGATTCCTATGAAAAAGATCCCTTGCGAAAAATATCCAGCACTTTTTTTTTGCTCCTGCCCGTCAATAAAACAGTGTTAATAAAGCAGAAAATCTGGCAACTTTTCTTCTCGCTCTTCATGATTAACAGAAAGGAGCCCAAAATTTGAAAACAATATTAATAATTTATAACTACAATTTACAGTAAGTTAAATCTTATACTTTAAGCATGTATTCCGCTGTTGACAGAATAAGTTAAAATAACTGCTTATGACACAATAAATGCCCCACATATGTAAAAAGAATGTTTTTATATAGTTAACAAAAACTTGCTCCCTTGTGATCTATAATATATGTATAGAGAGATACCCGGAAAAGTTTTTTTGCTGAATTAAAATCCTTTGGTTATGGTAATCATGATCCCTCCTAAATAAATAAACACTTAATATTTTCCTAGTTGAATTTTCTATTCCTTCAGTTAAAGGTAAACTACCACCAAAAAATGAAAATTTATATTTGGTTTATTTTATGTTGCTGAATGCCGATCTCTTACATGTGCTTTGTTTTTCTCTTGTGTGTTTAATTTAAGAAAATATTACCCTTTATATGTGTCACTGGGTGCATCCATTGTATTGTTATCTGCCACCCCACAATATCTTTACCTTGCTTGCTCATTACTTTGTGGCAGCTGGGTTAGAATGGGATCTGTTGCTTGGTGACCGTCTCCAATCAAATGTAGCCCCGACTCTTTCTGCTTTGACCACGCCCCCTCATTTCCCTGCCTCATTAGACCTTCCACTCCAACTCTCCCAGCCTGAGTGTACCTCCAACATCCAGCCCTCACATCCCAGATAACAAAGGATAACTTTCCACAAACGTGTGGCTCATTTGAATTGTAAGTCTTGCAAACTTGCTGCTAATTTTCACTGGCAAGTCGTTAACTTGCAGCACACTTGCAGCACTAATTCCAGTTGACACTTTTTCAATTTGTAGCAAGTTTGCTTTGCAAGTCTATAGAAAGAGCAAAGTTGGCAATGGCAAGACTATAGCAAGAGCAAAGTTGGCAATGGCAAGTCAATAGTAAGAGCAAAGTTGGCAATGGCAAGTCTATAGCAAGAGCAAAGTTGGCAATGGCAAGTCTATAGCAAGAGCAAAGTTGGCAATGGCAAGTCAATAGCAAGAGCAAAGTTGGCAATGGCAAGTCCATAGAAAGAGCAAAGTTGGCAATGGCAAGTCAATAGTAAGAGCAAAGTTGGCAATGGCAAGTCTATAGCAAGAGCAAAGTTGGCAATGGCAAGTCTATAGCAAGAGCAAAGTTGGCAATAGTACCGGCTGAGTGGAGTAGAGTTAACATCACTACTCTGCGTGGAGAGAGCCTGTGGGGACATGGGTTAGATCCCGGCAAGAGCACCTCTCCAGTAAGTGTCCTTGGGCAAGACGCTTAACGGTACATACTCGCCACCTAGGACATACTTGAAAACAAGAGAAATCTCGATGTATCCTTCCTGGTAAAATCCTTTCTCAAAAAAAAAATAGCAAGTCCATAGAAAGAGCAAAGTTGGCAATGGCAAGTCTATAGCAAGAGCTCTGCAAGTCACAGCAAGAGCGCTTAGCTCTTAACCCCCTCCCACCTGGCACCACCCACTTGCCGTTAAGGGGTTGAGTTCTAGGAACTCCCAAAGCAGCTGCTAGATTATCAACAACCATGGTCAAATGATTAGAAAAGTAAAAATAAGAGAACGACGGCCATAGACAGAAGGGCATGAGAGACAGAGCAAGGAAGGTAGACCAAGCCCGACATGGCAAACCTTTGGTTGAATTGTTAAACAATCAGAAGTCAAGTCAAGGGGAATGCTTGGGAAAACCTTTCCTCCACTATATTTGCAGAGTGAACTGAGTTCCCATTGATCCCATAAACTACAAAGTCTATCTTCAGATTTGCAATTATATCTTTCCCTGTTAAGTCACAATAAATGTAGGATTTATGATATAATTTTGCTATAATCCACATATATACATAAATGTATCAGATTTGAGTGTGTGTTTGTGTTACGTGCAAAGACGATAATAGCTAATTTGAGGACAGAAACCTTGGAGAGTTCTCACACTTCTTTTTTTTAAGACTAGACCCCTGTAAACAATTAACAATGTTAAGCAAGTATAAGGAGTTGGGATGGTAGAGATATGTTTAGGGATTGTAGAATATCAAGTGAGCCTTTGGAATTGGAGCGAAGCTTTCGGGCAAGGGTCAACAATCTTGACAAAGAGTGACAGAGAACCAAAGACATAAAGACACTAAGAGATGTTCACACAGATACTGCCAAAGACCTACATCTGACAGTAGAAAGAGCAAATATTTATTTAGATGACAGAAATAGTGTCAATGTTTAGGTTAAGCAATTAGCCTCCACAAAGGAATGCAAAATGTCAAATAAAAGTAACCACAATTAAGGTATATTTCCATCTTATGTTTTCTGGAATAATTTGTCCATCTCTTGGCCGACTTCCATCAACTTTCCATTTGGTGAATAAACCTGCGGGTCTTGAAAAATATATATTTGATGTGTTCCAGGGTGGTGATGTCTTACAGTGTAAAGACAATCACCACAGTATCTTATACAGCTTGCATCTTTTATACTACAAGGAAGTCCCCTATTCCTGACACCTTGCACAGAGTTCAGAATCCCATAACTCTGCTTCTTCAGTCGCATATGCCAAAGACAATACGTGAATTTCTTCCTTTGCACAGCTACTGTATATATTTGTGAGGTCCACACACAAGAGGTTGGTTCATACGTTACAATTGACATGTGCATTCACTTTAGTCCGAATTGATTTTTGAACACACAAGAAAAAGCAATTAGCGAATTCGCGAAACCCGAAATTCAGAATTACCTTAAAATTATAAAATGTTCACCAATCGAACTGAAATTTGAAATCCTTTTATTACCTTAAAGAAAATGTAATTTTTTTCTACAATATTAGTCCTAGCTCTAACCATAACCCCAACCCTACCTCTAATACAAACATAAACAGTAACTGTAACACAAACAGAACAAGTAAGCCTAACAGAACCCCTAGACTTAGACTGAACCTTAATACAAGCACAACCAACAACTGTATCCCTAGCAGTAACCCAACACTTGTGTTCCCTTAACCCTAATACTAGCCCAATCTAACATTTAGGGAGGGGGATAGGGGTAATATAAAAGGGGTGGTTGGAGGAGCTAAGGGTGGTAGGGGTATAGAGGGGGTATGTGGGATAGAAATAGAGATTTGCCCAAAACTTTGGATTGAACTCAATCAACATATTCAGAAAAATCCAAAGTCTAAAAATGTTGGTTTCCAAAATTTGCCGAAATGAACCAAAATTTTTGTCTTGTCACTTGTCTACTTTTCAAATCCCCAATCTCCTAGATCAGTGTTTCCCAAACCTGTCCTAAGGACCCGCTGACTCGCCAGGTTTTCCAGATATCTAAAGCACAGCACAGGTGATATAATTAGCATTTCGGTTATTGCATTATTCAGTCTGCATTTCCCCAAGGTGATCTGCAAAATCTGGCCTGGCTGAGGTTCCCGAGGACTAGGTTTGGGAAACACTGTCCTAGATAAATCTTGTATGAAAGCCTAACGGATACACAGCTCTTTTTTTGCAGAACTAGTGTCAGTAAGTTGATTACTTTTTAGATTGATCTGTTATTGGATATTTTTTAAACAGTTTCCCACGTCTAATCTGATCAATGTAGTCACTTTAGAATGTTGAACTACATGCCCATTTAATTTCCCTTAATGAGATACCACAGCCAGTGCTTGTGCTCATCCCCAGAGACTGACCGGCGCTGGTGACAGTATGTGACAGTAATGAGTGGCTGAGCTTCATGAGAGATGTAGTTTCAAAACATCTGGGGGGCTGAAATTGCTGACCCCTGGTGTAAAGAAGATCAAAAATACATTGTGTTATATATTTAATGAATATAGTAAACATTCTGCAGATTTTCACAAATATAGATTTGCACAAAGTAGCATTTTGTACCCTTATGCAGATCTAATTAATCAGTGTCTGTGACCCAAAGCGAGGCTGAAAAGGCACTAATTATGAAGTGGTTTCACTGACATTTACTTTCTTCTATGTATAGCCAAAGAAATAGCCCCAAGGAGTGTTGGGATATTTTCTTTAACCCTTTGAGTGTTAGCTGCAACACTCCAAAATTTTGGAATGAAGACCTGGGCATTCAGGATCAATTTGGGACACAAAGCTCATGTGTTTGGATTATTTTTGTATGTACATTGTTAATTAGACACAGATATAACTCGGGGCTTCTAACCACAAGTTGCCACCAACAAGTGTAGTCGTCTGTAGTTGCAGTCGTAAGCTAATCGTGCCATGACAAGTCGACTGATTCAGGAAACATTGATGATTTTTTAGTACGTGATTAGCCAAGTCAAAGTTGACAATTACAACTGAATAGCAATTGTAGGGGCAGCTTGAAGTTTAGCGAATGGAGACATCAGTTTTTAGACATATGTATTACTAGAACTTTATAATGTGATACAAATTAGTCAAGACATTAGACATTAAATGAGAAATCTGCATTCCAGAATTCTGCAGAAAGCTTTCAGACAGTCACAGAGTTTGCATGAATGGTGGTAAGCATTGTGTGCATTTCCAGGGCCGGATTAACATAGAGCAGCGGCTCCAGGCCCATGCCTCCATAATAGGCCCAGAGAAAGGAAAACTATGGCTGCATTGATGGGCATTTGGATCCCTGACCCCATAGCAGCTACAGGGTAATGTTATGTATCACTGCAAAGGCCGGAGCATGGCCTTTCCAATGATACCAAACGTGACCAGGTTTTATGTAACAATAAAAATAAACAATATATATATTTTTCTTTCTAACATAACAATATTCTTCCCATTTCAATTATAAAGTGAACAATGATGCTGCACTAACGCACCATCTAATTTCTCATGTCACCAACAAGTGTGGAGGCGATGGCACAATCCGTTATTATGCTTTGTTCCATCACAATCCTAAACCGCCGCACTGCAGCAAGGACCAGAGGGGGGACTTTAGAACCCTGTGTTTCTAATCTTTACTCTGCATAAGGTCAAGTGAGGCATCATTGGAAAGGACAGAGTCTGGCCTTTTCATTGATACCAAACATAACCATGTAAATTCTAAAAGAAGATGAAAAATAAATAAACTAATATAAACACTTGTTTTTTTTATTTATTTTCCATTCCAAAGCAATGGCATTGTCCATTTGATATGTATAAAATGAGCAATACCACTGCCATTACTCACCTTCTCATTTTCCACGCTGGGAGCAAGTTCAGTATTTTATACATAGTCATTTTATTCATAAAACCCCATCCTCCAAAACACAAGCGAAAATTCTCATTTTTTTTTTCAGCTTTGATTAAAATTGTGTATTTTCTCAGAAAAGTGCAGTAACAGGTTCCCATTTCATTTTTTTAAGAAGAATGCCCTATAGAATAAATAACCACAAAGATTTGGAAGACAAAATGTAAAAAAAAAAATTACACGCTGTAAATGATTGAAATCTGAATGGAAATTTACTCACACAGTATCTGCCTGATTAGATATACCTGTATCAGCAGTTTTAAATAACTTAAATATGTTTTCATTTCACTAAATTCCAAAACAAGCCCACCAAAATAATCAGCTCCAGGCCCAGAGAGATCTTTATCCAGCCCTGTGCATTTCCCATATCCAATCAACTCTTCCCAGCTCACAATCAACATAATGTATGAAAACGACAAATAACTTATTACATACAAAGAGTCTTTTAAATTAACCATGACTGACTTTCTACTGTAAGCTGTACATCCTGCAGCAGACAAGTGATCCAAGTAAATTATTGTTTGATTATTATATAATGTACATATACTTAAACAAGGCCAGCAGTTGAGGTGTATGACCTGTGTGCATCCACTGGAAGGGATCAAGGCTACTCTTCAGGAGTCATCACTGGCTGCAGAGCGGCACGGGACTTGCCAACAGCCACAACAGGCAAATGCACAGTGTGTAGCAATGGCTATATGCCAGCTAGGAGGTCAAAATCTCTCTGTTACCATAAGAGCAGGGGATAAATTATTGACACGGCTGAATCAATCACAATAATGACTCCTACAACCTGGTGAGCCCTAAACTCTGCCTAGGTATTGTCTAAGCACATCCTGCAGATTGTCAGATACAAACTATATGCAAGAAGCCTTCCCTACTTCCCACCCCTTACTTGCCATCATCATGCCCCATGTCCGAGTCCCTTTTTGGCCCCACTCTGCCCCTGGGAATGAGTGGATTCATGTGAGAGAAGCTGAAAAATATGCTGATGTCTCCACCATGGTTTAATTTTGCCCCAAAATGGGAGTTATTTGGTTCAGAGTATAAAAAATCCACCACTTTGTCTCTTTGAGCTGAAAGAAGACAGAAGGCTCTATGATGGGATTATGTCCCCACCTAAAGAGGTTTTCCTTGACGTTGGCAGGCGTGCTTAAGACTTTTCTGGCCATTTCAGTGCTTTTGTTTGTGTGGATACATAGGGTACAACTCATATATGACAAGTTTGTCATATACGTTTACCAGGGTGGTCCAAAAGTAAGGTTAAAATGAAATACTGCTGCTGTTTTTTTTCAAAGAAAGCTTGTTTATTTAGCATTTTTCAACATAATCGCCACCAATCTCCATGCGTTTTTTTTCAAGTGATGCACCCACTTCTCAAAACACCCCTGAGAATCATCTTTTATCAACGTAGCTTCATCTCCATTGACAAGTGCCCTGAAGTTGGCAGACTTCCCATCTTTGAACATAACCTGGAACTTTTTGACAAACTCAAACAGTTTTTTGTTCTGTGTTCAATAAATGTGGAATCCAGTGGGTGCACTTCTTGGAAGTCCAGCTCGTCGTGAAGAATCCTCAACATGTGTTGTTTTTGAAATGCTGAACTCTTCCACAAACATTGAGAATGGTTTGAGGTTCCTGATCCGGAAATTCCTTCGTTTGGCCAAAATGGTGTCATCCATGGGCTTGCAGGCCTCCCTCTCTTGGTTCATCACAAACATCAAAATGTCCAGACTTGAATCTGCTAAACCACTTGCAGACCTTTTGTAGACTTGGGTCTTCATCAATCATCATCAAGATGGGTTTTGAAATCTTCAAAGCAATGGTTCACAGAGATACCATATTCTGGAAATTGGTAAAGCAATTCAAGGTGCCGACCACCGACACTTTTTTAAACACCTCATGACTCTAAATCATCTGTGGGGATATCAGTTAAATTAGAAGTAGGAGAAGGATTAGGCTTTCTTTGGGGGGATTGAGTTAACATAATAATTGTATTTAGCCTTACTTTTGGACACCTTCGTGTACATTTGCTACTGTATATCGACAATAGTAATGGGACACCTCTTAAAGTCATGCACCTAGCCATGCAGTCTACCTTTAAAACATTTGTGAATAAAATGGATCATTCTGAAGAGCTCAGTGAATTCAAGTATGGTACTATGACAGGATGCCAACTTTACAAGTCTGTACGTGAAATTTCATCCGTGCTAGATATGCCATGGCAACTGTAAATGGTATCATTGGAAAGCGCAAGCTTTTAGGAGCAGCACAAGTCAGCCATAAAGTGGAAAACCATGTAAAGTCACCAAGTTCTGAAATGCATGATGCATCGGCAACACTCCGCTGATTCCATAAATGAAGATTTCCAAACATCGACTGACCTTAATATCAGCACAAAAACTGTGCAGCGGGAGCTTCGTTGAATGGGTTTTCATGGCCGAGCAGCTGAATGCAACCCTCACATCACAAAGTACAATGCCAGGTATCATATGGAGTGGTGTAAAGCATGCCACCACAGCAGTGAAAGTGTGTTCTTTGGCGTGATGAATCATGCTTCTCTGTTTGGCAGACTGTTGGGAGAGTCTGGGTTGGTCAATGCAAGGACAACGTTACCTGCCTCACTGCATTATGACAACTGTAAAGAGGATGCATAATGGTGTGGAGCAGATTTTTCCAGGGTTGGACTAGGACCTTTACTTACAATAATGTGAAATTTTATTGCTTCAGCTACCAAGATATTTTGAACAATGCTGTGCTTCCAGCTTAGTGGGAACAGAATAAGGAAGGCCCTTTTCTATTCCAGCATGACTATGCCCCATTTCACAAAGCAGGGTCCATAAAGACTTGGTTGAATGAGTTTGGTGTGGAAGAACTTGACTGGACCCCCAAGAGCCCTGATGTCAATTGCATCTAACACCTTTGGGATGAATTGGAATGGACATTGCGAGCCAAGCCATCTCACCCCACATCCGTGCCTGACCTCACAAATACTCTACTGGATGAATTGGTTAAAATTCCCACATTAACACTCTAAAATCTTGTGGAAAGCGTTCCCAGAAAAGCTAACAATGTTACAGCTGCAATGGAGGGACTGACTCCATATTACAGTGTTTATTTATTGTCTATATATCAAATGTGATGTCATAAACGTTCCTGTTGATGTAATGGTCAGGTGTCCCAATACTTTTGTCCATATAGTGTATATAGCCCTAGCTGTAATATGCCTCATTCATACAAGCCTGCATGAAGGTGTGAGGATGTTATAAGTGTTGCAAGATTGAGGTTCCCCCACTGACTGACATATGACGACAATCAGTCTGATTGGTTCCACTGCCAGTCACTGGAGCAGCAAGCCTTGCTTCATATCATAGGGGTGAAGAAGGTTTTGTTAAAAAATCTTCTTGTCCAAAGGAATAAAGTGGTAGCCCAATCTATTTGTCCCACATTAAAATCTACTTGCCCCTATACGCAACATAGTAATTATTAAAATTGACTTTCCCCTTCTCTTTTTCCACATATGTGTGTACACTTATATAAACAGGGCTGCACCATCCTCACACAACAGTTAGACTCCCTGTAGGGCATCAAAGACATTATCAGATCAACATTACATGGTGCATCAAATAATGTTCCATTGAGAGTTATTCCATTGGAAAAACCTTTAACCCATTGCCTGGCTTTAGTTTTCACTATTTTCTTATTTGATATGATTATTTTGTGTTTCACCTTTTTTTCTTCTTTTCTGAAGAACTTTACTGTTTACATGTTTCTTACATTAATCAAATACTACCAATTGTAATAAGATCTAAGGTCCCTATCAGCACTTAATACCAGACTTTTTTCTAAAAGTGCATAACAGGAAAAAAACTCCTTCTGCTGCCTGCAAAAGATGCAGGGTTAATCAAGAAGATGTGAAACTCAGGAGAATGACTGGAGAGGAGAAAACTCTAGGTCAAAATTGCCAAACCAGAAAAATTCTCTCATGTATCTCACTTTTCAAATCGGCTATTTGGTCTAGATTGTTCTCCTCTCCTGCCATTCTCCTGGTTTGCACCTTTCTCTGAATAACCCTAATGGTGTTTTATTTTTTTTCCTGAAACAATTATAAGTGTAGAGCAACCTGGCAGCTGTCCTTGGTACTGGAGAAATCGTTAACAGGAGGCTTTGTCAAATCAAAGTCTCCATTAACTAGAAATAACCATTAATTGCTCAAATATACATTTGTTATTTAAATCGTTAGATTTTATTAATGACAGTCCTGACGCTCCTGCTCAAGGCTGTCCAACATCAGATCTATTTACACATATATGGAATAGACAGACAGACAGTTAGGCGGTATGATTGGATAGATGGATATACACGAGGTAGAAGAAACAGAGTATTTGATACAAAGATTAAGGCTGGGTCAGACTAATGCATTTTTAGGCTAGGGTCAGACGAACGCAGTGTGAACACGCGTGCAGCCGTCATTGGCCGTAAATGACGGCCAATGACAGGCAATATACGAAGTACAACGCAAGCGGCAAACAAACGCATTTTTTCGAGAACGTGATACCGCTAGTACTGACGTACAGAGAGCGCTGCGGCGGCATAGCAGCGTGTGTGCGTGATTAGGAGATGTCAGACGCTGCTAATGTCCGGCCTACATAACGTCCAGACGCAAAAAAGGGTTTTATTGATGATCCGTACAAAATCACGGACGATAATGCGCATCGTATGACCGCTATCGCGTATTCCGTGAATAAATACGTCCATTCGTTCCAAAGCACTTTTTGACGGACGACGTGAAAAATGCGTTCGTCTGACTCTAGCCTTAACGTGCGTTTAGGCGCACTTAATCACGGCCGCAGTAGCAGCAAATGACGGGCAATGTACGAAGTACGGTCGCATGAAAGTCCGGCCGCACAACACAAGCGGCAAACAAATGCATTTTTTCGAGAACTCAGAACCGCTAGTACTGACGTACAGAGTGCGCTGCACCCGCATAGCAGCGAGTGTGCGTGATTAGGAGACGTCAGACGCTAATCATGTCCGGCCAACATAACGTCCAGACGCCCAAAGTTTCCTGGTTTGGATCCGTAACAAATCACGCACGAAAATGCGCATCGTATGACCGTTTTAGCGCATTCCGTGAAAAAATACGTCAATGCGTACGGACGCACTTTTTGATGGTCGCTGCGAATAATGCGCTCGTTTGACCCTAGCCTTATAGATAAATATTTATTTTATTTTATTTATAAAGGATTTTACGTGGAATAAACAAAAACAAAAGATGTGGGTCCATCTAGTTCAGCCTTTCACACAAGCCCTACTGCTGTTGATCCAAAAATAGGAGATAGACAAATAGATACATTTATTAGATAGATGGAAGACAGATCATTAGATGATTAGATAAATTATTAGATACATATATAAATATATATATGAGATAGACAGATAGATACATTTATTAGATAGATGGAAGACAGATCATTAGATGATTATATATATATATTTATATATGTATCTAATAATCTATCTAATCATCTAATGATCTGTCTTCCATCTATCTAATAAATGTATCTGTCTATCTCATATATATATTTATATATGTATCTAATAATCTATGAGATAGACAGATACATTTATTAGATAGATGGAAGACAGATCATTAGATGATTAGATAGCTTATTAGATACATATATAAATATATATATGAGATAGACAGATACATTTATTAGATAGATGGAAGACAGATCATTAGATGATTAGATAGCTTATTAGATACATATATAAATATATATATGAGATAGACAGATACATTTATTAGATAGATGTAAGACAGATCATTAGATGATTAGATAGATTATTAGATACATATATAAATATATATATGAGATAGACAGATACATTTATTAGATAGATGGAAGACAGATCATTAGATGATTTGATAGATTATTAGATACATATATAAATATATATATGAGATAGACAGATACATTACTAGAAAGATAGATAAAAAATTACAGCTAAAATATAGTAAAGAGAAAATGACCAAGCAGTGATTGTCAACTGTCAGAGGACTGGATGTAAGAGGCAGGTGATGGTTTTATAAACCTTTATCATTTTATGGCAATGTGGAATCAGTTTACTCTCCAAATATAATGTTTCCCATTTTTGTTGACAAACGATAGTAGCCATTCGGATGTGTTTAGGAAAACATTGCTAAGTCTGTAAAGGGATTTGAGTCTGGTCCTTGTAAAGCTCCCTTTTCACTTAACAGTAGGTTTAGTTTCAAAGTGATGAGACAACCTTTGCCTTCTTCGCACACGGTTGAGAAAAGCTGGATATTGCTTTCCACTGTTTAGGATTTTTTTTTATTTAGAGTTGTTATTTTTTTCCCCCATTAACCCATATAAACCATTTCGTTCCATCGTGATTATCAGAATGTTGATACAGAATTAATTCCGTAATTCTCTTCTTGACACCTTGTAGCAAACGTTTAACCCTATTGCTGCCGGGGAGTCGGTAAACATCACACACTACAGTTCCAATTTCCCAGCAGGAGGAAAGGCTGGTAATGGGTTAATTGTTTTACTATATCAATCCTGCCGGTTCTCCACTAGAAAGAAAAAAGATCACCAGGAAAACGTGGTGAGTTTTCTCGCAGCCTCTGCTCACAAACACTATGTAGCAGCTCACTGTTGGGCTCAGCATTGGCAAAGCTAGTATTTGCTTGAGGCAATAAATCAAAGAAACTGTGATCTCCTCGAAATTCTATAATAAGCATGTTAGTCGAGCAAAGATTTACATCTTTTAAAAAAAAGCCCTATTTCTTTTGTTGTTGTTGTGGAAAAGTTATATTTTTGGGTGGAAATGTGTGCTTTTTAGCCTGGATTTGTATTTTTTTTTCTTTTCACCAATGAACACCTGCATCAATGCAAAATCAGTTACAAATATGAATGTGTATCACAGACAAGCTGACAGAGAGAGAGAGGAGAGAGAGAGAGAGATAGATAGATATAGAGATGGAATTATAGAGATAGATAGATAGATAGATAGATAGATAGATAGATAGATAGATAGATAGATAGATAGATAGATAGATAGATATAGAGATGGAATTATAGATATAGATAGATAAAGATGGAATGATAGATAGATAGAGAGATAGAGAGAGAGATGGAATTATAGATATAGATAGAGAGAGAGAGATGGAATTATAGATATAGATAGAGAGATGGAATTATAGATAGAGAGATGGAATTATAGATAGATAGATAGAATAGATAGATAGAGATAGATAGATAGATAGATAGATAAGATAGATAGATAGATAGATAGATAGATAGATAGATAGATAGATAGATAGATAGATAGATAGATAGATAGATAGATAGATATAGAGATGGAATTATAGATATAGATAGATAAAGATGGAATGATAGATAGATAGAGAGATAGAGAGAGAGATGGAATTATAGATATAGATAGAGAGAGAGATGGAATTATAGATATAGATAGAGAGATGGAATTATAGATATAGATAGAGAGATGGAATTATAGATAGAGAGATGGAATTATAGATATAGATAGAGAGATGGAATTATAGATGTAGATAGATAGATAGAGAGATGGAATTATAGATATAGATAGAGAGAGAGATGGAATTATAGATATAGATAGAGAGAGAGAGATGGAATTATAGATATAGATAGAGAGATGGAATTATAGATATAGAGAGATGGAATTATAGATATAGATAGAGATGGAATTATAGATATAGATAGAGAGATGGAATTATAGATGTAGATATATTGATAGAGAGATGGAATTATAGATATAGAGAGATGGAATTATAGATATAGATAGAGAGATGGAATTATAGATGTAGATAGATAGAGAGTGAGAGAGATGGAATTATAGATGTAGATAGATAGCATTATAGATATAGATAGATAGACTGAGAGAGAGATGGATTTATAGATATAGATAGAGAGAGATGGATTTATAGATATAGATAGAGACATATGGATTTATAGATAGACTGAGAGAGAGATGGAATTATAGCTATAGATAGAGAGATAGATAGCATTATAGATATAGATAGAGAGATGCAATTATAGATATAGATAGACTGAGAGATGGAATTATAGATATAGAGAGATAAATAGCATTATATATATATAGATAGATATAATAGTTTACCCTTAAGATGAATAGATAGATATGTGTTTGTATATGTTCATGTGTTTTAGTATGTATATATGTATATTTATTTGTATGTGCATAGGTGTATGTAAACCTATAGATATAAAATGACCACTAAAATAAAAAATATATAAATACACGTGTGTACATATATATGCATGTATATATTCTCATTATTTTCATATATAGTATATATAAATACTGTATATTATTTGCTACATACGCTAATCTATAAGGCATCTATGTATATGTGCATATTAGTCAATAATAGATATATTATATTCACACTTGTCCCTAATATATGTATATGTGTGGGTGGCTATGTATAGCTTATATCTATTAAATATAGTACAAAGATACATTAGCAGGAAGAAATGGATGCTTGATTTCCCTGCTTCTCTATACGTGTTAACAGAAGGAAATGTATGCAGCATGCCTCTCCTTTGATAGATCTCTGTAAGAAAAATGAAGTCTTTTTGCTGGGAACTGGTCCTGCGACGAAGAAGCTGGATGGCTGTGAGGTCCCCAGCACAGGATAATTACCGTAGCTTCAAGGGCACAGAACGAGGGAGGAGGTTTTAAGCTTTTTCTCTCCCATTGTTGGACTGCTGCAGAGGTCAATATGGTTTTAACGCAAATTTATTAGCAGAGAAATCAGCAAACCATTCTCTAATTAGCAAAGCCCAAAATAAATGTGCCCGGGGGCTCTTCAAGTATAGAAGGAGAGGAAGGAGAAGGAGAAGAAGAAGGGGGGAAAAATCAAATACAAGTCCATCCCTAGCACAAACCTCAGAGGATATCACAAGCTACAACTCCATGAATCTTTTATATCTAATTGCTGTATACCTTTCTAATTTTATGGAAGAAAATATTGTGTTTCACCTTGAAAGGTCTCAGATTATCATGCTTAAAGCTGATCAATTGTGGCAAGTGGAAAGCAGTGAAATGTATAACTTGTGACTGCCAATTTGTGCTTGCTGAGGTTTTTTACACTTTATCTTTTTTTTCGAATTTAATAATCATGTGTATATTTTACACAATTTAGTTGCAAATGGCCTGTTTGTCAACAACAGAAACAAAATGCAGCTACACATTCCCTATTTCCATTTAGCAACATACAAAACCTAGTTATAAATATTCAAACAATTAGAAGAGCATTATTGCTCTTAATAAAGTAATTAAGTTAGCTTCTATTAAATGCTTTCATATAAAGTATATCCTATGCTCGTGTTTAAATATTGATCAGATTGTAATATTGGTGTTATTTGTGCCTGTAACTCCCCTTCTTTTAGCAGGTTTGGGTTTCTTAAACATAAATGTTTCTTCCTTTCGTGTTTAGCTGTTGGTGTGTGTTTTATGTATTGTCTGTAGACATTTGTTTGGCGATATCTTCCTATGTTTGACTATACAATGGTTCACTCTGGGTCCCCTCTCGCTTGCTGTCTGTTCCCTGTGAGTCTCTCATACCCCAGAACAGCTGGCAGGCTGGGCTACATATCCCCAGTTTCCCAGGCAGATAAACCAACCTTACAAATCACTCATTTTGCTCATTAACTTTGCTTAAATTGATTTAAAAAAAAAAGTGCACAGTATTAAAAGGCTATTTTAAAGCTGCCTCAAAATAATGCAGAAATAAAAGGGTCTTATGAAATCCTCTAAATGCTATATATATATATATATATATATATATATATATATGTGTGTGTGTATGTATAGTATATATATATATATATTGTGTGTGTTTGTGTGTATATATACTATACATTGTGTGTGTTTGTGTGTATATATACTGTATGTTCTGTGTGATTGTATATATATATATATCGTGTGTGTATATATTTATATATTGTGTCTGTATATATATATATTGTGTGTGTGTGTATATATATATTGTGTGTGTATATATATATTGTGTGTGTGTTTGTGTGTGTATATATAGTGTGTGTGTGTTTGTGTATCAATATATATATATTGTATGTGTGTTTGTATATATATATATATATATCTGGGTATACATACATATATATAGTGTGTGTGTGTGTATATATATATGATGTATATATATATAGTGTGTGTGTGTGTGTATAGTATATATATATATATTGTGTGTATATATGTATTGTGTGTGTTTGTGTGTGTGTGTATATATATATATATATATTGTGTGTGTGTGTATATATATATATTGTGTGTGTGTATATATATATAATTGTGTGTATATATGTATTGTGTGTGTTTGTGTGTGTGTATATATATATAATATATTGTGTGTGTGTGTATATATATATATTGTGTGTGTGTATATATATATAATTTGTGTGTGTGTATGTATATATATATATTGTGTGTGTATATATATTGTGTGTGTGTTTGTATATATATATATATATATATATAGTGTGTGTGTGTGTTTGTGTATATATATATATTGTGTGTATGTTTGTATATATCTATATATATCTCTGGGTATACATACATATATTAGTGTGTGTGTGTATATATATCATATATGATGTATATATATAGTGTGTGTGTGTGTATATATATGTATATATCGCTTTTATAGTAGTAGATCCGACATAAAAATGCATAATTACATTAATTTGGTCACTTAACCAATTTTTTAATTAGTCTTTTACAAACCCATCTTTTTAAAATAAAAACTCTCTCTTAGGTGAATTTAATAGCTTGTGACGTCTGTACCGGAGAGTAATAAATATATAATTTTTTCTATAAATATATTTTCTGTACCATTGTGAAGTTGGACAAAAATTTCTTTTATTAGTATTATTTTATTAAAACCATATTTTTTTTATTTTTTGTATGTCAAGAGTTATTAAAAAAAGATAGAATTTCGTATTAATTCTCTGTGTTTTCATTCTTTAAATTCGATCAGCGAAAAAAAAAAGAAAAATCTATACCCTTCATCTAAGCATTTATTTGACTTGCTCGAAAAGAAATCAATGAACAGTAGTGACTTTTTTTCCTTTCTTTTTTTTTTAAGACAACATATAATAAATATGATATATCACAGTCTTTTGAAATGTACATTAGGTTTGTTTTTGTTTTTCTTTCTTGCTGTTGCTTGTTGGTTTTATTCTATTACTGAGCATGCTACTTTCAGGATGAAAAAAGCACACACACACAATCAGTGCAAAAGTTCTCAAAAAATACCCTTTCTTCTACATTCCCTTGTCTCTGTCTCTCTCTGTCTCTGCTCGGCAGATTGTTCCACTTGCTTTTTTTTTTTGGAATGAAAGTCTTTTCTTCTGCCTGGTCTTTTGTGAATTTTTGTGGATGAACTTAACTCCACGACCTGATAGCCTGATGATTCTTTTATTAGGAAAAAAAAAAAAGTCAAAGGATTGTTCTTTTTATTTTATTTTTAGTATTTAATGACACAGCTGCCAGTGTTAGTGTCCCTGCTCTATAAAATTAGAGTGCACGGTATTCTAGGTACTGGTGGTGCTGGTGGTGGGCTCCATAATTTGTCTCCTCTGTCCTTCAGCGTTCCATGCCACCTCTGTACCCAGGGGTATTTTTTGTTTGTTTATTTTGTTTCGTTTGTTTGTCCTTGGTATAAGGTTGTTGATAGTTCTCTGAGAAGATGGAGTGGTGGTTTTCACCGTGTGTGAGGGGTACCAGAAATTGAGCTACCCAGAGGATTTAAAGCTGGTTGTCCTCCAGGTCCCAGACCATGAATTAAGACCCGTGGGACCAAAGGTCTTTGTAACTGAGGGTGAGGGGCTGGAGGAGTCCTGTACATACTGCTGTACATCGCTGCTGCTGCAGCAGCTGCTGTAGTGCTGTCCATGCTGCTCAGCAGGCTGGGATGGTAAAAATAAGGAGAGGGGAACATTCTCTGGAGAGCTGAGT
This sequence comes from Leptobrachium leishanense, assembly GCA_009667805.1. Taxonomy (NCBI): domain Eukaryota; kingdom Metazoa; phylum Chordata; class Amphibia; order Anura; family Megophryidae; genus Leptobrachium; species Leptobrachium leishanense. Next base: position 54,395,238 of record CM019070.1, on the reverse strand, counting down.
AGTTTCCAGCTTCGGCCAACAACTCCAGTCCTACTGCAGTCTGACGTTTCCACTTGGTTCTACAGAAAAAAATACGTGGGGAAAGAAAAAAAAGAGAAAATATATAAAGATTTTTTTTTTAATAGTTTTTTCACTCCCAAAATAGAACAAACTCCCTCAAAACTGTAAGAGCTGATACTATGTATACCATACAAAATAATAAAACATAGTGCTACAAATGACACCATCACATATTTTGCCCTGAAGCCTGAGCTGGGTCCTCCTTGACAGGCTTCTGCAGGGATGAAGCTCAATTAGAGAGATCGGGATATACTCTTTTTTTTTTTCGTAGAGAGATTTAGATTCTCTGCAGCGACAGATGGTGTGGAATTATCGAAATCAAGAACAAGGCACCTTATATTTCCTCCTTTATCCCCAATTGGGAGTTAGTCTTTTCATACAGCTTCTCACTGAGCCCACACTTTCTATATTTTTAATTTTTATAATATTATTATTATTACTATTATTATTTTAATATTACCACACCCAGGACATACTTGAAAACGAGAGAAATCTCAATGTATCCTTCCTGGTAAAATACTTTATAAATAAAATGAATAAATAAATAAATACTATATAACCATTATCAGAAAATAATCAGTAGAATGAAAATTTTAAAAAGTGTAAATATTTATTATTTTGTATAATATTATTTTATATTTTTTTTATTTTCTTTCAGTAGTAAATAATAATTGAAAAAAAGATGATATTAGTATTTTTCATCTCTTTTCATCTTCTTACATAAACTGTTTATCTATCTATCTATCTACCTATCTATCTATCTATCTATCTATCTATCTATCTATCTATCTATCTATCTATCTATCTATCTATCTATCTACCTATCTATCTATCTATCTATCTATCTATCTATCTATCTATCTATCTACCTATCTATCTATCTATCTATCTATCTATCTATCTATCTATCTATCTATCTATCTATCTATCTATCTATCTACCTATCTATCTATCTATCTATCTATCTATCTATCTATCTATCTATCTATCTGTCTATCTATCTATCTACCTACCTACCTATCTATCTATCTATCTATCTATCTACCTATCTATCTATCTATCTATCTATCTATCTATCTATCTATCTATCTATCTATCTATCTATCTCAGTATCTCTCTGTTCATCCATCTATCAACATGTCTGTATGTTTATCTAATTAATAATAATAATATAATAATAATGATAGATCATTTATTTTTCTCCAGATAGATAACAGCTTTTAATTCTTTTACAGAGCCCATAGCAGAAATAAAATAGCACAGCCAATCAAGGTCATAAACATGCAGCAGTCAAATGTCCCAAAGTCTCACTTTTTGCTGTCTGTCTTTTGGCAATTCATAATTCAAACTCCTGTCATAAAATGTTCACGCGTTTTTGTTTTTTGTGGGTTTTTTTTGTTTTGTTTTTTAACTTTCTGCCAAATCTACGTGCCTCTGGAAGTTCAGAAGCTGGTGCAAAGGGAGAACCAAAATGCAGAAATCACTAAACAAACCCATGGCAAACTCTTTAGATTGCATAGATATGACACTAATGTTCTGCGACAGAATTAGGATGGCTGCAGCAGAATGTAATGAGACAGAAAATTTATGGAAAACAGAGACTGGACTTAATTTATCTGTGAATTTTTAAATAACAAAAAAATCAACACAACTATCCAGGCACAGGAGTATTTTACACTGATCGCAGGGTAGAGGTGGTTCACAAAAAATGTTTATAGTATCTAGTGTAATTAAAAAGGGGGTCTGGATACAAGTTTTGATTGGAAGAAGAAAATTTTAAAAAAATGCAAAATAAAAAAAATTGTTTTTTTAATTGAAATATATATATATATATATATACACACACACACAGAGAGACACATGTCTGGCGCAACACTGCATAATTAACTTGCAGTGGGATTACTTCTCAGTGTGTTCCTGGGACATAGGAAGAGTAGTATGTCCCTAGTTTTGTAATCAAGATTTAGTCATTATTTATTCATGTGTATATTAGTTGAGATTTTTTTCTTTCTTTGAAGATATTAATTAGCTGCGCTTATCTCGTTATGTACAGTTTGTGGGTTTTCATTTATGAATATGAAACGCTTACCAAAGTACCATGGGAAAGATAAACTGGATTTTGGGCCCTCCACATTTTCTGCCTTCTAAGTAAACGTTCCTGACAGTTCATTCTGTTGTTACTATTTGAGTAAGCTGCTGCATAATTACTATTATTCTTATTGTTTGTGTTGTTTAAAATGTTTGAAGATTAGAGTTAATACATCTGTATTATTTATAAAGTATTATTATTATTGTTGTTGTTTATTATTATTATAAAAAGTTACAACAGCATTTTTTTAATTATATAGATTAATGTGTTGCAAAGGAATTTATTGACAGTAATTAAGAAAACAGCCACAGCACTGACAGTGTCCAACAGAAATTGTAAATATAGGAGTGTGCTTAGTATAGGGTGACCATGTGATGGACTGACAGCTAACTCAAAGCATCTCTAGGGAATCGTGAAACTTTTTGTAGGGTTTCAAAAAAGCCCTCTGTAATAATAATTCTAGAAGGTAAATAAACAAACAAACGATGTGATGCACAAGCCATTCTTTTTGGTGTAAATCACTTTTAGAGTTTTGTGGGGGGAGGGGTGTCTGCTGGTTTTAATAAAACACTTTATCCTCCATTATTTGCAATCCTGTGAATAGTTTGAGTTTTGGGGGACTTGCATTCCATAACAGTTCAGTAGACGTTTCTTAACCCTTGGCACATTTCCATAAGTGTTTATTGCGGTGGCTCATTCAGTCTGTTCCTATAGAATTGCCCATAGTTTGGTGTGTGTGTGTGTGTGTTTCTAAATAAACGGTGGGTAAATCTAAATGTCTCCATGCCCTTGCATGGGTCTGCCTTGCCATGTCACTCACAATGCCAATCTCTCCATATGTTGTTTTGTGTGTCTCCCTGCTTGTATTTGTCGATGTGTACCTCTCTGCAGTGCTGCCTGACTCCCACCTTGTGTGTCTCTGTGTGTAGCTGTCTGTTTCTCTAATTTAGGTTTCTGCCATGGTTCTTAAGAGTCAACTGTCCTTGTGCTTGTTTCTGTCTGTGTCAAGTTCTCCCTGACATGTCTTGTCTCTGTGCCATTCCCTGTGCCTGTCACAGTGTCTGTGCTTGTCGCAAACAATGGCGGTGTCACTTTCACTAAACACAATTTGTGAGTCCGTCCTTTTTCTATCCCTCAGGTTGTCAGTCAGTCGCTCTGTGTCTGAGACTCTTTCCAGAAGCTTATTTATTAACAATTTGGCAAAATTATAAAAAAAATACAAAATTGTAGCAATCAAATGGTATGATTTAATTTGTTTCTATGGTGATTGCTGCTCTGAAAAAAAGTAAAAAAACAACTTTTCCCCGGAACTCTTTTCTTTATAAATCAATAAGTCTGTCTGCTTGTACCTGTAGCTGTCATTTATTGTCCCTGCCCTGGTGCCATGTGTCAGCCTCTCTCTGTGTCCTTTGAAGACATTAGCTTTGCCTTTTCCAGTGTCATTCAGCTCTCTTTGACTATATGTTAGGTTGTTAGCCATTCTCCTATTTTAATGTCTGCGTCATTTAGTGACTGTCTGTCTCTGTGCCTGTCCTGTTCTAGTGATTTGGCTATGTATGTGCCTGAGCCAGTCAAACCCATGTCCTAGTGTCAATCAATCACCCACTGCATCTCTCCCTGTGTTATTTTACATGTCCCAGCACTTGTGTCATTAGCTCTGTCTGTGTCTGTCAGTCCCTATGTTGTTTCTTGTGTCAGTCTTCATGTCAATCCCAGTGTCTGTTGCATTGACAGCCCCCGAGCCTATATGTCTGTTTTAGGGTCGCTGTCTCAAGTCTGTCAGTGTCACTGATTGTCGTTCTGCCAGTCTCAGTTTTTTGTCGATCCCAGTCTCTGTCCTTGTATTAGGCATTTCCCCTCTGTCGGTGTCTGTGTTACTCTGACAGGGGACCTGTCCTCAGACTGTGCCCTTACCTTCTGTTTTGGTACCAGGTCTTGACCTGAGTGTCTGTCAGGTTCAGAGCCGCTGCCAGATCCATGCGATCCTGGACACTCAGGTATTTCTGTCTCTCGAAGCTCCTCTCCAGCTGGTTGAGTTGATGATCAGAAAAAGCTGTCCTCGCCTTTCTGGGCTTTTTAGCTCGAACTGGAGGACTGTCCCGGCTGCTACTTATCTCCCGGTCTCCTTCTTCTTTTGCACCTAAAGAGACACAAAGACAGACATTCCATGGATGTGACTGTGATACATTGTATCTAGATAGGTATACAGAATCAAAGAAACAGATAGATTCATGGATTGGTAAAATAGATAGACATAGAGACTTATATATATATATATATATAATATATATATAATATATATATATATATATATATATGGTTGGATAAGAAAGATAGATGTGTAGATAGATAAAAAGATAGACATGTAGACTAATATATAGATATATGGGTGGATAAAAAAGATAGAAAGAAAGATAGATAGATAGATAAGAAGATAGACATGTAGACTAATATATAGATATATGGTGGATAAGAAAGATAGATGGATAGATAAAAAGATAGACATGTAGACTAATATATAGATATATGGGTGGCTAAAAAAGATAGAAAGAAGATAGATAGATAGATAGATAGATAGACAGACAGACAGACAGACAGATAGATAGATAGATAGATAGATAGATAGATAGATAAGAAGATAGACATGTAGACTAATATATAGATATATGGTGGATAAGAAAGATAGATGGATAGATAAGAAAGATAGACATGTAGACTAATATATAGATATATGGGTGGATAAAAAAGATAGATAGAAAGAAAGATGTGTAGATAGATGGATAGATAAAAAGATAGACATGTAGACTAATATATAGATATGGGTGGATAAGAAAGATAGATGTGTAGAAAGATGGACAGATAAAAAGATAGATATGTAGACTGATATATAGAAATATGGGTCGATTAAGAGAGATAATCATAGCTAGCTAGATATATGTAGATAGATATAAAAAGATAGATAGGTAGATATATGACTAAACAGACAGAAATAAAGATATATAAATTAAATAGATTCGATTTATATGTAGCTACGATAGATATATATATATACTATATATAGATAAGACAGATAAGATAAATATTTGTAGTAGAGAGGAAAAACGTTGCTACATTTTACATATAACCGAAATAAATAACATTCAGACTATCTGATTGATTTGTCTGTCAATTTCCCCCGCTGTCACAGCTGCTGTATCAGAGGGCAGTCATGACACTGAATTACTAGCTTTTCACATCACATCTAAGGTGGGAATAGGACTAAAAAAAATGGGTGTTAATTGCTATGTTTTTTTTTTTTAATATACATTTTTTTTATTATTTATTTCGCTATGATATTTTATTTTCGCACGCGATTGAACAGAAATCAATATGTGAGAATCATTTCTGTTTGTACCACTTTTTCTTACTATTATTATTTTTCTTCTTCTAGCTCTCCTTTATCTTCCCTGCAGGAAGAACTATAATCTCTCTAATTGACCCACTGGGGAGGACGGTGCACACACCAAAAATTCGCCAGGCCAGACTCTACAGCTGTTTTTTTTTTTTATATCACTAATGTTAAAGCAAAAAAAAAAAAAAAATACAACAATAAAAAATACAATATGTAAATAAAAGGAGTTGGCGGTATTTATTTCATTTATTTAGCAGGAATCCGGGGCTTGTCGTTACTGACTGGGAATCTATTTAATTTAATAGGAAATAAAAGTAAACGTGTAAACTACTGCAAGTGTAAAAATTCTACAAAAAAAAAGCGAGATCCATTAATTAGCACAGCAGTTTCCAATCATCAAGCTCATATTTAACATGGGATTATGTGTAAATTAATACATTATTGCATGAACCGCAGGTGCTGAAATGCTCTGATTTATTAGCCCGAACAGGCTACGTTTATGTTATGCTATTATTATTATTTTAGGAAAATGTATCTAAAATTATCCATTTTATATATTATATATATTATATTGTTATCTATCTATCTATCTATCTATCTATCTATCTATCTATCTATCTATCTATCTATCTATCTATCTATCTATATATATATATATGTATATATATATATGTATATATATTGTTATATATATATGTATATATATTGTTATATATATATGTATATATATTGTTATATATATGTATATATATATATGTATTTATATTGTTATATATATATACTGTTAAAATATAAAAATTATATAATTAACAAATAAATCTTAAATGAATATTTTTTTTTTAAATATATAAATATAGCCATATAGTCCGAGCATTTATTATTTTATAAATATATTTATTCACATCCTTTCTCATCCTCGCTCTTCCTATAAATCCGACAATCCCTGAAATCCCAGGATGTTTTGAAACGACCAAAATATTGAATTGCTGGAGAAATAATAATAAAAAGATAGGCAGACGCGGTAAAAAAAAAATACTACATGACAGACTTTATGCATTTTTCCTACAAATGGGCAAAGATAAGGTTAATCTTAAAAAGAATAATAATTGTAAAGCTTTTAAAAAGACTAATTTACTTAATATTAAAATATTTAATATATACAGAAGCAAATTATGTTTTTATAAGATAGGTTTGAAATTTTTTAAAATATTTCACATATTTATTTTCTCTGACTGTCATTGATTATTTTAATATATTTAAGTACAAACGTTTATCCTTCTGTAACAATATATCTGTTTATAATATTATAGTACACAAATAGAATATTTTTTTTTAAAATATATAAATATAGCCATATAGTCCGAGCATTTATTATTTTATAAATATATTTATTCACATCCTTTCTCATCCTCGCTCTTCCTATAAATCCGACAATCCCTGAAATCCCAGGATGTTTTGAAACGACCAAAATATTGAATTGCTGGAGAAATAATAATAAAAAGATAGGCAGACGCGGTAAAAAAAAAATACTACATGACAGACTTTATGCATTTTTCCTACAAATGGGCAAAGATAAGGTTAATCTTAAAAAGAATAATAATTGTAACGCTTTTAAAAAGACTAATTTACTTAATATTAAAATATTTAATATATACAGAAGCAAATTATGTTTTTATAAGATAGGTTTGAAATTTTTTAAAATATTTCACATATTTATTTTCTCTGACTGTCATTGATTATTTTAATATATTTAAGTACAAACGTTTATCCTTCTGTAACAATATATCTGTTTATAATATTATAGTACACAAATACAAATTTTTTTTTTAAAAAAATAACAAATCCTCACCATGGCCCTTGATGTCGTTGTGCAGGTCCTCTCTGATTTTTTCTTGCTTGCCCTTGCTGTCCTGCATCTCCTGCTCCAGTTTGGGCCGAAAACTTTCCGGTGCCCCATTGCCCTCGTGTTTGGGAGTGTGGTGAGGGGAGGGCACGCTGGTACTGTAAGGGGCACAGGCAGCCAACGGTTTGCTATCCCCCAAAATGTCTTTAATTAAAAAGGAAGAGGTGGAAGTCCTAGGGCCAGAGGCCAACTGTGCTGCCTGGGATGAGGGGGATTGCTGCTGCTGGCTGTGGTGCAGGTGATGGAGATGCTGCTGAGATTGGTGATGGGCGCTGTCCACCACCAGCCGGTGCTGATCTGTGGGCTCCATAGTCACTGAGATAGGAGATGAAGGGGAACTCCCCCCGACAGTGTCTATTTCCGAGCTGGGTGACAGTGGGCCCTGGTTCCTAAAATCCGACCCCCTGCCATCCCTAAAGTCTCCTCCGTTCAACATACCGGGGCTGCCAGAACCAGGGTTGGACAATATAGTGTCTATCCCAAAACTGGATCCTTCCATGATGTTCATTTCTCCCACTTGTTTCAAGCCCTCAAAGTCTTCATAACAGCAAATCCTCCTGGTGGTGCAAACGTCAAATTCAAAACACCCCCCGCCGCCCCCCCCCCAAAACCCCTCTTCAAAAAATGAGGAGAAAAAAAATGAAGAAGAAAAAAAAAAAAAGTGAAACAGAATATTTAAAAAAATAAAATAACTAATACGTACGAAGTAACGAAAAACTAGAAAAATAACAATATAACAATACAAAAAAATCTGTAATATGAAAATGAGTCTTTTTTTCGTATATAAATATAGAAAAAAATATATTTTTGGTTTTGAGAAAAAAAATATGAAAAAAAATTAGATTTAAAATGATTTATCTGGACACAAGAAAAAAATATGACAGAGTGCTGGTAGTCGGGTGCATTGATACAGACATGTGGTTTTTTTTGGGGGATGTCAGGCTGGCATCAGAGGAAGGCAAGGCTTCACACGTGCTGCTGGACCTGGCACAGACACTTGATGTCAGTTTTAATGTGTCCAGACAGGGACCACCATTTCTCTATATATCATCTTTTTGTGGGCCCTGGGAAGCTGGGATGAGGGTGGCCGTCTCCTGGGTGGCTCCTGCTGTAGTTGTTGAACTTTTCTTTGAAAGTTGAGCTTGCTCCCAGACGTTGCCTGCCTGAATCCCGGCTGCTGCCTCTTCTTCCCCCTTGTAATCCTTCTCCTGTTGGGCTTCAGTGACTCCCTCCCGTGACGTCATCTCCAGGACACTACACTCAGCAGCACCTCCTTCCTCCTTACCAGCCTCCCATCCCTTGGATTGTTGTAACCTTTTTTTTTGCATAGAAGTGCCATCCTGAGCGTGGCCATTGGTTGTCTGGTTAGGAGAGACCCTGACGTTTTGGTCAAGTCAGCCAATCGGAAAAGTCCCTGCCTATTCATGCTCAGTTTATTGAGGCTAGGGGGGCAAGGATGCTCTTTTTTAGCATCTATCATCTGGGCTGCTTTCTTCCGAAATCCAAAGAGTAACACATAATACAAAAACATGACATAAAAGAATAACAATATAGATTATATATATATACTGCCTGTCCTATATTTAATTCCTTTTTTATTTTATGAACCTACAGACCTGAACTAATGCATATATATAAAATATATATATATTACACACCTACAATATATGTATATATGTATATATATATTTATGCACACACCAAGCTAAGGTGGATAGCGTAGAGTCGTGCACACGCATTCATTAAATAGGATTTGTAAGCAGAGAGTCAATAACCTGGATTAAAAACTTCATAACCTGCATCGTACGAGTAAGTGACTCGATCTGTTTCTTATTTTTTTCCCTAATATTTTTTTTTTAAAGAATACCGAAACATATATATTATTTTTAAATATGCTTCTTTAAAAAATAATAATAAAAAAAATAACATACAGATAGATAAATAAAATGTATTATATCTTTTATACACAAATTTTCGCATATTTCTTAGAAAATAGTACTTGTTAATTTCAAATATATTTTTTTGTCATATTAGTTTTTTCTCCTATGGCTACCGAGGCAAATATAAACAGAATAATACGATCCCCCCCCCCACACACACACTATTTCGAGCCAGCAATAATAAATATACAAATAATAATAATACAGAACAATTAATAATAACTAACAGACACACAAAATAAAAAATAACAATGAATGAAAAGTGAACCTTACCTAACACATAGCCAAGCAGGTGTCAGATTTTATTTGGAATTATTTTTGTTTCCATTGCTTATTCCATTTTTTTCAGGATTAATTGTAATATTTTAAGTAATTTTAAAATGAATATTTTAATGTTCTAAGTAATCGATTGAATTGGATGCTGTGTTAGAGTTCTGGGTTGGTCCCCAGGACGGTCTGCAGTGACTAGAAGGATTGAAGGCTTCTGTTCTGCATCCACATTGATACAGTGTTTGTCTACATACAAGCAGATAAAGACACATGTACACACGTGTGATTAGCATGTCTCGGTAACATGGCTAATTATTCAGACCCCCCCTCCCCCTGGACTCACATATGTCTGAATTATAGGGTGGGGATCCTCTGGGACTGGGGGGAATTATGCTGCTGATCCTGGGGAGCATCAAGTTGTGTGTGTGTTCATTTTGGTTCGAGGACAGCTTCAACCTGTCTGTTGTTGAATGTCAGAGGATTGGAAAGTGTCTGTGACAAGATTGCATTCCTTCTGACTAAGTACCGTGTTCAACCTAATTAGCGCAGTAATTATAAGGTGCTAATGAATGATTTCGAGTTACATTTTATTTGGCATTAACATTTACATTTTAGATATTCATTACATCCAAGGAAAAAAAAACAGTGAGTGTACTTGTATGTATATAGTGCACATAAAGATATGTACATACACAAACATACAATTTACTATATATGCACATGTGTGTACACATATTATATACTATAAATAAATATATTTGTTTGCTTTGTATAGATATTTATGTAATGTATCAGGATAATATATTTATAGTCTATATAATATATATATATATGCATAGCTTGCGTTCCTTGTATGGTGTTACATGTGTAAATATATATCTATTAACAAAAATACTGTGCACTATGCATATATGTACATGTATGTGTATTTATTTTTCATAAGACACAGGCTAATTGTGCAGTTGTATGACAGACCCTTTTTGCTTTCCTCTCTAAAGTATTAAATAATTCTGGGAGCTGTGGCTTCTTTTATCTTTGGGCTGTATTTGTGTGTTTATTTTCTAAGTATTGCTATGAACATACCCAGCTTCATTTATAGACGAATGTCATGTAAGAAGGACTTTGTTGTATTAAAAAATCATAATAATAATAATAATTAGAAGCATTTGTTCTTTTCCATTCCTTCCAGCTGAAAGTAGTCTTGATCTTTCAGTAAACAGACGAATAATTACTGTGCTAGGAGTGAGCCTGCAACTGGAAGGGGAAGGAAGGTACCTTGTCCTGGCTTTTGTAGGTCGTGTTTGAAGACAGGTGTTTGTTGATACTGATAAAGCCTTGGCGGTTCAATGATCATTGGAAACATATACAGGTACATCTTTTCTTTTTGATGACTGCCCTGCCATGCATCACCATGTACGTTAGCATCAGGGTTAAAGGTCATTCATTTTTGTCATTTATTGAATCTTGCATATACTTACAAACAAGTATTATATAATATAACATATATATATATATATGTTTATTATTGCAGAAGCCACTTGCACATCACAGCAATTCAAAGAATTGCATCCCAGAGTTCCTGTGTCATATTCCCCATATGCAGCAAGGAATTCTGGGTAGGATATGTAAATGACATCTGTCTCACTTTTATGCATCCTGGGTCTGTATATATATATATATATATATATATATATATTTATTTCTAACCCACACACGTATGTGTGTGTAAGTGAAAAGTAAAACAGTAATTAGCTTTATTAAATTACCTTTAATTTCCTTACAAAACTACAAGTATGAATCTGACAGCTCGTCCATCTAGCCGAATAAACAGGACGTTATTTGATTAGCTGCAACCAAACACTGATTGGATCTTATATCGTATCCTGTATATAATGATTGCCAATGTTACAAGTGTGGGCAGTAGATACAGTCTATGTAAACCAGTTTTGGAGGTCTCTGGGTACTTTTAATTGTGCCCTGAAAAGGTTCAGCATCCTCAGGGTTGAAGGTACTGGATGAAAACTGTAAAATCCTGACACATTCCAAATGGTCTGTCTGATACCGACAGAATAGGGTCACTGGCATGTGCAGCATGGCTTCCCTCACCTGGCACAAAACACAGGCAAAAAGCACAAGGACAAATCAATACGAGTCATGCTGCTCCAAATAATAAATTCACATGTTGTGTTTTATTCTGCAGCTAATATGTAGCAGCATGTAAGGTGAGAATGTGTGAAACTGGTTAAGTGTATTCAAACAGGTTCAAAGAGAAAGATAGTCTGTTTGATACAAAGTGCAGGATCTATCTATCTATCTATCTATCTATCTATCTATCTATCTATCTATCTATCTATCTATCTATCTATCTATCTATCTATCTCTCTCTCTATCTATCTATCTATCTATCTATCTATCTATCTATCTATCTATCTATCTCTATCTATCTATCTATCTATCTATCTATCTATCTCTCTCTCTCTATCTATCTATCTATCTATCTATCTATCTATCTATCTATCTATCTATCTATCTATCTATCTCATATAAGGTGAAACACATGTGCCATAATGTATGTGTGTTTATGCACAGAGTATGGGTGTGATGAGTGTGTTGCCATTATTACTATTTGGTGCCAGGTTCTGCTAATCTACATCTGCTCAGAAAGCAAACTGCCATACTGCTCTGTCAATATATTGTAATTAATGTTTGAGAAGGCGTAATCTTTCTTCATATGACATTTAGATAAGTCTTATTTTCGGACTGTTTTGTTTAATCGTTATTAAACCACAAAAAAACACAGAACTGTTGCATTTTTATAGTGGGCATCCTCTTCTTCCATCTCTGGCACTGAACCTATATGTTTAAGCAGGATGTTTCTCATGGTTTAATGCAAAGTATGTCCTGCCAGCTGCTGGAATATATATACTAGTACCTGTAATATGTATAGACATGCCAAGCAAATGTAAACTCCCTTTCAAGACATTATTCTGACTTTATAAACAAAGCTAAATTTGTTGATATTTTTTGAAAGTGTGACAGTAGACAACTGAGAATTTTATTCTCCAGAGAAATTAATTAAATCTGCATTTCTGAAAAACAAGCCAATGATTAAGCATAAAAGCCATGTATTAAAAAATATAAATCAGCAAAGTATGCAAAAGATAAAATGGTTATTTATTGGATTTGCACAAACCAAATATTTTTTTTTAAAAGATTTTATATTTTAGAAGGAGGAAATTCAGTCTGTTTAGGTAAAGATATTGATGGTCTCTACTTAAAAAAAAAGATTAGATACGAATATTTTATTTGATAATGGTGAATGTATTGTTTATTTTATTACTCGTAAACTATTATTTGACCATGCCTTTATTGTTTGGAAGCCAAAGCATCATCCTCAGCAGGTAATGAGCCTGACGGCCACTAGACGGCGCAAGCGATCATGTGAAGCTCGGCCTGTATTTGGTGTTTTAAGCAGGTACTTTACAGTTTAACTATTGTATAAATACATATAGTTGTCTGACTCTGAATGCCACACAATTTATAAACATCGCTGCGATTATATTCTAAAATAATATTCTTTATACAAGCAAGGAGAAGCCAGTCTACTGGCCAGAATATTTGTGACAGCTCTTCATAAGCACAGGTGAATCAGGTTTTGGAAACTAAACAGTTAATTAAGGTGACTTTTTTTTAAAAAAACAGGAAGATATATTTTTTATTGCTGTTGAAAAACTAGAACAAAATGTTAGGTAAATCATAACTTCACTCATGTTATTTCTAATAATTGTGTTTGAATAATAATAATAATAGAATCACAATCAGGTGCTGAGTCTATCTGTGTGTTGGTCTGTCTGTCTGTCTGCTTCTCCCACCCTCCATTCATCCACCCCACTGTCCAGCTGTCTGTCTGCCATTTCTGACACTGACATGCGCTCATGTGCAATTTACTTATAAACCTGCACTTATGAAAAAACTGTCAGGGTTATTCAGAGAGAGGTGAAAAGCAGGAGAATGGCTGGAGAATCGAAAATGCTAGGTTTTAATTCTAAAATAGCCGATTTGGAAAGTGAGATAAATGGGAGAATTTTTCAGGTTTGGCTAGTTTGACCTAGAATTTTCCATTCTACAGTCATTCTCCTGCTTTTCACCTCTCTCTGAATAACCCTGATAGTCTTAGGAATTTTTCGAGGCATTAACTGTATAGAGAGTTAGAGATTTCCTTCTGGGTTATTGTTATTCAGAGAAAGGTAAAACTCTGGAGAACCTTTGGAGCAGTGAAAATTCTAGGTCAAAATAGCCGATTCAGAAAGTGAGATAAATAGGAGACTTTTTCTGGTTTGGCTATTTTGACCTAGAATTTTCCATTCTCCAAAATTCTCCAGAGTTTCACCTTTCTCTGAATATCCATGTATATCTTTTCAACTTCAGAAAGGCTGCCGTGATGACTGAGGTTGTTCTGTTGGTGTGTCCACTTTTGGAATTTGAGCACCAGGTCCTGTCTTTCTGTATCTTCAACCAGATAAGAAATATCCAAAAGTTGGTCTGGGACAAAAATCGTGGACATGTAGAATCAAATTATTCAACATCAGGTTGTGCCTGAGAACACTATCAGGCTATCAGGGTTATTCAAAGAGCGGTGAAAAGCAGGAGAATGACTGGAGAATGACTGGGGTCATGTGACATCGCAGTGAATTACGTGGTCGCAATCAGGGGTCAAGTCCTAATAAATTAAGAGTGGAAACTCCTCAGCTTTTCTGTCCATTCCGGTCTTAAAGAATACTGGGAGCCTCAGCAGCTGCAGCGCTTCTTTATGCATAAGTATCTCATTCCTCTGGCAAACACTGAGAAACTGACATTCCCATGCATTCCCAATGTATTTAATTCAGGAAAAACTCTTAAATATAGACTGTTTTTTAAAATTGCATCTATATAGAAAGGTATTGGAGCTTCCCAATATATCGTCCAAAAGGGACCAAAGTTCCTCCTGCTAAAATAGTGAGAGAACTGCATTCCAAACCGCTCCTGCAGGACGTGATCCCTGGGCACAATGTTACATGATCCTGTACAGGTGTATCAAATTATTTTTGAAATGTCCTTATTGTGTTTATTTTATGTTGCTGATATCTTACATGTGTTTAGTTTTCCTATTGTATGTTTAGTTAATAAAATATTTTACTCTATATGTCACTGGGTGCATCCATTGTGTGATCTTTTGTGTTGTAAACTGCCCCTCCCCCTATCTTTACAACATTTGCTCCACACTGTATGGCTTTGGGCACAGAATGGAGTCTATCGGTCAATCACTGGCCAAAATCATTGTATTGTGTGGGATGTATTCAAAGTACATCACCAGGGGGTAGATTAGAAGACTTTTAAGATCCCTGTCTTGTCTCATTCAGCTGCCATATTTTATCTCGGGTAGCCTGTATATCACAATAGACATCCTGTTGCCTTATCTAAACCTTCTGTCCTCCACCCCATTGACTGTTAAATACTGTGGACTGGATAAACCACAGTCACAAAGTGAAACATGGGAAAATCCACAAAGTGGAATTAGAAAATATAAACCTATTAAACCGGGAATTCAATACACCTGCCAAGAGGTGTTATTCCTCTTAAGGGGTTATTCAGAAAGAGACGAAAATGCACCGAACAGTGAATTTCACTGTACGGTGCTATTTCTTGGCCATTTGGCTATTCAAAACCTGACAATTCGCCAATATTGGCGAATTGCCAGCGAAATACGGCGATCTTCGGCAGCAGTGAAATCCCCCATAGAGAAGCAATGGTTAATCTATTCAGAGAACAGGAACATCACTGAAATGTCAGTGAAATGCTCTGAGGCTAGGGTCAGACGAAAGCATTTTTCCCCGCGAACGTGAAAAAGTGCGTCCGAACGCATTGACATATTTTTTCATGGAATGCGCAAAAACGGTCAGACGACGGGCATTTTCGGGCGTAGTTTTGTACGGATTGTCAATAAAACTCTTTTTGCGTCTGGACGTTATGTAGGCCGGACATTAGTAGAGTCTGACATCTCCTAATCACGCAAACACGCCGCTATGCTGCAGCTGCGCACTCAGTACGTCAGTACTAGCGGTTCAGCGTTCTCAGAAAAATGCGTTCAAATTCCACTTGCGTTGCACGGCCGGACTTTTGTGCGGCCGTACATCGTATATTGGCCGTCATTGCCCGTCATCTGCTGCTAGTGCGGCCGTAATTATGTGCGCCAGAACGCACGTTAAAAGTGCGCTGGTGTGACCCCAGCCTGATGTTCGGTGGTTTCATTCGGCAGGTTTAATCAGGCGAATCCCATAGGTTTCAATGTTGAAAATATTCCTGTTTTTATTCAATATCTAATAAACCGTTCATTATTTTAATTTGCAGCAAAAAGAGTTTATTTATTTTCTAAGGATTTTTTAGGCAATTTTCAGATTTTTTTTCTCGGCAAATTTTTTGTATCCGATCATTATTATTTTTTTAATAGCATTTTTTTTCTGTTACAGACCTTTCTATTATTCATAGAACCTTATTTGTTAATTCCACACATTTACATCCAGTAGTTTTTTTCCAAACAGTGTTTAAGGCTAGGGTCAGACCTAGGGTCAGACGAAAGCATTTTTCCCCGTGAATGTGAAAAAGTGCGTCCGAACGCATTGACGTAATTTTTCACGGAATGCGCAAAAACAGTCAGACGACGCGCATTTTCGGGTGTGATTTTGTACGGATCATCAATAAAACTCTTTTTGCGTCTGGACGTTATGTAGGCTGGACATTAGCAGTGTCTGACATCTCCTAATCACGCACACACGCCGCTATGCCGCCGCAGCGCTCTCTGTACGTCAGTACTAGCGGTTCAGCGTTCTCAGAAAAATGCGTTCAAATTCCACTTGCGTTGCACGGCCGGACGTTTGTGCGGCCGTACATCGTATATTGGCCGTCATTGCCCGTCATCTGCTGCTAGTGCGGCCGTAATTATGTGCGCCAGAACGCACGTTAAAAGTGCGCTGGTCTGACCCCAGCCTAAAAGTTTGAAGGTCTCAACCGTTTTGTTTTTTTTCTTACCCCGTTCGTCGGCTTGTTGGCTTTTTCTAGCGGCTGGTTGGCGTTGTGTTCGGCTTTTTTTTACACGCTTGGTGGGTTTTCGGCGGCCTATCGGATCTGATAATTTCAGCGGTTTTGTGCCGCTTATTTGTTTCGATTCGGTGGTTTTGCAGCAGATTTTCAGTGCACTTCGGGGACCCTGGGGTGAATGCTGAATTCACCGCTGGGTCGGGGGAATTTGATTCCCCGAAGTGCAGGCAACAAAAGAGCAATTTGAATAAACCCCTTTAGTGTGTGGAATCCACACTTAACGATTGGGGCGTAACTCTTATTGTAACAAGATAGAACATCGTTAAGTAGAAATAAAAAAATCCAACTTTATTCAAATAATTAATAAAAGCAGTGAAAACTCTACAATGTTTCATAACGGTTCTATGATGAATGCATGTAAACATATGGTTCATACTTCCAAAACCCAAAACCCTTAATCCTCATGCAGTAAACGATGATAACATATGGATGCCCGATCAAGGCTGATATAAAATAAAAGGGCACCATTGTGCAGAATGTCAGAGAAAGTTGTAGCCTTAAGTATGTAATTGGAGTAAAGCCCTCAAACATACAAAAAGGCTAAGACTACCAAGCTGTAATCTAAAGACCATAAAAATCCTTATCTTAATCACTACATGTGATTGATTAAATGCCCATATGCCCACTAACATTACTATGCTTCTCTCATAGTATAAAACAGCAGCATGTGTTTTATAATGGGGTTTTATTTGTTATGCATAAGTAATCTAGTTACAATTTATGTAAGTGCCTCTAAGTAGGGTGGTCTTGTGTACATAATTGCCCAATCAGAGAAGACCCTTCTCTGTTTGCTTAATTCTTCTACACGTGGCCATATAACACCTAAATATTAAAGGTGGCCTTGATTATCATCTGCTAATGTATTTCTTCAGTCCATGAACACTAAGCAAGTTATTGGGTTTTAAGTAGTTTATTATGATCATTATGTAGAGCAGGGCTCAAAATTTCCACTCGCCTGCTCGCATTTGGCGAGTGAAAATTAAGTGAGCGCGAGTAGAGGTTTTCCCTGTTATTGGTATGCTACATAGCCATTATACTGATAACAGGGGTTGTTCTGTCTGTACGCATCGGTACTCCGAACCAGTACAAAATGTCCCCCCAGCTTTTGACAAGTGCCATAGGCAGATAACATAGGATTTCTTTTTTCATGGTGTATGAATGGGGGTGTATTTATGAGGGGGAGTGTGTGTGTGAATGCAGGGGGGGGTGCATTTATGAAGAGGACGGGGTTAAGTTGGACAACTGTTGGCGAGTAACTCTTAAGACCTGGCTAGTAGCTCGGCAATCAAAATTTTGAGCCCTGATGTAGAGGATTACCTTCTGTGTATAATATATGCAGTATACTTACTAGCAGCTCAATGAGACATGTGCAATCACATAGCTATTTTATTTTCAATCCTTTGTTGTGTTGGAAGTCATCATTTTTTAACCCTTTACCACCGGACGGGTTGTGCCCAGCGAAAAGGCTTTAACACTGGCGGGGTGTACTAGTACGCCCTGCTAGCCAGCTGCTAGAGTGGGCCCCTCCTCTGGCCAGCCTATGGAGCTGACGTACGTTGCGGGTCATTAGCTGCAAGGGGAAGGCTTGATCTCAAGCCGTCCCATGGCCGCAAATGACGTGCATACCAGCTGGCGGGGCAGTCACGGCCCATAGACACTAGCTGGGCATGCAATGTCTGGGGCGTTCAGCCCCACCAAGGGTCTTCATTTCAGAGCATGTTTTAAGCTGGTAAGTTCAAGGCACTGCTTTTTTAATAGGCCTATGTAAGCAAGTTTTTCCCTTTAAAAAGGTTTATTATTGAAGTGTGAAAATATTGGAGAATGCAGAAAAAAAATCATGAATTCTTTCAAATTACACCAGCAATATGCAATGTGCTATGCAACTTATATTTTATTATTATTATTATCCTTTATTTATATAGCGCCACATATTCCGCCGTTCTTTACAAGATCAGTGTACAAGGAGTTGATACATTAGAATATCACACATGGATGATGACCTGATTCAGGGGTCCCTGTTCCCAAGGGAATTTACACTCTATGAGATGTACAAGTATTTTGTGAGGTAGGCGCATCCATATCGTCAGGTGTTTTGTCCAAGGACACTGGCTGGTGGCGTCTTCTGAGTGGAATCGGGTTGTCTTTTCCATGATTGTAGATCAGCAATTTGGTGGGTAGGGTGAACCTGCTTCTCCTAAGGCTAGGGTCAGACGAGCGCATTCTGTGCGGACTTTTCGTCTGTGCACAACGGACGTACATTCTGACTGACGACAAGGTAGTGGCCACACAGTCCGTTTTTGTGACTGACGTTATTTTTGACTGATGTAGATGGAAAATAAATTAATATGAAAACCATTTTGTCCGTCAAAAATGCTGGATGTCAAAAACGCAGTCCGTCTGAACACGTTCCATCACTCACACACAAAGCTATGCGGACGTTGCGGACGCAGCGCACTCTGTGCGTCCGTTCTAGCGGATTTACGTTCTTGCCTAACCTGCGTCCGTTTGCCGCGTTCGTTATGCGCCGCAGTTCTGTGCAGACGTACAATGTGTGTGGGGCTCCAATGGTCATAATTATATACTATGACGGACGTACAAATGTGCGGCAACACGGACCTGATCAGTGCGCTTGTCTGACCCGAGCCTAAAGTCGAGACTTCTCCACAGTTGTATTGGAGGGATGTGCTGAATGGTATTTTGACTTGCTTCTCCATGGTCAAAGGGACTCCACATCTGACGTTGTGTGGTAGGCAAGTATGTAACGTTAGGTGTATTGCCCAAGGACACTTAGGCTGCAGTCACACGAGTGTTCTGTGAGCAGAAGGAATGTCCGTGAGAGTGGACGTTCCTTACACTCTGATGCCCGTCTGGCCACCTTGCAGAGCGCAGTTTGTGCGCTCAGTGCTACAAAGCGAGATCCTCCTATGGAGGATAGCGCTTTGTAGCCCTCGTCTGCGTCCGTTGTAGCTTTTTGATGGGGAGGCTGAAATCACGTCCGTGGCAGCGCACGCAATTCATGCACACCCTAAACGCAGGGAATTGTGGTCACACGGGCGCACTCAGTGTTTTCCTTCTGCTCAAAGAACGCTCGTTTGACTGCAGCCTTACCTGAGAGGTGCTCTGACCAGGATTCGAACCTGGGTCTCGACGGTTCTAGAGCAGTGATGTTACCTCTACCCCATCCATTTTAATTAACATGATCAAATGTTACATTTTTTTTAGTGAAATGTTCATAAAAAACAAAAAAATATAAGGGTGAATTTAGGCTATTCTGTTTATTTTGTCTTTATACTATAGACATTGAAGGTGGTGCACTACTTACCGAGCTGTATTTAGGGTAATGCACCACAATGATTGCCTTTTTTCAGCAGTTTTTAAGAACTGTAGTAGGCAAAACAAATCAAATGTTAGTGATAGACTGCTTATAAATAATCTAAAAAGAAGTAAGATATGTATTACTATAATACGCATTATCCTATTATACTTGTGTGTGCATATATATTTAATTTATTATTATCATTATATAGGATTATTATGAATTTATCCTAACCTTGGGGCTCCTTAGTGAACCATTGGTTGGGCCTCCTTCCCTGGGAGCCATTTCAATAAACTAATTAAAAATAAGAGATTTTTGCCTCTTCTTCTGCTTACCCTATTGCACAGGGAATAGGGTGATCCCTGATGGTCCAGAAAAGGGATAAATAGCACTCCCAGCTGGTCGCCACATCACACCCACTCATGCGCAGATAGTTGGAATAGCCATCTCCAATGCAGCAAGATCGGAGAAAAAATCTGATCGTCAGATAATGCCTCCCACTCACTGGCATGGAGGGGCCCTTACTCTTGTGGCTCTTAGATAACTTGCACAGATTTTGGCAAAGGCCAGGGTCCCCTGGACCATGAACATATCATGGGCTGACACCCCCTTGATGGAGGCCTGGAATACAGTGATTTTCAGTCACATATCATCAAGGTTACAATTATTTACTTTTTTGAGAAAGGATTTTACCAGGAAGGATACTTTGAGATTTCTCTCATTTTCAAGTATGTCCTGGGTGGTGAGTATGTACCGTTAGGTGTCTTGCCAAGGACACTTACTGGAAAGGTGCGCTTGATGGAATCGAACCTGTGTCTCCACAGTTATAGAGCAGTGATGTTACCTCTACTCCACCCAGCCGATTAAAGGATCTTGTATACTATTATAAAGTAGTTATAAGATATTATTATTTTTTATTGGAAATAGCACAAATTTCGATATTTTCAGACATTCCTAAGCCGTTTTATTTCATGCATAACGTACACAATAACGTAATTTTCTCTGATGCTGGTTTTCATATCCGAGTGACTGTAAATAGCAAAATGCCTTCCATTGTCCAACACTGTCCAACACTGTCCAACAGCTGCTAGGTCAAACTCTAGAGCTACATCATTGCAGGCAGAGACTGAGAAGGAAGGCGGACTAGGTACTCGGTGTCCGTGCAACAAGTGTATTACACCTATTCAGACATTAGATTTATGTCTTGGTTGCTTTTTTTAGGAAGCTACATTCATAGAAATACCATCAGTCTCCTGAAGATTAACCCTAGCATGGCGTTTAAGAATGTGACTTTTTTTTTTGTCCCATGCACTCTTCTTGACAATTAAACCTGTTTTGGAATTTGTTGCTGATATTTGCTGTATAAGATTGCAAATTATTTCTGTAACATGTTAATAAACAAGAAATTAAAAGGGTGCACAGATTTTAGGATTCTGCGAACAGCATTCTGTCCATCAATATACTTATTTGGTCTTCATCTCTCACTTCCTTTTAAATAAAATAGAAGAAGAAAAGAAATAAACTCAAGGACAAATGTATACTGAGCCAATTAATTGAACAATAGTACAATGCTTTACATACAGCTTCAGCTAACAGGCGTTGCAGTGGGCAAACACATGCATAGTAGGTATATGTTTTTCTACTCAATATTAGCACTTTGAACACATACCATATCATCGCCTGCATTTTACCTGTAAGCTGCAGGTACCCCTGTAGCGTACGTGTGACCTCTTGCGGTGCAGTCTCTGTCTGTCTCAGTGTGACACGGATTCCTCTGATTCTGTGCATCACTCCATGCTGTTACCGGAACCGTCAGATATAGCTGAATGGCAAGTCTACTGGAGAGGCAAAGAAACACAGGAATAGCACATAGAGGATGTGTCCGTCATCTCCTGTAGATATTTCTGTAGGGTGCACTTTATTAACCAGAATAGAATGAAAGAATGACTTCTTTTGCCTTGTTAATTTCATTGTTAATCCTACCCCCTGTACCTATCCAGTTCGCCTTTAATCTTACCACCCCAGACATAACTATTGATAAAACAGAAGATGAATTTGTAACTTTTCTTTTATCTCAGTTCTGTTTGGAATATGCAATACACGCAATTATCAAGCATGTTGTTATGAGGAATATGTGGTCAGCGCAAGGTCAACAAGAACCCATATTGGCTACATAGGAGGCTTGGCCATTAGAGTTACCGGCTGGGTGGAGTAGAGGTAACATCACTGCACTGTTTGGAGAGAGCCTGTGGAGTCATGGGTTCGATCCTGACAAGCACCTCTCCAGCAACTGTCCTTGGCAAGACACCTAACAGTACATACTCACCACCCAGGACATACTTGAAAACGAGAGGAATCTCAATGTATCCTTCCTGGTAAAATCCTTTCTCAAAAATAAATATCAACTTGACTTTGCTATTCTTCTTGCTCAATTACAAGTAAAAAGATCTTGATGATAAAATTCCAAACGAGCTTTCAAACCAAAGATCTCAATCTCCGACCCCTCAGATATTTATTTCCTACAATTCTCAGAATTCCTTCAATGCAATGGATGGCCAGAGAATCATGGGAGGTTTAGTTCAGAAACATCTGGGGTGACCGAGTTTGAGATCCCTGGTTTAAACAGAGCAAGCTGGTTGCATGTAACATTTCCAAATTACTCTTTCTAGATGTTTCCAGCTCATTATTGCTTGAAAAGTAACATTCTGATTCTATCTTTAACAACATTATTAACAATGTATCCATTAGCAACTGGTGTTACATTTTGGTGTGAATCAGGCCCAAGGTAGGGCAAATAAGAATGCAGAGACTAATAAGTAATAGGATGTCGGGGTGACAGGTAGGCAATAGATCAGGATGGGTGCAATAGGAGGTGGGATTATGGAATAAACTGTTAAATCTTTCTAACGTACTGTGTATTTAGAGACATTTTAACAGACTGGAGGCACGGAGTGCGTGGAATGTGGTGAGGAAGGGAGTTCCATAGATTGGGGGAAGCCTGGAGGTGAGGGTGAGAGGTGTTTGGTACAAGTAGATGCTAATAAAAGATGATTGGTCGAGTGAAGTGACCGGGATAGAACATACTTGGTTATAAGGGAGGAGATGTAGACAGGGGCGAGGTTATGCAGAGCTTTGTATTTGAGGACCAATAGTTTGAAATGTATTCTTTGTTTTTTTTATAATTTACGTTTTAATTTGAATAAAAGAAGTCACAGGTAATCAAATGAAAAAGTGGCCACAGAGGGTCACCACAAAAGGTCTCATAGATACATTGTAGAGTCAAGCAAAGAGACAGTAAGAGTCATCACGGAAAATAAAATAAAAACAAAAATAATAAGGGAAAAGGACAACGGCACTCAAAGCACACATAAAAAAAGTCATCATAGATAAAGGGGCGCTCAGGGGTGGGAAATAGAAAGACCCAGCTGGGGAGTGGAGGCATCAGGGAAGCCACAAAACCAAAGGCAGCAAAAAGAAAAGAAAAAGGGAAGGGGTCCCTTCAAGCAGCATCCTGGAATGGCATCACTCGTAAAACAGGCAAGGCGCCGTGAGGCAGGCCAGGACATTCGGCCATCTCAGACCCGTTGTCAAGTAGTGAGGCACGCAGCTCAAGTAAGTCCCGAAATGCACCGCAACGCCCACCACAAGTATCTCGGGATAGAGCCGCATGTTGTGTCGGACCAAGGGACTGCATGTTAAGACCCAGACTGCGCCTTCCTCTCAGTCATCGTGGGGCGGCTCTCAGCTGCCATCAGACACCGACCGGCACCAGCAGGTGCCACCAGCACACCAGCCATCTCTGCACAGGCAGGCAACCCTCGGCTGACAGGCACACTTGGGTCACAAGGCGGTAACATCTCCTTCAACAGCGAGATGACCGGCAGCAGCAGGAGATCTGGATCCCCACACTCGTTCTGCAGCTCTCCAGCCTCCTCCAAGACCGCACAGCCATGCACACACATTTCTTGCCGAATGCCTCCGGAGATACCTTCGCTTGGAGCACCCTCTCTCTAGTCGATCCGCAGGACATCCATGATGCGTCACAGATCACCTTGTGGATGCCCATCATCTTCCATCAGCATCAGCAGGTCATCTAGGCCCGATAATGCGGCCCTTGATTCGTTTTCAGGAGGGAGTGATAGATCATCTGACTGCCACATGCGCATTCCAGTCGCCCCTGCTACCTAGGCAGCCTCAAAGGTCAAAAGACGTGGGCCCTCCATCTCCTCAGTTCGCTTCTACATACTAGGGGAGTATACTGAGGGCAGTAGAAGTGCCGCGGCGTGGGACAAGACCCCAAGATGGCCAGCAGTCAAATGCACCAGCCGGGGAACTAGCAAACTCCCGGTTCAAATTGGGGTGCCACCCTCAGGAAGTCGTCCAGAACGACGGGGGGGGGGGAGTCGGAGGACTCTTCAGTGCCAAGGTGAGAGGAAAGTAACACTCACAAATAGCATTAAAACATCAAAAAAGTCAAGATCAGGATAGAGCTCAGGCAGTCTGCATCCTCTCAACTCGGCATCCGACCACGTCCTCCTCTTGAATGGGATTCAAAAGAAAACAAGGAACTGAGGCTGAGATTGACAAAGGGATAAGGTGTGAGAGTGTCAGGAGAAGGCAAGGTGGGAGTCGGGTATGTGGTTCTGGCGGAGCAAGGTATCCAAGGGGAGATCCGAAATCAAAGTCAGAAATAGTAAAAAAAGGTTGAGGGCAGGGAGAATCAGAATCCAGATAAACAAAGCCAAGGGTCGTTATACAAAGATCAGGTTCAAAGAAAAACGCAGATCACTGTTTACAGGGAAATGCACAAAAAGTCTGAGCACCTTACCTGTGGACTAGGGGGTTTAAATATTATGTCCAGGTGCGTTTACACCCTCCATCCGGTTCTATCCTCCTCTCTCTACCAATCACAGACCTCAGACTCAGCCTCTCCGGACCGTGGAGTTACGCCCCCTGCCTCCTTCGCACGGTGCACATTCCTTAAAGTGACGCCCAACGGAAGGGGAAAATGGCAGCTGCTGAGCCCGGAACCCATTGCCATCAAGTGCTGCCTTACAACCCTGATGTGAGAGGTCTGCCTCTCAGCCCCTCAAGCGACTGCCGGAGTTGTTGGGGAACCAGAGCCAAGGGCCACAGGAGAGGCTGGAGCCAAATAAACTATTGTGACAAAAGAGGAAAGCAGATGCGGGAAGCTACCTTACTCCTGACCAAGAGGTCTGGGATGTGAGGTAGAAGAGTCTGGCAGAAACATTCATTATAGACTGTAGATGATCGGAGATTGTTCACTGCTAGTGAGAAGAGGGTTACAGTAATTGGGGAGGGAGATCATAAGAGCGTGGATGAACATTTAGTAGAGTCCTGGGTTAAAAAGAGGTAGATATGTGTGATGTTTTTTAGTTGTAAGTCACAATATTTAATAATTGACTCTGTATTTGAGGAAATAAAGAATGAAGGGTAAGATATATGGTTGAATGAGCTATTGCGTCACTTCCCCAATCGATGGCTATATTTGTGTCCACGAATCCGCCAGCTACTATCACAGTTCCTTGACTGTAAGATTCCCCATTACATTAAAAAAACAACATAATCATTTTATTTAAAAAAATATCACATTTATGAGATTTCTAGTCTATGGCCAGTCTCCACTGATTACTGACATCAACTTCAGTCTCGGGGTGGAATATCTACGAGGAAGTGAAGAATATAATTTTGTTATATAGTGTGTGTATTTGATCTGTATCATTGTTCTTTTTTGTTGTTTCTTACCATCAGTCAAGTTTAAGAGCAGCAAAGACCCTGGAAATTTACAAATAATAAGTACAATAGGAAAACACTTGTAACACCTCTGCCATACAGGTTCTAGAGATAATGGACCACTGCCACTGGAGCAGAGAGTGACAAAATAGTCACAGCTGATTTCACACGTGTTCAAGGAGATGTCAAATCTACGAAGCACAATCCTTCTGTCCCTCTGACTGCAAAGATGACATATTATGAGAAGCATTGTATACAAAGTTACCTGTGAAAATAGCTATATCGACTATATAAATATTAGTATTACAACTCGCCTAAAAGAGAAACGTTTTGCTTGGCTTATGGTAAAACTGACACCAGGTGATCGCAACATTGATTACAATATCATTGTATTACAATACAATATCAGATCAAATTGTCAATCAAAAACTTAAAATAATAATAATTCATATCAGCATATCGCACTTTTATAAAATATATTGAATATACCTCTTAAAGCTCAGTGGCTAATAGATTGATAAGTACCAACAGCTGAATGAGTAATTG
This sequence comes from Leptobrachium leishanense, assembly GCA_009667805.1. Classification (NCBI taxonomy): domain Eukaryota; kingdom Metazoa; phylum Chordata; class Amphibia; order Anura; family Megophryidae; genus Leptobrachium; species Leptobrachium leishanense. The sequence continues at coordinate 54,368,835 of CM019070.1, read as the reverse complement.
TTCACAACAGTTAATAGATTGACAAATACCTAAAGCTGAACAAGTAATTGTGTTATTTTATTTGCCTAAAGTTTTCGAGTCAACTATTTTTTTTTAGCATTGAATTAAATTAACAGTAATGCACATTTTTTTCACCCTCACCATTTTAGCACCTCTCTCTATCTCTCTCTCTCTCTCTCTCTCGCTCTCGCTCAGTATTATTTTCTTCCAACATCTACCATCTGTGACCTTTTTTATGTTTATCAAGTATACCTATTACGCTCATGTTGAATTGAATCCTACCTGCTATACGCAGAAAACCTGCCTTTGAAGATGCTCTTATATTTTATCAAGGGTTTATACGAGATTCGCTTTGATTATTTTCTATATTTATAGACAGAGGATTTGTGTGTGACACATCTGGCCCTATGTAATTAAAATATGAATTAGCCCCTGCGGTGCCGCAATGATACTAATCTAATGAAGCATCGGATACAGTGGTATTCCTCTTGTTTGGAAGAAAAGCATATTTTTTATTTAATAGCGTAGTGCAAAGTGTCTATCAATTAACCTCTTACCACGCCATTACTTATGTATATGTTAACACACATGTTGTCTATTAGTATCGGAAAATCAAAGCCGAGAACGAACGCAGCTCTTCAATAGTGAAACTCATTTAAAATGGTAATTACAAAGCAACTAATTAAAACGGCTATCTGAGCATTGATCAGTTGCTTTATTGCATTGCAGGGGGGGGGAGGGGAGGGTGTAATGAGAACAAATTGAATGTTACCAGTTAGAGTATCAAGTTATTAACTTCAACGGATGGTCGATGATGGGACAGCGAATTAAAGGTCTTTATTGTATTGATTTCTGCCTTCACCGAGTGGATGTCATTCTGATTTTAAAACCTATACATCCTGTCTAAACATACCCTAATTCCCTCAATTCGTGCCACATTTTACCGCTGGCATCCAACCTACCGTAGTTATTTAATTAGACAATATTAAAGTAGACAATTATGGATTTTGTTTACTTGTCATGAAAACGGCTGTTATTTCTATCATTGCTATTAATTTATAAGGCAATATTTTCAGCACCTCGTAAACTGGTCGCACGGAAAAGTTAAATAATTAGTGACAATTCGCAATTAGAAACAATGTAGAGATTAGAGTTACAATTAGGAATAAAGATGACTTCTTACAGCATGACTGTTAGACCTTATCAACAAGCCACAAACAGTTCTGTGAATATAGTATTTACACAGCTCATGTCATTATGTTTATGCTTTATATACTTTATTTATATATCTATTTATTGTAGGATATTATGTATAAAAAAACCACTGAGAAAATTACCAAGAGTTTGTCAGCATTACTGTTGATAGTGTATTAATCCATAATCATGTAGATATAAAGTGAAACAGATCTCAGTACCCGACTGGGTCACATCTATTAATGCCACTTCCTTGCCGGACCCCTGTGCTCTCCCCAGTAGGCTTTCGTGCCTTCCTCCAGTCTTTAGACAAAGCTTAAGGACTGGTACACGTAAAGAGCCTTGCTAGCATCCCCAGAAATAAGACGACGCTGTAGATCTGGGACTTTTGAGCAGCTACATAACACCGAAACACCTTTATTGGGTTGAATATATACAGTCCCAGGTGGAAGTAGAGCCCAATGGAAAATTACACCCTGGGGCCCCCCAGCCTCAAGTGAACCAAACATGTCCAGACATGAAACAATAAGGTGACATGTAATCACAGACTGAGCATCAGACTGTCTGAATACATTAGATAACAGAGTAAACACATTCTAGATAGGGGGAGTTGAGTGACCACAAAGTAATTATATAAACCATAGTAACAGTAATCAGACAGTGAAGCAGTGCTTGCCTGACAAGGCAGATTAACAAAAAAACACTCAAACATACGACAGATATTAACACATTCCTGAGAGGGGAGGCTGGAAGTGATGATAACCCACCCAGCAATCCCATCAGCAGATAGCAGGAGATACACATAGACCATAACTATAGACAGATAGACAATAACATTATTACTACATAACACAGATTACACAAACACCCTGTACCCTACAGGCAGAGGGAGACATCAACATAAGAGAGGGCATGTAAATGATATAGAACATGAGGCCTGCCCCTCCCAAATTAATTTCTAGGCCCATTTACCCCAAGTTCAAAGTGACACACGTCACATAATGGAAAACATTTTTCTAGCACCTTCTTACATTCTCTCATTCAACTGCCAGAAGTCTAAAGAGCATGTATGTCAGTGCTTCCCAAACCTGTCCTAAGGAACTGTTAACAGGCCAGGTTTTCCAGACGCACAGCACAGCACAGGCGATATGATTTGCTGCTCAGCGATTGTAGTGTTCAGTCTACAATTCCACAAGGCAGGCCTTAAAATCTGACCTGTTAGTGGGTCTTGAGGACAGGTTTGGGAAACACTGATGTAGGTAGACTGAAACAGGACCATTGAGCATATTCAAGAATCAGGATTCCATGTGCAATAGCATGTAGAGCCATATAGAGTAAGCAATGCTCTGACCTGACATTCACAATACTTACTGAATTTTATGTATGCTGAAGGTGAATAGACAAATTAAAGATGGCGGCTATTTTGCAGGATGAGTAAGCCAAGGAAAACACCGAAAATATACATATACTTTCATGTATGTATCAAGTACAAGTTAGTCATCTCTAATCTGAAGTTCCAATAAACGAAAAAAATTTGAGTGCCAACATGATGTCCCAAGTGGATAGTTCTATGTGTTCCAACTTTGTTTCATTCACAAAATTATTAAAAATGTTGTATAAAATTACCTTAAGGCTTTGTATATAAGGTGTATATGAAAAATAAATTAATTTCGTGTTTCGACTTGTTCCATCCCCAAGATATATTATTATTATATGCAAATATTTAAAAATCCAAATCCAATACACCTCTGGTTCCAAGCATTTTGGATAACGGGTACTCAACATGTAATAGCTCACATATAGGCAGCACTTATTGATAATACAATCAGATACAGTTATTAACCATTTGCCGCCGGCTGGGTTGTGCCCAGAGGCGGTGCTTTAAAGCCCACCTATGCAGCTGATGTGCGGCGTGCATCATTGGCTGCAGGGAGAAGGCCTGAGTTCAGGCTGTCCAGCGGCAGCCAATGGCGCGTTGCACCTGCTGACTGGTGGATATGACGAAGGACGCCCATTGAAGCTAGTGGAGCGTACTATGCCTTCTCGTGGCTTCAATGCCCACCCGCCGCGGAGATGGCATGGTATGCAACGCAATGGGAAAGGTTTAAGTTGGATGGGTAGGCTATAGTTACACCATTATTTTAGGAGGGAATTTGAAGACCCCAATTGGCAGAAAAGTTGTTTCTTCACTAATGGTTTGTTGTTCACTGATATGCAAAATGGGAGCTAATAAGAGAGGTCTGTGCCTCCAGGGCAGGTAAACTGGTCAGGTATTTCATATTAGACAGAGAGTAGAAGGTTATGATGACCTATCATACCACAATTTCATACAATGATTCTTATTTTAGCCATTGTCTTCTTATGGCACACTGACAAAGCTCTATAATTATGGTGGCACATGGTTGGTTTTATTAAGGTATGTTTAATAATTTACAAAAATATCATCATTGTACCTCTTCTCTAATATTACTTGGTGTCCTTGTGAGGTGATGTATTACTGAGACCCATAGATCTAGTACACACAAACCATTGTGCCATTGCACAACAAACTTCTGCAACACACCTGCATTCCAATATGCCACAGCACAACATTATGTCATGGCACAGTGGTTTAAAACGTCTACTTTAGTAAAAGGAGTGGGCATAAAAAGTCAGTCACATAGAGGAGCCTTTGAGGCAGGGGTCAGCAAACATGACCTTCTATATGTTTTGGAACTACATTTCCCATGAGGTTCAGCCAACCAAATGAGTAGCTGAGCATTAAGTGAGATGAAGTTCCAAAACATTTGGAGGGTCGAGGATGCTGATCTCTACTTTTAAGTGAACAGCACAGTTCTCCTGCTCATTCCTTGACATTAAAGTTTTACAGTCCCTCACGTCAGTGTAGCACACCATAGGGGTGAGTGACAGTTCCTATAGGACAGCTCTCTGCTGACTCTTCACACCCTATAGAATGTCACCACTGTCACTTCTGAAGGCCAAACGTGCAGGTCCCTTGGCAAGCTTCGCCCAAGGAGGTGGAAAAACAGCTGCACCTGATGCCGGAACCAGGTAAGTACAGCCTATTATCTCATCTCTCATCAAGGGGTGAGATATCAGATTGATCTTTAAGTCCAAGCCAAAAATCATCTCCTGATTGGACATCACAGGCAAAGTCTATGAATGGTGTATATCAATGTCAGCTAGCTTGATTGACAACTGTTTATCCATCTCTCTCATTTTACCCTACATTTATACAAGATTTCAACTGAACTAGGAGTGCTTTCCACAATTATATGACTCGATAAGTTTAATCTACCAAACACGAGAAGGCCTTTCGCTGGTATTATGTATGATCTGTGGTTTAATTGTACAAGACGTGAATTCTTGTAGTAGAGTACGACTTCTATGGTGTAAGGCCTTCTTCTAGCTCTTATACCACATGACCCCGGCATGCTTTGTCTCATGTTCAATGCGGCAAGACATTTTGGCATTTCGTCAATAAATGATAATAATAATAATGATTATGATAATGTCAGTTACGTCCCTGTTGTCCACCAACAATACATTTCCGTGCGCCTGAAACGCACGGTGATTGAGGATCAGGATGGAAGATGAAGATAGGAAATAATTTTTATGGTTTGTGAAACGGTAACGCACATCCGTCTCGTCTCCGAGCGCGTTACAATCTCATTCATGCAGAGACTCGCTAGTCTCCTTTGTCTTCATGCTCTCCCAGACCTACATAGCGTCTCTCTGCCCTGTGCCTGTACCAAGAGCTTGATAGATGGCTTTGAACCAGATGGTGCCTGGACGGTTCAGCTTATAACCTACAAGGAGGTGACAACAGCACCTCTCCAGCACAATCAAACCCCCTGTTGACTTCACTTAGGATGTGATTGATGCTAGTTTGGCACAAATCTCTTTTTTTTTTTTGTTACGTTTGTATAAAAAAAAAATCTCCGCTTGTAAAACAATTAACAAATTGTCAGCACTGATATTCAGTTGAACATCATTCTGATATACTCCAGGGTCTCGTTTTAATTTCCAATAATTTGTTAAGGATTTACTGCTTTCATTGAGTGTTTAAGTGACTCTGGAAGTGCCTTTCTCTGGTTGTATAATACTCGCCTAATGAAACGTGGCCAACCTTTGTGTTAAAAGACACAGAGGATGATTATACAATACATATGTTTACGGGAGGATTCCTTATTTTTATCTCTGCGGGCGCTATGGATATGGGCACAATGGCGCCTTTTAACAACTCGCAGAAGGCTTTTAAATCGACCTATTTGTACAGGCTGCATAGATTAAAATATATGGGTCACGATGGCAAGAAAATCACAATAAACTCCAAATAAGTTAAGAGAAAATAATAAATCACTCGACCAAAGTGATTAACATATATAAATGTAAAACATAAGCAGACACAATGATTGTTGTTATATTTTTTCTTGTGTTTCAAGCCGCGGCGTATGGACTCACTTTTTCATGCACATGCACAAAAAATATATAATAAAAATATGGTATTTCAATATAGAAAATAGTATTTTGCTTTGCATAGGCCAGACACTCTCATACGTCCATTATCAGGGTTATTTAGAGAGCGGTGAAAAGCAGGAGAATGACTGGAGAATGGAAAATTCTAGGTCAAAATAGATGATTTGGAAAGTAAGAATTTTTCTGGTTTGGCTATTTTGACCTTGAATTTTCCATTCTCCAGTCATTCTCCTGCTTTTCACCTCTCTCTGAATAACCCTGATAGTCTGCAAAAATATTATATGTCTCTTTTTTTTTTTTTTTTAAAAAATGTATATTAAATTTATTATCTTTAGCTTCATCTATTTTTATTTACACATTTTTTTATCTTCTTTTCATTTATTTCCTTTTTTTTTTTTTTCTTAGCGCTTTCTGTGTTTTGTTTTGTTTTTTATTTTTATTTATTTTTTAAAGTTAACTTTCCGGGTTCCAGGACTAATTCGGGCATTTAGAGCCTCATGATTTGCCTCTTTCTGTCTTAGATTTGATTCCCTCTCTCCGAGTACATGATCAGAAATGCTCAGGGAGCATAAAACACATTGATTTCTGCTTGTTCTGTCCGCAGACAGGCCCTGACAAGGTTGTTAGAACAGTTGGAGAGGTCTCTACAATCACTTAATTACCAAATCTGTCAGTCAGCGGGGACGCGGCTAGCTGCGGCCATGGCTAGAAGGAGCATTCCACTACTAGGCTCACCCTTGATTGATCTGTGCTGATAGCATTGCAAAATAATTACAGTGAATTTTCTGATGTGTGATTTTATACCAAGTTCATGCTTCAGAAAGGTAATCGTAAGGATGAGTAGGGTCATTGCCATTTCTTATTACCTGGAGTCCCGGGGAAAGGCTCGAAAAAAAAAAAAAAAGAAGACGCAGCGGAGACGGCAATGAAAGGGATGCAGGATAGAGGAAAGAGAGAGAGAGGCGCACACACACATACGCGGGGAGAGATTAAGGATTGCTGAAGGCTACTGCAAGCAATTCGTCAACTCTGCAAGTGATTTCTTTCCGAGCCAACAAATGGCAGATTGATTTTGTCCAATGTGGCTTTAGCCACATTTACAATGATCCAGCGGTTATTATTGCGATTGGCTTAGGAAGTGACAGGCAGTTGTAGGCTAAAAGAGGAGAGATCCTGTTCTGCAGCAGACGTGGCTTTAACTGCTGTCAGATGCACTTAGGGAGACCGCGAGGGGAGCAGCCCTGTTAGATAAATGGCAATTGAATAAATATGTTTTCCTTTCATTTCTGACTGACTTCACTTTGTATTCCCGCTCCGCAATCAGAGGAGACCGAGCACATTGCGCTAATTTGGAAAATGTACAAACACACATATGCACGCGAGCACAGCCATAAGCGGTTATATTTACGGATACGAAAGTATCCATGTCTCCAGAGATATAAATATATATATATATATATATTTAAAACGGTATGTGAGTGTCGAGTATCTATACATTTAACGTATATCTGCTCACGTGGAACATTTATTACTTACTACCTGTAAATAAACAAAAAACAGCTAATTTTCACATTCTTTATTACGAACCATATAAAAAAATACCCAAAACAGGGATAGGGAGGGACCTAAAATGCCAAAAGCAGCAACGATTCGCCGAGCAAGTGCAATCATCTGCGTACAACTGTGATATATATATATATACTGTGTGTATATATATATATATATATAAGTGTCTCCTAGCTGATGAGGGTTCAACAAACCCGAAACAGCGCTGTCCTAGGAGTGGCTTTGACCAGTTGCATAACCTTATCTTCGCTACAAAGCCACAGTGTGGCATAGCATTGATTTTAGGGTTCTGTGTAATAACAGATCCAGGATGTGTAAAAGTGAGACAGAGGTCAATTGCATATCTTACCCAGAATTCCTTGCTGCATATGGGGAATGTGGCACAGGAGCTCTGGGATGCAATTCTTTGAATTGCTATGATGTGCGGGTGGCTTCTGCAATATTAAACACACTATATATATATATATATATATATACACACATGTATGTATATACACATTCATACATTCTCACATACATGCAATTTATATGTACATATAATATATCTGTATATAAGAAATAATATAGAATTTTCAATTTTATTTTACACAAATCAGATGATTTCTTTGCCCACACACCATTTCTCTGATTTGCTTGGATGTGCAGATGTTTTTTTTGCAATTATTTATATAATTTCTCATAATGAGCATTATGGAGGCTTTTGATTTCACTTTTTGTCCTTTTTTTAAATAGTTGTACATTTGTATATAGTTATGTGTTTATACACAGCTGTATCTACATTATGTATAAATACATGTCTTGATTATTATTATTATTATTTATTAAGCGCCAACACATTCCGCAGCGGTGTACAAGGTGCAAAGGGTAAAGACAGGACGATTGAACAATACATACAGGAGAAGGTCAGTATTGCTGCCAGCAGATACAGGAGGACGTGAGGGCCCTATTTCCGTGGGAACTTACAATCTTTGTAGTGGTTATGTGCCTTAGCTTTGCATATATCAAATGTCTATCCATATACAGTATGTCCATCCATCTGGCCTCCATCTTTCTTTCCAAATGCGTCTCTGACCTTCACCTTTCCTTCTATCCATCCATCCATGTCCACACCTGTCCACTCCCTTCATTCCAATCATCCTCCAATTTGTCCATCCTTCAGACCATCGGTCCTTAAGGCTAACAGTAATATTCTACTATCTGTCCACCTTTCCCTCCATCCATCTTTGCACTCTTCCATCATCCCTACTTTCCATCCACCCACCCATCAATTTGTCTTTCTGGCTCACAATGTTATTCTTTTTATTGATCTTGACGACCATTTTTGTATAAGCCCAAATTTTACTTGTAATTTTCAGTACGTATAATAATTATTATTCTTCACTTAGCTCTAATTATTCCCAAATGACTTTACGATATGAAACAGAAACATAAAACTAAACGACAGTCAATATTGTAGAAGACAGACACAGGAGGTGTAGAAGGCCCTACCCAGTTGAGTTTGCAATCTCACGTTTGGGGTGGAGAAGTGTAAGAGTGTTTTGTTTACTAACATATGAATCATTTCTCTTTATGCATCCCTATTCCATAACGAACGTCTAATCGTCAAACGTCAAATGATCCAAAAAGTATGCAATTAATAGAATGCGTAAAATAATTGAAGTTTCAGTCAGTTCCTTGGGATTTAAGACTGACATTTGTTTAATTCTGCAAAAACTCAATACCCAATTCTAAAACTAACGATAGAGGGACGTAGGGGGATCACTGGACTGGCAAAACTGTACATTTGGAATTTTCACTGAAGTCTTGGATTTGTTGAAAAAACTCCATTCACCAAATAAACAAATGAGGTGACTGAAATAAAC